>OY829915.1:246504278-247704278 GCA_963691935.1 Nephrotoma guestfalica
TTTTTCGACGTTTGTGCGTGTATTTCACTCCTCCTAATTTTCCCGGACTCCCAACATGAAACTTGACCTGGAAAATTTTTCAGCAATAACTATCGACGAACCGATTCAAACGAGACCTTTTCCAGGCATAACACTTTAAACGTTAAGTTTGTACAATTTTTTGAAGTTTGCGCAAATAAATTACATTCGTATATGCACATGACTAACTGCTAAATTAAATTTGTTATTTTAATTTTATTTGTTGTTTGTAATGAATATTTATATATGTTTGGCTAATATTGTAGGTTAGCTACTTTCGGCTGGGATATTTCAATTTAATAAGAAAATGTAACTTTCGGTTGAAGTAGTCGAGACACAATCTGCATTATCGATTTTTTAACTTTCGGCTGGCAACTTTCGACTAACTTTAACAAGGTGAAAAAGGCTGTAAATTCTACAATAATATCAATTGAAAATTATTTTACGAGCTTTGCTAGGAATTCATTTATTAAAATATGCATCAAAAATTTCGTTAAACCCCTAAATGTCAAGTACTTTGACGGACAATACTTCCAATTTCAGTTCAGAAAACAAAATGTAGATATAAATTTGATGACGTATTAAGCAGCACTGCCTCCTATTCTAGGAGCATTGGTACCAGGTTGGTACCTGCTTGGTACGTCATCAAATTTATGACTACAGTTATATTTCACCCAACCCGCTAAAATTACACGAAATGTGGCTACGTCTAAGAAAATTCGTCATTAGTTGCTGTTTTTAATTTATCTTCATTATGCAGATTTTGTCGCGTTTTTTGAAAAAGTCATTTTATTAGTTTGATTATACTTGTTCTGAATGCTCGATTACGAGACATCTACGCATACCACAAAGCACAAGAATTATTTTCCAAAGGTGTTCATGCCATTAGTTAGGCCATACAATTTTAGTTTTACCACTATATCGACTCTTGTTAAACTGTATTCTGTCTTTAACCACCCAAAATTCAGGCATCGGATTATTTTTGAAGAATTCGAACCAACAAATTGTTTATAATTTTGGGCTTTCATCGTTTTAACTGTGGATGCTAACGCGTTTTAAATATTGGCTATACCAATAGCTCCTGTAGAACGAATAAAATGCGTGGCAACCGCCTAAATGAGTTTCTCTAGGCAGAAAATTCGTGGTTTGCTTTCTTTCTTGCCCTTCTGTTTAAACGAACCCTGTATACTTTGTTGTCACCATACTGTGGCCTTTAGACACATGGCTTCCGGAATTCAGGTTTTTCTGCATTTTTCAAGAATCAATACAGATGCAACATGTATTTATTCTGTCAAAATCTTGAATCATGAGAAAAAGTACTTGCCTCTAGCGCCATAGAGATAATTTTCAGTACAAAGGTCCTTAATATGTAAAATTGTTCGAGATCTTTTACAGATTCCACAGTAATTTTTTAACTAAAGTGCTGATAAGTTACTTTTTGCTTGGTCCAATACAACGATATACTTAAAAAATAATTTGAAATAGTGAAAAGCCATATCGTAATGTTGGGTGGGTTTCTTGAGACATTTCATAAATCATACGGGGCCAGAAGCGAACTTTTTTACGGAATTAGGGACGATTTTGGTCAAATTGTTAATGACATGGTCCTATCGAAATTTAATTCAGAAAATGGCTGCTTTTTCATCGACACAAACTATAATTAACCCGTCAAACATTCAATGGTTGATTTTAAAGTTTTTCTCGATCACAAAGACTAGATCCAATTCGCCAAAAAGCTACTTACTCGTTAGTTGTGAATTAATTAGGAATTAACCGCACATCAGCTTCTTTCATCTTTTGCACGATCTATAAAATAATAAAAAAAAATATCTTGATTTTAGGTCGTGGTACACGTCATTATCCGATACATCCAAGATACTCTTCGTTATATTCAAAGCTATCAATTGATTGAATCCTATCGCGTCCTTAGGATGTTTCTAAACCAGCAATCATCACCTCGTTTTCAATTTATCCCCTTTCCCAAGGCATTGACAACAAGGAACATAAACTTCACTAAGAACAACATAACGAGTATGTTCGAACTCACTCGATTTCCTCAGTCACAAAATCTATAAAATTATGGTCTAATCCATAGAACGACCGACGCTAGGTTCAGACCAACGCAAAACATTATGTTATTGGCGTAATATTTACAAATCCATAATGCGTGTAGAGTCACACTGCCTCTTCTCGAAAAGGTCTCAAATGCCGAATGAAATATTTAGCATCCGGCCGTAAATTATTTGCGGTTTATCTCTTTGTGAAACAGTATGTATATATAGATTATTTCTTTGAAAACCAAGCCTTCATCATTTCTACCGATCATAATCCTTTGACTCGAACAACTCAGTCTGAAAGTAAACCGAAACAAGCAAGTCGTTTTGACTACGACAGTCAATACACCACCAATCAATATGTAATAGCGGATACTCTATCCCATACGGCCGATATCGAAACGGCATCGGCATCGGGCAGAAATGAAACATCAATTCAAACAGTTGCTAACTTAGAACTTCAGAATCTTCTGATTGTGAGGAGAAAATGTTGTTAACGCTGTCAATTCGAACATATCCATTGTCATACAGCGGGTCTAGTTCCGTCATCCAGTTGATATATGAACATCGAACACAGCTCCAATTTTAAGGCAGCGTTAACGAAAATCGTGGGCTCCCGTCGACCGATCCAATCTTCCCCACAATATTTAAAAAATGAAAATAGACAAATTTTCAATGATAATCGGATAAGTTTTAAAAAAAATTCTGGCGCACAAGATAACACCGCCGTTATTTTAATAATTCAAACGACTTAGACTATTAAATTTGTACCAATTTATGTCGAATTTATACTTTCGATATACACTAAAAAGTAATTCCCTTTGAACTTGCCGCACAAAAAAAATCCCCCTGTTACGCATAGGTACCTACATTTTATCTCTCTATACGTACTACGTACTAAAAGATATTTCAATTCGCATTCATAAAATATGATTGTCTTATTTATTTGAATTAATAAAATATTATGTTTGTCTGTAAGATTATTTTCCAGAAAAAAAAATCCACCCTAAACACCATATCACCGTAATAATACCAAATAAACAAATTTAATAATATTTTTAATAAATTCTTTATAAAATAAAACATTTTTCGAGTATACGACATAAGCAACAAAGCCCCCTTGTTTTGTCGTCGTTTTCATCTTATACTCGTCGTATTCAAAGATCATGGGTGAGCACATTTTTATGTGTGTGAAAATCGCAATAATAATGTGATAGCAAACATTTTCCGAATGCTGTTCAAGAATTAATAGTGCCATAATTTATTTATTATTACTTGTCTACCAGTTTTTGATTTTCACACCACAAAATTTTTACACAGCATTTGGGAATTTCGCATTCGAGCTTCTTTCGTGCTTACATTTTTTTTAGTATTGGAATGTATCGCACCCCTCTCGCAAATTGAAATAAAGTCAATTTTGAAATTTCAAGATTTTTTTTTTTTGCTGGTTAAATTAGTAAAAATTATAAAAGCATTAAGTTTATCGTATAATAAAAATTAAAAACTTTTTAGTGTTCACACAACCAAGAAACCATAATTTGTAGGTTATCTTGTTATTTTTTCTGCATAAACTTTTATTTTAGTGTAAAACCATCTTTCGTCTGCAAACACAAATTTATTTTTACCAATTTTGTGTGAAGAAATTTTGTAATTAAATTTGAATATCGTTCAGGGCTTTATGTAAAATAAATTGTTATTGCTGTTTAATAAGCTCCGTTATGGTACTTGTGTTTTAATGTATGGATAATTAGCTGATAATTACACTAAAATTATGTCTCTTTCCAGACCACCGTACCCTTTTTAGTACAGTACAAGTTTAGCGATTTTCATCAATATTCACACTCTAACTAATCATTATGCTGATTTGTAATTCTTTAAAAATGGAAAGCTGAATAGAATCTTATGGAAAACGAGAACGAGATAGTTCAAACTCGTAACAGATTTCCTGGTTGAAGTGAACCTATCTCACATTTGATTGCTAATAATATATCAAACCAAGTTATAAACTGCGCGAGGCCGCGTCATGCTTCGTATCCTCATAAGTAGGCGCTCCGCGTCATCTTCGATAATAGCAAAAACTGATTTGAAGTAATTGCACAAAACATAGCTACCAACAACCCTTAAAAGATTCCTCAGCTGCTCCAGAGTATTGTCAGTTACCCTTAATTAAATCATAATTTTAAAAACATCATCATGTTGCTCCAAAAGGTACCGGTGTGAAGTTTTCAACATTTATCAAACGTGTAGCTACACAAATTAACAAAAAACAAAAATGTAGAAAAATTTAACAAAACGTGTAGAATTACATAAAAAAAATTATGGCAGGGTTGAATTTGTTATTTATCCCACTAAATCTAATTTGATCTAATCCGCGGCATATAACTGCGACCTTCGGGGAATTTTTTTTGTTTAGTCTAAATGGAAATAATAAGAGAGTGTCCCCGGAATGTCAGTATACTCAGATTTGTAATGTCACCTCCATAATTAAGTGATAATGGCCCTTAAACACCCACAAGACCCGGTTTACACTTTTTATCTTATTATTTCCATTTACACTAAACAAAAAAGATTACCCGAAGGTCGCAGTGATATGCCGCGGATTAGATTAGATTATATTTAGTGGAAATTATAACAAATTCAACCCTGCCAAAATTGTTTATGTAATTCTACATTTTTTGTTAAATTGTGTATCTACATTTTTGTTTTTTTGTTAATTTGTGTAGCTACACTTTTGATAAACGTTGAAAACTTCACACCGGTCCAAAAGGTATTTAATTGAAAGCTTAAGTTAAAAAATTGTTGTTTTAATTTTTAATTTTGCCAAAATAACTTTTTACATTTATCTTCATATCTGCCGCCACAGTACCGGAATATTTGGCTAGGCGATTTCTCAATTATCATACTGATAGACCAACTTCACTGCACTTTGCAATCGTTTAAAGAAAAGTCAATTCTTTCGAAATAAAAAGTATTCGTGGCCCATTACACAATTTCGGCTAGTTTAGATATCGCAGCAAAATGATCGGCGTGCACATCTTTAGTTTTTAGACAACACCACGGTATTCCGGACACATCATCTAACTTAAAAATTCGGCCATTATCATTGAATCATTTCATAGATGGTCTGAATTGGCTTTATTTTTAACGAATTCCTTTCTGTAATACAATAAGATAAGTGCGCTCATATATTTTGATTCGGTTTCATTCAGATGCTGCCAGATAGCCGAATGCGTTAAGCAGCTTTTTTGGCAAATGTTGTCGAACTCGAAATGACCGGTAGTATGTTTAACGAAAATGGACAGATAAATTAGCAAAGCCTTTTCCATTAGAGACGTGTTGTGTCTGAATTCTTGAACAAATTTATTCAGTGCTGCCAAGGACTGTCCAAGTTCCATTCGGCACTTGTCTCACATAATAATTTTGTACTGTTTTATATTCATTCACGTGCTGATGATTTTGTGTCGAATATCAGATCGTTCGTTGTCTATCGATAAGTATGATCGCTATTCATTGATACCAGTATTAAATTGATTAGAAATGTTTTCCTGTGCCGCCCGGTGCATCTAAACATATTACGCCCCTTTGTTGTTTTTGCATAGTTCATTATTATGTCATATGTCTTTTTTATTGTTAGAAGTAGCGCTGAAACTCATCGAAAATGATGCAGTATAAGATAACTGAAAGTTTCCATCAGTACTATCAAAAAAATATTTTTATGTTACATCTGTTCAAATTATCTACAGAAAAGTTATTCTTATTATAATGCTGCCTCTGGTGGTGAATAACAAAGTACTTCTTTCCTACTCCTAATTTCCTACTATTTGAAGATGAAGCGTCGCTCGGCCAAAATTGGCTGAACTAGAAATATTGTGTGACTTGAAGTATAAACATTTCAAAACTGGAACGTAAATTTTTAATTGTAATGCCGGCGCAACATAATGAATTTCACACAACATCACTCAACAAGATGCAAAATCAACAACATAGTGCAACATCACGCATCATGTTGCAAAATGACCAAACATGATGAATATTCTATGTAGTTTAACTCCTACAACATGGCGCAATATGGTGCAATATCACGCAACATGGTGCAATATGAAGAAAGAAGGTGCAACATCACGCAACATGACGTTTCTTTGCATTCGAAAACCTTGCGCCGCTAATTTGTATCCAAATCGTCCAGGCCACTTGCAATGTTAAAAGAAGGCTCCAAGCCCCCCGAACTCTACTGGATGACCCTAAATTAATTTTACCGAAATTAAGTCCCACCACAGTTTCTGCTTGGCACTCGAAAACGCTGCTTCACAATTCATTATACAAATCATGTAAGCCGGAAAATTTTAAGAAGGGAAAATGTACCCGAAAAATAATTGAAGAAATTTGGCCGGGCACACCGAACGACTCGCTGAAACAATTTTCCCTAAATCTGCACCAATCGCAATTGGGAAATGCCCGCTTTAACTACGTATGCGTGAGACTGAAATATAACCGACAACACAGAGCGCATCATTTAACGATTTCCCGTTGGCCAGCTAGGCGCAACTGTCGAATGTGACATGACACCTAGCAGTACTAAAATGCGTGTCGTTAACACGTTGACGACCATAGGACGCATATATGCGTCCTGCGGTTTATACAACAAAATTTTGTTCCATAAACCGACGACTCGTATGTGCGTCATACTACTAATAACGTCACAAACCCCACAAAACACATAAATAAAATATTTATTCTACCATTTGACTTCAGTTAACTCATTTCGTGCAAATTTAGCATCTGGTTTGTAATTTATCATTGTGTTAAAGTGCTTCTCACAATACATCTCTTCAGGTTAAATTAAATTTTTGCTAATACCATTGGTTTGGTTGGACTCTTGAGGTTCAGTGGAGCAGCAATAATGCAAGAGAATTTATTTTCTTGTAATGTTGGTACCCTGGTTTCAGTGTGATGGCAATGGAAAGAATTGTATTATAACAGTTGCCAACACAAAACGTGGTTACTTTGTCTTTTGCAACTTGACACAAGTTTATTAACCCATTGACCAAGGAATCTACAAAAACACTTTTATTATCGGAACGTTTTATTAATGCTACCTACTTCTAGCCAGGCCAGCAAATAGGTTTCGACAGAAAGTATTACTTGACCAGTTCTGGTTTTTGTCTGTCCTTCGAGAGTATCATCCAAATGAATCAAATTTTAAAATTGGAGGATCATATTATTATTGTCACTCATCATGGTATACTTTTGCTTGAACATGGGCCAATCAAAAGTAGTACATTTTGGAGAGCCGGCTTCGTTTTCCACAACATTTATGGGTTTACAATGTTTCGACGCGAAATTGATTTTGTTTGAACTATTAATGTCTCTTGTGACGATAGCACTAACCATTAAATAATTTTTTTCGAATTGGTTAACTTATTCTCTAACACCATCGTAGGAATTCTTGGTCAGCCCATTTGATAACCACGATAACTAACCTACTTAGTAGAGGTGAGGTGAATATGTTACACACAGGATTTTCGGTAACACTATCTTAAATAATCATAAGCCACGCACTATTCCTGCTAAAATTTCAGAAAACCAACAAGGTCAACCCACGTTGAAAAATTAAATTTTAAACGGAAGCTGCCACTTCCGGTATACAGTTGTCCATCAAATTTTGCAACGAGTTCCTCCGAATTAGAAAAGTTCCATTCCAAATAGTCAATCCGCTTGTACTGTAGAGAAGCTAAATTCGGCTCGTCATTTACGTTTAGATTTAAAAAATGATCTGAACTAATTTCGTTTGTAAATTAAACTTTTGGTTTTTAATAGTTTTTAAAGGAAGCTGAGAATGGCCCGATTTCGGCCACAGATGATTAGGATTCTACAGTTTATGGAAAAAACATAAGTATGAAATTTCATCACGATCAATCAATCCGTCTGAGCCGTGCAATGGCCGATTTTTTGTTAAACACAGTTTTTTTTTTTATCAAAATTGTCATTTGTGCTTAAAGTTTGGGGAACTTATCTGAACCGGTAATGCTGCGAAATTAATTTATCATATTTTAGTTCAGAGTCGTTTTACTAATAAATCATACATTTCTGAAAATTCTTGTAAAATCAAAAATGGGGAAATAGAAGCTACCTCATCCATTGAAACGGTGTCGGCCAAAAACCACTGGGTTGTCCCAATATATGGAAAATTTAAGAATGAAGTTTCATCCCAATCAATCAATCTGGCAGTGAGTACAGTGGAAGATTTTTTTAAAGAGTTTTTTTTGTCAAAATACGTCATTTCCTCTTAAATTTTGGAAAATTCCTCTTGGAATTTTGGAAACAATGTGAACGCAAATGTTGACAAACTTTATAAGATCATGCACCAAGGCTTTGAACTGCATATGCCTATTTGTATGATTGCACGAAACACTCATCCCTCCTTCTTTAAAACGATTGAATCACGATTGGAAACTGACAAGCTGACCTTTTTACAACGCAGCGAGGAATATCGAAGGTAAAATTAAAGTAAATCCTAAACAATATTGGAAATACTTTCGACCCAAACGTGAAATCGAGGGACACCCCTCCCAAATGATTTATAATAATACCAGCTCCTCGAACGCTAAAGAGGTAGCAGCATATAAAGAGAACGTTGTATCAGCCTTAAGAAAATTTGAAAATGGATGTGGGCCGGTTGACATAACCTCTTCTATTTAAGAGACGTCTCTGAGTTACTTCATAAATCCGTTTTACAAACTATTCAACCAATCCCTAACCACTGCCGTGTTTCTTCCCAGAAAAATGGAAAATTTCTATCTACCACCATGGATTCACGCCTGGAACGTTTACTTCAACGAATCTTTTTGAATTTACAAGTAAAGCATTTGATTCTATCAGCAATCACAAAACTTTCCAAAGTCTATTTGTGCACAGTTTTTCATCCGGATTTATTATTTGGTTCAGATTTGATTCAACGTTATCAAAATAACATCTGATGTCCCTCAAGTATTATATATTGGACCCCGGATTTTATTGTTTCCATCGATAGAATAGCTAAGTTAATAAAAACATTTTTCATACAATGCTTGTGTTTAAGCATGATGCTAACAAACTGCAAGTAGAATGATTTCGTTTTATTGAAAAAGAACCCAGATTTTTATTGTAATTGTATTGCCAAATCTAACTTCGTGATTGGCTTTGTCAAGTGATGGGCCGGTGACTTCATGGATATACAAACTCAATGTACATTATCGATGATCTCACCTGAAATATGTACAGGTTTGGAACCCCTTTTACACACATGAACACAGAAATATGGCTCGCTCAATCTTTATTTTATAAGGTACAAAGAATACAAAATGTGTACCCTTGAACACAGACGTTTTCGTCTAGATGTGGTTTTTATCGGAAAAGTTCTTCTCTATACAAACAACATCTGTACTTATGTTCCAAGCAGTACTTTGTTTAGTCATCAATTTGTGGTGCTTAGAACACCACCCAACCAATTATGGCGACAACGATCCAATTAACAGATCAGCAAAATCATTCAATACTGCAGATGATCAACTCAAATTTCAATTACCATTAAATCTTTTGACATAACTTTTGACCAACAAAACCGTTTGGTGTATAAGCCCAATTTTTTGTTGGAAAACAGCTTTTTCAAAAATCGTCCTTTCCACTTTAGGCTTGGGAAACTGGTCTTGCTGCAAAATTTTCACTTTTTAAAATATTTACAAAAAACTAGAAAGCACCAATACAAGCTGACACTTCCGATGAACCGATTTCGACCAACATCATTGGGATCACTCAATTTATGGATAAAGCTTAGGTATGAAATTTCGTCCCGATCAATCAATCCGTCTGGGCTCTAGTGAAGCCGAACTAGTAAACTAAAGAAAAATAATTAAGAAAAGTGTTGACCTCGAAATTTTTACAGGATGAAAATTTGCTATATCGCCAACGTCAAAAAGTAGTTTTCAAAACTCTCTTGCGTGGTTCCGAGCAGACTAAATGACGTTTGGTGCTCTACAGCCCAGACAGGTTGACAAGTTGGTGTTATATTTCTTATTTAAGTGATTGCTGGCCGAACTCGATCATCCGGAAGTGGCAGTTCCCATAGGAACTTTTTTGAAAAACGACTACGAACTAAAAGATTGTAAATAAAATTTACAATTATTACGGTCCATCTCAACTTTCCAAATTTTAAGCGGAAATGACGATTACTGAGCAACAACAGTGTTTCGATTAAAATTCGGCATTGGAACTGCACATTGCACATTGGATTGACTGATGTAGGCGAATCAACAATATTAGACTTTTTTTATAATTCGAGAGATCCCAGTGATGTTTAGTAAAAATCGGTTCACGGGCACTGGCAGATTCCGATATTCAAACATTTAAGTGGAAAGGACGAAAAAATGGTTTTCAACAAAAATTCGGGAGGTGCTAGTGTTGTTTGGCCAAAATCGGCTCACCGCAAGTTACCGCGTCCATAGGATTGTTTCATTTTTTTGCAAATATTTTTAAAATTTTCATTATTTACGAGAAATCCGACTGTGAACCAAAAGATTTTTCTTTTGTAACAATACCGGTCCACCCCAGTTTTCCAAAATTTAAGCGGAAGTGATGATTTATCACAAAACACTGTTTCTCAATAAAGAATTCGGTTTCTATACAGCCCTACTAGCGAATCGAAAAGCTTGGACGCTTCTGATAGGATTGTTCTTTTAGATACGGTTGTATTTGTATCTGGCATGGATACTTTAAATTGGAACGTATCTGTTGTGGAGTTCCAGAGTAGCCCAAGTGTTTTTTCTATGTCATTAAATTCTATCTTGTGTAGTCAGGTTTCTTTTAGGTGTTCCGGAAGTTCTTCTAAAACTGCCTTTTCATTGCATGTCCATTTTCTGGGGTTAAATCCTCCACTGGAAAGGAGGTTCAATAATTCCTTTTGCGCGATTATTGCTTCTGCTATTGTACTGGCTCCCGATAAGAGGTCATCTACATATAAATCTGTTTGCACAATCTTTGAACCAATTGGATATCTTGAACCTTCATCTATGGCTAATTGTTGTAATGTTTTCGTAGCCAAATAAGTTGCAGATGCTGCCGTACCATTGTGACAGTTTTTAATCTATAAATGCTTATTGGTTTATTTAGATCTGATCACCAAAGTATTCGGAGAAAATCTTGATCTTCCCTGGCGACATTGATTTGTCTGAACATTTTCTCAACGTCTGCTGCGAAGACATAGCGAAGCTTCGTCCATCTCAACAATATTGTGGTTAGGTTGTTTTGTAAAGTTGGTCCAACGTACATCATTTCGTTTAAAGACGTGCCTGTTGTTGTTTACAGGAAGCATCGAAAACTACTCTCAACTTTGTTGTTGTGCTGTCTTCTTTCATTGCGGAATGATGTGGCATGTAGTAAACACAAGAACTATCTGCTATTGAATCATCTTTGATCAGTTCCATGTGATTAAGCTGGAGATACTCGTTCATGAACTTATGATATTGACTCTCCAAGTCTTCATCTTTCTTGAATCGTTTTTCCATTTGAAGTAATCTAGCAGCTGCTTTGGCTTTAGAGTCTCCCATTGCCACTACTCTCAGTTTGTCGTTGTTGAATCAGTTAGTTGTCTTTCCGGGTGTAGTTCTTCTGCTTCCCAAAAACGTTTTAATTGCTTATCTATGTCTGCTAGTGTGACATGGCTTTTAAATCGAGATATCGATACACCGCTGTTCTGGGTTAGGCGACCTGATATTACCTATCCTAATTGATATTGTCGGGCTATACATTTATGAAGCAGATCTTTCTTTATTCCTTCCAACAGTATTTCTCCGTAGATGTCAGCGCCTATTAAAAGATCAATAGGTCCGGGAGTGACGAAGGTAGGATCGGCTAGGATTACTTCCTTTTGTAGTTGGCTATCTAGACCCATTATGTTTTTATCCGGAAGTGGTTTGGTAATAGTTGTTAAGACTAGAGCATTAGCTCGTATCTTAAAGATCGATGGAAATCTGGGACTGATGTTTATCATTATCTGTTGATGCGATCGTCCCATTGTTGCTGAAATTCCGGAAACTTCGGCTAGAACCCTTGTCCTTGGTGAGCCGAGTTGTTGTGCTGCTTCTTCCGTGATAAAGGTGGCATGTGATCCTGGATCTATTAATGCCCGCAACATGCTAAAACCACCGTATATATTTTGTAATTTTACCATAGCTGTTGCTAAGAGCACTGGGTCACACTCCTTGTCGGACGCTGATATGTTCAGTTTCGTATAATTGTTCTGCCGTTCCGGTTTTTTTATGTGTAGCAAAGTATGGTGGTTACCCTTGCAGGTAAAACAATTGGTTTTAATGCTGCTATTTGTTGTGTTATGGTTTATGCTTAGACAATTTCTACACAAATTGTGCAACATAACCATTTGATTTCGTTCGGAAGTGCTCATGTTTTTAAAGCATTGCATACTTCTGTTTGATGGCTTTGTTAGCAGCATACGCAAATAAAAGTTGGTTGTGCTGCAGCTACGAAAGCATGTTTTAATTGTTGTACTTGATACCTGGATTGTTGAATTGGTATTGACTTATTGTCGCCTTTCATGGAATTTCAAAAACTGGCTTGTCTCTTGGAATTATCTTGAGCTCTCAAGAGAACTTTCATTAAGACGTCGTGATTCGTTGTCCAATTTTTTTAACAAAGTAAACATGCTGAATGGACTCCATGTGTCAATTCTAATGCCAGTGTTTCTTATAGCGAATATACATTCGGTTGTTGTGTTGTGTAAACTTTTGATCGCAGCGGCGGATTCAGTGTTAATAGTATTGGTTAAGATAAAACAGATTATATACAAGTAATCTTTTGTTGTTGACGCGACGCTCCAAGATTTTCCAGGCTGCATCGTCGTTGTCTCCGATGGGTTCCAAATGGCTTACTAATTTTCCAGCTGACCCTTGAACGTGGCTTTTTAAGTAGTTCATTTTGTGCGTGTTTGTGAGCTGATTGTTATTATGAACTAGCTGTTTGAAAGTGTCAGCGAAACCAACCCATTTCGTGTAATCTCCATGAAAATATGATAGTTCCATTGGTGGTAGACGAATTTCAAAGGCTTCACTTTGCATTGTTCTTCTTCTTCCAACAATGTCATTAATTATAATACGATTTTGTCGTATTCGTTGTTTACGTTTTCGTAGTGTTGTTCTACGGAGTATTTTAAATTAGCCTGTTCTTCGGAAGCTTCCATGCAGATAATTTCATGTAGCTCCATGATCTGCACCATCATCCTTTCCATATTCTTTAATTTAATTTTTACGCTGGTCTGGATCTGTTGTTGCTTGCCAGTATGTCTTCAGCTGTGCGGATTTCTCTATATAAGCCCCGCTCACCTTTCTTGATGATTCAGATGATTGATTAGACGAAGATTAGATTTCTTGGTCGTTGTTATTTGACTCTTCAGGTTGGGCAAAGTTGAATTTGGAGGATGCATCTGGAGTTAGTGTTGAAGGCAAGGATGATGAGTTTAGGCGTTGACGCATATCGTCAATATATTTTGTAAATCTTTCCATACTATTTGCCTATCTTTATAGTATTGGTGTGTTAATTAAAGTTCAGGTTGGAATCGTACATCGACGTACTCGTTGTACGTCGTTTTAAGAGTTGCTATTTTCAACTCCAGATATTTTTTCGTTTTTCGAGCTGCACCATCAATTTTATAATTTGAGATGATGTCCTCTATCTCAACTGCCTTGTCCTTTTGCTGCTGTAATAACCCATGTCTGTGTTTTTATGACTGGGGTGCTGGACTGTTGTTGTATGGCGGTGACTCGGGTTTGTTTGCCGGTTGTTGTTTGACTGTTTAATTTCAATATATCTTGGCCTATAGCAATATATTTGTAGAAGTTATTGGCTGCTTATTGTTGTTGTGGTAGCTCGAGATTCCAATGTAAATTTCCTTTACAAAGTGAATTTTATTGTTGAATTTTCCAATGTTTAATCCTCTTTGGTTGAGTTTTATTGGCCACAAGAAATATTTAAAATTAAATTTCGATATTGCTGTTTGTTATATAGTCCAATAAACTAAATTAATTGTAGTTGCTAAGTTAGCATAAATGTTTACTGTTGGACTCAACATCTTGTGATAATAAATTCTGCGAGCACAATAATACGACTCCAGCTGGTGGGCGCCGTAATGTATTTCGACGATTTCATTTGTTTTTAAAAATATTAACAGTTTCATTATAATAAGCACATTCTACCGTTAACCATAATATATACATTATATTAAGCTCGATAAATTAATTAATTTAGTTAATAAATTAAAAATAAAATATAATTTTTGTTTTTTTAATTTCAGGTAAGCATCAACACTTTTCTTTTATTATTTAATAAATCGGAAAACAATTTTAGGTAAGATTTATACTTGTTTAATTTTAAATTGGGACCAAACCTAATCAATTTCAATTTGAGAATTAAAAATATTCATTTTGGGAACAAATAGGAAATCATTTATTTTAAAGTAATAAAATTATTCGTCAGAAAGATGAAATCATTGTATTTAATTTATTAAATATATTACAAAAGAAATATAAATTAAAAATTAACATCAATCATATTTAATGCATGAGGTATAAATCATACCACTGAAGTTAGCCGACAATTTCAACTGAAACCCCCCTGCATTATCGACGTATTTTGTATCAGGTGGTAGTACAAAATTCTGTTAGTATTAGCAGAAAATTACATGTTATTGAAGTTAGCAATAAAGGCATATGAACTGGGTGAAGATAGACCAATTCGTATACTGCTGGTTCCATATTTATAATTTACCGAGTTAGGGGGCTATGAATTTGAGATGTGCCACTAACAGTGAACACCTGTCCCAAAAATCAGGCCATATTTTATGTGGTAATTTGTACTGGGTGAAGGTAGACCAATTCGTAAATAGCAGGATTAATTTCACTATGATGCTACATACAATATGGCCTGATTTTTGGGACAGGTGTTCACTGTCAGTACAAATTCATAGCCCCCCCTAACACGACTAATTATAAATATGGGATCCAGAATTTTACTAATTTTTCTAACTTCACCCAGTTCATTTGACCTTTATACATTTGAATTATGTGGTAATGTCAATAACATGTAATTTTCGGCTAATACTAATAGAATTTTGTACTACCTACAAAATACGTCGATAATGCAGATTTTTTTCGGTTGATATTTTCGGTTAACTTCAGTAGCATGTAAAAATCTTTGAATTTGGGCGACGTATTTGGAGCAATTGACTCAATATTGCCTTATATGGTAAATTATTATATTTTCTACCCGTTGTAGTCGATCCAGCTAAAATATTTGACAGTCTGCATTCAATCTCCATTGTTATTATGCAAGGTGCAAATTGGCTTGCTATTTTCTTAATTTGAAATTGTTTATCTGTTCCCCTTTTGAATTTGTTAATTCCCAAATTGAAATTGTTAATTCTCACTTTGAAACTATTTAGTCCCATCTTCAAGTTCAAAAGGAATAGTGAGTATAAGCCTAGCTTTTTATAAAAAGTTTATAAATTAATTATTCACGTGCTCTTACCTGAAATTCTGATACTTTGGATATAATAACTCTCGTCGGATTGTTTTCATGTCGCTTGTTGCAACGAGAAGCTCTTTAAATTTCACACAAAAATGAATTTTTAATTTGAACGCATGCCCTACTTACATGCACACATAGAACATTCCAATTTTCAACATCAATAATATAAGTGCAATACTACTAAAATGTAATTAAATTATATTCTGGAATTTCATGGTTCCATACACTAATTACGGGCCATACAAACAAAGCAAAAAAAAAATTCGTGAAAAATGTTAAATCACAAAATTACAAAAAAATTCCTGAGTTGTAATTTTTTTTTAAATTCGGTGATAATTATAATTGAGTTCACAATATACAATACACAGTAAAAGCTTTTTAAAGCGGAGGATGGGAAAATTTAAAACACATCACAATACTATTTACCTATATAAAATACTGACGCCCAAAAACAATGATAAATTGTTGAATGAAAACGGATCGCTGATGTAATTACATTTCGCAATGTATTTTAAAATTTGAAAAATCGGTCGATATTACAGAAATACACAACAGAATTAAAAACGATACTTAAATTTATTAGGTACCCAATGGCAGAATAATTATTTATATTATACAAAATAAAAAAGCTTTCAATCGAAACGAACACGTATCTGTACTCCATCATTGCAAATTGTGTTTATAGAAATTCGTTTGGATCTATAATACGCTTTTCACCAAGGCACCGTATTAAGCGGAAATAAAAAGCCTTATTTAGCGGCGCGCAAGATATTAAACGGAAATTTTTTTATGATTATTGTTATGTCTAAAATAAAGTATCGCGTTATATAGTTCCAGAAGCTTTTTTTGAAAAAAGCCTTATACACATATACGTACCAATATATAGTTTTTCATTATAACAACAATGAGTTAAAATAAATGAGCTTAAAGGAAACAAAAAAAAAATCCACTGTGCTTTTATACCACCAACATTATTTTCCATACACAGAAAATTCTCGCGCAAAGCTTCGGATTTTTGTATCATCACAAGATATATTCATAATTAGTTTTTACGAGTTCGCTCATTAATTTTGATTATAATTGTTAATTATTTGAAGATTTTCGATATGTTGTGAGCTTTGCTATATACAAACATAGCGAGAAACGCGATATACCGAGGTACTGAAACGTTGGTGCAGGCGAGATTATCTACAAATTTTGATTAAAAATTGTTGGTTGCTGTATTCGTAAATGAAATTGATATGAATGGAATCGATAAAAATATTTTTTTTATATATTTTTATCGCGCTATCAGATTGTTGTAATGGTCTAAGTTTGCGTGTGGATGTTGCTGACTATGAAACGGAAATTAATTCGCCGGAATTTTTTGTTCTTTTGTTAGAAAATTGTAATTTCTCCATTAAATTTTGTAAAATTAAAATCTGAGAAAATATTAATTTTATATAATTATTTGCTCTTGCCAACAGCGATTTTGCTAAAATGTTGAACTCAGTTGCCTAAGTAATAAAATGTTCGCGTTCCACGAGACTTGTGCAGAAGTTACGCCTTCAACGGGGCCCATTGTGATTAGGTGACTCGGTAAGAGAATTTCAATTTAAAAATAATCACAAAGAAGAATTTGGCTGATTCAAGTTGTCAAGTTTAGTTTAAATTTTTTGAATTGCATGAAGTTTCGAATTAACCGAAGAATTTGTTGACCAAGCAAATTCTCATTGGCCCTCAGAATCATGATCATTTAAGATAACATCTTTTGGTCTGGCCAACACTCCTGTTGACTCAGGTTTGAAAGACCGAGGTATTTATGAATAGGCACTCATAAATAATAGGAATAGGTCTCTTCCGAAACACATGGGTCGATAGAACCTTTCCAATTTCATTATCATAGGTCCAATAATTTGATGACAAATTAAAATCAGTATGATAAATGCAAAAGTTAGGAATTTTACTACATAAAGGTATTACATAAAGTTATGACATCCGTTCGAAACAGTTTCGTAATGAAGGTTAGGTTAAATTAGGTTAAAGTGCTTGTCCTAATGGCTGGCATAAACATAATCGAGTCCGTAGCCGAACGCCAAATTGTTTTCTCTCCTCACTTACTCATCAAACCATCTTAAAAACGCGTCGAAGCCTTGGATATCCTTGACGTTCATTTTACTGATGTGAGTCAAGTCATTTAGGAGAGGAGCTCCTGCAAATTTCAGTCTGCTAAGTCTAAGACGACCTCATTACGCATGAAGTACTATTGGACCATCTGTTCGTTATTTTACTAGCTTCCTCTTAAAGCAGTAACATGAAATGTGGTAGATTGTGCTTGGTCGAGCTAGCTCGTCCGCTTTTTCATTCCTGTTATATTTTAATGCCCTGAGCCCACATCAGGTGGATGTTGAACTGATCTGCCATCTTGCTAAGATATTAGAGACAAGTTTTGGCTTCTTTCGCCGTAGGGAAATATGATTTGTGCGTCTGAAACCCGACAGACAGAAAACCTCTACCTGAATATTCCCATCAATCTCTGAACTATCAGTGAAGAAATTAACTCCTTCAGTATTCATAAATGATCCTCTGTACTATTCCTCTCTGGTGGGAATAACAATCCTAAATCTCTGAAAAGATTGTGACGGAATTGTATAATTTGTATTGTTACAATGCCATATGGATATGGATTTGAGCCGTCCGTTTGTTACCTAGGATATCTAGGGTGTGAGATGACAGAGAATCTCAAGTGCTTCAGTGGAGGTGCTTCTATGAAATCCCACTAATACACAAAGCAGCTCTCCTGCCTAATAGTAGAAATGGAAATTGAATCCAGAATGAAATCGAGACACTTCGCTTTATCAGCCAATACCATTTAAGCTAGGGTCGTTCTGATGAAGTTTGTATTTCCTAGTGAAAAGGACCATCTCAGTGTTGTGTGGATTCACATACAAACCACCACTGCTAAGTTAATTGGAGTGAGTTTTAAGCGCACTTCACTAATCGCCACATCGTCATTATCATGACCAAGATCCAATGAAGAGAAGGTAAAACCTTACCTTGCAGTGTGACTCCTATCATAAATCTGTTGCTGGAGGACCTAGGCAGGCTGGTCGGGTCAACTCACAGGTAGAAGAGTTTCTGCGTGATCGTCTCTGGTCTGTCGTTGTTAAGCTTCCCTCTATATCCAGAAAATTTATCATGGAGTTTCCTTATGTTCAATGGATTTCTCAATAGGGCAGAGTAGTTTCCACAGATGTCCCCTTGAAATATGTATGTTGGAAATTCGATAGAATATTCCCTCAATGGGATTCGTACTCTAGGCTTCTATCTTTCTTTTCAAAAATTTTAGTGTAATGGTTTTGAGAGTGCAAAGGGAGCCTTTGGACCCACCTTAGATACAAATATTGTCACATTTCCTTCATTCTAGGCAGCACTTTAAGATAACTTCGAGCCAGGGTAAAAATGAAATCAGTCATTTGTTAAACATTCACCTGAGGATAAGGCTTACAAGGCTCAAAGATATTTATAGCTTACAGGACTTTCCTCCTGCTTATAACCTGCTTAGCAACCTGGAAAGTGAGTTTCCAGAAGTAGCTCCAAGAATTATGCACCAGTTACAATCCAAGAACCATCCGGTCGTCAGAGAAAACTCGGTGTGTTGGGACTCAGAAATAGGAATTTGTTTTAGCATTGCATAAGCCATATTTGTAAGTATTGACGACTTCCTTGTAGCAGTCGCAGTACTTAACGTCTTTAGTTTCCTTGGGATACGCTGGGATCCAAGTTCCCACTGCAGGTCTAAATAGATCACGTAAACTCTCTACAGGCACCGCAATAGTGTAAATTTGTCAACTTTACACTATTCCAGTGCCACGCTTCTTAGCGGTAAACCAGATCGGGTCCAGGATTTTCCCTAATAATAAGGCTTGGTTATAGTTTCATACATTCTAGTCTTCTGTATATTCGTCTGTAATTCCACCTCCGATCTCTGCCTTTTAGGTAGAGAGCAATCAAACGAGCCTTCCTTCTTCATATCAGTAATATGTTTAGCCCATGAGAGTGTTTTCATATTACTGTTCGTTCTCTCGTTGAGGGGAATCTTATTGTGCATTTATAGGGCTTTTAAGGCATTTTTCTAATTTTGTAAGTTTATACGAGACGCCCTTGCTTGCGATTATGTATCTAGAGATTGCATTCGAGAAGTTAGCCCTACTGATGCTTGTGTCCCGTTTTTTCAGTACATACGTTTTAAGCGACAGGCCTAATGGCTAAAGTCCTATGTTGATCTCTTTTTCTTCAAACGTCTTGTGGAACAGAACAGGTGTAACGCACAAAGTCCCTCGTTAGTTTCCTATGTTAAAGGCTAAATTCCCAACAGCATTAGTTTCCGAGGTTTTAAGAGCGCCAGAAGTCATTGCCTTGTTTAAAAAAATGGATTTGTATATGTGATTGTGGGTGTTTTTGTCGTGGGCAACACCTGACTTTATTTTACTACCAATGTATGTAAATCAAGAATATTCCATGAGATTACTAAGGTGAGTGTTCATTTTGTAAAATTCAATCCTACAAGGATTCCATATTAACTTTGTGGTCTTTCCTATTTTGTTGGTTTGTAGGATGTTAAAAACAGTCCAATGTAGCATCTTATCTGTCAAAATGATTGTGAAATTTGTTATGTCGGAATGTTAATGTTTCACAAATTCTTACAATCATAAAAGGAATTCATTTTGTTGTAAATATAATTTAGAAACCACTTATTCTTAGTTGATATTTTCGTAAATGCTTGACTTTATAAAATATTTGGAAAAATCACAAGGTCCCACGTGTTGCTTCCGGAGATTGGTTTTCGCAAAATTTCGGAAGAACTTCCTAATTTCTGGAAACGGCTTAAGTATGAAATTTTACCTGTTAAACTGTGGCAAAAATAGTTTTTGGTTATAATCGCCAACATGTTCCACGTCGTCGTGCTAGTCTTGGTCTTCCTCTACGACTATTCCCAACTCGGTTGGATTTAATGAATCCGATAATATCACAGTCTCCAAGAATAGATCTAATGATCTTCCATTAAAGGTAAAAATAATAATCGACATTCATTAGTGGTCGAGGTTCATCTTTCAGTTCCGAAAGATATTTTGATCGCAACAACCTTGACGGGCTTTTATATTTGTCTTGTCATTTGTTGGTGTTATAACTAACCCAAGATATTTAAAAGCGTCCAAGTTGTCAAAGTTATAGTCGTCTGATCCAATATTTTTCTTATGAACGCTCGTTGGTGTTGAGAGACATTTAGGTTTTTTACTGTATAATTTCAAACGTAGTTGTTTCGCCTGGAGGATAAGCAGTAATAAATTATCCTTGATATGACACGGCATTAGATCTCCCGTCAAAGAGCATGATATCATCTGCTTACCCAAGAATGCGGCCTTACTACGCTTGTTGAAAGACAAGGCACCTGAAAATCTATGAGAGTGGTTCAGTGGTTGATCGGATGTGGCAAAAAACACATTGATAGTCCATGATGATATTTTCGGCAATAGGTATGATTCTTGCAAGTACAACATTAATAAGCAGTTTGTAGGCACTGTTATAACATGGTAAATTTCTGGTCATATTCCAGAACTCCTATTTTGTCCATTTTTTAATAAAATTTTGAACCAACATACACCATCCCGTCATGATCAGGTCAGAAATTGTCAAATGCCACCATATTTCAGAACTTCTACCAAAAATCATTTTAGAAACCAAATTTCCATCCGACATATCTAATTTCATCATGACTCAAAACCGCGACTATCTCATGATGCGGGATATACAATAGATTTAATTAATTGTGATTTTCAAGATCTCCTGAATTTTGTTCTCAGGGGTTTTGGCTTCCGAAATTTTGATTTTCCGAACTTCGAACAGGGAAGTCGAGAATTTCATGTCTTGAAATTTTTTGGTTTGATTCTTGTAACCGGTATGTTATGCAATAGATCACTAAGCAATTGTTAGCAACTTCATATCTAATATTTGTTTTTTGAGTCGCTCGTTTAAATCAAAACTTTCGCACCCACACATGAACCAAAACTGCTACAACACAACCTTCTAAATTAGGATTCAGTGATTTTTAAATCTCTAAATGTCTTGGGGCCTTTCTCTAACCGCGCGCCAAATATAGGATTTGTATATGTTGCCTTGTGCAAATGATCAATACACAAAAAACCGATATGCCTGGAATACCTTCAATACAACATTTAACAATTTCATTTTTTCAATTCTCGATAAAAATCGAAATTTCAATAAATCCGAATGTCGATGATGATAGACACACACACACAAAGTGACAATTGCAAAGTGAAAATTGCTTCAAGGTAAAAAGGTAAATGAAATAAATTTTTTTAAATATTTTGTGACGTGTGGCGTATACGTATTCGTATTTGTGTAAATAAAGGTTAAACGATTTTTCCAGTTATGATGATGATGATGATGATGATGATTATAGTAATGATGATTATTACCCAGCTAGCATGTAACGAAAATTGGCGTGTATTGTCATTTACCCCGTGCGCGCACTCCTATCTATATCCTCCCGATATATATATGCGATGATGATGAAACACAAACAATAATGCGCGGGAAACAAAAATAAATGTTGAATTCATCTCGAGATGGGAAATAATTGAACCGCTAACACCATTTCGATTCGTTTTATAAAGTCATTTGGAATCGAAATATGTAGACATAAGAAAGCTGTATATGACTATAACGATATACTGCACGGAAAGGGGGGATGGAAATTGCTTTATTTTCCGTTATTCAAGAATAAAAAAATAAACGAAAATCAAACAATGAGTGTATAGAAAAAAGCTTTAAATCTATATTTTATCTTTCAAAGCTTTCGATTTTGATTTCCGATTTTGCTTCTTGTGTTTGTGCTAGGTTCTGGGAAGAAAAGCAAATAACAAGAGGAAAATATACGTTAAGATTATCAACTTTTATTTATTTTATTTGAAATAAATTGGAAAAAAATATTTTTTTTTGCCTTCTTCTTCTTTCTCGTATGATATGTGATGAGTGTTGATTGTTGCTAAATCTTGTGATATGGAAAAATTTAAATTGGTGTTCAGCTTTGCTTTTCCTATAGAGATAAATACCAATTCCTCTTCATTCTTAGAAGATTCGACTTAATATGCTAATATCCAATTTTAAGTGTACACCCGGCTTAATAAAATTCGAGATTATCATTAACCCTTGATAAGCGTTTAGCGGATTGTTCATAATTCGGTAGATTAAAAGGTTTATACTTTGTCCAAAATCATGGAGTATTAAACATTATTTTTGTAATTGGTCACAGCAGTCTAACGAGTAGACCAGTTTTTCAATGAAAAATTCTAATTATTTTCAGTTCGAAACCTAACTACCTTCAACATTTTTGTAATTTCACCTCTTCGTGTTAAAAATATTTATAGGCGAGTTTAATCTGAAATAACCCAAAGTTTCGAATAAATACTAAAACTCGCCATCCCACTCTACCAGCGTGAGTTGCACAATCGTTTTTTAACAATATAAAATCGGGAATTTGCCGAACTAGAGGACTTACAGGGTTTGAGTCATGTCTCATATAATTATGTATTTAGAGAACGCTATATTCAAAACTAGGGTTATGTTTTCTTCCCAAAATCGTATAATCAAAAATAATATTTTAACTAATATAAATGGCAATTATATCACTAAATTATGATCGACGTATGTATTCATTGTGTGCCAGATAACAATATGTTAGACTCGTATCACTAGAAACATAAAACATGTAAATTTCACATATGCTAACAATTTTAAATTACGTTAAGTAATGTAATTGGTAAATTAATAACAAAAATTATTTTGAACATTACTCGTAAGTACAAATTTAGTACTAAATGTACCGAGACCGCAGAACTATCAAAGTTATATAAAACAGATATTGGGTTTGGTTTATGGAATTTAACAATTACAGTTCGAGAAGTAGCTTTTTGTGGCGTAAATTTGAAATTTTGTTGAGTTGACTTAATGGAGCTGAACGAGACTTGAAATTGCTACAATTCTGTAATTGAAACTCCCCCGGTACCGTTTGTTGAACAAATGACCCTAGGATTGCAAGGATTCTATGTAATAAATTCCAATTTGGTAAACAAGAACAGTTATATAATGCTCAACATCTTACTTGGGAATATATCAGCTGAAATAATTGAGACGAAACAGAAAATGAAGTATCCTCAAGAAGTGGAAAACCTTTGGCTATACATGGCATGAGCTTATTTTTCGGGGTATATTAGTCACAACGTTAAAATTAAATAACCTTTACATATGGCCTTGACCCTTACATTCCAGTGATTTATCTTCCAGTTTCATTGTTTGCATTTTCATAACGGCCAGAAAGCAAAGATCTTTAGACACACACATTTATTTGTTCTAACTTACAAGCATAAACTGCAAACAAATTAATTAAACGTTTACTTAATGTTAAGAATGTTGACCAAGAAGTAGAGAAAAATGTATCAATAAAGGAAGTAAACAAAACGCTTTTAACTTCATGTATTGTAACACACCACCTACTACTTACCCACTGTTAGACAAAGATTGAATATTTTCGCACGGTGCCCGGTGTAAGCTCCAAGTCAACCTATGCATGGACATGGAAGATGGGTTAAATATTAAAAAAAACAAATGAGACCAACTTTACATTATAAATTTAAAGACCCAAAACAAAACATAATTTGTTTATCCGATTTGAAGATACGATAGTTTGAGCGTGTGGCCAGTCAATCCTCAAATAGGAATCAGTTCTCCAGTTCTCTGAATATTTTTAAATTGCATCAGTATTCTCCAATCTACAATCAATCGATACTAGAATAGAATTTGTTAACCGCACCGAAAACACCATCTGTGATTTGGAAAGGCGTAAAATTAAAATACTAACCCCTTGGTCACTAGACGGTTTTAGTCTTGCGTATTACAATGCATACCTTTCCGAAGTATTGTGTCACTCAGTTCCTAGAGAAAACGAAATTTGGAAGAGCACAGGATTAAGACGAATATGCTGTCCGGAGGAAAATGCAAATATCATTAAAACCACCAACTGACACCCGTACACCAAATAGAGCTATCCATTTTTCATGATGTACAACATCACAATGTGCCAATCACTCCATTCGAACCCGTTAT
Source organism: Nephrotoma guestfalica (assembly GCA_963691935.1). Taxonomy (NCBI): domain Eukaryota; kingdom Metazoa; phylum Arthropoda; class Insecta; order Diptera; family Tipulidae; genus Nephrotoma; species Nephrotoma guestfalica. Next base: position 246,529,085 of record OY829915.1, read on the forward strand.
TACGGTTGTATTATTGATGAATAGCGCCAATATTTAGAATGGCGGTATTTTTAGTTCCGGATTAACTCCGCGTATAAATCACAAATAATTTCAACAAATCATGTCTGCATTGTATGCTGTTGTGACTTTTTCGTTATTATATACAAAGCCTGCCTTGGGTCGGTGCCTGGGTCTAGCACGGTATCTGTATCTGGATCAGAAAAATAAATTTTCCATTTAGTAACATATTCCACATTGTGAAAAGCCTTTAGGTACGTACCTTTTCCTTAAACACAATTATAATTATTCTTCGAACCGAGTGGCCTCTTATATTCCGTAATCTGCTCGTAGTTCGCGCTTTTCAAAGGACATATGTGGCTCGCGATATTCGAGTGCGTAATGTCGATTATTTAATTTAACAGTGAAAGACACTCTGATCACCAATTTGTATTGAATATAGGTAAAAAAAAGTATGAAGGTATGTTGACAAGGCACTTTTTCACAGTGTAAACAAAAAAAAATGTTAAATAAACTTTAAAACGTCCCCCCTACCTTTCTATCGTTTCCTCTTTTTCAAACAAATATGGAGCTCGCATACCAAAAATGACATTCGTGTGAAGAACGCAATTTCTTAGAAATGTTGATTCTAAGAAAATCCATATCTCAAAATGTTCACCGATCGGCAAACTTGTCACTATAATATTTTGGTAGACCCATATGTGCACTCTACTTGTGCCAACCCGATTAAGATTCTAATGGAGCTCGCATAAATAAATTGACATTATTGTGATGAACGGAATTTCTTAGAAATTTTGATTCTAAGAAAATTCATATCTCAAAATTTTCACCGATCGGCAAACTTGCCACTATAATATTTTGGTAGACCCACATGTCCACTCTACTTGTGTTAACCCGATTAAAATTCTAATGGAGCTCGCATACCTAAAATGACATTATTGTGAAGAACGGAACATCTTAGAAATTTTGATCCCAAGAAAATTAATATCTCAAAATTTTCACCGATCGGCAAACTTGCCACTATAATATTTTGGTAGACTCACATGTCCACTCTACTTGTGTTAACCCGATTAAAATTCTAATAGAGCTCGCATATCTAAAATGACATTATTGTGAAGAACGGAATTTCATTGAAATTTTGATTCCAAGAAAATTCATATCTCAAAATCTTCACCGATCGGCAAACTTGCCACTGTAATATTTTGGTAGACCCATATGTGCACTCTACTTGTGCCAAGCCGATTAACATTCTAATAAAGCTCGCATACATAAAATGACATTCTTGTGTAGAACGGAATTTCTTAGAAATTTTGATTCTAAGAAAATTCATATCTCAAAATTTTCACCGATCGGCAAACTTGCCACAATAATATTTTGGTAGACCTATATGTGCACTCTACTTGTGCCAACCCGATTAAAATTATAATGGAGCTCGCATACATAAATTGACATTATTGTGATGAACGGAATTTCTTAGAGATTTTGATTCTAACGAAATTCATATCTCAACATTTTCACCGATCGGCAAACTTGCCACTAAAGTATTTTGGTAGATCCATGTGTGCACTCTACTTGTGCCAACCCGATTAAAATTCTAATGGAGCTCGCATACTTAAAATGACATTATTGTGTAGAACGGAATTTCATTGAAATTTTGATTCTAAGAAAATGAATATTTCAAAATTTTCACCGATCGGCAAACTTGCCACTATAATATTTTGGTAGACCCATATGTGCACTCTACTTGTGCCAACCCGATTAAAATTCTAATGGAGCTCACATATCAAAAATGACATTATTGTGATGAGCGGAATTTCTTAGAAATTTTGATTCTAAGAAAAACATATCTCAAAATTTTCACCCACTATAATATTTTGGTAGACCTATATGTGCACTCTACTTGTGCCAAGCCGATTAAAGTTCTAATGGAGCTCGCATACCAAAAATGGCATTATTGTGAAGAACGGAATTTCTAAGACATTTTGATTCTACGAAAATTCATATCTCAAAATTTTCACCATTCTGCAAACTTGCCACTATAATATTTTGGTATAACCATATGTGCACTCTACTTGTGCCAACTCGATTAAAATTCTAATGAATCTCGCATATCAAAAATGACATTATTGTGAAGAACGGAATTTCTTAGAAATTTTGATCCCAAGAAAATTAATATCTCAAAATTTTCACCGATCGGCAAACTTGCCACTATAATATTTTGGTATACCCACATGTCCACTCTACTTGTGCCACGCCGATTAAAATTCTAATGGAACTCGCATACATAAAGTGACATTCTTGTGAAGAACGGAATTTCTTACAAATTTTGATCCCAAGAAAATTAATATCTCAAAATTTTCACCGATCGGCAAACTTGCCACTATAATATTTTGGTAGGCTCGTATGTGCTCTCTATTATAGTGGCAAGTTTGCCGATCGGTGAAAATTTTGAGATATGCCTTTTCCTAGAATCAAAATTTCTAAGAATTTCCGCTCTTCACAAGAATGTAATTTTTGGTATGCGAGCTCCATTAGAATTTTAATCGGATTGACACAAGTAGAGTGCACATATGGGTCTAATAAAATCTTATAGTTGTTATATTGTTAAGTTTTTTTTTCGACTTTCATAAACATTTCTTATTATATGTAAATGATAATGATTTTTATATTTCAACTCTTAAATAAATAAATAAATAAATATTTATAATTATTTTAGTAGAAAACCAACGCACTCTCATTTATTTTTGTTTCTGTTGGTTTAGGATTAATTTAGGATAAACTTCAATTGGGTCGTAGCAGCTCAAATGGAAGCAATACCAATACCCCATAAATGCTCACAATCAATTTCGGATATTAGTTGCGCACCGGCAGAACACATTTTCCAAAATCCCAATAAATTGTTCCTATAACGTAATCTTATGTATACGAGTATATAAGAGAAATCTAATTAAAATTTAGCGAGAGTACAGCAACAAAAAATAATCGCATGTTTGTCTAATTAGAAAATTATTTAAATAATTATATAAGACCCCTGACACTGCTGCTGTGTACGTAGCTATTCTATGCGCCGTTTTGTAAGTCAAAAAAAAAATAATAATAACATTGTTTTTAATTAACTAATATGTATTCCAAAATAACAACAACAACAAGAATTTATTTACACAAACAAACAACCAAAAAAGCAAAATCTAATTTCTATTTATTTAAATTTAAAAAAATAAAATAAAATAAAAAATTTATTTGTTTCGTTATCTCAAATCAATAATTTATTCAAATGAAATTATTCCGTTCGTACACAGGAGAACACCAACAACAAAAAATATTTTTTAAAATGTTAATTAGATATTTGAGATTAAGTAAGGCATAAGGAAAATGAATCTGTAATAACTGGTCTATTGTCTTTGAGTGTTTTGACATTTTAAAATTTAAGGAAGAAGAAAACTTAAGTGTCTTAAAGCAAAAATCTAAATGGATTTAACCCTTAATACAAATTTATATTTTAACTTCTATAAACCCTCCTTTTTGGGAAAGTTTTTACACAAAAAAAATAAAATTAATTTATTTCTATTGAAATTATGATTAGACGAAGATGATTATAATCTGTAATTTCATAAAAATAAGAAAATTCTCAATATTTTTTCCCTTAAATTATTTAATTGAATTTATTTTCCATCTTGACTTTGATAAACGAACAAGTCGAATAAAATACTGAAGTAGCTTGGTGCGATGGCTGGATTATTTCTCCGCCAAACACAACAATAATGTATATGTATAAATACATAAAAAATATGTACAGGGTGTTGCGGAAGAATCTGTATATAGGCAAGCGGTGTGAAGGTAATGAATTTCTGAAATACATCGGTATTCACACTCAAAACTAAGTTTGAGATGAAATTGAAAATACTCGCGTCATGCAACAGAATATTTCACAAGGTTCAACTGACTGTTAGTCACAACTGGGTAAAAAGTGTAACACACATGATTGATCATACTGACTTCTGACTAAACTACGCATATTTTCTGCTTGTTTACTTCCAAATACTTAATATAAAATTCTGAAGGGAATTTTCCGGTAGTCTTCTCAGGTCTCTATCTCATTGCTGCGGTGTTATCAGCAGCGTTTTGAGTATTTTAAAAACCATTATTAACTAAAAAGTGAGAGGTATACGTAACAGGAGCCTGTGAAGGTTCTACAGGTTCATTATTGGATTGAGATATGTTCACAACGTACCTCTATTGTGTCTATAGGTAACATCATGTTTGAGGCGATGCATGCATGTAAACAGATTACCTCAATATTCCTCAGTTTGTCTATTTTCTTCATACTATAGCAAGGTTCGTTCAACAATTTCGGACGAATAGGCAAATGCATAGAGAATTAAAACTAGTTTTCGGTTCTTTAATCTCCGAAGTAGGATTTATAGTATATTGCAGATAAAAGTAAGTTTTGAATCAGTTAATTCATATGAACTTTTCAAGATTGAAAGTTGGAATCCGAACGTAGAAAACCGATTAAACAAACTCGGCAAGAATCTAAATTTCAGCCATCTAAAGGGAAAATAAAAATCGTCTATATTGGAAATTTGTCGCGATTTCAATGGTGTATTTTATTTAGAGAGCGGTACTCTGACAACTACTGATGCTTTCTGTGGACCGCTGGACGAAATGATCGAAACCAGTACCAGTCCCTGGAATTCTCCTTTATTAATCGTTCCAAAAAAAATCTGCCGGTGATTGAAAATGGCGATTGATGGTAGATTTCCGTAGGTTAAATAACATCACTGTTGACCAATTTTATTCTCTGCCAAACATAACTGAGATTTTGGACCAGTTAGGCAAAGCAAGCTATTTTATGACATTGGATTTGGCAAACGGTTACCACCAGGTTAAGTTATACGTTGACGATATGAAAAACACAGCGTTTCGCACTCGAACTGGCCATTTCCACTTCCTGTGAATGCCGTTTGGTCTAAAAGGGGCACCTGTAACATTTCAGCGTATGATGAATACGATATTAATGGGTCTCGAATTGGTTTAAATGGTCTCAGATGTTTTGTGTATCTGGACGACGTGGTTATTTACGGTTACGATCTTCACGACCACAACTCAAAGTTCTAAGTTCAAAGTAATCTAAAATTACAGCCTAGCAAGTGTTACTTTCTAAGAATCGAAATTTGTTATTTGGGACATATTGTGGCGAAGGACGGTGTTAAACCGGACCCATTCAAAATAAGTGTTATTATGGAATACCCTACACCGACAAATGCTAAAGATATCAGATGTTTTCTTTGATTTTCTGGTTACTACCGAAGATTCATTAAAGATTTCACTAAAATTTCAGAACCTTTGAGTCGATTATTGCGTAAAAATATAAAATTCGAATGGATTGCTCATTGCGACGAAGCTTTCCATAAATTAAGGAACTCTATTATGTCATCCCCTATACTGCAACGTCCAGACTTCGGAAAAACCTTTATTTTACCCACTGACGCTAGCGATTACGTTATTGGAGCGGTACTTTCCCAGTTATTCAATGAACAAGACTTTCGCCAGCAGACTTCTTAATGATGCGGAGAAAAATTATCCTACCATCGAGAAAGAGCTCTTAATCGTTGTTAGGGCTACTCAAAGGTTCCATCCTTATCTATACGGCAGAAAGTTTGTGATTAGAACCGATCATCGACTCTTAGTTTGGCTCAATAAAAACCTAAAACCTAGTTCTCGCCTAATCCGCTGGCGATTGGAGCTGGATGAGTATAATTACGACATGAAATACAAACCTGGAAAGATAAATCAAAACGTGGATGCGCTTATCCGTATAAAAATTTCTAAAGATTCTGAAACACATAAATCTAATAAAATTATTGCTGCCATTACTAGAGCACAAGCGACAAAAGTGACACAAGATTCAACTCCAGATAAACCTCACGATACTTCTTCTGATAATCCCATTCAAGATAGTGTGATAACTCAGCCTTCTAAATCTGTTCCGACTAATTTAACAATTCGAATATTATTATCAGCTGAAGACGATATAAATGAAGTTATAAAGGAATTCCACATTACACCACTTGGTGGTCATCAAGGATTTTCTAGAACCATAAAACGAGTCAAACAATACTACGAGTTTCCTTGTATGAGTAAGCGAATAAAATCATTTAATAAAAAATGCTCGTCTTGTCAAAAAAAACAAAGTCTGTCGCGTAAACAAGAGTGTGGAATGCAGATCACATCAACGTCAAAAACTCCATTCAATAAGATTTTCATGGATATAATAGGCCCAATGATTGTTTCACATAAGGGTAACAAATATATGTTAACGATACAAGCTGACGCCACTAAGTACTCTCTCGCAATCCCTATAGCGTCACAAGATACCGACACGGTGGCTAAAGCATTTTCTGAACATTTTATATGTAGTTGCGGTGCACCTAATTCCATTGTCACAGATCAAGGAACTAATTTTATGTCTGAAATGTTTAGTAAACTCTGCAAAATGTTAAAAATTAAAAAAATTAATACCACGGCGTACCATCCTGAATCAAATGGTGCGTTAGAACGATCATACCGCACATTAACCGAGTACTTAAGAAATTTTATTAAAGACGATCCGTTGACATGGGATCAACAAATCTTTCATGCCCATTGAACTGCTTTTAGGATATAAACCGAACCTTCCTAGCTCTATCCAAAAAGATACAAATCCAGTATATACTTACGACGACTATTTATCGAAACTCAAAGTAAGACTGCAACATTCATGGCAGGTTGCAAGGAAGTCACTGATTAAACATAAAACAAATTCCAAAGAATACTACGATCAAAAATCAAATACACCGACTTTTCAAATTGGTGGATTGGTGGTCCTTACTTCCAAGTTCGGTAAACTTTACGCTTAGTTTTTGTTGCCAGCTTGTTCCGCAAATCTTTTCTACAATTAGTCTTCTACAGTTATTTTAAGGCATGATCGCTTACCAATTAAGCTGAACTGCACTAGTTGCCATTCGCACCAAAAATGACTTGTGGGTTTTAATACACCTCCCGCCATTACTCTGATCATTTTACTTCTCAATTATCCATTAATTCACGCTCGGCCGTGCGCCGTTAAATAAGCGACGATATACTGAAAATTTGAATAAATGGTTAAGTTCCAAAATCTCTGGTAAAATTTAATAAAAATTTGTTTTACTTAAGAGCTTTTTAGGCTGGAAATGGTTCTTTATGTTTTAAGTTGGTAATGGTAAGGGCAAGCTATCCACATGTTAGGATTAACATAATCTTCCAGCATCTTTAAATATAAATTTATTTCAAAATCGTCCATATGGTACAGTCCGCAGTACCAGCCGTATGTGGCACAATCTTCCAGTTTCGATATGGCCTTATATAAATTTATTAGAAAATCTTTTGAACTTTCACTGATGACTTGACTGCTCACTATACCACATGGTAAAATTATTTCGGCGTCCATGCTTTTTACAGGTATTATCACAATCATCGCAAATCTTCATACTATCGAGTGAGTAAAACTTGATGTCCGGTATGCTGCCGATGTATTTTTGATTTGTCTTGGTGTTGAATAGATGAGGAAAATAACCCTTTTTAAAGCCGCCGGTAGTGCTGACAGAGCCATGGGGAAATAGTTTAGACTGGCTATGAATTTCACCCGATCAACCTCCATCAGAATTATTTTTGAACCTCGCATAATTAATCGTTGGTTAAGAGAAGGAGTATTTGAAACCGTGATATCATAATTTTAAAAAAATTCACCAGAAACAATGTCGCATACGATTTGTGAGAGCCAGCCACTGCAAATTTTGCAAATACGGGAAAATTATTTTGATGAAAAGCAAGAAACTTTCCTTTCGAACTCTTTGTGTAAAAAGTGTACATAATTAGTTGAAAATCTCTAATAGCTACGAACTTGCAGGTAATGTAGTTTTCATAGGCTTTCTAAAATTTTGAACAAGACGTGTTGAAACAAAAATGATTTGAAATCGGCGATTATGCTAAAATCACGCAACACATTTTCCCACTGGTGCTCTAATAGATTGCTTTCGAGCAAGAATATTGCTGTTGACGTCAATGTAATGAAACGAGGGTTGGTGGTAAGCCTGTATTATACGACATGATCAATCCAACTAAATCATCTCAATAACTTTTACTCACATTTAACCACAACAAGATTACTAGATCAGGATTATCTTTATTGAGATAGGATCTCTTGAAAATGTAAAGTTTTACCGTTTTTAATAGTACCGGTTACAATAACGTGTTTATTGTAACCTCAATGGATTGACCACAAAGGAATGGTGCACGTTTTGCAATTCGGTTAGAAGGTTGGCTAGTATTGTTCTAACTACCTAAAACACTAAATACTTAATGTAGATGGGACACACGTACAGTAACTCATGGAACACCCTGTTCTCGTACATTGTATAATTTCGAACGAAATAATCTCAATCCCGAACTTTAACTAGATTACAGCAACAAAAACACGCCACTGAAATAAAATTTATTGGAATTAATTGAAGTATTTTAATTTAATTAGGTTTTATTTATTTATTTTTTAAGAAGTCTCAGCAATAACAGATGATATTTCTCAAAGTTTGTTTTGGTTATATAAAATTTTCGTATTTTGGCTTTATAAATTCTTATATCTGATGTGTACGAGTATACGAGTATATACATAAATACAATATAGATAAGAGATTAAAGTGGAAAACAAAAGTTAAACTTTTCAATTTTAATAAATAATTTTTAGTTGGTTAATTTTTATTTTTATGTGGTGCGCGGCAGCGGGGTGGTATTATCGTGGGTTAGGAACATTTTTTTTAATGTTCTTCATAAGAAAACTCTTTTGCGATTATGCGGGTGTCATCAAATCAAAACTTTCAATACAAAAAATCCTTTATTTTGTAAAGGATCATTATTAAATTTAGCAGGTGGTCGCTATACTGTAGAAGATTGTTTTTTGTTTACATTAAACGGGTTTAAAGAAGATAAAATAATTAGGTGGGTAAAAATGTGCAATAAGGTGGAATTTGGGTGTACCCATAAGTAAATGGCAATTTAAACAAATAATTTGTAGAGGAATATAAACTCCATTTGTTGAGCGATGGTCCATCCTATCCTTTTGTTATGTTGGCTAATAAATAAATGACCTTTAATGCTCACTTCGAACTGTATCATTTTCTAGCTATACTTAAAGCAAATAATAATTAAAATTTGCATTGCTTATGGCATATAGCCTTCAATAAATTAATATTCGATTAAATAATTTGTTTGATTCGTGCATTGTGTTTGCTGTTGATTAGTTCGTTAGTGGATCGATTGGTAAACAGCAAGTCTTAGTTATCGGTCGTCAAAGAATGACCTATCTTTATACCCATTAACCAATTAATAGACGGTAGCCTTTCATCCTTTACCAACAAAAGATCACGAACTTGTAGATTCGCTTTACTTCTGACCCACTTTTGTATGCCGAGATTGCAGTTGCAAAAAATTTTGTTTCATTTGGATAATTTTAGTTCATTTACAAGATACCATTCAGGAAATGGTTCGGCATCATCCTGCTAAATCATCAGCTACTTAGGAAAAAACACCTTTGAGGTCGACTACTCGTATTTAAACAACCTTCTATCTCCGTGGCAACGGTTACCCTTTCTTCAAATAAATAAAATACACCATCACAAACTCGCTTCAAGTGGTATTTGACGGATTTGATCCCAGTCTTCCAAATACAACCAAAATCTGACGTGGCTGGAGGAATTAAATGTCTTTGCATTGAGCCGTTTGATAGAAATGGTAGTATAGTATTATCCATTCCATTCACCCACGATTTTTCTTGGAATCTTAGTTGATTTGTCGCATCCACGAAAGTAGTTCGACAGTCGCTATAAATATGGGGGCACACATTTGATCTTGCTACAAACTTTTAAGTGTTGAAAGGAATGTTACTATTTCCATATCATCGACGAAGTCGACATGGCTCTCGTAGCTAAGCATACAAATATACCATATGCATACGAAGCTCGGCGGCTTTGGCTCGCAGACGATAGCATGTTAAGCGTTTTTGCAGTATGCGACCTATTACTTTTAGAATTTGTTGGTCGTTCAAAAACTTGTGCAAGAGCGTTTTTTTGTCGATACTAATTTGCCTTGCAGTAATGCGTGTCTTTCAGCGAATGAGTCGTGTTGTTGAAGTTCTCGAACCCAATGATTCCGAGCTATGTTTAACTGGTTATTAGTCAAACACCATTTCGATCTTGGCGGTGCAGTTTTCAAATAAATATTTGCTGAAGGGTAGTAAGGCGAATCAATTCATCGTACGAAAAATTGTGTGATGCAGAAGTTGCAATTGGTTCGTGATGTTGACGTTGTATACACCGATTCGTCGCTCTTTCATTTCGTTAAAGTCTTCGGCCTAAAGCTTTGAACGCAGCCATTTCTTATTTGGTCATTTCTTCTTTCTTCGATTAAGTTCAATCGAAATTATACCTCGTTTGCAATGTCGATTAATTAATAAAGTTCAGAAAAGATATGACGCCATTTATCATGTGCGACATATCTAGTAGTCATTTATATCAGAAGTTTTATTTTGGCCATAGCGTGGTTATCGTTGTTAACGATAACCAGTTGTAATACCAGGCAAAAATATTTTTTCTAAGAACGAAAATGTCGAGTTTTGTGCCAAACAAACCGCATTTGTGAGAAGCTTTACCTTTCCACTTCAACTTGAAAAAAATGCAGCTGAAGTACGTCATTTGCTTGAGGAGGCCTACAGCGAACATGCACCATCGAAAACTACCTGTGAAGATTGGTTTAAACGCTTCAGGAGTGGCGATTTCGACATGGAGGATAAGAAGCGTTCCGAAAGACCGAACACATTTCAAGACACCGAGTTGTTATTGGATGAAGATGATTCTCAAACTCAAGATCAACTTGTGGAGGCATTAAACACGACTGGCCAAAGTATTTCGAAACATTTACATGGTATGGGAAAAATTCAAAAGGAGGGGAAATGGGTGCCGCATGAGTTGACTGAGAGAGAAATGGAAAATCGAAAGCCACTTGCGAAATTTGCTTTCACGGCATAAAAAAGCTTGCTGCATCGAATTGTTACGGGAGATGAGGAGTGGATCTTTTTTAAGAAACCCAAACGCAAAAGGTCGTGTCTTTCACCTGGCGAAGCATCAACATCGACGGCACGGTCAAATCGCTTCGGAAAGAAGACAATGCTCTGAGTTTGGTGGCACCAGAATGAATTCGTGTACGAAGAGCTACTGAAATAAGGCGAAACTGTCAGAAAAACGGCCAGAATGGGATCAAAACGCTGAGATGGGAACTGTTACCACACCTGCCTTATTTGTTAGACCTGCCCCCCTCGGATTATCATTTGTTCCGGTCGTCATCATTTTTCATTTTTTTTTTAAACCCGGAAATTTAGTTGCGCACCTAGTTTAGTGTAAGAATTTTTTTCTTGCATTCGGGTGATGCGATTACCTACAAGTTTCTCCCTACATTTATTGTTTCCTTTCAACCAAGGCAACATGAATTCCGAATCGGTCTAAGCATAAAATGTGGGCTTTTGGGAAGTTGTAGATTTTCAATCGACACGATCTGTCTGCTAATAAGACGGTATCCTTTAATTCAGGTCGTGATTAGGAAGAAGGATTAATGGGAACTACTAATGGGCAATTGAAAAACTTTGTGTCGGATGACGATTGCACATAAATCATGTTGCATAAGCTTTGTTGCATGTTGCAAACAACGTAGGATTTTGACACCAATTTTCTTATAAATTCTTCGAAATCACATCGTCTTAATCCTGGTCTTCAATCCACAAATCTTGCATTATCAATTTTGCAGGCAATATTACAGGTGTGGTAATGGGTGTCGTACAAACGCGCTATCGTTGATAAAATATTTCGTTTTGTTGTCGGTTTATTTATACCAGCTTGTGAGTCAAAATTGACTCGACTGAATTTAATACTAGTGGTATATGAATCTCGCGATCTACTTCAGGAACGCGCAGTAGGAAATGCTCATCATACTAGTCCATTTTCGGAGTGCGAATTTGGTTCTTCAACAATACCGATCAATTGATTTAGTAATTCTAATGCCTGTTCGACGGTAACCGTTTCAAAACAATATTCCCGAAGTGGTTCTGAAGTGAGATTTCTACAAACTACACGTTGAAACTTAGCGTCATCAGAATGATTACGGATGATACATTCTGCCATGGTGGAGATTTCTCATTTTGGCTGGTTGTGGAGCTCGACTCCTTCGAAATAGCGTGATGATGAAGGTAACACTATTGACTTTTAAATTCCATTTGATGGTTGCGCAAATATTGATTAAAACATTTATGTATTTAGCATGAAATGTTGTGCCTCTCTGATAAATCGTCATTCCAATGGGGTAAATAGTTGAATTGCAATATGACAAGATTTACCCAAGTTAGTGCCTTGTGTCAAATATCCTTTAAAGAGTAGGCGAACTTTCGTTGAACTACTCTGGCATTTTCATCAATAATTTTTGATTGGGATGAAAATAAATTATGTGTTAACAGTTTTCAAGGAGCGGTATAATTTTTTTATCTTACAACCAAAATAACTACACGAGAATCCAATGGGATATTTTGCATCAAACTGCCATTAACACATCTCAGACAACAATTAGGTAACTAATAACATGCAGAACAACGAAGGCTATTGGCCACGGATAGAAAATTCGCCACATCACCAGAATTTTCTAAGACTTACATGGAGCTATAGCATGAGTGCCTCGAATTAGGTCTATTGTGAAAATGGGTCTTGAGTAACATCTACCCTGATCAAAGGTTCCTGTCAACGACGATGACAAATATTTCATCCCAAACAAGTCAAACTACCACTAAATGATACACCGCAAATCGAGAAGTAATACCGTCAGGTCAAGGTCGATCTGACTGATGCCAATTACCAATTAGTTGTGTGACGTTAAAACCCGAAAGAATGAATAAACGCCTGTAAACTAAATACAGTCACATATGTATTAAGCAATTCGAATGGTACCGATTAAGATTCCAAAGTTTATATCCTAACATATCCCAACTTGCACAAATTTCTATGTCAATGATTTATTGACCGGTTGAGATTCATAAAAGGCTGCTAAACGTCTAAAAAATATTATTTTTACCATTTAAGGCAACAGTTTCATCTAAGAAAATAGAGGTTCATCTCATCCGAGTTTCTAAATTTGTTCTCTCAACACGAGATAGAAAACATTGGAAACATTGTTGCATTCGGAATCAGACACATTCCCATTCAAACCACTCTATGCGAGAGTTTATGATCCGTTCGGATGGTTATTACCCGTAATCATCATGTACAAAGATCATCCTGCTGAAAATTTGGCTGTTCATACTCGAATGGGATTCACAGTTAATAGAGTCGATAATTAAAGCATGGAAAGGAGTGCCGGATAATATGGTTGATCTTCCGAAAATTAGAATTGTCAGATGCTTAACGGACCCATGCGAACTAGATATGGGGCGTCATTTAATTGAGAGCTGAGACAATTTGGGTAACATTACACTAAACATTATAGGGGCAAAGAGTAAAGTTGCACCACTGAAGCAAATTTCGTTATCACGCTTGGAATGGGCCGGAGCAGTTCTAGTTTCCGATCTATTGAAATGTTTGTGGGTTTCGTTAGACTTTAAATATAAAAGCCTAAAACCTAAAGCTTATTGGATTTATTTTTTGTTCATATAAGGCTTCCTCCGTAAACTTTTTCTAAAGCCGGCAGAACCCATATTGTTTTTGTTGGAATGCGTGGAACACAAAATTATTTAATAGAGCATTTAATTCCTGCAAAATTGGGAATGAAGGTGTTCAACTTGGACGTTTAGCTATGCGGTATAGCTTTGATTGCGAATACGACTTGCTAGCAATTTCTTTACTTTTGTTAATAGAACATACCAAGTATATCGGGCTTTTGAAAAGGCTTTTAATTTTATCGTGTTGCTAAAGGCGGGTTACATTAGATGTTGCAGTGCTGTACTCAGAAACGACCCCCCTTTGATTGGGTTTTTCTAAAATATATGCAAAAGTGGTATTTGGTCAAATTCCAGACTCAGAAGCATTTCAAAAGTTTCAATACGTTCAAATATAGTTTAAAATTAAAAATCTGACCAATTATCGTACGTCCCCCCGTAAAATTTGAGAATTATAAATCTTAAAACCATATAGAAGACACCTAACGAAAAAATTGTATCCTTTTTAATTTCGGCCTTATTTTTAATTTTTTACGGAAATTTCATACATTCCGTTGTGTATCTGGAAATTTCATAAAACTATATAACTTCAATCTAACACAACAAATTAACACTATTATGCAATCAAACTTAATTTCCTAATTAGTGTAAGCTTGCCAAGTTTATGCATCAACTGCATAAACATAGACAACAAATGTCCTTCCTTTTAGCCACGATTCTTTTGTGGTTTTAATTCAAAACTATATAAGTAATTAAAAAAGTAGTCGTTTACCAAAAACGTTAGTTTACGAAGTTTCGATCGGCCAACACTCGTATAGCGTTATCGAATTAGACCTAACCAAACCCTTACGAAAACTATCTGTTATGCATAATGTTAAGCATGGATTTCGTAACCACAGTTGCTTATCAATTCCACTCGGTAAAAGCGAACCAGACGAAACCAAGTTGTTTTATGGGTTACCAATTACAGAATTTTCAACTGACCCGAAAATTGTTGGAAAATATTTGCATATGAGAAGAATATCTATTGGCATGCTTCATCGGGAACTGCACTACTCTTGCGTACCAATCAATTCAGAATTCTACTGTACCCAACGAACTAAGCTGGGTTGAACTTTACCCAAGATATACGATATACCATACCCAAGATATTACGTTCAGCATCCTTTTACGGTTATAAAATAAAATAAATCGCCAAATGCAATAAAAGGAAATAGTCACTGATGATAGAAATCAAAAATTTTATAAGAATTTCAAATCTACGAGCGGCCAATTCACGTTGATCCAGATTATTCAGATGAATCGTTAAAATGATTATAAAAAATTGAAACAATATCGATTTTTAGGAATTTACAACTCTGACAGATTTTGAAGTTCAAGTCGGTTTATGAAGATTTCATATGAATTGAACTTAGCGACATTTGAACTCATATTTTAGTCCAACTTTTCGAGCTTCGGTTAAATTGGTTGTTAAATGGATTTAATTCATTCAAATTGAACCGATAAGCGTGTTCCTTATCTACTACATTTTAGCTGTGCTTCCACTGTGTAATCGAAGGAAGTTCTTTTGAAATAAACGTCAGTGGACGAGGTAAGAACCAATTTAATACTCTACGCACTCTTCGACACTGCTGCAAACACCCTCTTCACTGGTTGATTTAAAAACATAAATCAACTATATGACCAATGAGTGCGTTTAATTCCCCAATTTTCCCAAGTTAAGTAAAATCACTGCAAACGTTTTAAAAAATTTTGATTGGTCGGTTGTCTGGTCATGAACGCGCCCCAATATTTACAGAAAAATCCCAGCAAATTTACCTTCGATGTTATGATGGATAGAAAATTTTCTAGCATATTTTTCTCAATAAAGTTGAAACGAAAATCGCGAGCACGAAAAATAAATTTTGCAACCTACGAGTATTTATCTAATCATTCGATACATCTCTTATTAGTTTCACGTTTTCAAATACACCTCTCTATATAGTACACGGCGGAAAAACACAATGGCACAAATTTTCTTTCGATTCTTATTTTAAATTACAAAACGAAAGCTTTTAGACTTTATTAAAAGTAGAATAAAATAAAAACTCGAAATTGAATAAAATCGAAGAGATAAAAGAGAAAAATAGTTTTTCCAATTACGTATACATTTGAAATAAATACAATTTCCAGTTCTTCTAAGAATACAAAGACATATTGGTTTGAGAAGCAACTGATGGTAAAGCATAACAAGTGAGCTTTAAATTAAATGTAAATCGAGATTATGGGAGAAAAAACTGTTCAAAGCCAAATGGAAATCGTGGTACTGTATATGAAGCGAATGTGTTGATTACTATTAGTTCCTTTCATGTATTCTTTATACTTAGTTAAGATCTGTGAAAGCATATCGGTACACGACGTTGTATATAAGTTTAGTATCATCTGTTAATTTAATTCATGTTTTACCCGACACTTTTTTGTATGTGAGTGTATTTTATTTTCCCAACTGTTACCCACACAAAAAAAAAAATGATGATACCAACGATAATATCATGGCAAAAAGTGCTGTGCAGTTTTTCCGTTAAGAGCCTTTTTTGTGTGTGCCATCCTACTTCCCGAAATTGGAAACATTTGTGGCAAATTTTCATTTTCCGTTTTTAACTTAATATTTTTTTTGTTATGTTGGTATGCGGTGGTTAACGTTTTTCTTGTTGTATTTATACACAATTCATGTGCTTTGGTTTGCTATTTTTGTATTTTCCGGTTCATATAAAAAAATGAGGCGCGCAAAGGAAACCGAACAAAACAAAACAAAAACGTGATAGCAAAAGTACGTTAAAATATTTTCATGATAAGGTAATAATTCACTTTTTTAGGCATACCAACATCCTATATATACGTGTAAAATTTTCTTATTATCCTTGGCGGAATATTAAGAAGCAGACGACGAAGTAACAAATTTTTTTAATATAACCAAGAAAAAATGTTGGTTCGTTTGCGATAAATAATTAACTTAAGCTCAAAATTTTGGCATTTTCTTGATATTATAAAAAAAATATTAGGACTAATAAAGTTTCCTTGGGAGGATTTAAATTGACTAGAGGAGTTGATAGGAACGTCTTTCGAAAACGTACATGTAAGAATATTTGAGCCTCGTACTCGTGAAATGCTCCAAACTAACTTTACTACGAAATTTGACATTTTCTAACCGATGTGGAATCCCGATAAACGTCGAATCAATTATTTGTCTGGAGATTCGTATAAATTAGAATTACGAAACAATATAGCAAGTCAGAAAAAAGGATATATAGAAAGCGCAAGCCGCCTCGTACTACAGCGGGCTTGCATAATAGAAGAAAAATTTCAATAAATTTTGAACAAAATGGCATTCTAGTCGTCACCATTGTCAGTCATAACAGACTGGGAAACCAGCATGTGAAAGTTCTTTCCATACAACTTCCTTTAAAATTAAGCGCGTTTTCCAATCACGTCCTCACAATTTGGTGGAATTTGAAATTGTTCCTCGTGATTTGGTGTTTTGGAAACCTCTACCAAGTTGATCAAAGAAATCATAATCATTATTCGGTTTACCAATTACAATTAACCTTTTATAAGATCTGACACTTGGCCATTTTGGATTGAAAAAAATATCTGGTAAATTAGATCACATTCCTACATAACCAAGGCTCTCCCTCACGAATGACGCATTCGATTGTGGTTTTGAGACCTTCTATTGTTTGTGGGTTATTTTCATAAACCTTATCTTTCACATATATCTACAAAAAATAATCCGATGGTGTCCGATCGCACCTTCTTGATTGCCAACTAACATCTCTCCCCCCTTCACGAAATTAACCATTCATAAAATCTGTTTTTTAATAAACCGATTGTTGCATTGGCTTCGTTAATATTCATATCATGAAATATTGGGGATAAAAAATTGTTTGTCATGTGTCTGTAGCAAACACTATCACAGTAAATCCAACGCTTATACTCATGAAAAAATGTCAAAAAGCTGCGGGTAGTTCAGAACAAAAACTTTGTTCTAGCGATTGGTCAATTGGAATGGGCAAAACAAACGACCCACCGGGTCATTTCTAAAGATTGCAGTCGTCCCCTTAAAATTTTCGATTCCAAATTCAACCAGTTTTTCATAACTTTATAACTCGGCATGCAAATAGTCTAAGTATACCTGGAACATCATTCCTATCCCAATATCTTCAAGTGGACATTTTCAATAAACCTGCGATTCATGATATCTATTGATCTCGATCAGTTCAAACTTTATACGGAAAATTTGATCTAAAATTCGTTTTAGATAAAATCTTTGATTTGAAATCTAGTAAGTGCCTTAGTGTTGTTTCGCGAAAGATGAACTGAACCAGATCAGATTACGCGTGCAGAGATACTGCATTCATGATGATCGTCATCAATTACTTTGGGCAAACGTCCGGGTAAATCTAAGCGATGGTATAGCTCTGAATATTTTAAACACATTCTGTGATAAGGTTTATCAATTCTTTTGCCAATTTATACAATTTGGACATCCTGAAGGCGAGTGGGGTTCAAAATCGCGGTAATATCCCGGAAATCAAAAATTCCGATTATCAAAATTTCGGATATCACAGTCCCGGATACTGATAAAATTCACAATTTCAATATATTGAAGACAGATCGATTTTTAGCTATTAAAAGCTTTAGCTTAGCTTTATTAAAACAGATGAACTGTTTTTACAGTTGCAAGACCTGTATTTAGTTTAAGAGTGAGTGTCTGAGGATAATTGTTGGAGGACAATTACGAGTTTTAAAGTTTCGCTTAGGATATTGACGGAAGCCTTGGTAGCAAGAACACGATGGTGGGACCTTAGAAGGACCTTTCCAGGATGGAAGGATCCTAGGATTTGCCTTAGTAAAAAATGTATAACTTGATCGATTAAAAATGGTTAAGTATCACTCAGGAACCTCATCCAAATGTATGTAAGAATACCAATCCAGTCCTAAGTGCTGATTTTAACCAAAATAAATTAAATCGGCGAAGTTTCAACCACCAAGGCCAATTCTAGAATTTGGTCTAATCCCCACACATCATCAATGGATCAAAGAAATTAGACCAAGGTTTATAGGCTAAGTGTAAAGTTCCATTCAGCATGTATTATCCTGCTCTGCATACCAAATCATCATGTCGTGCTACTTACTCATCATTATGGTGAAATTCTACAAAACTGGTGTTGATTTCAAATTTTGAAAATTGTTTAAGAAATAGTCGAGTTCTGGTTTGAAATTTTAAATTTCAATTCAATAAACCGAGTTTATAGTTGGTTAAGATATAACCGAATTTTTTTTAGCCAATCACACCATACAATCCAAAATCCGGTTAATGGACCGCCAAAATAAAATCATCAAATGGTTAAATTCCACTCACCAAGACTGAATGCTGTAATAATAACCCCGACGTTTTCTACACACTGAATTTTACCACATTCGTTCAAATTTCGTTCAAAAGCGAGTTCAAATTTTCAAATGATAAATCATAAAATTCCATCGGACTGCTTATATTTGAGGCCTGCAGAGACAAAATTTCACAAAATTTGTTTCAAAATTTCAAAATTTTGTTTAGAAAAGTTCGAACTCAACATAATAAAACTCCAGGAGCGGTATCATGAATTACCTTGAGACGAGGTGAAATTTTAAATAACCATTTCACCGCTTTTTCAAACAAATGTCAAAAGCCAATCGACTAAATCAAATTTGACCCTAAGTTGTTATGAAATTTTAATAGGCTGTTGAAAACATAAAATTTTGATGGCTAACAAAGAAAAATTGTAATATCAGAATTTGATCTTATTTCAGCGAATTTTGAAAACGCGATTTACAAATCCGGATTTTCGAAAATAGCCCCGTGCAAACACATTGTACTATTTAACCCTGAAGACGCTTGCTGTGGCAGGGTTATCATATAATCCAGAATTTTAATAAAAATACCAGCTGATTCTAATCTGATTCAATTCAGCTACAACTGTAAACCATTTCGTACATCTTCATGGGTCCGAATTTACCTTTTTATAAACTTTTTTCCTTAAGTAAAAATCCATACAAGTTAGATCTAGCGATCATAGTGCGGAAAAAGAAAGTAGTAGAGCCATCTCTTCCGATCTATTTATTGGGAAACCCAAAATTATGAGGTGTGCCATCCAACTGAAGCCACATTTCCAGACTTTCTGACAACAGAATGAATTCATAAAAATTCATAAATTTTTTTGTCGAAATTGTTCGATCAAAGAGACGTCTTTTCTCGCAAAATGCAAGAGATAGTGGTTTGAAATATCCTCTATCTTCTGGAATACTGCAGCTAGCACATTTCCTCTTGAGTCTAGAAAATTCTGTTTTGCTTAATCAAAAATTTAACTCGAAGGTATGACGCCCCTCTCGTCACTTAACAATTTCCTTAATAACTATTTTTTTCTATCTAGCATTGTTTCCGAGATAAAATCGTGGCATTAATTAAAAAATTTACCTGTATAGTTGGCTGGATGGTTTTCACCGCAGTAGTTAGTAAAAATATTATTTTCTAGGTTTGACTCAATTTTTGGTTTGATAGTTAGCTACTCCTTAGAAAACATCCGAATTCTACGTATTTTGTGTATGTTCATGCATATAGGCATGGCATTGTCTGCATTATTTAATTACTTCATCTGCTGGACTAAAGTGGTTAATAATTGTGATTTTTTTCTAAATTTAAGTTTTTCAACCCACCGAACTCTGAGAATCTACCACCAGAATTTACCAAGTAATCACCTAACAATTTACCATTGCAACCCCGGACACCCTGTATCACTTAATGGCCTTTACTTTGGGGAGAGAACAATTATAGTTCCTAACTCGCCCAAACATGCACTGCTCCACTTTATAAAGAAAACGTCAATTTAGTACGCGGATCTTTTTTTCTTATCGTATTAGGTAAAAGTCGGCACAGACTTAGTATTATATTTGGAGGAAATGTACAAAAGATCTGGAAAGATCAAAGTACTGGAATTGGCAGCGGCATTAATCATCAGGCATGACAGGGGAGTTGATAACGTGAAATGTTCCCGAGTACAGTTACATGCAAATTGATTGCAACACGTATGCATCCAGTACGAATCCGTATCGACCGCCCAAAATTCGTAACATTTAGTGGCAGCCGTGAGATTTTTCAAACAGCAGCATAATGAGATTAGTAGACATTAATTTCTACAGGTCGCAGAAGAAGCTATTGTCGAGGCTACAAAACGTCAGATGGAAAGAGAAAGCCGTCATCCTCTCCAGACTCACAGAAATGGCGTGTGTTGGATGATCAGAAAATCAAAATGTTAAGCATGACAAAGAATTGTTAAAAGGTGCAAGATATCGAACAGTGGATTAAAACACAGGCAGTGTTGCTTCAATAACGACGTAGACATAGGTGTCAAATTTGACAAGCTAGGTGCCCAAACTAGAGGGTACTTTGTCAATTAATTTGTCGAGTTGCAAAGAGAATAAACGCGCGGAGTAAGAAATTGGGTTGAATTCGAGGTGAACAGAATGAGAAACTCGATCATCTTAAACATGACCAAGATTATGATCCGAATGATGCTCTTAAGTCTTTTGTGACAAAAGTGCGGCAAATTGAAAACCGTGGTGGCGACCGAGTTGAACAGTTTGAGTTAAAAACCCAGCAAGAGGTAAAAAGTAAAATTAAAGAAGTTGAGGAAGATCAACAGAGTTCGGAGTCAGGGAGAATGTTGTCGAGCAAGCACAACTCCGAGCAACATTAAAAAGATGCTTCAGATGTGGCAAGTTAAGCCACTAAATCCGAGGTTGCTGGCAGCGATGGAATGATTGTTTTACGCTGCAGTCTGATTACCGAGAAGCGCAACGAGGAAACCTGCGAGATTGGCACTAAATCTGATTTAGTATGGCTGTACAATATTAGGAAACGGAAAAGTAGATCAGAAGATTGATAACGAGATTTGAAAGATACGTACAGAACTATTCAGGATCAGCGTTGATGTGTATCGAATAAAAGAAACCTAAGAGGTGAACGAAAAGATAGCAGGGCAATATACTGAAGCGATATGACATAGTATGTGTCTCTTCAGGACGAACAGATTTAAAATGGAGGTAGTGTTACAAAACCTGCTCTACACAGAGATATGATACTTGGTGGTGCAGTGGTGAAGCTGTAGACCACAAATTGTTATAATCGAAACAGTTGTTGGGCGATTATTATTCTTAACATACATCAATGTTATCGCAACAAGTATTCTTCCTTATAATGTGGAGGGGGATACTGGAATAACGCAGACAGTTCGTCATTGAAAGAGCAGCGTTATCCATCAGAACAGGTTAATTGATGACGTGGAATGTTCGTGATTACTGCTACATGCAAATGATTTCCAATTGCAATACGCATGCATCGCAAAAGGGAATAGATGGAATAACCTCAAACAGCAATACTCAGGTGTATGGGCGCATGAAATTTGGAATGCAGACACAGTTGTAACCTAACCAGCAAACAGTGCAAGTTAAACTTAAAATTATTTAACATTTATTTGTAATAAAAATATCATTGGAATCAATCGATATTAAGCATGCAAGTAGTAACCCGGTTCTGAATTTGCTTGCTGCGTAAAAGACATTTTTGAACGCATCCAAATCGTCCGCCATTTTAGATATATTTGTAGCTGCTGTTTTTTTAACTTCGTTTCAGTCATTTAGAACGTTTAAAAGCTGTCGTTCCGTTTGCATCAATTTTAAGAGATGGATGTCGATACAACATTTACGTCATTGCATTATATTCTGTGCTCAAGCAAAGGCATTGATCAATTCGACTTTGAGTGACCATTCTGTGAGTCATTCAATAGTAAAAAGGTGGTTTGCAAGATTTCGTGATGCCAATTTTAGTCTTGAGGACGATCCACGTCCAGGTGCAGTAAACAATTTTGTCTTGAACAAGTACTACGTCACCAACTTGAATTTTATGTCTTTTATGGGTATGCCATTTGCTTCGGTGCTGCAAACGTCCAAAAATGTTCCACCATGTCATTTACGGCTCTCCACCTAGTTAAAGTTGATGAGTTTAAGTTTACAACATTTTACGAAGGTATGGTTATAGGTGAGTATCCATGAAAAAATGTGATGGAGTTAGGGAATCGCGCTCATCATCTGCTGCTTTGCACAATAGACGTTTGTTCAAAATTGCCTCGATTTCTGCCACAAGAGTGCTTATTTCTTCCAATGTTGGTATTTTTTTGTTCATTACTCGTTTGAAGTGAAATCTAAAAGATTTCACGCCGCTTTCCCACAAGCCACCAAAATGAGGACTATTTTGCGGCTTAAAACGCCATTGGATTTTGTTTCTCGATAAAAAACTAATGATATTGTTGAATTAATTTGGCGTTGGCACCCACAAAATTAGTGCCGTTGTCACTATACAAATCGTGGCAACCGCCGCGCCTTGATGTAAAACATTTTAACGCCCACAGGAAGGCATCGCTAGTGAGATCACTCACCACTTATGCACCTATTGTTCTCTTCCTTTTGTTAAATGGATACTGAATGGACCTGCATAGTCAATTCCAGTAGACAGGAACGGACTAACCGAGTCAAAACGTGATTTTGATAAGCTTCCCATTAATTGTTGCTGTAGTTCGGCATTAAATCTGGAGCAAATGACGCATTTATTAAGAATAGATTTGGCACTCGAAATCCAATATCTCTGTCTTAAAAGACTCATCATTAAGGAAGGCCCAGCATGCTTGCTATAAAGATGTTCATCTTGGAGAAGCATCCAACTTATTCGTGATTTGCAATGCAATATTATGGGGTGCTTTGTTGAATATGGTGCTAAGCTGTGTTGTAATCTTCTGCCTCACAACTGTGCCAATGTGCCGAGGTAAGCCAATACATCCGACTTGGCCAAGTCCACTAAGAATTGATAACCATTGCCAGTTTAACTCCTCTGGTAACTGATCATCCCAATCCATCCTTTTACACCAGAGTTGTTGCATAAATATTTTTACCATTACCGTTGCAGGTGACAACCAACCCACAGGACCAAACAGTTTACCAGCCAGCCGCCGATAATACCTCTCTTTTGGTGTAGCATATTTGTAATTCGTTTCGTTTAAACTCAAATGTGAATTGATCCTTTTCAGGATGCCAGCTTACACCAAGAACCCCAACTGCATAATCCGCAAAATCATATTCGCTAAATCATTTTGAGGAAGTTTCGAACAGATTTTCATTCGAACCTCGTAATGCCAATGGACAGTTTGCTTTCCACTTTTTTAATTTGAAGCCATGTTTACCAAGCAGCTCACATATAATTGAAGTAATTTGATTTGCCTCTTGAACCGTTTGAGCTCCGCTCATTAGGTCATCGACGTAGAAACAGTTTCTGCTTATGCTGGAAGCATGTGGATGGGAATTTATGCTGATTCCGAAATTTTTTGCAAGGTACGTGTGGCTAAATAAGATGCCGATGTTAACCCGTATGTGACGGTTAATAGCCGGAAGTGCTAAAATAGGCTCACTTGTATCACTACGCCATACAATGCGCTGGTATTCAGTATCTGTGCCACCGGATACTCTCGAAATCTCATTATGATTGCAAATCAACTTGGTTGCACTACTGGACCTGCAGCCAAACATTCGTTCAAAGATACGCCACTAACAGACTTCGTCGAACCATCAAAAACGACGAGTAATTTCGTTGTAGTACTCTCCATTCGTTGGATATCGTGATGAGGTAGATAGAAACATGGACGTTTTGACTTTTGATTTTCATGAGTTTCTACTATATGACCTGATATTCTCTCATAAATTCGCAGTACAACCTTTTAAACTTAGGATCCCGACTAAATCATTTTGCCGCTCCTTGTAATCTTCGTATCGCAACCGAAATAGTTTCGCCCAATTGTTTCGGTATTTGCTTAACTGGTAATTGTAGCACGAAGCGCCCATCTGCATTTAATTTGGTTGTCGGCGTAAGGTCTGATCAACATCCATTATTTTGCAAACATCTGTAGTTACCGCCATTGAAACACACTCTTGACTTGCTGATTCATTTATTTGGCCAGATACAATCCACCCAAAAATAGTTTTTTATAAGACTAATGTGGAATCGTACAACTTCATTTGACCCGCTTGCAAACAGCTGAAGAAATGGTCAGCACCGATAAGTATGTCAATTTTGCGACTGATATGAAATTCAGGATCTGCCAGCTCAATATTATTTGGTAATCTTATGTTGTCCCGTGAAATGTCATGAGCACGTAATTTTTTGAAGAACCAGCGCGTTTATTTCATAATAAATCTTCCTTTGGAAGACGCCTAATCATTTTTATTATATTTGCTCATAATACAAACCTTTATTAAGTGTCCCCTCCCCTGGATGGAGAGCAACTGAATATATTTTTAACTGACAAGGCCTCCAACTAGCACCCCATATACCTGAGGTTGTGTTAAGATCTCTAGGGATATCTCAGTTGGCCTATCAATTTTTATTTTATATGGTCATAATGCTAAATTGTATGAATTGTTTCCACCCCTGGATGGGGACCTCCTGAATATTTATTCTAATAACTATGGTCCCCTGGATGATAAGCAACTGAATATATTTTTTAACTGACATGATTTCCAACTAACACGCCATATACCTGAGGTTGTGTTATGATCTCTAGGGTTATCTCAGTATTCCATTTCTAAAATATGATTTCCAAAAATAAGAGTTCCCTGGCTTTGGAGCTTGGTATTACTTTTCAAATTTTTTTACACTTGGGTGCAAGTGTTTTTTCTTCGACCGAAAAAAGAAAATGAGTGCCACACCAGAGATAGCTGCTTAAGTGGTTGCACTAACTGATGCGGAGTAGAACCAAAATGAAGTGGCTCGACAACTAAATTTGAGTCGATTCTCCGTTCGTCGAGTGTAGCAGAGATACGAGATTGATATTGAGAATACAAAATTGATCCCAGACCACCTGCTAGGCTGCCTTCAGTTCGCTCGAGAGCATTTGGATTTTACAGAAGAACAATGGAGAACAGTCCTGTTCTCTGGCGAGTGCAGGATGTGTTTACGTGGCAACGATGGACGAAGAAGAGTGTACAGAAGATCAGGAGAGCAATTTTCACAATGTTGTATTGAAGAACGTGTCTCGTACGGTGGTGGATCGGGCATGTTCTGAGGAGGTATGTCACTGAAGGCGAAGACGGATCTTGTGTTCATCTCTGGTGCGAATACTGGCCGCCGATCAAGTAAAGCGACTTCTCAACGGTACATTGAGGAAATACTCGAGGACTGCGTTGTACCTTTTTCCGGGTTTATTGGTGAAAACTTCCTGTTCATACAGGATAATCCAAGACTGCATATGGCTGGTCTAGTGTACCAGTACCTTCAAGAAGTGGATGTTTCTATGATGGAGGGGCTAGCTCGACAATACATTTATGAGATGAACTGGAAAAATGAGTTCGAGCCAAAGTTATTGTTCTAATGAGTCTCCAGGAGATGCAATATACGATCGCAGATGAACGGGAGGCGATATTTCAATATTTGGTGAAAACTTTGGTGAAATCAATGAAACATTGAATGGAAGCTGTTATTCGGGCTGGAGAGGAAGAGAATGCATCTTACTAATAAAAATATTATTTTTGCTGATTTCCTTGTTTTAATTCGATTTTTACAAATAATTTTCATGCTGACAAATTCACAAAAAACGTGTACTTCAGATGTTAACCTCAAAATTCACTTTGTTCGCAGCGGGATAAGTACAAAAAAGTACCACTGGATAGGTACTGAAACAGACTTTGAATCTGCATTCTAGATAATTAAACAAACATTGGATTTTTGATATTTTTGAACTTTTGCTGAAAATTGATTAATGTGCGTATTTTTGCACCCAAGTGTATTGCCCGACCCAGTTTACCCGAATATGAATTAAAATTTCTCCGGTTATCTCATTCGATTTCAATAATTCTTCCTTATGTAGTTCAGTGTGTAGTGTTTGTTACTAATCTGGCTCGGATACTTATTTTATAGTTATTTTTGTAAAACTTTTATTAACCGCAATATTCGTGTTAGTGAATATTGATTAATGAAATGGTAAATATATTTTAATTTCGTTCGGTTTTTTAAAGATAACTGCAAAATAGTTAAAATAATGTTAATAAATTAAAAGTTACGTTATTTTCCGCTTTGTACAGGTATTATTTTGATATGCACCAACACATATAAACGTTTAGCATAGACTTACTAAAAACTTCAGACTGCTGTATAAACATGTGAAGTTTTTGCTAATTTTTTTACTCGTAAAACTTTAGCAGGAACTTCGCATGCATATCAGTGGTTCGCTAGGAATGATTGATTCCATTATGAGTCAGTCATCCCTCCCTGTTTCAATTTTCTTAAAACATTAAGGAGCTGTGAGGGCTTGAGCAAAAGGAGTAAGCAAAATTGAGAACGTTGTAACGATAAGATTAAATCCGAAGACTTTAATTGGTACAATATGTTCGATTAAAATTGCGTCTGCACTAACGGCTTTCTGTATACAGCGAGAGCTTAAAGTCTTTATTATTTTGCAGCTGGTGTCATGTACGCATTATAAAAAATACATCATAAAAACAATTGAAAGTCACAGTATCCCGCATTAAATATTTTGACACTGTGAGTTGCTTAGCCAAGTTTTATTACACCAAAATATACAGGAATTTTATTACCGCCCATATTTCGCTAGTATTTTAATGGCTCTATTTTAAGCCCAAGTTGATTGGGGAGCAATAAAACACAATTATTTTAACAATATCTCTATAAATATTTTGGATCGGGAACGCACCCACCCGAAATCCGGTACATGCATAGAGTGTCGGAATAACAACAACAAAAGCACATTTTCAAATCTATGTACGTACGTACGTACTTAATATTCTCGAAACGGGAAATCAAAGTAAAGCAATAAATTCTCTACTCGACTCGTTTAGATTATTGTTGTTGTTGTTGTTGTTGTTGTAATCATAAAATTTTTTGAAGCCATTAAAATTTATATTTATTTATAAATATAAATAAAATATTTTATAATATTCTGGCTATAAAATATCGTATACATAAATAATTTATGGCTGTGTATTTATATGTTGCAAATTTATTGTTTTTCTATCGAGAATTTACGAATTCGAATTGAATTAGGAAGCGTTCCTTAGTGGGACATTGCACACTAAGAATAAAATCGGCATGTTGCGATTACTAAAATTTTAATTTTTTTTTTATCTATTTCCAGAATTTCTGAACGAATAAACCTTCCGACAACGAGTAGATATTTAGTCGTGTGTGATAAATAAAAAGAGAAACCCGCCGTGATTTTAAATTTGATTTATATAAGGAATCCAGTGACGAGGAACCCCCCCAAAAAATTTTTATATTAATAAAATAAAAATCGAAATATTTTAGTAAAAAAAAAAAAATTATAATTAAAAATGGCAGCTGTGGCACAAAAACGTATTGTTCACAAACAATTTAATTCACCAATTGGATTATATTCTGATACAAACATTAAGGCAACACTTGATCGTGATTTGAAAATGTTATCAAATGGCGCTGTTGGGTAAGTACCAAAAAATACTTTCAATTATGTTTTATGATATTATGTATTCCAAAAACCATTCGGGAATATTAATTTAATTAGGCGCCTCTTTCGACCCCCCCGCTCCAAACAAAAGAAAAATAATAATAATTTTTAGTTTTGCAACAAAATACGAAAAAAAAAAGTTTGGTTTCTCGTGCCAAGTTGAACAAAAAAAAAAACAAAAAAAAATAAACCGAAAAATTCAGCTGCAAACATAAATCAAATTGTGGGGGTGAAAATGGTGAAAAACTTTTATTTTTTTTTTTTTGGAGACCAGAAAATATCGAATCAATATTAAAATAGGAATTGCTGGTGCCGATGATTGATAAAATGGTATATCCAATCAATTCGTATGTGAACGGCTGTGTATGGGAAAGGTTTTTGTGGGTAAATAATTTGTTTGTCGATAGATAAAAATGTTATAATAAAATGTGACAATAGTTGTTGGCAGTTTTTCGATTTATTGTTTAGTTGGATACGATAAAGATTCGTTTATTTAACAAAATGACACAGCCAAATAGATTCGAAAGGAGGAAAGTTTAATTGGATTCTAATGGTACACAACGATACGATATATAATTTGATGTTTATGGATTTTAATGCATTATGTTGCCGACTGACGCATGTCCGAAGATGTCCCATTGCTCCAATTATTTTTAAATCTAATTTGGACCAACGTTTTAATTTTTGTAAAATCACGAATTTTACATGGTTTCATAGTAACATGCTGTCTTTAATAATTATTTCATAGTGAAAAAAGTTTTATTTGTCTGAGCTTTTTAGGTATTTGGTACCGGGCGATACATTTTTTATATATTTTGACGACATTTAGACTATACCAAAATAAATTCTTGGATGAAGTTCCCACCGTTCATAACGAAATCGTGATAGGTTTTGAAAAATCTGAAATTACACAAACAACATTTACAAATACCTTGTACCTTTATGTATTGGCAATTTTCATCGAATGCATGACAGTGTTTATCCTCTGCCTCATAGCAATTAGTAACAAAATTTCGACTATTTACCATTAGCTGAATGGAGACGCCTCGCACCCGTGGAGCTGGTAAGCGTTGCACGTTCAATTTATTTAATCTGTAATCAATTAAATTTATATTTATTATTCGCCATATTTAATGGCGGGCAGTGTGTGCCGTATCATGGAGTACAGCGGTGCTGACGGGCGTAGTGACTTGGCCTGGTGGCGGGTATGAACGAACTGAATAAATGTAAAAGTTTAATTCTTTCTTAAAATACCAGGTGACTGACACGAAGTGTTACCACTTCCGACTGTCATTGCTGTCAAGCCAGTGATGACAGAGCGCTCACATTTACACTAATGACAGTTCATACCATTGTTTGTCCAGGCGTACAAAAGCATTTTAGTGGGAAATATTCAGAAAGAAAGTTATCCGCAATGGAATTCAAGCGTAATAGAGTGATTGCTCTATGTTTGGCTGGGAAACCACAGCCGCAGATTGTTAACCAGTTAAAACATCTGCATGGCAATAAAATGATTGTGTATCGCATCATAACTGTTATAAAGATACTGGCAGCATTGCAAAACTCCATGACGGTGGACCGAAACGCACTGCAACATCGCCGTATATCATTCGGAAGGTGAAGGCCAAATTGGCTCGGAATCCGCGCCGTAGCGGCAGAAAAATTGCTCGTGATGGATGCAAAGATCATCTTGGTGGAAAGAGCAAAGGAGTTGTTACGCTTGCACTAAGTTGGGATTTGCCGAATTTGGTTTTCTCCGATTAATCACCGTTCGTTATTGAGCAATATGTGAAGAAGCAAAACGACCGGACTTACTTGCCCGGCCGTTCTACTGAAAATTTGGACTAACGGATAGCCACTCGAAACCAAGCGCCGCCGATGGTGATGGCTTGGGCCACTGTAACGGCCGAAAGCCGTTCACCTCTCGTTTTTCTGGACCGTGGCATCGAGATAAACACTCAAATTTATCGGGATCATGTGTTGGAGGGAGCGTTGATGCCTTGGGCACAAAAACATTTCGGCTGCAGAGCCTGAACATTTCAACAGGACTCGGCGCCGAGTCATAAAGCGCGGGTCAATCAAGATAGGCTGAGAAACAACGTTCCGCGGTTCATTTCCACTGCCCAATGGCCACCAAATTCATCGGATGGAAATCCGCTAGATTTCTCAGTTTGGGGTATTTTGAAGAGCAAGGTTGGCACAAAAAAATACCAAGGTGTCGATCATCTCAAGCAAGCGCTTCGCCGGGAATGGGCCAAAATACCGCAGAGCCACTTTCGTGCTGCATGCAATAGCTTTGTCGGCCGTTTGAAGGCCATAATCGCGGCGAAGGGTGGCCAAATCAAAAACTGCTAATGCAATTCGAAAGTTTAAATATTTGTAAAGAATTTTTACTTTGATTCAATAAAATTCATCAAAAAATAAAAATTCTGTGGCGTTTTCTTTTGCTAACACTTCGTGTCAGCCACCCTGTAAATTGTTTAATTTTATCTTGGTAATGTATTCGCCGTGTCGCTCTTTTGTTTTCCTTTTGGAATACTCTGAGAATAGTTCTCGACATGATATAAAAACAATTCTCTATCAGATAGGCTCAATGGAAACTAGTTGTCGCTACTATATGTGTTTTGGTGAAAATTGTAAATATCGTTAAAATGGTTTGCGATTAGGGGTTGAGCCAGACAGACAACAATCTGATTATACCAATTCGATGGCCCGTGGATAGATTTTTATTATAAGTTTGGGGTGGGACGGATGAGGTTGTAGGGGTAAAATGTTTACTTTCTCTATGTTTTGCCGATAAAATCGTTCATTACTGGAGGACTTGCCGGATAGACGCCAGTTTGATTGTGCTGGTTCGATGGTCCATGACTATGGCTGTCTATGGTGGGTCTGATGAGATTGTGGAGTGAAATTTTAATTTTCAACATGTTTCTTCAATGTAATCATTCGTCACTCGAGGTGTTGCCAGATGTACATCAGGCTGATCGTACCGATTCGATGCTCCTACACCGTGGGTTCGTCATATGAGAATTTGCCAGATAGAAACAATTTTGACTATGGCAATACGATTTCTCATGGTCATTTCAGGTTTTGATGGTCTACTTGTGGTCTTGGCCTATCGAATCGGCATGGCTGGATTGTTGTCTGTCTGAGCGGGGTCTCGATTGACGAGCGATTTTGCCGAAGAAACATGGGGAAGGTTAGTGGTTCACCTGTGTTACTTCATCAGACCCACCTCAGACCTATAGTAAGTTACACCTATAGTCGTGAGCCGTGGAATTGGTGTGGTCAGCTTGGTGTTTATTTGGCAAGGTCTCAAATGATTAACGATCAGGATCAAAGTTTCACGCCCTGTAGCCTCATCGGGCTCATCAATGGTCATTGGATAACGAATTGGCATGCTCAGATTGGTGTCGCTCTGGCAGAACCTCGAATGGCGAACGATTTGATCGAATGACCAACAATTTTTTCGACAAAACAATTTTATAATCAAAATCTACCTATGGTCAAGTGCCTTCAAATTGACATAGTCAATCAAAATTTCGTCAGACCCACCAGAAACCTATGATCAATATCTTCTTAGGGCCATATGAGTCATTGAATTGAGTAAGTCCGACAAGTGCTTATCTGACAAAATGGGGAAAATCCTGCCCTAAATTTAGAATTAAGATCCACTAAGGTAACTTGCTATAGAACTGACTGAGCCAGACTGAAATCAATTTACTGGCAAAACCTCAAACGGCGGAGTATTTTATCGACAAAACAACGAAAACGATACGTTAAGATCCATCGAATTGGTACATTCACATAGGCAAATTTATTTTTTCATTTGTTACATTTAAATTTGTTGAATTTTGAAATTGATTTGTTTTAGATACAATCTGCATTATTGCCGTTTCCCGGTAGTATCCAAATCATCTTAAATTTGTAAACTGGGAAACGTTTTTGTAAAGCTTCACACAACAGCTAGATTTATCGATTTAAAGGCTCCTGGCAAGAGTACACTAGGATTTTGAAATAACTTATATGATTCTGGAATAGCGATGCCTATTTCTCGAAACTGAACTATTTAGCAGTATTTATTCGCATTCAATACTACTTCGACTTTATATTTGACCCCCGCCAATCGGCGTTCCATAGTTTCTGGTATTGTCAAACCTCAGTTTTATTGAGGATTTAAAATCAGTATTAAACTTAAGACACAGACAGCACTAGTGACTAGCACTGTGAGTTGGGACGTCTCGCACAGGATTGGGATTCCCGAAACCAAGTCCAATTGAAGGTCTTTCTTCCTGATGTACCGCGGTGCACCGACCCTATTCCTAAACACTATGATTTCATTCAAACGGGAGCCGCGGCTGGTCATAGCGTACTCCATTCGGTCAGTCCAATTTCTGAGCACATTTTGGATTATGTGTGGTTCTATTTCAGCAATGGTTGCTTCAATATTGGCTTTCAAATTCTCAATTGTTTGTGGATTATCCGTTTAACACTGGTCCTTCACGGCACCCCACAAATAAAAATCCAAAGGTGTCAAATCACAGCTCCTTGCCGGCCAATTCATATCACCATTTCGACTGATAATGCGGCCATCGAATTGTTGACGCAGTTTCGCTATGTAACACCCGATGTGTGGGATCTTCAAGATATGGCCACAAAACAGATGTTAACATGTGCGGTAGTTGATTCCGTTGACCGTAACGGTCGCGCCGGCCTCATCTTCGAAGAAATACGGCCCAATAATGCCGCCACGCCACAAGCCGCACCAAACAGTAACACGCAATGGATGCAGTGGCTTCTCCACATATACTTGTGGATTTTCCGATCCCCAAATGTGCCAATTATGTTTGTTTACGAACCCACCGAAATGGAAATGCGCCTCGTCCGAAAAGATGATTTTTTGAGCAAAATCCTCATCAATTTCGAGTTTGTCGCAAGCCCACACGGCGAATCGATATCGAAGCGGATGGTCGATATATTTAATCTGAACCGCTGCGAACAATGTTGGCCTCCAAAGTGTCAATTGTTGCTGGTGTATCAGCATAAACCAGTGACTTTCCGTAGCCCCACAGGAAATAATCATGAAATGTCAAATCGTATTAGGCTTAAGAAACACTCGTTAGTTACAACGTTGCTACCGAACGATCAATGCCCACCCTGTTGAATGTCGTACCATGAAATAAAAATAACAAATCTTCTAAAATTATCTGTTTTACGAAACTGATTAGAAAAACATTCAAAAATTGTGGATTATAGATTATGAGATGTAAACGATCGTTTTTGAGGCGGTGTGAATAGCCCTCAGCAGTGAGTAGCAACTTATAAATGGCATGTGAACTATGCTTGCTATAAGACAACTGTAATATACTCGTATTATCAAAATCAATTGGAAAACAGTTGCGAAAGATATGTCAAATTTACTTACTTAGTACGAGGGCTCAGCAACGCCACATAGTCTCTCCAATATTTCTCATTGTTTCGAAAATTTTGATGTTTGCGAAGAATACTCGACATTCAACAATTGTTACGATCCTTAATATGCCACAAGAACTTGTTTGCCTCTATTGACTGTAACCAACGGAGCACTTTTAACATTTCCCTAATATCCCTAATATAAAATCCTTAGTGTGAGGTCTAATCTGTTGATGATCTGTTTGGATGAATTCGAAACTTAAATTTACTCACCCAAAATGCAGCTGATAATAGAAGTCTTGTTGCTTTTCATTTGTAGTATCACGATGCATTCATAAAGCGTCTTTAAGGGAGATAGTTGTTTGCTAGCAGATAGTGGTGCCAGTCGATTTAAAAAGGTACAAAATATTATTGGGTGGAAACAATATTAAGGGACGTTGTAAATGTGTATTGTACCAATTTTTTTATGTTGTGACATTTATCCCCAAGACTGCTCACCTGATTGTGCTATTCTCGTATTTTTGGTTTGTAAAGCCGAGTAGAGAATCTTCTCAGGATTAGGTGATTGATTTATATTTTGAGATATAGATTTCGCTGCAGCTTGTCAAATTATTAACAAATAAACTCCGCCCAACCAGTTACTTTTAGTTATAGGTGACTTCTGACTAATTGGTGATGATGATGTTTCCGTTACCGTAGTTTTTACAATATTTTGAAGTTACTAAAAAATTCATATTCAAACGTGGAACTCATTATAAGCAAAGGCCAGACTCCACCTAGGCTCGCTACAATTGTTTTTTCACAGAGTCAATGACCGACGGTCGGCAGAAGATGTCAACTTGACTGAATTCTAGAGCCAACCTCCATCTCGGCAAGCCGGAGCGGGTTCATAGGCATCCATCATAATTTTTAGGAAAATGACAGAGTAAACTTTTCACCTCCCTCTAATTGCTGGATGATATATACCCGTGTTCTTGGGCTCTAACAATGGCCGCCCCCAATAAGTGCTCTTTTAGCACCGCATTGACAGACCTAGTAACAGTCTCCTGCATTCTTGTTCTCTTTGCAGTCTTCTGTGATTCCACCTCCGATGTGGATTTTGGGGATTTTGGCGGCAAACTTTTCTTTTTTACTATTATTAGTTTCATACCCGTTTTATCCCACAAGTAGATGAGAAAAAATGTCCATCTGTGCAGATATCCGCAGTAGAGGTACATCGTTAGAGACACCGTTAGAGACAGAGCTTTTTTATACTGGGTTCCCAGTCAGGCCAGGTATCAATAGTGTACGGTTACCGCGGCGTAACACATACTTGCGAAAGCTCTGAGGTACTGAGCTGAGACAAGTTCCAACTTGATTCCCCCAGACAGCTTCACGCCAAGACCACCATGTGATCTAACATTTATTGAATTTTTCTTAAGGGAAATCTAATACTCGAAGTTTATAAAACAGACTGTAAAGTAGATTACCACAGTATGTGAAAAATATTAAAAAAGAAGAAGAATTTTGAAAACCTACAATAAATTAAAAATACAAATTAT
This sequence comes from Nephrotoma guestfalica, assembly GCA_963691935.1. Lineage (NCBI taxonomy): Eukaryota > Metazoa > Arthropoda > Insecta > Diptera > Tipulidae > Nephrotoma > Nephrotoma guestfalica. Next base: position 246,564,409 of record OY829915.1, read on the forward strand.
TCCTTGAAAATACTAAATACATATACAGGGTGCTTCTCAATTTAAATGAAATATAATTTGATAATTTATTAATTGATTATTTGGCAGAGAAAATAATGTCGATCACTTCCGGTTCGTGGCGCAATGATGTGCTATTTTAATCGCATTTTTCATAAAATTTTCGCAGGCTTCTGGTGTTATTACATCCATTTCGTTTCTAATGTTGTCCTTAAGCATCCTTCAAATACCTCCATCGGAAGAAACCGGGAGGGTCAAATCTGAGGGCCAGCCGGGATCACCACTTTTTGATATTATTCGGATGGGAAATTTTTTTTGCAATATTTGCACCTAAGAGTGAGATGTGTGTGCACACAGAAATATGCACCATCTTGTTGGAACCACATATGCTGCAGGCCCAAATGGTGCAACATACAGTGACGCTACGAGGGTGTAGTGGGCTTTGGTGTATAAATTGAGGGTTTTTAGTTCCCCATTAGCGGCTATTCTGTTTATTAACAAAGCCAGTCAAGTCGAAATGTGTTTCAATGTTCATATTGACTTTTTTTTTAAAAATGGTGGTTGTTGGTGGATACCGCGCTGCGAAACTCCAGCACTCTAATTTCGCCGCTGTCCATGGTCATTTTACTGCAGCTCTTATGTTAATTGAATTGTATGCGGGTAAAATACAAAATTTCTCTGAGAATATTCTACAAACATGATGGAGACATTCGCAATTCTTGTGTACAGCTTCGATAAGAGATATTTGGATATTCAGGAACGTTGGTTTAATTATCGCGCATTTAATTACTTAAATAAAATGTTTTAACAATTTTAAGGGTAAAAAGCACCCTGTGGTAAACTTTTATTATTGTGATAAAGACACCCATCGATTAAACAATTTTTAGCATTCCCTTTCCCCAATCTAAACCAAACCTTTTCTGTATGGAACATACTTTACAGTCCTAAGTGGTTCTCAAGTTCATTTCGGGTGGAAAATTTGCAAAGGCTCGCACATTTCTTTACATATTGATGATGTTTATCGACAACAAAGACATTTTTTGTGTTTGAAAATTAAATTTTAAGAACCTTAAATAAAATATGAATACCAAAGATAAATAATAAAAACAATTTTCGTCAAAGAACATAAATTTTTCGATTGTACGAGTATCTACCTGTTAAAATATTTATTGATATTTCACAGCTCAATGAAATGTAATTCGAAGAAGCGCGACGCGTGAGTCAAAAAAATATGCCGTATACAAAATATATAAATATTATAGAGCTTTATAACCCTATATCGAAGACAATAAAAGCTTTCAGCGAGCACATACACACACACACACACACACACGTTTATATTTATTTTGATATTTTATTAGCATTTAATTTGAATAGATAAAAATAATTTTTTATTGTTTTGCTTTTCGTAAACACAAAAAGCCGCGTGTGTATGATATGAGCCAATGTCAAATGTCTATGTACACGAGCATGTATGAATCTAAACACATGAAAGTAATAAAATTTGATTACATTGATAACATAAATATGTAATATCAAAATATAAAATAAATCGTTTTATACGTTTTCGTTACATTTCTTGAAACAATACGAGACGATTTTATTTTCTAATGATTAATTGTGGCCTTCGGTTCTCATCGTTTACCCAACTTCTAGTCTAAAACACCTCCCGATTATCGACAAAAATACAACGATTAACGCGTTTTGCGGCGTTGGCAGAGGTGTACTTAACAAGTAGTTTTTTAAACCGGCGGGATAAACTGTTTCCCGTTGTCCGCTAGAATGGTTTCCGGTACCGAGAACAAATTATATTTTGCAACATTAGCAGGTCTTAACGCATCGAGAAGAACGAATCGAGAATACTTGTGTATTCTGCGAGAGTAGTGCCCTAACAAATCCAAATATAACCATTGAAATGGTAAATCAACCTCACTAAATGCTCCCATGTATGAGCGAATGGAGAAATTTATGGGCTTGCAAGTTTTCCAAATTTCGCATTTAGATACGAATTGTTTGACGTCTTTAGCCATCCTGCACCAATAAAAATATCATTTCAGTCTGTCTATAGTATATATTTGCAATTCCTAAGTGCGCAGAAAGTGGAAAGACATGTATTTGCTCCAAAAATGGCTGTTTTAAAGACTAAGATAAGAACAATTTCCATTCTATATAGTAAATCGGTATCACACACTTTGTCATCTAATCGCATATCGGTAGAGTAACTAATATTTAAGTTTATAAAGGCAAATCCATTGTTGGGAAACCGGTTTTTATATATTTATTTGGCTCTAGCTTCAAATTTGGTGCCATTTGGCCCAGTTTCAAATTACAATTTTTGTTTTACAATTTTTACATTTTTATTTAAATTATTCAATCATTCGCCTTCCACTCATGAATTCCCTTTCATACTTCTATCTGATTCATTCTAATAAAATCATACACATTCGTCTACACGTTTATTCCCATTCGTAATAACTCTGGCACGCAAGAGAACATCGAACATTTGTCTGCTCTGATTAAATGCAGATGATCTGATTAAATAATTTTAAAATCAAATGTTCAATGTTCAATGTCCCCCACAACCAAGCAGCTGTCACATAATTCACACTCAATCAAATTGCGTTTCTTCAAGCATACTTTCCAATTTCCATGATTCAGTCTTACTCGTTCCATTGTTCTTGTCATTCTAGTATCTTCCTTGAATACCTTAAAGAAAGGTTTACTCATCGGAGAACTAACCAATTCAAAGTACTTCTTACCTTTCACCTGACATTTTTCAACAAACCATCTCTCCCATTTTCTCCAAAGATTCACCTGAAACATGCTTCAATCTGTAGGTGTGAAGGTATCCATTGAAGAATAACCTCACTCCCACACGATTAAAAGTACTCATACAACATTCTCACATACACATTACCATGAGTTCCCGCACCCTTACTAATTAATTCCAATCCATTAAGGGAGTCGGAGAATAATACTGTTCTCCTCCTCCCTTGTGTCATTGCCAACTTGATCCCTTCCATAATTCCAATCAACTCTGCATTCATTATACAGATGCTGGCATTCAATCGTAGTATTTCTCTTTTCTTAGTGATGGAATAAAAATTCCTACACCTAGTCGATCATCATTCACACTGGCATCTGTATACACTTCCCCATGTGCAAAATATTTCATAAAAACCCACTCTTAACTTTAAACACAGAATTAGATTGTCCGGAGGGAATTTCGGATTTACAGGTAAAATTTTGGAAAATACATTAATACTTTCCAAAATTACCCGTGATCTTTGTGTCCTTTGATAGTTCGTCCCTCTTTGCAATCAATCTTTCATTTCATTCCCCAATTTATTGTCCTTAGTCAACATACGCACCGTCTCTCGCACGGTGATGCACTCCCTCTTATAATTAAGAGGTAAATCACCCAATTCAGACCACAAAGTGTGTATTGGGGTTGAATTAATTGCCTTCAATACCAACCTGGCACAGGCATTCTCCACATTCATTAACTTTTTAAAACCGACTTTGGATCCATCACCATATACACTCAATCCATATGCAATTTTTGATGACACTAGCGCCTTTCGTAACATATCAGTCACACCAAGATGAGCTCCTCATTTCGGTTTACTCACCCTTTTGATTACGTTCAATCTACTCTTTCAATTATCGGCTAATTTTTCCATATACACTTTAAAACCCAATCGCTTATCAATCCAGATTCCCAAATACCTGTTCAACGTACGTCCACCATACGATTCGTTCGAAACATCATACAACATTTTCTCAAATTTACATGCAAATTCATTTCAGTCAAACATTATGTTACCTGATTCACACATTCTTGGGCCCGACTTAAGGCCTCCTCGATAGTCCTTCCCTTGACCAACAGGACAAAGTCATCTGCAAATTGCAGAATGACCTTGTCCGAGGAGTTAAGCTTATATATCAAGCTCGTGTAAAGGTTGAAAAGAGTCGGTGAATTGTACTGCCTTGAGGAAGGTCTACATTCAGCGCTCCAACCTGTACCGTCTACCACACAAAAGTAATTTTGTTTCATTCATGAACTCATACACCCATTTGCAAATTTTCCAAGGAAACCTCAAGTCCATAAGGATCTGATAAAGTTTCCCCGGAACCACGTAGTCATATGCCCTTTCTATATCCAAAAATACCGTAACAACATGCTTTCTTTCTTTCGCACATTAGCAGAGTGGTTGCGACGGAACCCAAAGGTGGTTTCCGGCAACAAATTACCCTCATTCACAAATTTGTCTATGCGTCCTTTCATCATACCATTCCCAGTCTTAACAAATACATTCAACATACATATTCCCCTGTAATTTGTTGCCAGATTTCTGTCCTGATCCCTTTTAGGAATAGGTACCACTCTGCTTTCCTTCCATTTTTCCGGTATCGGAATACTCCATACTTGATTGAGAATTCGAAGTAAGGCCGCCTTGGCTTCGAATTCTAATCTACCAAACATTTTATAACTCACTCTGTTACTTCCGGGGGTAGTAGATTTGGATATTTCTAAAACCCTTCGGAACTCTTCCCATTCACATTCCTTACACATGTCGTCCATAAATTCATTTTCCTTATCAGGTAACAAAATTTCATATCTATCGCTCAAATTACTACGTACATCTGTCATAATTTGTAAAAAGACACCTCCATTATCTCTGCCATCTAACGCTGCAAACTTATTCCATACATCTTTAGTTGTGGTCCTATGTGTCATTTTGGACACATATTCCCGCCAACTTTTCCTCTTCGCTCTACTGATAGCCTTTTTCAGTCTTGCATTCATCCTTGCATAATTAATTCTGCATTCATGACATATACACCTATTGAACTCTCTCAATGCTATTCGTTTCCTTTCATACCAATACTGGATTTCTTTATTCCACCAACCATTAATTTCCCCTTACATGTACAGTGCACATTTCATTCACTCACTCTATTTCATCCTCAAGTTGGTTAATCTCGTTTTCTTCGTTTATTATGATAATCTCATTCATACGTTCGACCCATTTCTTACCATTCCTAATGACCTTACGGTATATATCAACATTTATACAACCTAAGCATGTCCTGATTGAATAATGATCACTACCCAAATTCTCATCCGTAGCATTCCAAGTGACTTGTGCTGCCAGCCCGCTAGACATTAATGTTAAGTCTATCGCACTGGCTGTCGACCCCACACAGGCCATCCTAGAGTCAACAAGATTCCCCCAAGCATCATTTATTTCACACCTCCATACTCTCGAATGCGCATTCATATCACCACCAGAATCACGTCACTTTTTCCTTCCACCCAGTCAACTAAATTTGAAAATCTCTCAGGTTTTTTTCTCTATCACTCACTGATTCCATTGGAGTTGCCTATACACTCACAAATAACAAATTTCTGTCCAGATTTCGAGTTTTGGCTGCGATGACTTCGATGCGCTCGAATGACGGTGTGTCGCACTGTACAATGCTGATATTGGTCCGTGCCAATATCGCCACTCCGCCGAAGCCATCGGCTCTCGGTCTCCCAAGTTTCACACAATACCATTACATTCACATCATTCTTGGCCAGATAAGTCCGCAATATATCACCATTGGCATACATGCTGCGAATATTTATCTGACCTATTGCCTCGCATTTATTGGATCTTATCATTCGTACTTCCCTTTAAAGGAAAGGAAGAAGGTAAAAACCAATTTAGACCAAAAAGTAACGCTTTTCCCTCCTTTCCTCTAATAATCATCATCACTCATACCTTTTCTGCCACTGATTTGGTGATAATTTTAGTGTTGCTCGATCCTGGATCTTGTTTTGTAATGATGTTTAATTTTTGTTTCGTCGTTTCTTTGTTTTCCAGTACTGACGTTTTATCAATACTGACCCTAGTTCATCTTTTGTAGAGGCCAACATAATTATGTGACCCGTTGAAGCATACATTTTGTATGTTCGAATCATAAATAATCGAAAAATGAGAAAAATTCAAACATTCGAAGGCCATTGACAAGGCATCGTAGAGATGTCTAAATAAATCGAAGAATGCTATCGTGTAGTACTGACGCTATTGCATCTTTTGTAGAAGCCAACATGTTTATGAGACTCGTCGAAGCATACATTTTCTATATTGAAATCATAAATAATCGAAATATTAGAAAAATTGAACCATTCGAAGAATGGTTGAATATGCGGCCGTGATTTCGTCAGCATTTGAATTCACCATCAATAATGAATTCACGTGGTTGGATGATGAGTTCGAACGATTCCAACATAGAAAATGTATGCTTCGACGAGTCGCATAAATATGTTGGCCTCTACAAAAGATGTACTAGGGTCAGTACTGTGCGATAGCATACCTTTACTTAGATATCTCCACGATGTTTTGTCATTGACAATGGAATCGTCTTTACACTAGTAGAACTATAGCAAAATTTTAAAATTAATAAAATGACTATGATTGCATAAATAAGTGAGCCCCTAGAAATCATAAAGATCGGCTATGGCACATGGTTATGGCTAAATTAGCTTGGTATTGGAAACTTATTATTTTAACAATTTATTTCGTTTTGCATAACACGGTTTTTTTGATAGTTTAGATTTACACTTTTTGGACTGTTGTAAAGTTTTTTGTCATTTTTAGTTTGGCAGAAACATCACTATAGTGAGGCTACAATGTTACACTTATTCGTTGGTTTTGTTCTATTTCACTTTATGCATGTTTATGATTTTTATCAGGAATAATTACGCGAAATACAAATAACCGCACATCGATCAGAGTTACCAACAAAAAAAATTACTATCGTATTCATATATATTTGTGCAGGACACATTATTTATGGAACGCCACACAAACTTCTTTAAATTTGATATAAACAAAAATCCTTTTGAAACTATTAATTTTTATTTAGTTAGCTTAATTATTTTGCTTTATAATTCAATAAAAAAATGTTTAATTTTAATTTTAGGAAAAAATATAGTTAATTTATTTTTATACAAAATTATTTGTGCACATCAAAAATACTAAAATAAATTTATTTATAATAATTCAATCAGTTATATTTTAATTCAGAATAGACAAAAACACATTAAACAACAAATCAATATGACGTATTTCCTCCTTTTGATGTCAGAACTTCTGCGAGGCGTCTGGGCATAGAGTCGAATAAATTTTTTTTAACCTATTGGCACGGTGCTCCACGCATTTATTATGGCGTTCCAAGTGACTTCTTCAGTCTTTCCAACAACACAAGGAATTTGTAATTTTATGTACGCCCATATATTCTCAATGACATGAAGATCCGGGCTCTGAGGCAGCCATTCTAATGAAGGTTGTTCCAAATCTTTTACAAAATTTAGTACCTTTATGGATCTAAGCATTATCCTGTTGCAGCATAAAATGTTCTCCAATTAATTTGCATCCAGCCACTAATGCCACATCATTTAGAAGCAGCAAATGACGGCTTTGAACAAGTTTCCCTCTTAACAAAGTAATCGGACCAACACCGTTATACGATATGCATCCCCATATCATTAAGTGGCCCCCACCAGAATGACGCGATGGTGCGACAACTGTACGTTTAAACTTCCCTGAAGGTTTCGAATAAAAAAAATGTCTTTCCCAGGTCTCATCGGTTGCGTCGTTGATGGATTGATTTTCACAGCTCTTACAATTTGTCGGTCTTCTGTGACAGATGTTGCTCGATCTCGGCTTCTTCTGGATGTTTTTTTTCTTTATTTGGTACAAAATGGTATTTCTATGGCAACCATACTTTTTCGATAATTCCGTGGTCGAAATTCCATTTTCGTAATCAGCTACCACCATTGCTGCTCGACTTCAACACTAAATTCAAATTTTTTAGGCATTTTTACTGAAGAATTAACTTAATTTTTTTCATAACTAACTAATTACACACTAAGTCAATTTCAGGTGATCATAGTGACCCAGGTTTATTAATGTGCACAAAATTACTATATTTTTTCCTAAAATTAAACTAAAATTAAAATTAAACATTTTTTTTATTGAATTACAAAGCAAAATAATTAAGCTGACTAAATAAAAATTAAAAGTTTGTGTGCGTTGCATTAAAAATGTATAGTGCACAAATACATATGAAAACGATAGTATATCTGCAAATAAAATCTAAAAGTCCATGCGTATAGGTGGCCCGAACACTATTTTTCATGGCCAAAAGAATAATGTAAATTTAACTACAAATTGTGTCTTTATGGTTATTCTGCTACGATCCTTCATCATGTTCAAAATAAAATTAAAAAATGTTACATTCCTGTAATGTAATATCCTATATATCCAAAGTCCTGTTTTTATTATTATTACAACATTTAAAAAAAAATTTGTTTGTTATTTTAAGGATTTGGAATTTGGATAAACATTTACATAAATTTTAATCCTCTTGTATCCTCGACTATATAATGTTATGCTGTTGTCTTTTTATTTTTCCATGTTATTGTTAACTTAATAACTCTAAGTACATAGAGATAACACACAACAACGGCACAAACATCATTTAAAAATGGTCAACAATAAAAATAAAATTATTTTAATATTTAACAAAATAAAAAAACAATAGAAAATTATTTTAATTTTCTTAACATTTTCCTTTTTATTTGTATTTTAAATTTTTAAGTACACAGAAATGGTTCAATTACTTTGAACAAACTTATACTTACAAAAAAATATTATAAGAATGTTAATAAAACTGAATAAAAAATAAAATTTGAAAAATAAAAAAAATTATTCATCTCAATTAGATTATGTAAATTAGATTTTGTACTTCCAGTATCAAAGATAGATAATTTTTTATGACTAAAGCAATATTTACACTGTGTTTGTGAGCTTTTTGCCCATAATTACTACTGCCCGCTGCAAAGCTTTACCTACATAACAAAACAACAACAATTGAGCACAAACTGTTAAATTAACAAATATTTGTAGTGAAAGAGTTTTTCAATTAATTAATTTGGTTTTTGGAATAAATAAGATTAAAATTTAGATTTAATTAGATTGGACCCAAATTCTAATAAAATTTTTATTTTCTATTTCAGGTAAGCATTTTTCATATTTACTGTAAATTTACATTACACTTATGTAAGTAAACAAAAAAATTCTAAAGTTTAACACTACCACTGTAATAATATTTTCTTTATAAATTGTGTTGCGTAACAAAAAATCACCTTGGAAACGATACCTCTTTCGTTACTCTAGTAACATAAAATTCGTTACCGTTTCGTTACCGTAATTTGGAATTTTCGACATGTTATTCGTGGTAGACAATGTCAACAATTCGTAGAGTATGTAGAATATTCGTAGACAAGATTATTGCTTCTTATTGTTTTCCCATTGTTTTTCAATTTGAATTTGCCACCTCACAGTTATCCAGTTCAAATTACGAATTTCCAATATTGTGTAAAGTTCGAATTCAATGTTTACAAAACAGTTAGGTGATAAGACTGCATGTTTAAAATAATTCAAGATACATATTATCCATTTTGTTTTGATTGCAATGCCATATGTTGTTGTTTTTGAAAACTCAATAATTTCAAAAAAAGAATCGAGCTAAACTTTTGAGCTAAGAAAATTATTTAGGAATTGCCAACGTGTCACTACCACCTGCAGAAACAGCTTCACCTGTCTCCGGTATTTCAACTTAAAACTTTAATTTACAATTTTTACAGTCAAATAAATAAAGAGACTGTTCGGCTTAGACCTGTGTGGACTATTCTGGTAGTTTTCCGGGAATAGGAATTGGGGAAGAATTTTATATGTAATTTCTATTAATTTTTTTTTGCATACTGAGGTAAAATGCTGTTAATTTTTTTGAAAACAAATCAAATTCGGAATAATTTTTGCTGCCAATTTAGATGTGGAAAAATTTAATTAAATAGTTACATCAAACTTTTGACCTCGGTGGGGCGGAACAAAATATTTTAACTGAAATTACAAATAAATTCTTTCCTTAAATCCCTATTACAGGGGAAATACCACATATGTGAAGTTATCCCAGAATTACAGTAAACCCTGGTTATAAAATCCTCGGATATAACGAAAACCTCTCTATAACGCTCAACTGTATCGGTCCCAATTTTTTTCCTATATAACATACTGAAAATTACACTCACTATAACGAACCTCGTTATAACGATATAATGAACAACATTTCTTGTTCAAATTAATAAAACACTTGTAGATAAATATAGATAAATCTGTTATTGATGAAAATTAAATTTTTGTAATTGATCATTTTTTAAATAAGGTTTCAAAAAACGACATGATATTTGTTTAAAAACTATTTCTGGCGAAAAGGCATCGGCGTCCGCCACACAAGCTTCAGATTGGGTGCAAAAATTTCCTATAATTACGAACGGTTATCAATCAGATGATCAATATAGACGAGACCGGATTATATTATAAATTTATGCCGGATAAGACCATGGCTTTTAAAACACGATGCTTGTTTTGGAGGTAAGCGGAGCAAAGATCGACTAACTGTGCTCTTAGGGGGCAAACATTACTGGAAAGGAAAAGCTACCGGTACTAGTTATTGGTAAATATAAAAACCCAAGATGTTTCAAAAATATTCGCACTCTACTACCCGAATGGGAATTTTATCTTCGTCATATTGATAAGCAATTCTTTGCCAAAAAACGCAAAATTTTGTGATAGTGGATAGTTGTCCATCGCATTTAGAGGTTCAAGGTTTAAAATCTGTAACAGTTAAGTACTTACCTCCAAATTCTACAAGTTTAATACAAGCAATGGACCAGGGTATTATACAAAACTTTAAAGTATTTTACAGAAAATTTTGATCAAAAAAGTTATACAGAGTCTCGATGATAACGGTATCCTGCCTCATTTTAATCTATTCGATGGCTGTGGGATGATAAACTTTGCATGGGATTTGGTACAGACAAACACTATTTCTAACTGCTTTAAAAAGGCTTGGACTGGCGATGATGAGACGTCTACAACCATTGAAGAGAATTTCAACAGTGTTTGCCTTGAAATGGATGAATTATATTGGCAAAATCCATTAATGCAAACACTAAATGAAAATGTCGATTTGCACGAATATTTGACTGTAGATGAAAATGTTATCGTTACAGACGATAGCGATGAAGTAATTTTAAGGTCCATAGAAACTAATTCGGATGAAAATGTTGATGACGATAGCGACAATGAAATGGAAGTGCCCTCGATGAAAGACATAGAAAAACATTTAAATTCATTGCGAACTTTCTTAAGCTGCAATCCGGATTGTCAAATTGAGCTTCAATATGTTAATAATATTGAAAGAAAACTGGAGCAAATAAGACGTTAACTTTAAAACAGAAACAAATTACCGATTATTTAAAAAAATTAATGAATTAATATGAGCTATTTTAAAAATTAATTCGATTTATGTTATTTATTTTTAAGTTATTACATATTTATGTATGTATACATAATTAGCGAAGACATATTCGTGGTCTTTAAAACTTATGTAACTTGACCTATAAACTAATGTATTACTGTTGAAATATAAATATTTGTTTTTTTTAAATATAATATTGTTAAAATAAAATAATGGTTTTAATAATTCCTCCTTATAACGAACAATAAATTATCAGACTTTTTATAACGAACCCTCTTTATAAAAAAGCACTGGATATAATGAATTAATTTTGCGGTCCCGAGAGTTTCGTTATAACCAGGTTTTACTGTATATCCCATAAAATAAAAATATTTAATCAGGCAACACTAACATATCAATAACCAAGTTGCTCTTGTGTGAAGTTAGCCCAGCCCAGCTTTTGATTCAGTTCAGCCCAGAGCTCATTTGCGGGAACTTGCCACGGAACGAATTTTTTCTTATATTGTCTGTAATTTTTCATTACTCTATGCAACTCAGAATTTTACAGTTTTTTTGGTACTTTAGATTTAAATTTTTTTATTACACAAAACAAATCAAATTTAATAAATTTGCTAGTTTTTCGTTTTTTCATTAAAATTGATAAAAATTCTGGGCAGGGATAACTTCACACAAGAGCAAATTGGTTATTGATATGTTAGTGTTGCCTGATTAAATATTTTTATTTTCTGGGATAGAATTCTGGGATAACTTCACATACGTGGAAATACCAGAATAGTGTCTGGGGTGGTCTCCACTGCGACCAGAAAATTTAAACAGATTGAAAACGATTTTTGAGCATACTCGATTAAATTTATTACAATTAGCCTTAGTAAATGTGGGGTGAAGCATAGATGCAGTTTCTCTGAAGCAAAAAGATTTTCGAAATTAAATTTCCACCGGTAGTAGAATTTCGTTTAAAATTGCTCAATAATGCAATGGTTATCAAATACAATTTTGCCAATATCGAGGCCAATTTTGATCATTTCTCGATCGTTGTTCTGCACAAAATAGCCGAGTTCCATTGGCGATAGCAAACTACTTGCTAATACTTGTATGTAGATGCTTAATGCAACGCAAATGGGTTAGTGAGAAGTCAAAATAACAAAAGAAATTTTTGTTTCATTAGATATGGGTAGCTCGAAGTACTTGCGAATACTTTGTTTACACCAACGGAACCCGCTAATATTCTAAAATTTATTTTCTGCCCGATGTGACTAAAATTGAATCCAGCTATATTAGTATGTCCAGCCAGAAATTCATTGACGACACACTAATGACTCATCAGTGACAGTCAAATCCGACTAATTTTTGTTTTTCAGACGTCTGAGATGAATCGTTTACGACATATCTGAATTGAGTAACATGTGAGAAGTTATAGACGAATCGTATGTGATATGTCTGAAATAAATTATTCTGATATATCTGAAATGAATCGTTATACAAATCTTAGTTTGAATCAATCTATTTGAATGAAGAATTTAAATTTTATTTAAATACAGAAATTATAATTATATTGTAAATGAATTTATTTTATAAGTTTAATTTATGTATTTAAATAAAATTAAAAATATTAGTCTTAATTTAAATAAAATGTCGTCTTTCCGGTAAATGTGTTAGTAACCCAGGTGGGTGAGCTTTAGCATTTTCACCGAATATAAAAAAATTAAAAATGCTGGTTAGGTTTTGTTAAATTTTTCCGAATAAAACAATTACAAAATGTTTACTTACTAATTCCAAAATAAAAATCACGTCAACATACAATGATCATTAAGTTTTTGCAAGACCATCCAAACCAAGCGTGATTCAGGAAGTGGATTCTTTACATAGCGCTATCGAGCGTCATTTAAGTGGAATCGCTATTTACAGCCTGGTTTCACTATTGAAACAATTAAAAAGCTTAATTACGAGAAAGTAACTTTACGACTAATGCAAATGAAAGATGGATTTTTAAATTTCAACTTAATTCCATAATTATACCAATCCTTCTATTGATTGCCTATACCATATAAAAAGTACTTGATGGGATAAGAAAGATAGAAGACTTGTCACACATGTTTCGCGTAAGAATGAGGAAATTATTTTCATGTAAGAAGAAATGTATATGACATGCCTCATAACATACCAACATTTTTTGTTGTCCGACGCGACACAGTGTGATACAGCATTTTTATGTGTCGTTAACATTTTCCCCACCTTGAACGGATGGTTCAATCTCTGATGTCTCGATTGGCAACGGACGTGATTGGACGTTTCAAAAATCCAGTGGCAGTCTTAATAGTCACCACTCTTACTAGTCCATCGGATCCTGGATGTACCTCAGCGATCCGAGCATTTTTCCACTTAAGAGACGGTACATTGTCGACACGAATGAATAAGATTTCACCAACCTCAATGCTACGCGATTTGGTCGTCCATTTTCGTCTATGCTGGAGCGATTGCAACTAGTCTTTGGACCATCTATCCCAGAAATGTTGCTTTAATTGAACAAGCATTTCCCATCGTTGTTTTAGTTTCTGGAATGCTCACAAGTGAACGGAGAATTAAAAAGTGAACTGGTGTGAGTATGAATATTTCATGAGTATTGGATGTTTGTTTTGCACACAGTGGACGTGAATTGAGCACCGCATCGACCTGTTTTACGAGGGTGTTTAGTTCTTTATATGTAAAACCGGCTATTGCCATCACTCTGCGAAGTTGAAATTTAGCTGATTTTACTGCAGCTTCATACAGTCCGCCAAAATGAGGATCACCTGGAGGATAGAAGTGCCAGTTGATATGATCATCTCTACACATTGTTTTAATCTCCTGTTCAATTTCATCGGACTGTAGCATCTTGTTTATTGCGTTCAACTCAGAGTTGGCTGCAACAAAGTTTGTACCTCTATCGGTGAAAACGTGTTTGCAAAGTCCTCTGGTGCTTGTAAATCTCGAGAAGGCGTTGAGAAATGCACTTAATGGGAGGTCTGCAACTAGCTCCAAGTGGACCGCCTTGGTTGCAAGACAAACAAATATGCAGATATACATATGTCTTGGCTGGTGGTCTTATGATGAACGAAAACGGGACCACCAAAATCCATTGCTGTATTGTAGAATTCCGATGCAATTTTTACACGCTCAGAAAGCAAATCTCCCATTAACTGCGAAACAGTGTGTGGTCGCATTTAATTACAAATTTTCTTCGCTACCTGTATACCATTTACTGGCCAACATTGATCACGTACAATTGACAGTAATGCCTGAGGTCCCACATGCAGATGTTTTCTATGTAGATATGTGACTAGTGATTCTGTAACAAAATGCCTCCAATCCGAATGATGTCATCTTGATCTAGGAAGAGAGATTAAGATTTTAGGTTTACATCCTTGATTGAGTGACCCTTGCATAGCTCCTTGAAAACATCTTCGTAGCACTCATGTTGAACCAAATATACAATGAGTGGAACACCAGCCTCATAGTCGATTGCGTCGAGCGGTCGTCGTATTCGATCTTTAGGAGATAATTTTTGATTTTTTATGAAACGACTGCCATACGACATCGTAGCAACCACCTTTTGATAATCGTTTCTGTGTTTTATGTTATCCAGAATTTGTATAATGTAATTTGCCGCATTATTGCAGGATAGCGTGGTTTCCGAAAGTTTCCGTGCTTCAAAATTTAACAAACCAATCGGACTCAGGTGAGTGAAGAAATGAAGAACCACAGTTCGCAGTTTAATAATTGAGCAGCCTTCATCCCCCTGGAGACAATATCCACTGGGTTAGATTTGGATGTGACGTGTATCCATCGATGTGACTCACATAAATTTTGAATGGTGCTGGCTCGATTAGCAACAAACGTGTTCCAATTTGTTGATGTACCGTGAATCCAATATAGCGCAATTGTCGAAGAAGAGCAGCGCATAATTCTAGGCGAGCTAATGTAGTTTTTTGTATTGGAGCGAGTCTAGATTTACTGCACAGGAGACGGACAACGTAGGTACCGTTGTCTAGAGAACAACGTGTATAAATTCCCTCCCCGTACGCACTTTCACCGGCATCCGCGAACCCGTGCAGTTGTATGTGTTTTGGTTCCTTTATACCATCAAACAAGTGTCAAGGAACGGCTACTCCCCGTAAATGTTGCAACTCAGACCGACATATTTGCCATTCGGTATGGAGGTGCATAGGTAATGCTTGATCCCAATCGCCTTTTAGTTGCCACAATTTTTAAATTAATCGTTTTCCAAGGACAACTACCGGTGACAAAAGACCGATTGGATCGAAAATGCGTGCTGCTTCCGATAGCAAGTACGTTTTATTATGCGTTCGTCTGAAGCAATTTGGACGTTAAATTTGAAGACATCCTTCTCAGGTTTCTATAATAATCCCAAGGCTCTAAGGAAGGAATTGTCATCGGCATTGAGTACCTTTTCGCATTCTGAATGTCATGTAGTACCACCTTTGAGTTTGAGCACCATTTTTGAAGGGTCATGAAAGAATCGCTGCTATTTCGGATCTCATTTGTATGGCCTGTGTAATTGAGTTTGCGCTAGTCAACAGATCGTCGACATAAAAGTCATGTTGTATGACAGAGCTAGCTGCTGGTGCGCAAGTAGAATTTTCCAATGCCAGTTGAAGCAGACATTTCGTCGCCAGGAAGGCACCGGAAGAAGTACCATATGTTACACGATTCAATTTGTATGTTTCTAGTCTCTGAGTTGGGTCGTCACGCCAATAGATATATTGA
The DNA here is from genome assembly GCA_963691935.1 of Nephrotoma guestfalica. Lineage (NCBI taxonomy): Eukaryota > Metazoa > Arthropoda > Insecta > Diptera > Tipulidae > Nephrotoma > Nephrotoma guestfalica. The sequence goes on from OY829915.1 coordinate 246,580,549, forward strand.
TAGCAGCAGTCGTCATCTTGCAGGCCAACTTGTCTATGGAATTTGATAATATCGGCACTGATAGCGTAGGTGTGAGACCTAAAACGACAAAGAATAAAAAATAAATCGGTTTGCACTACAGGCCCTACTGATAGTAAATTGTTGAGCGAATTACCATTTGATGATTTTGCCGGCTCATCGAAAACTACGCGCACTTTAGTCGTAGAACTGTCGGGCTTTAACACGCAGTGATGTGGCAAATAATAGTTGGTTGGATTTATTTTGGCTTCCGAGACTTGCTTCATGTGGTTGAGAGCACGATAATATTCCATAAATTGACGATACATTTTACGTATGTCTGTATGTCTCATTAGACGTTTTTCGAGACTTAAAAACTTTATTTTTGCCATGTTTGATGAGTTACCAAGGGGCGCCGAAGTTTCTGTAAATGGCAAGCGAACAATAAATCTGCCATCAATGTATCTTGTGTGTGTGTGGCTGCAAAGTGTTTGTCGGCGGGATGATCAAATGTGGTGATAGCCTTGGCACCTACTGGTATTTCATCTACCTTCCAATACCTTTCAATTTGGTCGTAGATCACCTTAGTTGATAATGCCGTAAGTACCAATCTGTCAGTGGAGCTTGAAGCGCTATGAATTTTTCCTAAGGCAAAACCATACAAACGAGGTTTGCTGAGAAATTGCTAGTTCGAGATTTGACGAGAACTGTTGTGCTGTGATTTGCTGGTACTGATGTAGCACCAATTCCGGAGATCATATTGATCGTAAGGAGATGATATTGGTCTTAAGCCAAGACCAATGAGCAATGAGCCAGAGTCCAAAAAAGCACGGGCAATAAATAGAGTTTCAAATTTATCATACACAATGACTATAGCTGTAGCAAGTATGATGTATGACGACCTTCGCGATGGCAATGTTACGGTTGATGAAACTGAAGTCACTGCTGTCATCGATTTCGAAGTAGTCTGTAGAGCTGTCATTGCTGTGTCAGCAGAAACCAAGTGAAATAAAGCATAGTATGGTGCATACGTTGGCCCACATGACATGTGCTGCTGGAGGGACATTTGCTGTCCATATGTGATTTTTGTAGGCAATTAAAACATAATTTTGATTGTTCAACAGCCTCGCGCTCTTGGGAACTTCTAGCACCTTCAATATGTAGTAACTCGGTCGGTGACGACATTTTCGTTGAAAATGAATGAAACGTGTGAGTTTGTCTGGGCCCATGCATTGTTGATTGCGGCGGATTGTGTTTTGAGGGTTGGCTGGCTGCCGATGATTGCAATAGATTTGTTTTCCAAGAATGAATAGTTGGCTGACTCTGCAATTTAACGCATATTGTTGAGGTTGGTGAGTGGTCAATCCATTTTGACATCGTAGCTGCATCAAATTTTGAGACAATTAGATGTACTAAAAAGTCGTTGGCACTTCTCTATAGGCCTCTTAAGAAGGGCTAGAGACCGAATATGCGAATTAAAATGGTTCGCAAACTCCATCAACCGCTTAGGGCACGCCTTATCCAAAGACTTAAATGTGAAAAGAGCCTTCATATGTTCTTCAGTGATTCTTTTTGGGTTTTCAAATTGATCGAAAATCAATTGTCGCGCCACCGCATAATTTTCACCAACAAAGTCCAAATTGTCTAGGATCGTTTTGGCTGTCCCTGATAGTGAGCTTCGTAGATATTGAAATTCAGTGATGTCGGCCAAATTGTGATAGTTGTGTACGAGACCATTAAAAGAATTTATAAAATAAGTCCATTTCATCAAATCACCAGAAAAGATATTCAGAACAATTTCAGGAAGCCTAGGTGCTTGAGTCGGAAGGACAGGATTTACTGGTGCTTGAGTTTCTGGTTTGAACTTCGTCGCCATTAATTCGGCGATTCGCTGTTCGATGTCTGGGCCAACAGTCATGTACATGGTCTCTATCTCATTCCTTAGTATCATCAACTTCACTAGACTCACCTTACTCCCCGAACTGCGATTGAAATTTTGCAAAGTTCTTGTAGCTATCGTTGAGCTCAGTTAATTGCCACTGACATAAACGAATTTTCGATGTACTTAATTGCTCCTTATGAAATTTGACCACATCTTTGATATTGTTGATCTGTATTTAATCGACGATCATCAGCCGTTCTGCAAACAATCACAAAATATTGTTCAGTTATAACTGATCCCGTTAAAATTTGTTAAAGTATGTCCTACATTTGTCCTAACTTTATGAAAACATAGTGGTTTGTAAAGAATAAAACCGGTCAGTTAATAGCTTGTAACTAGCCGCTAGACGTGAGGTAGTAAAACTCCAGCACCTCTAACCTAAAATTTGTATTCATTATTAAACGCGATTGACGAGCACTTGCCATAGGTCGTTGAATTCATTTAAGTGTCTACTAAATACTAACTTTATGAATATCAAGCCAATTCTATGGCGTTGAAAGGAAATACGATGATTTGTGAGATGAGTAATGCTGTATAAGCGATTTATTTCAGTGTCATAGAATTGGCTTGATATTCATAAAGTTAGTAGTAGACACTTAAACAAATCCAACGACAAATAGAAAGTGCTCGTCAATTGCCTCTAACATTGAAATTTGGAATTAATTCTTCGTCACACAATAGACACCCATGAATCGCTTGTGCGGTAGTACTCAAACCATCGTATCTTCTTTCAACGTCATAGAATTGGCTTGATATTCATAAAGGTAGTAGTAGACACTTAAACGAATCCAACGACCTATGGCAAGTGCTAAAAATAACGTTTGCAAAATACCCCAATTTGTGCGATACCACTATTGCTGGTGGTGGAAATCCAGTCAAATCTAATTTGAATATTCTAATACAAAGGATGGTTCGTTCCATTCTATAAGAATGGAGCATTCATGTTGTATTGTGGAAAATGCAGAAAATGTCGTTCTTCATAAAATAAATGCAACCGTGAAACAGTTAGCAGACATTTGGTCAGTTTACCAATGATCACTCAATGGTAGCTAGCGATAGAACAAATAATTTTTCTGAAGCTTGTCATCGAAAATTACAATTCAGCTTTGGCGGTGCTATTGCTCGCCCTAGTGTATGGGTTTTAATCGATAAACTCACCGAAACGATGAAGGAGTGGATTACAGAATCTTAAGCAAACTTACCAACTATGATTGTCGGAGCATAATCGAATACCTTCGCGGAATATCGTACAACTATAACATGGAATGAAATTTAAGCAATTCAGAAAAACCACTTATCGTACTACTTAAGATAAATGGTTTATCTGAATTGCTACAGATACATATACATACATTCATTTCATTCATACATATGTAAAATCTAGCATCCGCGCACTATTATCAGCCCCATATGGATAATGGATGACATAGTATTATGTCATATTACTGCAACGTTGAATAAAAAAAGCTCGTCACAATTGTGCATATGTCCGCTACATTTGTTCATGTTTCTCGCACTTCGATCAGTAAAACTTCTATCCTTCACATCTCAGCTTATTATTACACTAGGTTCCAATTGGCACCGTGCATTGGTGCGATCGAGGGCCCGTTAAATTAATTTGCACTAGCTGGTCCCATATATCTGAAATATTGAATCCATTAGCTAAATCGCAAAAATTGTTACTGTAACATCGACTATCGAATAGAAATTTATTCGCTAAAATTTACATACTGATACTTGGTCAAAATCCACCTGCAAAAATTGGCAATTACGCTATTAAACATATACTAGAATTTATTGTATGCTAATATTATATCTATTCCACAAAGCACTATTTTTAATTAAACACAGACAAACTTAACATGCACACCTCTAAGATGTACCTCCATCATATCTTGTTTACACTTAGTCACATTTTTATCTCCATTTTTGATTGTTTGATTGAGTTGGCCGTCGCCGAGTTGTCCGTCCCCAAGTTGACCGTCGCCGAGTTTGTCGTCACCGAGTTGACCATCGCCGAGTTGGTCGTCGCCGAGTTGTCCGTCCCCGAGTTGGCAGTCGCCGAGTTGACCATCGCCGAGTTTACGCCGAGTTGGTTTCGCCGAGTTGATCTGTTTCGAATTAATAGGCAGGCTTGATTTATTTAGATTGGCTTTGATAAAACCATCATAAAAAGCACTTTAAAATTGATTCTACAATTACTTAGGGAATTTAAAATAGTTAAAAAGCTCTGATCAACAAAATCTGACAGTAGTAATATAAACAGGATTTGTTGTTTTATAATTAGTTATTGAATAAGGCTCAAGATCATGACCAAGGCCTTAATAATTTATTTGAGCTTTTATAATCCTAACTGGATCACTAATCTTTAGCAGTGTTCTGTACATTTTTTTCTTTAAAATTAATATTATCAAAAGTAAAACTTTACATTTTAATGTGCATATAACGTTTCAAACGTATTTTAATTTTGCCTCTCATGCATTAAAATTTGAGTTTAATGTACAAAACCCATATATAACATATACGTAAACTCTGTATAATACTAAATAGCACAAGTACCATTTCGTATTGTACATACGAGTACATCATGCTATACACAAAGCTTTTAACCTAAACTCAATTTTCTTATATACAATTTCCCAGAAAAAAAAGTGAAATAAAATAAAATATATAATTCATAAAATATTGAATTTCCATAAATTGCCTTAAGGTTATTAAAAACATTTTTTTGTTTCTGTTATTTTATATTTTATTTCTAAATAAATCAAATATTTTCGCAAAACCAGAGCACAAAACAAAAAATGAAAGTTTTGTTTAATACGAAAATCATTTTGTTGTTGTTACAATTTAAGCTTTTAAAATTTCCAATCACAAAATAAGTTATACTTGCTATTTTGCTTTTAATCTTACTTCAGTTGGGTGAAGTTGCGATGACAAGTAGAAATTCAACAACCAAACAACAAAAAATGGTAAAAGCGAATGAAAATTCATGAATTTCCGTTAATAAATTTTATGTTTTTTGAAAGCAAAAAAGCTTTCCTTTGGAGCTTTTTATGGTGTATTCTCATTCTGTTTTTAGATAATAAAGCTTTGTTCGCTAACCAGGAAATACAAAATATTCTAAAACAATAAATGTTAATCACGCGGGTTAAGCAATTTTCCAAGCAAATTGTTATTGCTGTAGAAGCAAATCAAATTTGTTGTCCCCACATTTTATAGTCTTCATTGTGGAATTAAATTGGATCCACACACTAAACACGTTGCGTGTTCATTATACGCAAGTTCGTCTCCTCGCACGTACCCTGTGTTGTCATAACATATACATAAAATCATATCATGTTGATTATCATGATGATGATGATGATGATGATTATTATTTATTTTAATGATTTAAAGCACAACATGATTCTCATAAAGCTCTAATCACATCATATCACTTTTAATAAATTAGGGTTGAAAAAATATTACAACTTTAATTTTTTTTTTTTTTTTTTGTGGAAAATTAATGATTCATCCATTCGTTGTTGCTGTAGTGGCAGTAGTACAGTAAAGTATCTATTCTGGGTTTCCTTTTCTGCTTGAAACTTTTTTTTATGTAAAATCATGAAATAACAAACAATATTAGACATTTTTTTTTTGTTTGGGATTCAAGAAAAAGTTAAAGAATGAAAACTTTGCAGATATAAAAATTCCGTTTTTGTTTTCTTCCCTTCAGATGAAAATGTATATAAGTTTTCTTAATTTTTTCTTTTGTTTGTTTTATAAAAAATGTCAAAATTAGTTGTTGGCATGTAAAAGAAATTATTTTTTACGACACTATTTCTATTATTTATGATAATCCACAGTTGCTGCAAGAACTGGTATGCCCTAGGTTGATGGTGGATATTGTACTAAACTAAAACTAAATATCGTGTATAACGGTGCTAAGCTTCTTGATTCTGTGAGAGCTTTAAAACTTTTTATGATGAAAAAATAAAAAACTCATAAAATCCAGATCCAGCCTTACAACAAAAGCCAGATGAGGAGCTATTACCTTCGGTGATGAGCCCAATAAAACGAGACTGGTATTAAATTAGTCTATCTTAGATATCAAAAACAAACCCAACTTAATATGGCAGATAACGTGACCATTGAGAATTGAGCCCGTGGGTCTCAACCACGCTTTACAAACCGATTTATAAAATCGAGGCCATAAAACCACCAAATGCGAATTTATATATGTTTCCATCAAAATTGCCATACGTTACACCAATAAAGTGTCTTTTACTTCTTCAACCTCGTCTTCTTCAACCCACCTGGAATATTACAATATTTAGGTAAAATTTGAAAAAAATTAATCAATCACCATGAACGTTAATTTTTCGAGTTTTTCAAAAATATTTTAGATGCTCAACTTCAATCAAAACGAGAAGAATTGCATCATCAGGTTTTTTTCAAAGGTCTCAGTGTTCTCAGGGGGTCTTGTTACCATATAGCATCGCTAGGATTGAAAAGCTACAGGACAATGTCGCATAGTAAATCGGTTTGTTCATGGATTCAATTCAATAAAATAGCAAGATTATGTAGTAATTCAGCTAAAGGCCTTTGTCTCACTAAGTGCAAGCAGTTCGAATAATTGAATTACAAAGGTCGCCCGCAAAGCGTTTCTGATTCTCTAGAGGTATATCAAGGTGATTTGTCTCGTCATAACGAAGAGTGGTAGCTAATGTGGTAGACTCCGATCGGCGCTTTAGACTTGAAACGCTACATACAACTTTGGCGGAACTCCAAAATGCTTTTATTTTTGGTTCGATGAAGCTGCCATGCATATTGCACGCAAGCATCGATAATAAATGTAAATTTGTAGCTCTTTCAATTTTTTATAAGCGATACGGTAAGCTGCAGCGTTTTGATCAAATCGATCGACCCTACACATATATTTAATATATTCGGATACAACACAAGGACGAGTGCCATCTATTTTCTTCCGTACATGTTTGGAATAGCGAGATGCAACCGATATTGGTGTGGAACCTAAATATGTTGATAATTTTTAGACGACCTAATTATCTACCCTATTTCGTATGGCGAATCTCGGTTTAGTTCATTTTGATGGATTTGTAGTAACCATGTACTTTTGTCTTCATTTTTATTTATGTGGAATCGGACAACTTCTCTGGATTCGGTTCTCATGAATGGAACCAGTACCACTATAGCCCCGATTTAAATAAATCATAATAAATAAATTGTCAAAGTAAAATGGAAACGGTGGGCTTTAACAGAAAAATCGTTAATCCTGTTGACAAGGAGGGCAGCACATTTACCGAATAGTTCTTCATATGTTGAGTTTGATCGCGGATTTTTGCCTTGATACACTACGAAATTTAACACGTACATGTACATGTTTACATCCGTGCTCAACTTCAATAACTTATCAGGTACGTTTTGTGGAGCACGCACGTTCGATTCAAAATGTAGACTCTGCAAAAGGGTCCGCAAATCAGTATCGTTGCTCCATATGTCTCTGTAACTAGTTTGACCAGTATATCTGCTAGTTCTGGAACGAAATAAGTTTTGTAACTTCGTAACATAATTGTAGAGACAAAAATAAAAACACACCGTTAACAGCGATCTTCGATATTTTTTTCTCGGTAAGTGCTACATACCTCTGAACAGTCGCAGATATTCTGAAGTAAAGCATCATCTATAAATTTCTCGTACTGTTCATGGGGAAAAATTGGAGTCCACGCGCAAGAGTCATCCTTTGACCAAGTAAATACAGTGTTCTTGTTGGATTTTGGTAAAGAACAGTTGGATGAAGATTGATGAACGCGACTTAGAGGTGATGATAATGACTTGTGAGCTGTTATTTCCGTGGGTTCAAAAGTATGTAGTGAACTACCAGTTAAATTTAAAGATGTCTTATTGAACACATCTGCCAAAACACTATCTTCAAGAATGTGATCCGAATTCTCTCTACCCACATCCAGATTCTCCAGACATTTGTCATTTTCAAGCGCCATTTCAAAGCCCGACCTACCTGTACCGGACACACATTGTCTGGAGTGCCACCTTTTTCCTCATCGGCAACGTCCTCACCACCGTAGAGAAAATCATGGAACTTCTTAAATCCTGCAATAATGGCCAGAGGATCGCGATCACCTTGGCTGTATCGTCGTTCCGTTTCGGTCATAATTCTCGAGTGGTAAGCTATGGGACGCTCTTTCGTTCCCACTTGATGTTACAGAATGACGCCAATTCCGTAGGGGGAGCATCACATACTAGCAACAACGAGTACGTCTCACTAAATGGCATTAGGACGTTGCTGGACATCAATGCATCTTTAAGTGCATCGAAACTGCGCTGCTTGTTAGGTCCCCATCTGCAGAGGACATTGAATGAAAGAATGATAAAAATTAGGAAAGCTTGAAGCTGCCCCTTATCCGTTGGTGTTGGGGTGCTTCTAATGGTGTCAATTTTCTATTGCATTGGGTGTAGACCTTCGGAATCGATTCTATACCCGAGAAAATCGGCAGATGAGCAACCAATTTGACATTTGCCTTGGTTCAGACGGGGACCATCCTGACTAAATCGTTGGAAGATCTCAATCAACTTCCTGCGCAATCGGTGTCGGGCGATGCGATGACGATGACATCGTCGAAATACGGTATTATTCCTTAAATCCCTCGAAGTCGATCCTCCATGAAATTTTGGAAGATTCCTGGTACTAATACCGAATTGTAGTCGGTTGACCTTAAACGCACCCTTGTGTGTAGTAATTGTTTGTACTAGCGCAGATGCATCGTCTACAATGAGATGTTAGTACGCTTATGCGAGGTCGAGTTTTGCAAACTCGGAACCATTTGGTATCGTCCACAATAGGTGATTTGCTGATGGAACCGGGAAACAATGTGGTGTGAGAGCTTTATTCACTGTTCATTTATAATCTTCTCAAATTCTCACGCTGCCATCGGACTTCGGAACAGGAACTATAGGCGTAGCCCAATCGCTGTATTCGACCGGCTCCAAAATTCCCTGATCAATTAATCTATCTAACTCTACTTCAACTGCTGCTCGCACGACAATAGGAATTTTCCGTGCTGGCAAACGAATTGGAATGACTTTTGGATCCACTTGTAGAACAACAGGAGGCCCACTGTATGAACCCTGCTGTGGTGAAAATAGGTGACTGTATGTCACCAGTACATCGGAAAAAGCTGTCTCTGTAATTGAATGTACTCCTTGAATGAAAATTCCTAAAGGCATTGGTTCGAGCCTTTAGGACGACGCCAAGAACACTGGTTTTGTTCCCGGTGGTGATGTGTAATGGTAGACTGGAAACTGGTTTACCGTTGTACTGTACATCTCGATTGGATTCCGTTGGAAATCAATCAGTTTCAAATTTGTCTCACAAAGTGGTGCTGAGTTGCCATCGCACGACAGATCTGTTGGAGATGTCCCATTATACCACAGAAGGAACACGTGGTAGTACGGTATCGGCAGGTGGATCGGTCATGGTCCTCTCCGCAGCTGAAACAGCCTTGTGATTTTGACGTTCTGTTGATTAATTTTGGCCGGGGCTACATGATGTTTAGGCATGATTTGCTCCACTTGCTGTGTTTCAGCAATAACCTGTTGATTCTTCTTGGCAGCTACTGCGGCATCGATGCGATCGATAGTGGTATTCTTGCTGTAAATCCCTATCAACCAAAAACATCTGCTGCAACTGTTCTTGTGGAAGTTGCAGCTTTTGGCAAGACGTCTAAGATCGGCTACGTAATCGGCGACGCATTCTCCGGGACGTTGATCACGTTTGAAGAATGTGTACGACGCCGCAATTTCCGTTGGCGAGGGGAGAAGTGATTAGATAAAGTTTCCATGATTTCTTTTCGGTGCTAATAAGGTTTTCTAGCAACTCAAAAGTGTGCATTCTACAAAAAGCATAAGGCTTTACCACTCCAAAGCTATAGCAGAACGTAAATCGAAAATCGGACCAAAAACGAAATTAGAACGAAAAACAAGATCAATCGACATACAAATACCCCATTAAGAAATGTTGGACTCCACTCGGGCCTAAAATTATTTGTTTGTCAGTAGATCAAGTTTTTCGTTTTAATTTCATTTTTGGACCGATTTTCGATTTGGGTTCTGCTAGCTTTAGATTAGATGGCCTGAAGTTTGGTCAAGAAGGAGTGGAGCCTAACATTTTTAATGGGGCATTTGATTCGGCCATAATGAGCCTAAAATTATTTGTATGTCAATTGGTCTTGTTTTTCGTTCTAATTTCGTTTTTGGTCCGATTTTCAATTTACGTTTTGCTATAGCTTTGAAGTGGTAAAGCATAAGGCTTCTAGAAGGCACGCAGAAAAAGAAAATTAAAATTAGCCTAAAATTAACCTTTAATTTTCCAATTGTTTTTAAATCAATTTTTGATATGGATTCTGTTACCTTTTTCTAAAATTAGCATAACCCATCGTTTTAGTTGGAACGGGTGGAGCCTAGTTCTTACTATCTTGTAATGGTCTGCTGTATGGGTTCTGCTAGCTTAAGAGACATTAAAAATCACTCAAAAGTATCGTAATACTTTTCATAAAGCCAAAGTATCGAAAAAGTAGTATAGTAACGACAATGTCATCCTTTAAACTTTATTTCTCTCCTATATCCTCTATTAACATTTACAATTGTTACGAATATAAAAATTTATTAAAGCGAAAGTGTAACTAATACACGCTCACGATAAAAAGTTAGGAAACAAAGTAAGGTCATACTTCACACCCATAAAACATAAACATCTGAGTCCAATTAACACCTTTAATTTAAATAAAATTAACTAAAGAGTATCTCTCCTACATCTCGGCAATTAAAGCTCGCAAACAAATAAAATTTATGTATAGAACATGGCCATTACGACATAATAAATTAGGCAGTGCTCTACAAACAAAATTTAATATGTATTATCAAGTATCTAACCCTTAAACTTTAAAGTCAAAAAGCTTCTTACAAATAATTTATTGTAACGAATAAAAGTTATAATTTTATTATCTCTATACACCTCTCACACCGAACCCCGAACCTGGGTACATATATTTATGTATGAACACCTCGTCGTGTACATTTCATTATTATTATTGTGCTTTAAAAAATCAGCAGCAGCACATAGTAGTCTCACATACACACACACAGACACACACACAACACAAAAAGTAAAAAGCACGTAATTTGTTATCATTCATCATTTTTATTTATTTGAGCTTTTTTTTTGTATAGAGATGTATGTAGGTAGGTACTGTAGGTAGGTATGTGAAAGTCAGTGTTGTTATACAGCTCGCTCTCTAACAATTAAAACATAATAAAAAAGGTGTTATAATTTGATATATTTATTTATGTTTTAATGTGTTTTTATTGTTATCAAAATTATATGTTTTAAAAGGCAACAACAAAAATTACATGTCGTTATTAATGATAGCAATTTATGATTTAATGTTGGAAGCGCTTTAATGAAAGAAGCTTTTATGCTATCATGTTTAATTGTAGCTCTATGTGTGTGTGTGTAAATTTTCAACGATTTTACGGTGTAACATATCGCATATTAGATTAAGAAAGGCTTTTCGTATATCATGAAAAGCACCAAGAATAACGGAATATATTTGGTTCATCACATCGCACATCAGTTCTGATTCATTTTGTTAATTAAATTAGTTTCTGTATACAGCAGAAAATTTTCTATCACCAGACTGATTGAAAATTTGTACAGTATCCGTCGTCGTGTGTCTTCTCGTCTCCGCCACAAAGCACATATAAATAAAAGAGCTTTTAATAATTGAATTAATTTATTTTTCTACCATACTTTCCCGATTTAGTGATGACAAAAAATTATTTATTAAATCTCAGCATAATTTATAAAAATATTTATTATGTATTTATTTTAATGGTATACCGGATCTAGGATAAAATAGCTTTTTGTTGCTTTATGTTTATGGCGATGATGAAAAATGTCGTTACGTCATCATAATCATTTATACACATATTTCAGTCTTAATTGGTTGCTGGAAGATTAATTTATAGTTTTTGCTTTATGAATATTATGCGGTGTGGATAAAGCAAATTTTATTAATATTCATTAAATTATAACCATTTTTATGCTACTGAAGTTAGCTGAAATCGACCTTCTTTATATACATTGGTAGAAATGGTCAGCAGAAATTGTTTAGTATTTTTGACCACTTCCTGTAGAAAACCCGTATTATCGGTGTTTCTAAAATAGTCAATTTTCTTTATGTAAGCATGTTTTCGGCCAAAATTCGAGTAAAATTTAATTGTTTACTAAAAAATGCATTCACATAAGCACAAAAACTGTTTTAATAATAAATAACTATATGAGGTATTAGTTTTCACTGCTGGCATAAGTTAAGAACAAACTGTAAAGCGCACAGAAAATGCTTTTTGTAGCATCATAGTCAAATTATTTTAAGCAAATCAAGTTTAAGTTAATTGAATTACGGTTAAATTAGTTAAAAGCAGGTCGCTTGTAAAATATGAATTTGGATAAAACACGTTAATGTTAATGATTGGTTGAAACCAAGTTTATAATTTGTCGTATTAGCGAGCAATGAATTTGAGTTGGGGCATTAGCAGTGAGCCAAAAATCAAATCATTTTCTGTTTGGCATCATAGTCAGTGTTGTGCGTCTCTCTTATTTTGGAATTTTTGACGTCATGGCGTCGATAATTGCTTTTGGCGTCGACAATGTAGACAATTGGCGTATAATATGTCGATAATGTATATAATTGGTAGATAATTGTACGTCTGCTTCAGTTCAATATGAGCCAAATCAGTTGGTTCCACGCCGTTCACCGGAATTGGGAACCTCTCAAACCACATATTGGCGAATTTTGCGTAAAGAACTTGGCTTACACCTATCCAAGATTTCATCGGACAATCATCTTCAACGATGAAGCTCATTTTTGGCTAAAATAATAGGCATTGTTGGACGGCAACCTACCCACATGTGCTTCAAGAGACTCCTTTACAACCACAAAAAGTGATTTCATGCCAGAAGTGTGATTGGGCCATATTTTCGTGCGATGTTGGAAAACTGTTTTTGGCCTAATTGGAAGGATTAGGCATCACTGAAATGTGGTTCCAACAAGATGATGTCACATGCCACACAGCTGGTCAAACAATTGAACTATTGAAAGGGAAGTTTACCGTGTTACCGTGTAATCTCGAGAAATGGTTCGGTCGAATGGCCACCTGACTTATGCGTTTTAACGTCGTTGGATTTCTTTTTATGGGGTTACGTTAAGTCGTTGGTTTATGCCAACAAGGCAACAACGTTAGAGGAGCTCAAGGACAATGGTGAACGCGAAATTACTAACGTTCATGCCGATATATGAAAGAGTGTTCGAAAATTATCTCCAAAGAATCAATCGGTGCAAACGTGCTCGCGGTGTTCATATGAACAAGGTCGAATTCCATAGTTAAATGTAATATGTACTTCTCCTGCAATAAATGTCAGCCCAATGTCGCAATTATTCTGTGTTTTAATTAAATACAAAATTGTTATGTCCTTATTGATAAACCATTTACAATCTTTTTGTTTTTAACCGTGTTTTCGTGAAGGTTAAATAATTTAAAAAAAATTGAAGCTCCTTTAAAAAAAACGATGAAGCTCCTTTGGAAGCAGTCACTCCCAATTTCTCGTGAAAGCTTAAATATAATGTTTCATCCCGATTAATTAATTCGCCTATAAGCTGTACAGGTGTCGAATTTTTGTTAAATAAGAGATTTTGTCCCAGAATCGTCGTTTCTGCTTACATTTTGAAAAACTTATTTGGACCGATATTATTTCATGTATTTGATATACTTTCAAATTTGTAAAAGGCCGAGATAGGTCCATCGACGCTACCACTTTCGTTGAACTGATTTTAGCCAAAAATCATTTGAATTTCCAAATTTATGAGAAAAGCTTAAATATGAAGTCCCGATCAATCAATCATCCTGGGGTGTAGCGAAAGCTGATAGAACAGAGTTCTGTAGTTTATACAAATCTTCCCTAAGAAAGAATAAAAAAAAGAATTCAACAACTAACGAGAGAATAAAGATGGAAACTTTAAGGCAACCCATCCACGATACCAATTATCCGGGAAGAGCATAAACCAAATTGCAGATTCTGGCGACTGTCTGCTATGGTGGTGACTGGAAGAAGATTCCGATGAAGCAGAGTTGTGCGCCTATGTATGCCTAATGTTTTTGTGATACGAATTCTCGTCATCTTATAGTTTTCCAGTTTAAATTTGTGTTAGTTTGAAAGTTAAATTTTAATTGTTACGAAACAAATAGGTGAGATTAATACGAAACATCTGGTTTAATCATTAACTTAGGGTTTGTTAGTCACACATTAAATAGTATTGCTGGACAACTGGGAATATTTTTGCACTTAGCAGAAAAGATACTTTAGTCACGTGTCGTGATTTGTTACCGGACGGACACATGATAATTTTTATTTCTAAACTGTTTAAAAGTTTATTTCTTGTCACTAGCAACAAATAGAAATACAGGACGATAAAATATTACCAGCTCCACCTCCCTGATAATTTAATTGAAATCTTTCGCGGATGTACCAATTTGAATGTTTATAATTTAGTCGAATATAAAAATTAGAGCCTATAAATTATTAGATCTGCCATAGATCTTTTAATACATCTTGGTTAGGTTGTAAAAATTGTGTGGTGTTGTCTCCAACATTAATTTGCTTTCGATTTCGAATTTACGTGAAATTTTCATTGCACCACTACGTGCCCACATTGCTCCAGTGTAGTGAAATGATCGTCGATTATTTGAATTAAATTTTATCGAGCGGTTAATGTTGCGAATTTTTTTTGTGGCCGATAGACTTCCGGTGATTCTTCACAATTCAATAATTTGGAGAAAGGGCTGTTTAAAGATAAACTATTTCATCCTGGCTACAGAGCATTTATAGCAAAGTATTAATTCAACTACAAAGTTCTGGCAGCTAAAATTAAATCGGAATGAGGCTGTTTCCATGAATGGACCTTACAGACTAGCGTAACGTTCAGAAAAAGTTTAAATTATCTACTCTCCATCACCACATCTATTTGGTATTTTCCCGACTGAGTTAATGGAACTCCACGATTTAGTAGATGCCAGAGAATTAACCAACATGGTGTGTATTGTGCACCATTACAGTCACTTTGTGGTTTCTTAAAAAAAAGGGTGTAATGCATGGCATACTTAATTTCTACATTCCACATTAATCTATCAGATTTGTGAATTTCAGAAAATCGACATGGCCAAACCTTGATAAAAACTTTCATGTTCATTGCAAAAATTGAAACAAATAAATGAAATCAAATAAAAGTTAATTTATATCTGAAATGAATGATACATGACAAATGACATAAAACAAATTGCATGAGAGGCACATTCGCAGGTGACAACAAAATCTTTATTGTTTCTTGCTTTTTCAATGGGATTTATACAAAAAGTGTAGCAATACCTTTTTACACTTATCACTAATTTGTTTAGCTACACTTTTCGTTAAAAGTGCACTTCTGTTTCTCCTTCTTATCTACGGAGAACATATAGCAAGCATTTTACAGGACTAGCCCGCATTTGAAGGTCCTGGAAAAAATTATACGGTTTTTTCCTTAAAAATGACCCGCAAAATAATATCGTGAACTGGGTGAATAACCTCATCAAATTTTGTGAAGAAGCAGACGTACAATATTGTCGTATTCTTGGAAACTGCAGAACACATTTGCTAGTACTCTTATCAGCAACAGAACGTATATTACAAATGTTTTGAACCTCTGTTACAAAAAATATTAAGAACTAAAATAACATATTAAGAATGTTTTTCAATAATGAAACATCTGATATGTATATCTTAAATTTATGGATGACCTGGCCACAACATTACATTTTACGGCGAAATTTATCGAAGGTGATAAAAACACGTTTATGCAAGTCGGACAAGCACTGATTGATCTCAGGCTTAAATTTCATGAACGTTATATGTTGAACTAAATACCAAACTAAATACCAATTTTAGTAAGATCCCATTTCAACATATTAATTGAAAATGGAAGCTGATTTGAAAGTAATTTTATTCTGAAATGTAGTAATTGTATATGAATTGCTGTAAATACTTGGAATGTTACGCCCCACAGTTCGTTAGCATCAATTGTTTCTCATGTATGACTTTCAAAGAGCATGTTAGTCACCAAAAAGTTTCCAAAAATTAAAATCATTTTAAAATTAAAAATGTGCCGAACGAATATTTTCTTTGGTTAACAATTTATGGACAGCTGAGAAAACAAATGCAAATAAAAACCATCAAAGCCATGCTATTGATTAACGGAAAGCACGAAAGTTGCGAAAATTTTTACGAAGATATTTCCAAAAATGATAAAATTTTGAAAAGTATTCATAGGGAAATACAACTAGAAGAACTAACAAAAATTGCTGTTAATTCAATTATATTGATTTAGTACTCCTTAATCGAGGACGTACGGCTATCAGTGTTGCGCAATTACGCGTAAAAAATTATTGTTTACATTTTTCACGTAAATAATGTAAAAAATTATTACTTACGGTAAAAAATTATAATAAATTAATTAATTAGCGACATCTATCTGAATATAATTAAATGAGTAAAAAATGTAAAATACATTATTTACTAGTCGATAATACAACTATTACATGCAACTACATCTATTGATATATTACAGATTATTTTGTGGAACCACTGTTAGACGCGTAAATTACATGATGTAATTTACACGGTTGTTTACATATAATTTACATGTAAATTATATAAGTTATTTTTTACATTATGTAAAATAAATAATGACATTTTTTTATAACAAGCGCACTATCTATTATATATTTTATTAACTATTTAATTATTATAAAAATTGACTTTTTGAATTTAGAATACTATTTAAAATTTTGTCTATTCCACAATTATTTGTTTTGTTATAAATAATAATTTTTAATAAGGATTGGATCTGGACAAATTTAAAATCATCATAATGAGATCCCGTTCATTACCCTCACAGGGTTTCGCCTAATCTATTTGGCCATGTAGGTGAGACCCCGTGAACATCTCTAGGATCGGTAAAATAAAGTTTGAAAGTTAATTTAAATTCATGGAACTCCTAAGTAGCCTGTATGGCACAGTAAACATTTTCATAAATTAACCATGTTCATTTTAATCTTAGAATTTTGGTTATGCTATCCTAAAATACATTTTAAAAAATTATGAACACTTCAAGGACCGGTAACAGAAAAATTTGAAAATATATTTAAATTTAAAAAACCACTATAGTTTAAAATACGCTGAACAAGTTCAGGAGACCCCGTGAACATCTCTAGATTCGGAGATATAAAAGTAGCAACATTGTCTAAATTAACCTTCTTTAGAATTAAAAAAATTTTAGTAAATTGTATCACAATTTTCTCATGTTTATCTAAAATTGTTAGAAAATTGTTTGTTCTTTACAGCAACACTATTAGGGATTCAAGGGCTTCTCTAGGTATAAATGTTAAAGATTATCTGAAAATGTTTCAATTTCACTACAAATCAAATCCAATTGGAATATTTTTAAATTTAACAGTGTACACTTTTGGTATTATTTTTGGTATGTATTTCACAATCATATGCAATTAGGCATTAGGTACACATATATTATGATTAAACGTTTTTAAGAAATTGCTTTGGATATTTGAATTTTATTTGTATTGTTTGCTAAACTAATTTTTTGTGTTTTGTGTACTCGTAATGCATGTATTTAGTGTAAAACTTTAAACACATACATGCTTAAATTTTAATTAGAAGATTCCTAATTTTTTTAAACTCGAAAACAGTTGTAAATAAATCACCCAGCGTTATGCCAACATCAGAAACCACAACACACGATCTACCTCCGATGTCCATTTCACTTCATAACGAGATAAAAATTGTCGATACTAAATTTTTTTTCTTAAATTATTGTAGTAGCGCCATTTTTTAGCAGATGTTAGGCCCACAAAGTAATCTATAATATATTAATTTAAAAAAATTCAATAGGTGCAGTTGCATGCACTGGTTGTATTATCGACTAAAAAATATGGTATTTTAAATTTTTTACTCATTTAATTATTTTTAAGTAGATGCCGCTAATTAATTACATTTTTTACATTAATTACGTTACATGACGTAAAAAATGTCGACAATTATTTTCGTGTAAATTACAGCGTAAGTAATGTAACGTAATTAATCTGCACAACACTGGCTAGAGGTACGATTTTGTTTTTAACTCCGACAGGGGATCATAGTTGTGTTCCATTTCATCACAGATCGTAACTGTTGATGAAAAATCCCTTTTGTATCCTGCCCCTATCGGGATTGAAACCCGGTACCTGCCGATCCAAAAGCCAAAGCTTTCACCACTGAGCCGTTTGATCGGTACAATAATAATTTTATGTATGATTCCGTGTTATTATTACCTTGTTAAAGTTAGCCGAAAGTAAAAAATCGGTAATGCAGATAGTGTCTTGACTACTTCAGCCGATAGTTAAACAAACTGTATATTAAATTGAAATATTCACGTCGAAAGTGACTAACCTACTTAACCAGCCTAAAACTTTTGTATCATAACAAACAACAAATACAATTTGCAATTTAACCGATAATAATTTATTGTTTCATGTGTATATAACAGCATACAGCCAACTTTCAAAAATTTATTATGACTTAACGTTAAAAGTATTATGTTTTTAAAAGTCTCATTTAAAGAGGTTTGCAAGGGTAATAAATTGAGACGAATAGTAATAAAAATAATGCCATATCTGTTTTATACAGCCGAAAAATGTCGATAAAGAAGTTTAATAATTACCAAGCTGTAAATAGTTTATAGTTGTCGTCAAAGTGGTTTGTAATTCAAGACTATGCCAGACATACACCGATCTGACTACGTCAATTCGATGGGCCGTGACCATAGGCAGATTTTAAATATGGGTTTTAATAATGTTTTATAATGAGATTGTGGGTGAAATTGAGGTTTTTCTCTTGTTTCGTCGATAAAAACGCCCACCATTCAAGGTTTTGCCAGATAGACACCAATCTGACTATGTTAATTCGATGGCACTTGGTCATAGGTAGATTTTGATTATAGGTTAGGGGTGGGTCTGATGAGATTATAGGCGTGAAATGCTATATCTGTTTCATACAGCCGAAAAATGTCGATAAAGAAGTTTAATAATTACCAAGCTGTAAATAGTTTATAGTTGTCGTCAAAGTGGTTTGTAATTCAAGACTATGCCAGACATACACCGATCTGACTACGTCAATTCGATGGGCCGTGACCATAGGCAGATTTTAAATATGGGTTTTAATAATGTTTTATAATGAGATTGTGGGTGAAATTGAGGTTTTTCTCTTGTTTCGTCGATAAAAACGCCCACCATTCAAGGTTTTGCCAGATAGACACCAATCTGACTATGTGACCATAGGCAGATTTTAAATATGGGTTTTAATAATGTTTTATAATGAGATTGTGGGTGAAATTGAGGTTTTTCTCTTGTTTCGTCGATAAAAACGCCCACCATTCAAGGTTTTGCCAGATAGACACCAATCTGACTATGTTAATTCGATGGCACTTGGTCATAGGTAGATTTTGATTATAGGTTAGGGGTGGGTCTGATGAGATTATAGGCGTGAAATGCTATATCTGTTTCATACAGCCGAAAAATGTCGATAAAGAAGTTTAATAATTACCAAGCTGTAAATAGTTTATAGTTGTCGTCAAAGTGGTTTGTAATTCAAGACTATGCCAGACATACACCGATCTGACTACGTCAATTCGATGGGCCGTGACCATAGGCAGATTTTAAATATGGGTTTTAATAATGTTTTATAATGAGATTGTGGGTGAAATTGAGGTTTTTCTCTTGTTTCGTCGATAAAAACGCCCACCATTCAAGGTTTTGCCAGATAGACACCAATCTGACTATGTTAATTCGATGGCACTTGGTCATAGGTAGATTTTGATTATAGGTTAGGGGTGGGTCTGATGAGATTATAGGCGTGAAATGCTATATCTGTTTCATACAGCCGAAAAATGTCGATAAAGAAGTTTAATAATTATCAAGCAAAGTCGTCCGTCATTCGATATTTTTCAACATGGACACCAATCTGACTAGGTCGATTCGATAGCCCATGACCATATTTAGATTTTGATTATAGGTTAGGAGTAAGTCTGATGGGGTTATATGGGTAAAATTTTTATTTTCCCTTCTTCTGACGTTAAGAT
Organism: Nephrotoma guestfalica; assembly: GCA_963691935.1. Classification (NCBI taxonomy): domain Eukaryota; kingdom Metazoa; phylum Arthropoda; class Insecta; order Diptera; family Tipulidae; genus Nephrotoma; species Nephrotoma guestfalica. The sequence goes on from OY829915.1 coordinate 246,600,784, forward strand.
CGTCCATCATTCGTGATTTTGCAACACGGACACCAACCAAGCTGACTAGGCCGATTCGATAGCCCATAATCATACAAAGATTTTGATTATAGGCTAGGGGTAATCCTGGTGGGTTATATGGGTGAAATTTTTATTTTTCCATTCATCTGATGATAAAATTGTCCATCATTCGAAATTTTGCAACATGGACACCAATCTGACTATTTTAATTCGATGGCACTTGATCATAGGTAGATTTTGATTGTAGGTTAGGGGTTAGTCTGATGGGGTTATAGGAGTGAATTCTGACGATAAAATCATCCATCATTCGAGATACTGCAACATGGACACTAATCTGACTAGGAAAATTTGATAGCCGATAATCATAGGAAGATTTTGATCATAAGTTAGGGGTTAGTCTGATGGGGTTATAGGGGTGAAATTTTTATTTTTTTCGTCCATCATTCGTGATTTTGCAACATGGACACCAACCAATCTGACTAGGCAGATTCGATAGCCGATAATCATAGGAAGATTTTGATCATAGGTTGGGGGTAAGTCTGATGGGGTTATAAGGGTGAAATTTTTATTTTTACCTTCTTCTGACGATAAAATCGTCCACCATTCGTGATTTTGCAATATGGACACCAATCTGACTAGTCCGATTCGATAGCCCATGATCATAGGTAGATTTTGGTTATAGGTTAGGGGTAAGTCTGATGAGCTTATTGGGGTGAAATTTTTCGAATCTCAAATGATGATCGATTTTATCGTCAGAAGAAGGGAAAAATAAAAATTTAACTCTATAACCCAATGAGACTTACCCCTAACCTATATTTAAAATCTGCCTATGGTCACGGCCCATCGAATTGACGTAGTCAGATCGGTGTATGTCTGGCATAGTCTTGAATTTCAATTTATTACCATTACAAACCTCTTTAAATGAGACTTTTCCAAACATAATACTTTTAACGTTAAGTCATAATAAATTTTTGAAAGTTGGCTGCATGCTGCTATATACACATGCAACAATAAATTAATGTCGGTTAAATTGCAAATTGTATTTGTTGTTTGTTATGATACAAAAGTTTTCGGCTGGTTAAGTAGGTTAATCAGATTCGACGTGGATATTTCAATTTAATATTTAATTTGTTTAACTTTCGGCTGAAGTAGTCAAGGCACTATCTGTATTATCGATTTTTTAAGTTTCGGCTGGCAACTTTCGGCTAACTTTCTATAAATGTCTGTTATTCACATTTTTCTTTTAGAAAATTAATGAAATATTTGTTACTTTTAAATCTGTGTTGCCAGCATTTTTCGGTTGAATATTGAAGTTAAACTTCTTTACCGACACAATATGCATTATTGAATTCTGCATTATCGACATAGTACTATATTTCCATGTGGGATGAAAATATAATATGTGCATTACCATCTTTCGGCTGGGTATCTTCGGCTGGAAACGTTCGGCTAACTTTAACAGTATGTTATTATTAGCAGACAAACGAAGGCATAAAAGAGATATACGAGTATTTAGTTCTGAATAATACAAAAAAGAAAAGAAAGAAAAGTTATTGTTTTCTGTTTTACATTTTTTACCTGGCCTTAACTGAACATTCTAATTAAAAAATTTCGACACCTAGTTTAATACTGATATAAATATTTGCCTCAATAGTTATTTTGATCCCAACTAAAACAAAAAATTGTAAAATCAATAAATCGTAGAATGGTTTATGTATTGGAAAATCTAGTTAAGCAAGCAAATAATCAGAGTCTGCTTTACTAACTTAATTGGAATTTCCAAAATCCTATCATAACAGTAACGAGCCTGAGCAATAACCATTCTTCGACTGCGCTACTTGGTACTCAAAAGAAGTATATTTCCAAAATACCATCGCTAAGATTTTTTCCCCACACCACAAATTATTCGCAATTATGATATCAGTAAATCTAATCTCTATACGTATTACTGTAATTACATAAAATAAGTTTAAAACTATGCAACAACATTGAGAAATATATAGCTTTCCCTACCACTTCCCCAAATTATGTATTATGCTCGTATACAGTAATTCTGGATACAAAATTACTATCATCGACGACGATATTATAGCGACGATAAGCTTCTATATACTCGTACAGATGACTATATACATATACGCTCACATGTACAGTTAATCCAAATAAGCAATGAAGCTTTTTCTCTTCGTATAAAGATATACGAAAGTTTTGGATATTCCCATTACAGAATTGTTGTTTTTGTACCAATATACATTCCATAATAATTACCCCAATTATTTGATCTAATGTATATACGAGCATATACCCAGTATATACATACGTACATATCTAAACATGAAAAATAGAAAGCAAAAAAATATTTAAGTAATATGTAAGAAGAGATACAAGATTCCATTTTATCCTTATCCGAGAATGTATGTTCATAGAAAAGATCCTGTATACAATAGAAATTAGAACGCAAGCAACATACATAAAAAAAGTTGTATATCATAATATGTCTTAAATAGCAAAAAAGCAAAAAAAAAATTTAAGATAAATTGTGGTAGACAAAAAAAACTTTTTTGTTGCCTTGTATGTATCCTACATCTAGAACATAAACATGGCAACAAAAACAAATGTTTTCAGAATACACACACACACACACACACATATTTTTTATGCGCCAGAATAAATTCTGAAAACGAATTAGTCCAAATAACACATTACTTCTATAGATCAGATAACAAACAATAATAAAAACCCAAAGAACATAACGGTTGAAATGGAACGAGTTTCCCGCGCTTAAATTGAGCAACCTTAAGTTTAAGGGTTTTATGGTATGTGCTTCGCCGAAAAAACACGATACACGCAGTATATTATTGTGGTTTTGTAATACGAAGAGCACAAGCCAAAAATTGTTTACGAGATGATTAAATGTATTTTTAACCCTTTTTTTGTTTTTGGGCTCCATCTAATTCTGCTTTATGCGGGGTATAAAATTCGGGAATATTCGTACGAAATAAATAAATAAGTTCTTACATTTGAACTATTCTCAACAAATCGTAACTTTTTTGTATAAGGAAAAACTGACATCTAATTGCCTTAAAAGACCCTCGATAAGCACCATCCGTGTCGCGAAAGAACATATTAAAGCCGCATATGTGATTGATGATGAGAATACAAAAAAAAACGCAAAACGATAAACAAACAAAACACGAACTCGAGAGCCTCGTACGAAGAAAATGCGTCAACGAAAAATTTCCGAAGTTCGAAATTCTCGCGTTTTATAGAGAAAACTAGTTAGATAGTTTTCTGTTAGCCAAGTGCTTGGTCAAATGATCGGTTGACATTGGTTCGTCTTTACTGTCATAATCATGAAAACTGTTTATAAATCAGAAATTATAATTAGAACTCGCCTAGAAAACTATCTAACTTGCTTTCTTTATAAAACGAGAGAATTTCAAACATCGAAAATTTTTCGATGAGGCATTTTACTCGTACGAGTAAACACTTTTTGTGTTTTTTTTTGGTATTCTCATCATGAATCACATATGCGGCTACATCGATGGCGTCTTTGGCGATTTTGGGCTGAAGTTGCATATACGGTGCAAATATTTGCTGTTAATTTTGTTCTCACGTATTTTTTCACGCATATTCATTTATAGATTATTTTGTGGGCCCGCCATCTGTTAATTAATGGCGCTACTACTATAATTTAAGATGTAAACTATTACATAAATATTCATTTGTAAAATTATTTTTAATAAATCTGAATGCACATTTTCTATAGGGATATCATACTCAAATGCTACGTATTAGAATGTATTACGATCAACGTGTAATGGATCAGTTCTTTAAATTATAAAAGAAGAGGAAGGGTAAGATTTCTGAAAAAGGTAAAACGTGTTATATGATCAAGTCACCATGTTCGTATGGAAACCAAATTGTTATTCGAAGGTAATGATGACTCAGAAATTGTTACCTGTGACAAATTCGAGGAATTAAAAATGGCATGAACAAACAGGGTGTTGAAGAAATAGTCTTAGTTGTTGATGAAAGTTGTTTCTTAATCTATGGATCTACTCGTATTCCAAAAGTACGTCACTACAGAAGCTGGAGTATTATCTGGTAGGGGTGGCCAGACATACCCATTCTGGGGTATTATATCCCTTTTCTCACAACCAATTTGCAAAATACCCTAATTCAAAAATATGAAATGGGGTACGGAAAATACCCGAGCAAGATCAATATTATTTATATTTTTATGCTTTTGGTACATTTAAATTTACGAAGCATTTAAAAATGATCAATCTGTTCTCTTAGCCGCCTTGACCCTAGATTGACATTGCTTCTAACTAATGAACGGCAGTATAAAATCTCCAACATGACAAAACGTATCTTTTGTCGCTTAGTAAAAACAATTGTTCATTGATGTTCTGGCCAACATCCGACCCTCCCCCACCTCGAATATACGTTAATCATAACACTTGAACATTACGTTGACAAAAGGCAACCAAAGAATTCTAATATTCCCAGTATCTGACTCTCGTGAAGTTCACATACCAAAATCCATACCTCTGATATCGCATTACTATCCCTGTTCTCTCCAGCTAAGGAGAAAACGTCGAGTTTTATGTTTGTGTGTGTATGCAAATTAGCAAAACACAACAAAAATTGTTTCGAAAATAAATCATTCCAAAAATAAAACGAGATCTTAGAAGAATTTTGGTGAAACCCAGTTTTTTATAAAAAATCATCACTTCCGATCAAATTTCAGAAAAATATACTGGACCAATTAAGATGTCAAGTCAATTTAGAATCCACCTGGCGTCTTCGTAAATCCTTTAGAATACAAAACCCTAGCAAAAAACAAGAATTCCTCTTCCAAATCCAATCCAGAACATCCAACATCCAGCGTCTATCAGCCCTTTTGCAAATCCTGCATCTCTCAAAACATATGCACAGAAGAACAAGCCCCCACAAAAATAGGTTTCTCTCAAAATTAGTCATTTGCGGAAAATGATCAAGATCAGCTCCAAAGGAAGTTGTCACCATCCCAAACCTAACAAAAACCTCCAAGTATGAAGTTATATCCTGAGCAGTCAACCCACCTGGGACGCAGGGCGGCTAAACTATGGCGAAATAACAGTTTAATACCAAAATCGTCACTTCCCCGTAAATTTTGAAAAATGATCCTGACCAGCCTTATTTCATCATAGATGATACCTTCCAAAATAATTGAAAAAATATCAAAAACGCGAAAGCGTAAGCCAAGATAAGATAAGATATGTCGCCACATCTGGTGAGCCGATCTCCGCCAAAACCCCACTTGGGACAAAAAAAATGCCCAAGTATGAAGCTTCATCAAAGTAAGTCAATTCACTTGGGTTGCAGAGAGGACACAGTCCGACATATAGATCCTATAATCCCCCCCCCTATAAAAGAAAGTTTACTCTATTAAAGAAATTCTTCTTCTTCTTACTTCTTATTAAAACTAATCCAAAAACTGTTCACCATGGCAATTTTTGGGATTTTTAACCAATTTTTTGGACTGATTTTGAAAATAAAACCTTAAGAGCAAATCTTTCTCAAAAAGATCCCCAAATTGGGAATTTTGGTCTGGTCGATGTAGAGTGACCATTCAAACATTCAAACAATATCGATGTCATTGTCTTACTTGATGTTATGCCATTGTCTATGGGCATTGAAACCATTGAAGTTGAGATGTCATGACAAAACTTATTCCAAGAAATACTAAATCCTAACCAAAAAATTCTAACATTCTCAACCGCATAAGATAACCAACATTCCGCAACCAACCAACTGTACGAAGACGAACGTTCAATGACTAGAGATAACCATTGATTAGGTAAATTCGGTTTGACTTTAATTCCATCAGCACCACGCCACAGATATTGGTATACCGACGGTATTTTGCAAGTACCAGCCGAAGTTAAAGGAACTGGAAACTGAGAGAAAATTGTCTAACGAGGGAAATCATTTGAGTAAAAGCTACGTTGTTGATGATAGTTAACTGAATGATTGTGGTCCATATACATTTGAATTTTATTTAATATTTTTTACTAAGATAATTGTTTGTGTTTCTAATTTTTTTTTGCATACGAAAATACTCGTAATTTTCCGGGTTTTTGAAAATTTTTAAAAATGTAAACACATACACGCCTAAATTCTAATTGGGTGATACCTACTGTTTTTAAATTCGAAAACAATCGAAAATAAATCACCCAGCGTTTTTCCAACATCAGCAACCACACCACACGATCTACCTGTTAAATTCAGCCAAATGAGCTTTTGATACTACAAAAGTATTTTCACCGATACAGATCAGAACTGATCACCGATCAGAAATTTAATCAAATTTTTAGAAGCTACCTGAATCCCTGCGAATTTTTACTACCACCTAAGGTGATTGCCTGGGCAATTACCAATATAGTTCATCCTTTGAATCATAGATGGATCTGCTATTAGATATGTTTTCCTCATCAAAATATTGATGTAATAATTTACACCTTAAGTTATTATAGTAGAGCTATTAAATGTCAGGTCACTAATTTATGTCTTTTCATGCAGATGTCGCTAATTAATTACATTTTTTACATGTATTACAATTTTTACCGTAATTAATCATTATTTACGTAAAAAATGTAAAAAATTATTTTGTACGCGTAATTTACGCTCAATTGTATATTCCAACTCTCAAAACTTTTAACACTAGGCGCCGTAAGTGTTTATTAAGTGCCAACTCTCAAACATTGCAGTGTCAATAGAGAATACTGCGCTCTGTCACAGTACCAGATGAATTTCCAATTGTAATACTCCTGAAGATATTCATAAAACAGCGATATCCATTGTTTTTGAGATTTTGAGTTTTCCGAAATGCTATATGGTCCAAATTCTTAACGAAGCTGTAAAAATACTTGAGGTAACTTCAATACTTTTCACCTTATTAAATGTCTAAAGTACATCGACACACGAAACCAAAATTTGGTAAATTTGAGCTATGCCAAGTGTAGCAGGTGTGAAACACCCGCATGGACTTAGTTGTTTACTCTTTCAAACGAATGATTATCATTATATTTTAACGAAAGTCAAACGATTTATCTGTTGACCACAAGCTTATCCAACCCGAGAAATGACTGCAAAAATTGTATACAATAAGTAATGTCTCAGTTGCCATAACCATAAACCAAGGAACTCAATTTAAATCAACGTAATCCATTTCCGTAGTCCATCAGGCCATCTTACTGAACAGGCAGTGTACTTTCGAAAAATCTGCAAAACTGCACACAAACTGAAAACTGCGCGCAGACAAAATATCGATTTCCTCTCTACAGCCCAGACGGTTCGTCCGAGCGAGATGTTCATAATAAACCTTTTTTTGTTAATTCAGAGATCTCAGTGAAAAGGCTCAGGTTGTAAATATTTTGAAAAGTATAGCATTCCCGAGAAAAACGACAATGAACTACAGGATGGGCCATATGCCAGTCCTTTTTTCATTTGTAAATAAAATACACATTTTGGGATGAAAAGTCAAAATTTTTATTTTATTTTGTCTACAGGCCTGCATCCGAACATCAATATTTTCGATAACTTTTTCCAATAAAAGCGGATCAATAACTTCGATTGTTGGTTTTAAGTTGTTGAATTGTTTGTGGATGATTAGCATATACCTTACCTAATAAATGGATTGTTTCACGACTTGAGTGGCATGTCGCTCCGACTTGATGAAATCAAAGGTCGTTGACACGCAATTCATTCAATTTGGGCCTCAAAAAACCAGTTAACACGTTGCTATAATGTTCCTCATTCACTGTAAGGGCATTTTCCTATTCGTTTTAAAAAAGAAAACGTCCCAATGATGCCACCAGCCCATATAATTAACACCAAACAGTGACTCTTTTTTTATACTGTACACTGACATGAACGGTGGATCGGCGCTGAATTTTGCACTCCAACAGAGGGTCTTAGTTGTGTTTATTAACATCACCGATCGTAATCAATGACGAAAATTCGCTTTGCATCCCCAGCCTCTGGTGACATTCGTAACCAGTACCTCCCGGTCCAAGTGCCGAAACTTTAACCACTGCACCACTTGTCCGGTGCCACTCTTGAAAGATGAACTTCTGCTTCGTGAATAGTATGAAGATTCTCCGCTCCCCAATAAGTTGAAAATGAGCTTCATCGCTAAAGATGATTTTTGATGAAAAACCTTCATTTCGTTCAAGTATCCAATTAACAAAACAACGACGATTTAAATTGTCTGGTGGCTTCAATTTTTGAGTTAGTTGAATTTTGTAAGGTTACAAATGAAGATCAACATGCAAACTGCGTCGTAATGTGGTACGTGAAATGTTTAGTTCGTGTGAACGATATCTGGTTAATGTGCTTGGCTCAATAAGAACACTAACACACGAACTGGATGAACATGTTGATACGGTCTACTGAACCAGTTTCTTCGAAACCACGGGATTTTCCAGCGATTTTTGAACAAAATTGGTCCACCGGAAATGACAGCTTCCATATAATTTTTTTTCTTTTTTCCACCGAAAATGACACTTTCAATAAGAGCTTTTTCGTTTTGTGTAAGTATTTTGAAAAATATAAGATTGACGATGAAATTAATTTAGAAATTAAAGTTAACAGTAATTAGCTCAATTTTAAAAACTAACTTTATTATTTCTTTAGCTTTTTGGTTATTCTTTTGAGAATGGAACCGAAAAGGTTCCGAAAGCTAAAGAAATAATAAAGTTAGTTTTTAAAATTGAGCTAATTACTGTTAACTTTAATTTATAATAAAAAGCTCATTAAACAATTTTAAGTAAATTAATTTAGAATCTGTTAATTCATAACCGAGGAATTAACAGATTCTAAATTAATTTTGCAACAATACCGGTTGAGATCCGTTTTCCAAAAATTTAAGCGGAAATGACGCTTTTTGTCAAAAATCTCTTTTTAAGTAAAAATTTGGCCCGTGTACAGTCTGTGGATTGATAGCTATCGTGACGAAACTTCATACTTAAGTTTTTACCGTAAAATGGGAGTTTGAAATTAACTTTCAAGCCAAACTAGAACTAAAGTTACATTTTCAATTTTATCGTCAATGACGAGGTTTGATAAAAAAAAAATATTTCACCAAAATTCAGCATTTCTACAGCCCGGATTGACGGATTGACTGTTTGGAATAAAATTTCATACTAATAAAGCTTTTTCCGTAAATTGAGAATGCGACGCGAAATGTGGTGGACATCTGCGTACCAGAAGTGGCAGCTTCCGAGTAATGATTATAAAGGGTGACCCAATAAGAGCATCCGGAAGATTTTTTTGAAATAAAACGCATTAAAATCAATTTAATAATCAAAAAATGTATTTGTGGCGTAAGTTCGGTTTATGACATTTAATGTTTGAACATAATTTCTTCTAACTGTTGTCCATGACTGACACTTAGATGACACGTCCATTCTATGGGTCCAATTTTCGAGCACTCTTTCGAGCATTTTGGCCGATATTTCGTTAATTACGCGTGTTGTGTTCGCTTCTAATGCAGAAATCGATTGTGGTTTATCGATATAAACAAGTGATTTCAAATACCCCCATAAAAGTAATCTAACGGCGTTAGATCACAAGATCTTGAGGCCAATTCAGGGGTCCGTTTCAATTTGGAGCTGTTCCAACACCCATAAACCAAATCGATGACGCAAATTATTTTACCATTTGCTATCCACGAATTTTGAATTTAGTTGTCAACTATGCTGAGTTCATATTTGGATTTCGTATTATTTATATTCCATAGAATATGCTTAATGAGAGATTGAAGTGCGGCTTCTCGAACCAGCACCTTTTGTAGTTTTTATCATTTTTGTTTTTCAATATCGAATTATTTAACTGTCTCTATATCTTCAAGAAAATGTTCTATAAAAATAAAAATACGGAAATAAAAATACATTGTCGTCTACTCAAAACTGCGTGCTCCCGAAATTGAATAATCAAACTTTTACAAATGTTTGTAAAAAGTAAGCCTACACAAGATTTCTCTAACTTCTTGAAAACTTTTTCAAACCTTCCCAATGAGCTTTAAAATGATTATATTGGCCGTATGCAAATCGACATTTTAACAGATCCTTCAGCCTAAAGAATGAAACTGACGATCCAAAAATATTTGGAAACCTGTTCGCAAACTATTTTAGTCAGACACTCTGGAATTTTTAGCTCGATGTAAACTAGTTCAAGTATATAAATAATGAACACAAACATCATTGGACTCAACTGCTATCGATTACGACACTTTGGTTGGCAAGGTTTATAGACTAAAAGACGATTTTTCATAAAGAAATTCATTAATTGTTTAAAAAAATCAGCGACTTTGGAATATTTTCCAAATATTTGGAAAATTCTTCATAGTTCAATTAAAAAGCTCTCATGCATTCAGCGAAGCTTTTTTGGAAACTATTTTATATGACCTTCTAAGTTTTCTTGACACACTGATGCTTGCCAGTAGCACGGTTCTCTTAAAGATCATTCTACAAGCACTAACCTAACAGAATTCAACATCTGCATCTTTTAGAGTAATATCTGGCAATCCGCAGTGTAGCCATTTAAGACCAATCTGTTTATTCGGGAAATTAAAGATGTGGGGAACGTAATCAAAAATTCAATTCTTTCTTTCTACGCGGACCACATGATAATTTTTCGTGAAATCCTGACACAAGCCGACTCCTTACTTCTACAAAATGATCTAAACTAGCGAGTGGCTTAGAATATGACAAAAAAGTGTGGTGCCCGTAACATCATGTAAACTGTTGCTGGACTAAGTGGATAATTAAACTTACCTCCTTATGGAGGTCAATAACTGAAAATTAATTCAAAGGCGAACGTTAGTGAGCTGTCCAAAACGCGGTCTTCGAGTAATAATAGCCTACAATTTACGTCACCTGGCGAACAATTTTGAAGTTTGTCGCAGACATAGCTAACGATCTGATCGGTTAAGACCGATGGATCAATACGACTGATATATAAACATTTTTTGACAGGCACATTATCCTTCGAAATTAATTACAGAGAATTAAACATAAATTTGTTGCACACTTTGAACCTCTAACGTCTATCCCGCCAAAGCCAGGTTTCAGACATATATCTTTATAAATTGTATATAGACATTACATAAGCAATCATGCGCGTGCGGTAACACCAAATTTCCTATACAAAAATTTCAATGCAATATCTTCAATGCCATAAATTCATTCTATTCTAATCACGTGCATCATTTATTCAAAGCAAATGCCACACCATATCTCTATATAAAATTAAAGCTCTGTCGGAAAATAAAAACTGACAATCTAAAAATTAAAATTATGAATGAGTTTTATGCTATTTCAAAATTCCATAAATAACTCAAAACCAACATTTTGACGTCCTTGTTGTTGTTGTTGTTATTCCAGTATATGTTGTTATATTATACCAAATCAACATTACAGCATCAAATCTTAATTAGCTTACATATATACGAAAGCATAAAATAATTCCATTTTCAGTTAGGGTATTCGTTCATTTTACATAATATATGACGTAATGCATTTGTTACATTTCTAAATTTTTTCAAACTGTAATCTAAAATACATATCCTATATGTTACAACATATAAGCATATAGCCAACATTCGTATATGTGCAAAAAATATTTAGAAATTCTAGTGGAAGTGAAAAAAGCTCAACTTTTTGTTTATTTTATAAAAATTTTATGGAAACAATACGTCATAAATATGTAGCGTGGAGCTTTTTAACGCTTTTATATACATCTCATCCGAGGCTGCGAGACAATTTTTCCTTGGTTTTATATTAAGGTCAGGTCAATCTATGGACAAAGCAATAAACGTAACACGGTTTTTTGTTGAAAAATGGAAAGCTCAAATTTTTCTTGAAGGGTACAGGAGCACGCAAGTGAGACGAACGCAACACTGTACTGTTGTTATTTGCGCTTATTTTGGCCTTTATTATGTTAATTAATTTTTATGGTTTCTTAAGTAATGAAATGAGAATAATATTATCTTTGTACCTAAGGTAGATCTTTATACACGCGTACATACATAGCTTGCAGAATTATAAAATACGTAAATTTTTAATTATATATGCAAAGGTATATAAAGCGTCGAGGTGAATATTAAAAAAAAGGAAGAAAATAATGCCCAGTTGTGCGCTTGAAACAACAACTTCACCAGGTAAATTAGGATCTATGGAAGTACAAACGAATATACATTTATATGTGTAGGTAACCAGACAGTATTGTTTTGTGATGAAAATTTAATTTTCCTTTTCGTTTGCGAATGCTACACAAAATATCCAAGATCAAATACCAAATTTTTATTCGCGCGCATATTATGCTTCTCATTGGCTTTGTGTTACATTATGTATGTGGATATACAATATACCACATAGAGAGGGAATATGTGTTGGGATTTTGTCAAATGATTATTTGAATTTCATATTAGGTTTTTCATAGAAAAGTGTTTGTGTATCGATTTAGCCCACGCGTGCAGAATAAATACCAAATGAACTATTGAAATGAACAAATTGAAATGGGCACAAAATGTTAATGAACCAAGATTGGAAAGCCATCTGTTTGATTGGAAATCCATCTGATGATTTGAACGCTCGCGAAAAAAATGGTTAGCTCATTTGGATGTTTCGACGGGTGGATGTGCTACGAAATCCCGGTTTTCAATATCCAGGTTTTTTTTACTTTTAGTTCTAAAGTCTTGATTTTGAAAAAACTATTTTTTATTAATTCGGGCCGGCCGGACTAATAATATTTTAACATAAAAATAAGATATCTTGTCCAATAATTTACTATAGCAGAGGTGAGTGTCGGTGCTATTTTATCGGAGTCGGAGTCGGAAAAAACTGAACTCCCATTTTTTTGTCAAATCACAACGACAATGCTATATATTGACACCCGCTCTAGAATTAGTTGAATTCCTAGTTTTTCGATAGGAGCCGGAGTATAGCATCGGATTTTATAAGTCGGGTCGCGGCACTCCCGTCGCTTTGCTCCCTACTTAGAAAAAAAATGCAGTTTAGAGGAATTTAAAAATCGATAGGAACGGGAATAAAGGATCGGATTATATAAGTCGGGTCGCTGCGCTTTCATCGGTTCTTTCCATATTGCAATAATTGTAGAGGCTGACGGTTTCGATAACTCTCACCGACACGCGGGAGGTCGCTGCGCTCCCTCCCTTCGCTTAGCCTTCCAAAAGGCTTTAGATTTGCGTTTGTTTATTCCCAATTAGACATTTTTAGTCCCAATTTGAAATTGGTCATTCCCAATTTGAAATTTTTTAATACCAATTTTGAATTGTTTATTCCCAATTTGAAATGGTTTATTCCCAATTACAAATTTTTTAGTCCCAATTTGAGATTGTTTATTCCCATTTTAAGATTTTTAGTACCAATTTGAAATTCTTTGTTCTCAGTTTGAAATTGTTTATTCTCAATTAGAAATTGTTTAGTCCCAATTCGAAATTGTTTATTACCAATTCGAAAATATTTATTCCCGATTGGCGATTGTTTACTCCCAATTAGACATTTTGTAGTCCCAATTTGAAATTGGTCATTCCCAATTAGAAATTTTTTAGTCCCAATTTGAGATTGTTTATTCCCATTTTAAAATTTTTAGTACCAATTTGAAATTCTTTGTTCTCAGTTTGAAATTGTTTATTCTCAATTAGACATTTTTAGTCCCAATTTGAAATTGGTCATTCCTAATTTGGGATTGTTCATTCCCAATTTGAACTTTATTAGCGCCAATTTGAAATTGTTTATTCCCAATTCGAAAATATTTATTCCCGATTGGCGATTGTTTATTCCTAATTTGAAATTGTTTATTCCCAATTTGAGATTGTTTATTCCCATTTTAAGATTTTTAGTACCAATTTGAAATTCTTTGTTCTCAGTTTGAAATTGTTTATTCTCAATTAGAAATTGTTTAGTCCCAATTCGAAATTGTTTATTACCAATTCGAAAATATTTATTCCCGATTGGCGATTGTTTACTCCCAATTAGACATTTTGTAGTCCCAATTTGAAATTGGTCATTCCCAATTTGAAATTTTTTAGTACCAATTTTGAATTGTTTATTCCCAATTTGAAATGGTTTATTCCCAATTAGAAACTTTTTAGTCCCAATTTGAGATTGTTTATTCCCATTTTAAAATTTTTACTACCAATTTGAAATTCTTTGTTCTCAGTTTGAAATTGTTTATTCTCAATTAGAAATTTTTTAGTCCCAATTCGAAATTGTTCATTACCAATTCGAAAATATTTATTCCCGATTGGCGATTGTTTACTCCCAATTAGACATTTTGTAGTCCCAATTTGAAATTGGTCATTCCCAATTAGAATTTTTTTAGTCCCAATTTGAGATTGTTTATTCCCATTTTAAAATTTTTAGTACCAATTTGAAATTCTTTGTTCTCAGTTTGAAATTGTTTATTCTCAATTAGACATTTTTAGTCCCAATTTGAAATTGGTCATTCCTAATTTGGGATTGTTCATTCCCAATTTGAACTTTATTAGCGCCAATTTGAAATTGTTTATTCCCAATTCGAAAATATTTATTCCCGATTGGCGATTGTTTATTCCTAATTTGAAATTGTTTATTCCCAATTTGAGTTTAAACAGTATACACATATAAAGGTATTCTCTATCACTGGCATGGAGCCTTGTCGTGCTGAAATATCACTTGGTTGTATCTCGTATTCCATTCTGGCCGTTTTTCGAGCAATGAATGGTTCAGATTGATGAGTTGTTGTCGGTAGCGTTGTCTATTAACAGTTTCGCCCTGTTTCAGCATGCTGAAACTGCAGTTCATAGTACTCGAATCTGAATCTTTCTTATTTAGCCGTTCCGCCGATGTTGATGCTTCGCCATGTGAAAGCCACGACTTTTTGCGGTTGTGATTCTTAAAAAGGATCAACTTCTTATCTCCCGTTACAATTCAATGCAAGAAACTATTTCTTTCATGCCGTGAAAGCAAAATTTCGCAAGGGGCTCTTTGATTTTCCATTTGTCTCTCAGTCAACTCATGTGGTACCCATTTTCCCTCCTTTTGAATTTTTCCCATACCAAGTAAATGGTTAGAAATACTTTGCCGAGTCTGATTTAACGTCCACGCAAGTTGATCTTGAGTTTGCGTATCATCTTCATCCAATAACGCTTGCAGCTCGGTGTCTTCAAATGTTTTTGGTCTTCCGGGGCGCCTCTTGCCCCCAATATCGAAATCACCACTTCTAAAGCGGTTAAACCAATATTTACTTTTAGTTTTCGATGGTGCATGTTCGCCTCCTCAAGCAAATGACGTGCTTGAGCTGCATTTTTTTCAAGTTGAAGCAGAAACGCTAAGCTTCCCACAAATACTGTTTGTTTGGCAGAAAACTCGACATTTTTGTTGTTAGAAAAAAATATTTTTGGTTCGACTATGTGTGCTGGTATTATAACTAGTTTTCGTTAACAACTGTCCACGCTATGAACAAAACACTACTTCTAACATAAATGACAACTAAATGTGTCGCTAGCACCATCTGTGTGTGAAACCCGGAAATTTAGTTGCGCCCGGGATAATTCAGGGATAAAGGGCTGTTAATTCGTTTAATTTCATCAGAGCGGTTTCTAAATATAGTAAAGTCTCCTCAATATATTCCATTAGCTATCTTTCGGGGAGTTTTAGTATTTCGGGTCCATAATTCGCTTAAACCGAATCATCGTTCGATTTTTTTAATTTTGAGTAAAATTTAAGTAAATTCATCCCAAAAATAGATCTGTACATATATCAGTAGTACAAATGTGAAAATCTAAATATTTATGTTAGCATATCATATTCAGCATACAGCGAATTATGTGACAGCAATTTCTGGATTACTCAAACGATAGTTAAACGAATAAGTTGGAAGAGCTAACTCTTCGGATTTGTCCTGTTTTCTTTAGTTGAGTGGTTTTTATATATCATAGGAACAGTTGGTTAAGCAGACTTTAAGTTTTATAAACAATTAATATGGTAGTACAGCACTTTGAAATAATACAATATTTTCTATTACAAATTTATGTTGTTAAAAATAGACCGCACATTCTATATACAACTAATTTTTAAAGGCCTTTGTTAACTAAAGTCGCAGTATAATATGTAAATTATGTTTGGCAACACATAAATGTATTTACTGTCAAATTGTATTACACAATAATTAAATTTTCAAAATGATGTCTAAAAGAATAGGACGTCACTAATCGTCATTCGTTCTGTATCATGTACACCAACGCAAAATTCCCTCGTGCACACCTCATAAAATATCAACAACAGTATGTACGCCATATATCCTTAAGTCATCATCATTTTCCATTTCAGAGCAAATTGTTCATGAAATTGAAAAACGGAAAACAAATTCTTTTAATTTGACATCAATTTATGAAAATTGACTTGAAACATAAAACATTAAAACAAACAAATTGACTTTTAAGAGCTTTTCAAGGTAACAAATAACCAAAGTTTTCATTTTTCGTTGCCGCATCATTTTCATATTCGTCGATGAACGTTAAATAAACGAACGCAAAAAGTTTTGTTTTAACGTCTTTTTTTATTTAACTTTTGGCGCTGGCACGGCGTGCACTCACAGCAAAGATTATCGGATCCCATTTTTTATTGTTATTATTATTATTATTCAACAGAAAAATAATAAATATAAATCTTATTTAAAACAATTTTCACAACATTAACCACATCATTATTATCGCATATTGAAATGATAATAAAAAATACCAACAAAAACAATGTGGGACAGACTAACCGGAAAATCCGGGAAAAATTTTTGTTTTGTCCATATAACATGAATATTAAATTACTTTAGAACAAAATTCTTTGGAACAAAAAGTATTTTGGGATTTTATTTGGTGGAGTGATTTTAATGACTCAAAAGTGAGCAGCTTTTAAATTTATTTTTTTTTTTTTTGGGATACGGAAAACAAAAAATGTTCATCACATGCATACCAGAAAAAAAAAAGTTTTAACCCACCCCTCAAGCCCAACACAGGGTTTTTTTAATGGTTTTAATTTAATTGCACGAAATTAATTTGATTTTTATGGTTTCGAGTCCCAACACAAAATAAAGTTATAATAAATAATTTTATTGATGTCATATCCATTGTTGTACACATTGTCAGACAATTATATGAAAGTTATATGCGCGTTTTAATGAAATCGCGTAATTGTACCAGTATATCGTTTTGATTGATACGCAATCGGCGTGGGATCTTGAACGGAGTCCAGAAATTTTAGACGGAATTCAAATTTTATATGTTAAAAGCAGCAACAATTCCACCGGTTTTATTATGTTATTCCAAAAACCTTACAAATTCGTTCGATTACTATAAACCTGACGAACGAATTTTCTTTATGCCTTGCTATTTGTATATTTTTGTGACGCAATCCTACAAAACAGATGAAATTATTGTTGTTTCCATTCCAGTATTGTAATGATATGTATACACGAGAGGGTAATGCAGTCAACATACAGTTCTTTCAAATAGAGTTGTCTCATTTGCACAGTTTTTTTAGTTTCAGTGTTCTCAAACTAACCTAATGGTAAAAAATGTCGCAGTACTGTCTGAAGCGATCACACGGAATATACAACACGCACATAATTTTTACTGTCTACCGACTATTGAAAAATTATTACCTGTGATTTACTAAATTATCATCAGTCTTTTAGCTAGTGACCTTTCAGCATGAAGTATTGTATTCAGAATGTAATCCCATATTCCTTTATTTTACGTATAGTACAATAGAGTATACTAGTCATGGAAACCGTATATGCGCAGGTAAAATCTTGAACGCGGACATAGCTAGAATGCAAAACCATTTTCTTACTAGAAATTTAGAAAATTTGATATTACATCCCTAAATCTTCCTCAGACCTCCCAAAACCGTGCTAAAATATTTCTTTAGATTCATGCTACATCGCACAGTCAGATGTTAGATTGAGGAACAACTGAAAAAATCTAGAATGTCGAGCCATTTTATCACTAAACATTTTTAAAGTCCGAAATAACACCTTATTTCTAATTTCCTCAGACCTCCTCTAGTCATACCATGAAATTTTGCGTAAATCGGGGGTGCATCGTCAGTCATAGTTAAATTAATAACCATTTGCTAGAAACTTGACCACAGGACGGTTTTATCATTAAAATCAGACAATTCGAAATTTTACCCCCTCAAACTCTAGAGCACCTCCAACCATGATGAACAATTGGCAATATCTTGAGCACGGGATCTTCTATCTTTAATTTAATCCACCTTCTTATCCTCCTTACAGACCACCCCCAAAATCGGAAATTTAACCCTCCCAATGATAGAGCTAGGTTGATGACTAATTGACAAAATCTTTAAAGCGAACTTCCAATCATTAAGATTTTATTTCGTTTGTTATATAAAATTTGCAAATATATAATCTGCATTATCGACTATTTATAATTTTCGTTTGAATTACATTAACAAAAACTTTCGGATGACAGTGGATATGGATCTTATTTCTTATTCTTATGTATCTATATTTTTCGGCTGATAGACTTTTGTTAATAATTTGAATCCGCATTATCGACACACTTGGTGTAAGCTGCATTCGGATCTGCATTGCCGACATTTTTCAGCTGAAATACTGCGGGTAACTTTAACAGTTTAAGTAGCATATAGCATTTCCGAAAATAAGATTAAAACCAAAAGACTGTAATTTCTAATTTCAACAAAATAAGTTCAGATTATTTTTAAATTTTAACGGGAATGACGAGTTTTGATAAAAAAAAACTGTATTTCACCAAAATTCAGCATCTCTTCAGTCCAGGCAGATTGGTCCAGGGAGATCCTTGCGAAATTTGGTGGAAATCTGTGTACCGGAAGTGGCAGGTTCAATGAGAGCTTTATCAATTTTTGCAATGATATCGAAAAGTTTAGCATTTACAAAAAACGAAAAATAATTAAAAGATTTAAATAAATTTAAAGAATAGATTTTCAACCAACAAGGGAGTCCACCCACTTCGTTGCTGAGAGTTGATGTTTAAGGGAGGTCGCGGGCGGGGCCAAAACAGTTTTACCAAAAATCCGGCAAGAACAAATTTTTGCTTTAGAAAGTAGTAGTGTATTCAAGATCTATGTATGCATAAAACAAAATAATAAAGTCGAGTGTTGGCGCTACATTCCATATAGGAGTTTGGCGGCCTCATTATTGAGGTTACATAATCATTTTATCTACGGATTAATATGTGATTGATCCATCGAATCCTAAACAGGTGTGAGGATTGCTGAAAGAGGCATAATTGTGTCGGATGAGGCATACTGGTTTATTAATTATATTTTACATTTACATTTATGCTGTTTCAATGCGACCACCCAAATTTGTACCAACCCATGTTGATGGTGAAGTTGCAGTCGCATTAAATCTGTTTCTCCGCCACGCAATTGCAACAAATCCTTCCGAATTGATTACAGATTCTGTATTTTTCCAGCTTGCCTTTTTATAAATACAATACTTTCACGTCATAAATAATATTATTGTAAGCCAACTTTGAATCAACCTATAAATTTTCGTCATTCACTATGACAACATTGTCAGGGGAGGTATGTTGTACCAAAACAATTTTCGACTTTCCACTTAGTCTATGTCGCGATTTCAACCTGTCAGTAAAAATATATTCTCTGTTCCTTTTCCACACTTCGGCAAACATATCACAAATAAAAATTCATGTTATCTATAAATAAACAAATCGAGTAACCGTAGACATCGTAAAATTGAAACAGAATAATGTTTTATTCGAGCTTGCTGAGACCAAAATAGAAAAATAATAATTGAAAAGATGAAACAGTATATCATTTAACTATAGAAATGTGAGACATAAAATAAGTCGAAAGTTGTGATGGTATACAACATC
The DNA here is from genome assembly GCA_963691935.1 of Nephrotoma guestfalica. NCBI lineage: Eukaryota > Metazoa > Arthropoda > Insecta > Diptera > Tipulidae > Nephrotoma > Nephrotoma guestfalica. The sequence continues at coordinate 246,620,741 of OY829915.1, forward strand.
CCGCCCCTGATCTAAGTTGCATCGGTGGTAAATACAATTTTGTTATTCAGCTTGTAAAAAAGTCAACCCATCAATACCAATAAAGTGCTTACTGTTTCAACTGAACATGATCTATCTAATCTCGAAGTGTGGTGTGTGTTGTGATTGGCTATGCGTTGTCAAAAATTATGTTTGTGAAGCATCCATTTCTTTTTTCGGATGTGCCAGGATTCCAAAGTATCTAACAAACGACAGTTTTTTACTGGACGAATTAATGATAAACTGAACATGTCTATGGAAGTCTTATGTCCAGTACATGTTGTGTTATAGCCGAGATTGCCTAAATCTATAGCCTAAATTGTGTTGTGAGTGCGATATTATAAATTCCAGATTTATCAATTTCTGCGATGTATCCTAGCGTATTCCTAGCGGAACGTAGTAACTGGATTAAATTTTCATCTTGACAATCTAGAGAAAGTCCCTTAGTGTAAGGTATTTTGGATATTGTGGTGGATTCTCGTAAAGAAATCAGCGATCTCTTGTCGTGAGTGAGATTTTTCCTTAACTTAGATCTAACCATTTAATAGCTCGTAGCCCTTTTTTGATGAATGAGTTGATACAATTCATTGGTAATATACCGATTAGTGGCAGTGGGTTTCTGGTAAATTTTAATTCCAAAATTTAGATGTTCACGGTACACCAGGATGCCTGTTTTCCATTCTCAGCAAATACATCGCTCACATACCTTTTTCAAATCGGCCCACATTATTGTTCCTGAGCCAATGCGCCGAATAAACCCGTCACATCGAATGATTTCGTCGGTTTCAATTGTTCCATTTCTTTGGAACTCTGTTAGCTTAAAGGTATTCTTGATGCTACGACCCGGAATTGGGCCTAGCTTTGTGAACACGACCACCAAAGATATTTTTTCCAGTAGACTGCTGCTATTCGTTGCTAATTGATTACCTGGTTTATGGATTTTTGGAAGAGCATAAAGTCTTGGTATCTTCGGATTTGAAAACATAAACTTCCATTGTAAGCAGCTTCCAAAGATAACTCCAATGTCTGATCTCACTTTTCGAGATACTTTGGCCAAACCGTTAAATGGGTTTGGGTTTACTTCTGTTTACTCGTTCGTCGTAGTCAGATTTGTCCATTATAAATATCTTTATCTTTGAAGGCCTTGATAGTATCGAGTACTTTTCTATTTCCTCGAGGAACAGTTTCTTCAATTACCCTTACTAATAAAGATTTACTTGTTCAACCGCAACTTCTAAAAGAGGCACTAACCTTAAGGAACATTTTTAGTTGAACACAAAATTTCAGTACTTTGTTTAAAAATTCGTCTTCACCAGGTGTACAGTTAACCAATGCTAAACTTGTCACATATTTAAGGACGTGCATACTTTGTTGGTAGTTGCGCGATGGTGTTCCTAATTGGAATGAGTTTCCCAATTTCGTAATTTCTTGTTCAATCTAGTAAATTTTCTCCTTTCTTCAGCCTCCAAGTTTGTTGTGTGTTTTGTGAGCTTCAAATGTAAATGGTAAGCTACAATCTTCATAGTATGTAATCTATTACTGTATTACTGTCTCGTGTATACGCATCACACCATATGGAGTAGGAGTTGTTTAAAATAATAATTTAACCATATTATGTATGGAACCTATTGTTAAGTCAAAATAGTCTAAACTATTAGAGTCCTATTACATTTCTATTGTTTCTGTCCAACCATATTTAAATCATTAAACCATTTTCCGACAAAAATACCACCAAAGCAAATACGTAAAGTCTGCAAAACTGTTACGATAAAAAAAAACATCACCATTAAATTATTTGATAATAAGACGATTAATCACTCTAAAACTTTATTTATTTATTTTTGTCTCCTTAATAAAATAAAACCGAACTATAATAAATTATTTTGTTGCTATTTTTATTAAAACAAACACTAAACGAAAAGAATTACACACACATACACATCACCATATCATTATGCTCGTCTCGTTGTGCTGGTATACGATATAGGGAGCTTTCGTTTGAGATAAACGGAAAAATGTAAGACAAACTTTAATGATGATTAAGATTAAGATTCTTTATATGACATACTGACAGAAAATAGTTTCACTATACTTGAGTCGTAAACTACTGTATACGGGAACTGTTATACCAGTACATTATTGACGTCAATGTTACACGAACATAAAAACGCTGATACTATTATGTTTGTTCTTAGACATCTGATATCTTATACCCCATCTGTAAAGAATAATTTGAAATGGTTGGTTTTTGATGTTATAATACTCGTGTATGATAAATGATTGTGTACCGGCTCGTCTCGTGCATTTGTATTAGACAAACATAATTAATTTATTATAAATCACAACTATTAATTATATTTAACGTATCAAAAATAATTAATGAATTTTCGATTTCTGGGGTTCCGTCGTGTGTGTGTGTGTGTGTGTGTACTCCTATTTATTTATAATTATAACATAAAATTGTATATTTCCACTAAAATAATAATTAATTATGATTTTTCTTTTTTCATTTTAGGTGAGTACCGTGTACCGTATATACAATATAAGATGGTTGTTGTAATGTCTTATTTGTACCTACACAAATACAAAACACAAAATATAAAATCAATACAAAAATTGAACCAAACATCCTTTTCGTAACAGGGCTGAAAGGTAAGCTGGAGCTGCAGAACACAACAGAACACACATTTACTCCATATTACATATTTTTTAACAAGAGTGTGGCTTGCAGTGGGGTGGCTAGGCACATAATGATTACGCTTCTATAAATTTTAGTAAATTTTCCTTGCAGTGAAAATATTTCGTTATTAAAATTTATTTTAAATTAAAAATATTTTTTTTTAAATACTTGTTGAAAAGACTGCGACCATTCATGAGGTATAGAATTAGTTTAGAAATGGTTAAGAAATGGTTTAAAATTATTTCCGAATTTAAAGAAAATTTCAGCTGCATAATTCCTTATTAAAATTCGCGTGATTGGAATAAGGCTTTAAATTTTGGAATTAAGAGTGATATAGGGGTTTGACTGGTCAAATCTTCCAAAAAAAAATTATTTTATGCTGTTCCCGTACGAAGCATATCAACTAATTCAAATAGGTGTTAAAATGAAATTAACTGAAAATATCAGGGATCATTTGTGCTCTTGACCTTGAAAAGGATAATAACATCACCATTTTATCATTACTTTCGTTTTATTTTACATTAGCCGGTTTGATAAAGTTGATGTCCATCTTTTAGGTAATTATCTTATTATCCTAGAAGACAAATAAGGACTATAGTAAAGTTTCCGACAAACTAAAAATGGCAAAAAACATTACAACAGCCCACAAAGTGTAGACCTACACTTTTCCAAAACCGAAGGTCAATGACAAGCCATCGTATAGATTTCTACACTTAACAGTATACGAGTAAAAGTTCCTGATCAAGGATGCTTGTATTAGGTGGGTCTGCACTGATAGTTATTGAATAATCGCTATTTTCAGTTATTTAGGCCGTAGGGGTAGTAAACATCAAGGAATTATTTTGAAAATGTTGACGCTTTTACTAATTTGCGTCATAAAAATAGAGTGAGACCGATGGTAATTTTGCTAAATTAGAGTTCTTTTAGCAAAACTAAATTTGTTACAAAATAAATTGAATTCAAATAGTTCATAATTCTAATTTTAAAATTAAAAAAGAATCTTTGACTGCCCCACTGTATAAATATGTTGGCTTCTAGAAAACATCAAGAATTGCCTAATTAACATGATTTCATATACCGTTAAGCGTAGACATCTCTACAATGCCTTGTCATTAACTATTAATCCCTACTACACATGAATAGTGTAGGTAAAATTTAATCAGGATATTTGTTTATATACACTTTTAAGCTTTTGTCAATTTGTCGGAAACTTCACGCTACGATACTGAAAATTCTAATCCATCAATTTGCCCCAAATTTTCTTCGTACTCCAAGTATGACCTAAGCTATTAGAAAACAATTGAAAGTATTGGTAACTAGTGGAAGTTTTTGAGATATTGGCCGAAAACTGAAAAAAAATTAATAAAAAAATTTGAACTGCCAAAAGTATTGGTTATGAAATGGCCAAGTTTAGTCCAGCATGAACAGATTTGGACCCCTGATCATTACTATTATCCAAATTTCATCGTCATTCTTTTAGAATGGCGGAATGACGGAATATTGTTAAATTTCAAGATTTCATTTACCGCGTTCCTTTAGTTCGGAGATCAATCAATTTGTCATTTTAAGGATCACTTTTAATATTTTATTCCGCTGGGATGTTTTGGTTAGTGAAAAAGAGATACAAAATGAATAAAAAATTTCCGCTGGTAATTATATAACAAAATAAATTATCTTTTATGATGGTGCTGCCACTTGCGGCGAGTAGCAACATCTCTTATTTTCCGCTGAGAAATTCCCACTATCTTATACAGCACTTTTCGTACAGTCCTACAGTTTCACACAAATTACATCTTTTATACCTTGACATTGAGATACTCGTATGAAGTACAAATCAATTAACAAATGTAAAATGCGGAAAATGCAAATATTATTGGCCAACATTTAAATGAAAAGTTGTTGCATTATGTGGCATGTAAGAAACAATTGTTTTAGTTTTGTTCAGGAGAATGACGAAGGATGTCTATCGAAAATACAACTATTGCATAGCCTTTGCTGCTGCTGCAACAACAGTCCTAGTTGCCATCTCAGATAAACGTGGAGTGGAATCTTCAATTATCCATATCGCTAAAATTTACATACGTATAGATTCTGCTGGGCCTGTTGCTCTAATTGTTCAATTTATGTTCAGTGGATATCAATGGATTGTCAAACGAAGATGATGGCATTTTATATGTTATGGGGGATGACGTTTAGAAAAAAATTGTAGTTAGTTTGAAAGTAATGATTAAGAACTCTAATACTTTGTGCCTTATATACATTTTTCGATTAAATTACTGAGTAAACGAATTTTCTGTTAGTTCATACTAGTTACTAATAGATGGCGTAAAACATAATGCCATACAATTTTATTCTAATTCGCTAGATTAATTTGAGTTTTATCAATTGTCGTAGTATTTATTATCGATTATGGATAATTAACGATTTATTACGTAGTTAAAGTTAAAATTTTGTTTAATTAGTAATTTAGACTGTCTACCTCATCCCGATTGTTTTGTCTAAATTTCCGACAAATAAAATTAATGGTTAGTTCGTACTAGTCTTTCATAGATGGCACACAACAAACCCTGTCTGATATTTATGTGTGAGCCTTAATCGACAAAATTGATTAAACTAAAGACAGATGTCACTTAAATAATATTTTTAATCTGTACCTTTTATTAATTAATTTATATATAAACAAATAACGATTATCGTTTCAAATTAACTTACTATAACAAAATTATAACAATCAGATGAAAATCATCGAAAAAACATGTACATTCACAACTGAGATCTTGAACTGATGAGTGTTCAATCTGAGTACGCAGAGCCGGTTATTTATGACTCTAAAATCTGTTACGAATTGGCGTAAACGGTTGTTGATTAGAAAACCAATCGGAAGTTGTTGCTTTGACAGAGAATAAGTCCCTGGCGATTATTGTCAACGGTGTGACTGCCAAATCGTGTAGTTTCTTAAAGATGAATTACATTGCGTTGTACTGAGACACCTGATCAAATAGTTAGTGAAAGCTTTACTTGTTCATATTTCCAGTCCCAGTCGCTATTGTAAATCCGAATTAATTATCCGAGGCTTTTGTTGAAGGTTTGTAACCATTATTTTGTCATGGTTGGCTTTTAAGCCCAAGACGCTGTGGCCACTTGTTGAAGTTCCCTACAGAGACGGCACAGGATGTGACTCCTACGGCAATCTATCTGTCTGCATTCCAACCTGACCACCGATTTCCAAATTATGATTTATTGTATCAAAACGCCCAATAATGTCATACAGGCCCTCAAATTATTATACGCTACATCAGTGGAAGGTTGAAATGGAAAATCATGCCAATATGAATAAGTTAGAAGTGCCTATTTCGTCAAAGCGATAAAATTCTGCAGTTTCACTATAGAGATATACGGTGGAATAAACATTGAGTTGCCTTCAGGCGCAAAACTAATTGACTGTGACAACTTTTTATTCAAACAACATAAATTAAAATAAATTCAATTTCAATCTTGTGTTTTAAATTAAATCAGTCATATGGTCAGTCATATATCAAGTCACATAGTTTCCAGAGGACGCCTTGCTCCAATTATTTGAATTTGTATTAAATTAATGTTAAACCAACTTCTTTAAAAAAATTATTTGAGTTTCTTGGTCTAGTGAAAAAGGTGTTTTTCGGATAGTTCCGCTCGTTGTATACACAAAACAAGAAGTTGTTCATGACCAGGGCAAAGCGGCAAACAAAATTCGTATGGCACCTATTCCTAATCCCGGACGTGTAGTGCAGAAACTTTTCAATATTTGTATTTAGTTACACAGATTTTGTAACTTCTTAATTTTTAGCTATTCCGATGTTAAATTTGAGAATAATCTATAAATGACAGAGTTACCAATTTCTGAATTGACAACCATTTCAAAATGCGACCGATTTTTACAGTTTCAGATTGAAATCTTTTCTACGAGCGCTACCCTTACTAATAGACACAGATTTCCGAATATTTCGATATCCAAACTTAATTTATTTTCATCAGATTGTATCTCACTTGAATGACGTAATCAAATGACCCCCGAACGACTTTATGTGTACGAACATATTATTATAATACAACTGGAGATTTAATCATTCGTAATTGTAATAAAATATACACGGTAAATAAAAAACCATTTATTTCCATCATTTTTCCGACGAAAATCCATCGATTTAAAATTATTAATCACTTTCACTTAAATTATTCCCTCGCATCTTATGAAAATTAATGTTTTTTTATTTTATTTCGTGAAAATATATATTTTTATATAGAACCGAAAAAATGAAAAACTTCGGCTAAGTGTTTTTCACTTAAGCAAAAATGTTTTTCCATAAATTCTTCAATCTCTCTCTCTCTCTCTGTTTCTCTATTTAAGAAAATATCACAAATAATTTTGTTTTTGTTGCTTGTTCTTCTTGTTTTGTTGTGTGATGTATTTTCTTACGTAAATTTTCTTGATGACAATCGAAAAATAATTTATTTTATTTATTTTTTTATTTATTTTGATTTATGATGCTGATAGAAAAATAATGTGTGTGTGTTATACTGACTACCTATGTATTAGTATTATACACTTGGCTTATGTGTATAATGTTGCGGATGTCTTAAACTTTGCCAACATTTTTTTTTCTTTGAAAGCTTTCGTTGCCTACATTTAGGAAATTGAAGTATGTATGGCTACATTTTGGTTGAATGTTAATTAATTAAATTATATTTTCTGCATTATGACAAAATAGTAAGTATTTTATTTTATTTTTAGTAAGTATTTTACCATAAATTATTATATTCTGAATTTGTGTAACACAAACAAAAGAAGTTAGTTGTCTAAATTACAAGACACTTAACCAGAACCACTACAGCATTAATACGTAAACTTTAATTCCCGAGAAAACTCATCCATTTTCATAAAAGGTAAACAGTGTAGAGTGCGGTCATTCACAAAACCTCTGGCTCAACGTATTAAGTTCAAGGTGATTTTCAAGGTCATTTCAAGGTTATTAAACATTTAAATATCACGACGTCATATCGAACAGAGTTTTGATTTTAACAAAACTGATAGTGGGAATTCTGCTTTAACTACTAGTAATCTAAATTCAGGTTTAATGGTTTTTGGTGAACTCTTAGTCAATTTGGATTGCTCATAGAGAGTTAGGATTGCTCTAAATATTCTGTTCTATACAATTAAGATGGAATTTTTTAATGAACGATTTTTTTCAAGTAGTTCCACGACACTTTACCGAATACGATAATTCATAAAAAACATCAATTCACCGAAAACGACAATTCTTCAAAAAAACAATTCAAAGAAACGTATAATTTATCGAAAATATTTCAAACGCTTCTTTCGCTATCTACACAATTTTAAATAGAAGACAATATAATTTATGAAGACTTTGCTTCGTTTTCGACGAAATGTTTTTTCGAGGAATAGTCGTTTTCGATGAATTGTCTTTATCGATGAATTGTCGTTTACGGTGAATTATGGTTTTTGGTAAATTATCACTTTCGGTAAATTGTTTTACAACAAAATAACGAAAGCGACTGTTTACCAAAAACGACAATTGACCGAAAACGATAATTCGGCGAAAACCATATTTCACCGAAAATATGTAGGTGAAATGAATTGGTGGGTTACTTTTGGTGAGCTATTGTGATAAATATTTGAGTGGGCCGTTCGAGTGCTAAGAAAAATTCATCCCCCGATTGTGAACAGCATCTGTTTTTTCTAAGCATCGTTTTTTTCGTGGTAAATTGGATTAGTATGATGGAACCTGTATTCGAATATGACTTCTGAATCTAGTTCTAGACACCGTCCAATGAAGGGAGGAGCTCTAAAATTCCGCCAACTAGAACGCAAATAAGCTATTTCCTAGTCGATCATGATGAAGTTTTGTTTGTAGAATGGAAATGGGATTGTAAAATAGAGTTTAGAAAAAGTTCTGACATATGGTAAGTAACTACACTTACCTTAACGGATCATAATCAACTTGGGTATGTGGACATAAGGTTCTAAAATAATTTTAAAGAGAAGTTCTGGAAGAAAACTATACATTTCATATTTTTGGAAGTAGTTCCGGAATATGACCTACTGTGCTAATCTGCTAAGCCATTTCTGGAATACTAAAATAATATTTGGAGACAGAACGAGTCCTTTCTTTTACTGATAAAATTGTATATTCTGAACGAAAATGGAATTGCTAAACTAAGTTTTAATTCATAGATGTGGAGTTCAACAGGAATTGAAAACAGATATATACCAGATCAAATAATTTCCGTCAAGCCGTCTAATGTTGCTCAACATAATCACACATACTGCTTATTCTTAAAGATTGAGGGCATATAATAGTACCAGCCAGCTAAGCAGCTTCTGGTTACAAAATTCTCAATTTCTCTCCCAGGTCATTCTGCCTGGTCATACCAATTATTTTTCCATTCAAAGTATACACGGACAAACTACAATCTCCGTCGATGGTTCGAGTCATAATCTTGCCGGCATCACATTTCTATACTACATGCCAAATTTCATTGTGATCGGTTAATAATGGTCTACTTCCGTCCCAGAAAGAGCTTATTTATTTCCCAACCTAATCTAAGATATTTTGTTAGTTCTCAATTGCGCGGCTCATTTTTTGATTGCATCGTTGGTGTAGCTTCGCACGTCGGGTGGCACTGTTCTAATATTTTAATTCCATTGGGCCACAACATCACTACCTGAATTGGGGTTAATCTTAGAACACGGACTTATTGAATTAATATATGGATTCGACACTAATTCCTTTTCCGGAAATTGGACAGTACATTAAGCACAGTCTCTTTGCAATGTAATGTCGGGCCCTTCTCTTTGCAATGTAAGTGAGCAAATCACTTATCCGTGGATTTATAAAATGGATTGTATTTCATAATTAATCAAAATAATATTTAAGATAATTTTTATGTAAAAAGCGATTTATTATTTATTTTGTTCATTCGAACCCTGATGCATGTTGAATGCATGTACCTTTCGGTTGTGATTAGTTTCACTGTAGATGTGGCTAGTGATGTATTTAAAATGTACGTCGTGAGGGGCGTATCAGCACCACCAGTGCGATTTAATTGTTTTTGCGGTAATATATTTACAACCATTTTCCCGTTATCCTGTTTAATGACCGGAAACTGTTTTAAACCCGTTACCGATTTAATCAAAATCGTATATTGGATGGTTTTATTTGTGTATCACGAAGGCTGTCTTAGCCCGGATAGATTAGTTAGACAACTTGTTGCATATTCTTGGATCTAATCCATAACATATAGTTCCTCCATAGAGTTGTAAAAAAATAAAGTAGGAAAACAAATTGCTTGGCCTACGCAATGGCGGTTCTGGTTATAGCTATTATGTGCCTAAACTGACCCAAAACCACCAACTAGACCAGCGCACGTATCACTTAATTAAACTTAAAAACCGTACATTGAAGCGTGAAGGAACAGTGCTAATTTAGAACTAAAACATAAATTAGATTTGCCAAAAAGAAGTCTGGAAACAGTTAAATCAGTTCATAGTAAATAACTCTGATAATAGGATCCACTCCGTTATTTGTAATGATGCTGAGTATTATGATCCCATTGCTATTGTTAATATACTTAATCGCAGTTTTGTTAATTTTGTTGATTCTTCTGTATCAGCATATAAGTCTAGCCCAGGCTCAGAAGGAGCAAAAGGATGGTGGTTATGATAACATTCGTAATATGATTCTGAAGAATTATTCGCCAATTTTTCACAATTTCTAGCTGATCTATTTAATGTGGTTTTAGTTGGTGTTTACCCCGACTGTCTTAAAATTGCTAAAGTAACGCCAATCTTGAAGTCTGGAAATTCCAAACTAGTTAATAATTTTCGTCCAATTTCAGTTTTGTCGGTATTTGACAAAATTTTAAAAAAAATATTGCTAATCGGATGACAGATTTTCCAAATAAATCTAATTTTTTCTATTCTCATCAGTATGGATTTCGACAAGGTTCTGGTACAGATTTGGCCCTAACAGACATTACTGATTTGATCTATCGTAATTTTGACAGTCAAAACTGTCATTCTTACTAATCTACGTAAAGTATATGGCCAATTTACCGCTCACGGGTCATATAAGAATGTTTGCTGACGATACGGCCCTCTTTCATGAATCCAGAGATTGTCAGGTAGCATTGTCACATAAGCGGGATGATATTATTTTACTTTTGGATTTTCTTCATTTAAACAAAATAACAGTTAATTTTAACAAAACAAAACATATAATTTTTCACTCCCCACGCCTGCGACACATTGAATTACCAATGCAAGTAAGTAGCAACTTACACCATAAAACGAGTGGACAAATTCAAGTACTTTGGAGTAATATTCGACAAGCATATGACGTGGGATGACCATATTAATTCTATTTGTATTAAAGTTTGCCCATTTATTTGCTTGATTAGAAAATTTGCTATTTTATTCCAGTACATTGATTGATTGATTGAATGATTGATTAGAATGTACAGCCAAGACTAAACAAGGATCCCGGATACGCCGGCCCTACCGTACACCCCTTACACATATAACAATACTGAGGGATAGGAAAGGTTATTAGATATGATAGACTTGACCCGGTTGCAGACAACTAAGTAGTCAATAGTTAGTAAAGCACAAGCACAAGACGACACAATAATTTTTGTTTTCTGGATACAAATAATCAGCAATCGAGATCCTAAAAAATCGTAGTTGTTAAATTTCCTGAAATAAAACTTCATTATTATGAGTGATTAACCATTTCCTCCACCCATATAATTGACAACCAGCAATAACTATTTATCCAACTTAGAACAAGCTAACCAAAACCTTTACCAATTTACATTCTCCCGTTCAACCTAGAAAATAATTCAATTAAAGAAGTGCCATGAACCCCGAAAATACAAAAACTATCTAAGTACAGCAATATTTGTCTGCATTTAAATTTTATTCTGTAGTCTCCAAGCCATTAATTATTTCAAAAATTCCAACAACCACTGAAATATCAAATTCATTAGCAAACCCGGTTATAGTCATTGTGATTCCTACCTTGACTTCTTCCACAAAAAGTCATGAAAATTTGAAAGCTTCCTAAATTAATTATAATTAAAATTTAATTTAAACAGAAATCAGGCAACACCGCTGTTATGCAACTTTATAAATTTCCCTCTTCCGATACCTCAATTTTCCATACAATCATATTCGTTTGATCAATTAAAATAGTTTTATAAACCCAGTGACGTAAAACGAATTAAATCCTAATTAAATTATATTAAATTAAACAAAACTCAGTATTGTTAACTATCCAATCAGGAAATTATAAAGGAAACCAACATCTCAGGCAATTCTAGATTCTTAAATTCCCAAATAAACTAAATCAATATTTTGAATAGTAATTATCAACTAGTTAAAAGAATAATAAGAATTATTACTACTAATTACAACCAATTACGGCCACATTGATTGACTTTTAAATTAAAATTTAATTTTTAATGAAAAAGTAGTACAGCCTCAAAGATATTCTGCAATGAAAAAACTTTATTAGAACTAAATAAATTAGCTTAATCAGGAACTGCAATGAATAATAATATTAATAATTCACACCTGATAAACCTCGATAACTCTAAACTAAAATCCAATAAATATAATAATTAATTACTCAGAAGCTGAATAATTGGATACATGAACACCACTAAAATCAGCCAATCTTTAAAATCAAAATATAACCGAGTAGAAGGCGAACAAAAAACACGGCCGACATCGTCATACAAATGCCATGGAAATTTCCTTTCATAAACTCTACCCATCCATCCTCAATCCCGATAAACTATACCTTTCACTTCCAAGTCATTCCCCATTCAGAACTTCATCATTCTCCGCTAGGACATCCCTAATCCGACGATCAACGTACAATATACAGAGCAAAATCTGTGTGTATGCACGTAGAGTGGATAACGAACGAAATTACCACTCTTCAGGCGTACACCCCAACCACAATCTATACATTTTATACGACGATCATCAAATCAAAGATACCAAAAAACAATATACGAGTAAATATGTACAATACAAAAAGAAAAGGTAGATCATACGATCACCAAAACAGGTGGAGTAAACCTAGCAAAAATATAATGTACGAGTAAATATGTATACAAGGCTGATTTTATTCTAGTACATGTGTTAAAATAAATTCATTTATTCATACCCGATTCTCATATGCTTCTTCTACCTCTGTTGTAGCTGTTAAAGAGAACCTGAATAAATTGCACATTTTAAAAATTAGGTGCTGTAAAGCAATGCAGAAACTGCCCCTGCTATTTCTTACTGTGGAGCTCTATCGAACTGTTGCTATAGGCGATCTTCGAATTAAAGCAAATTTTGAGATGTATGTAGCGATAATGTATAAGATAGACCGACCAAATGACATAGTGGTTAAAGCTTTGGCGTTTGGATCGGGAGGTACTGGGTTCTCGGATCCCGCTAAGGGCAGGATGCGAAAGGAATTTTCATTACGATTTGTGATGAAAAGGAACACATCTATGATCCCCTGTCGGAGTGCAAAACTCATGGGCCGACCCATCTTCCATGCCAGTATAGGCTAGCCAAGATTAGTCCAGTATGAACAGATCCTAGAATTTTGTCCAAAACATACTTTAAAATCCCTGATCAATACTACTATCCAAATTTCATCGTCATTCTTTTAGAATGGGCGGAAAGACGGAATATTATTAAATTTCAAGATTTCATTTACCGAGTTCCTTAACTTCGGAGTACAATCAATTTGTCATTTTAAAGATCATTTTTAATATTTTATTCCGCTGGGATGCTTTGTTTAGTGAAAAAAGAGATTCAAAATGAATAAAAAATTTCCGATAACAAAACAAATTCTCTTTTGTGATAGTGCTGCCACTTGCGGCGAGTAGCGAAATTTCTTATTTTCCGCTGACAAATTTCCGCTACCTTAACAGCATCCACCTGAAAATATTAAGAGGTCACTATGGCACTATATGCAGTATATAGTGCTGTTTTGTAGATATTAGTGTGCATGACGAACTTTTAAAGGACATTAAATCAAAATGATAAATAACTGCTATTCGTGTAAAGGTTTCTTCTAAAACCAAAATTATAAAAGCCACATTAAAATACTCCATGAGCCAGTAATTGTGAAATTCAGCATTTTCACAATGTTTGGAGCAGTGGATCCAGTAAGAATGAACGAAGCAGATACTTTCAGAATGTCGTTATTTAAATTCTAAACTTAACCTGACCTCTGCCTAATCAACTGACATTAGGCAAATTATAAGCGATCAACAACTACACATGTTATAATTTTTTCGTACTAAGAACCACCGAAAGACATGAAGTGATCAGTTACAACTCCCTTAGGTGGTTTCGATACATAAATCGTTTTAGTGAATTGTGGTTCTCACAACATTTTAGCAAATCCATTCATCTATCCAATATAAACACCCAAAATTGTGTAGAACTATCACACATCTCATAATAAATTATAAATTACGTTTTTCCTGTTGTAAGCATTTTACACACAGGAAAAAAAATTCGTTGAATTCTATCCAATTATATTTATACGGATTAAATAAATTGATAAGCGTTTTCCTGGTACATATAGCAGCATCCTTTGCATATTACATAACCCCTTTTTATTACCCCACCACTAAAAATTCATACGTACATAATTCAAATCCATACACCGCGAAAATAATAAAAAAAAAATGTTTTCATTGTAATGTCGTCCTCGTCGTCGTTTGTCGCACCATCATTTTCATAATCATATTATCTTCTCATACATTTTATTGTTGTTGTTGTTGTTGCCATGTGTTAAGCAAAATAATTTTCGCCTCCTCCAAAATATATAAAAGCGACGGGCACAAAAAAAAATTTATATCTGCTTACGTACGTGTTACTCAGAAATAAATAAACCAGCAACAACATTAACATTTATTACAAGTACATTGTTCCACATAGTACATCTATTTTTGCGTTTGGTACACTTTATAAGCTTTTCACTTGTTTGTCACTTTTCGTGCTTTTTATTTATATTCCCTGTTTAACTCTTAGCACGCGTTACGTAACAAGACAAAACGAAAATATTTTGTATTGTATACTAATCAAAAATGTGTCTACGAAAAAAAAGCTTATATCTACATACGTGTGTGCTTTGTACGCCAAAGTATTATCAAAAAGCTTTAAAAGTATGACAACAAAAAAATATTAGCATGACAATCTCAAACGGAATAATTTAGCTAGATGCGATATGAGATATGTATGACATAGTTGTGGGTGGTTCCGGTACGTACAAATTTTTTAATTTGCTTAAAAAGTTTACAAAAAGCTTAAAAACAGTAAACTTGTTGAGGGATATAAAAGTGTTTTGGAAAAAGCACGAATGCGTTCCTATATGATATTTGCTATGTTTTAATTCACTGTAGAGTACAGTGTACGAAATTTTAATGGCATGGCACTAAATCGTATACACCTATAGAGATGCAAAGTGCAAAAGAAGTCTTCGCCGAAATTGGGCTGTAAATCACAACAAATCGACGAAAATGGGTGATACCAGATGGTTGTAATACAAAATAATGTACGCACATAAATTCCCTAATTTTCCATTTATACGCACATAAATAATTTTGGAGGCATTTGTGCAATATATTTCCCTTATTGTATATTTGCACCACTAAATCACATGCTACACACACATATCGTTAGCACATCGGGATGATGTATAATGCGAATACTTTTTTATTCTGCGTATACCATATTTAATATTAGTTGAATGTGATTTTTCTACCGTCAATCGGATTTTAAATTTATATACTCGTAATTTTTAAATATACCCGTACTCGTATATGGATACACGTACATCAATATTTTTAAATATTTAATAATATTGTGTGATTTGATGTTTGTGTTTTATGTGCATAATCCAGCGGTAGATACTATACGTGATGCACTATTTCAATGGATTGAACGTTGGAAATATATGAGCATCTACAATTGTTCGCGAACGCTGCAGATTAAAATATTTAAGTTGTATGTATATTCATGAAAGTCCTAGCGCATAAAGGTAGTATACCAACGGGCGTGAAGTTTCTAACAAATAACAAATACATCATTGTATTGGTGTTACACTGTTAACTAATTCCTAATACGAATTTTGAGTGTAAATTTTTTGAAAAAAACATGCTTTGGTTTAAAAGATTGTTATAATATGCCATCAAGTCCATAAAATAGTTTCAAGTGATAAAAGCTAATAGGCCCATATGCCATATTATATAACGTCCTCCCGATTTCTGGATATTTAAATACTCGTAATTACGTATAACATGAAGATTTTACTGTTTGAGTAGATTATATTTCGATTAATATTATAAGTGCCACGCGAATTCTTCTAAGACATCAGCCCCATGTACTAAGTAATAGCCTGTCCTTATGTCATGTCCCAATGGTCTCCCCAATTTTCATTTTTTTTATGTAATTTGTATGGCATATACCGATTTCACCTGTTTGAGTAGTTTATATGTTGACTAAGATTATGAAGATCACAGGGATTCTTCTAAGTCGTCATCAGGAGATTACAATAGCCTCATGTACTAAGTAATAAACAGTCTGTATACCATTTCCCAACGGTATCCCAAATTTTCAATTTTTTAGGTAATTTGTATGGCAGAACGCTTGCACTTGGTTGAGTAGTTTATATGCCGCGTAAGATTATGAGGATCACAGGGATTCTTCTAAAACGTCAACAGCAGAATACAATAGGCCCATGTTCTAAGTAATGGAAAGTGTATATACCATGTCCCAGCAGTCTCCCCAATTTTAAATTTTTTAAGTAATTTGTATGGCCCAACGCATGCACTTGATTGAGTAGTTTATATCCCGAGTAAGATTATGAGGATCACAGGGATTCTTATAACATGTCATCAAGAGGTTACCATAGCCTCATGTACAAAGTAATAAAGAGTATTTATTCCATGTCACACCGGTCTCCCCAATTTTAAATTTTTTAAGCAATTTGTATGGCACAACGCATTCATCTGTTTGAATAGTTTATCTATTGACTAAGATTATGAGGATCACAGGGATTCTTCTAACATGTCATCAAGAGGTTACAATAGCCTCATGTACTAAGTAATAAACAGTATTAATTCCATGTCACACCGGTCTCCCCAATTTTAAATTTTTTAAGTAATTTGAATGGCAGAACGCTTGCACTTGGTTGAGTAGTTTATATGCCGAGTAAGATTATGAGGATCACAGGGATTCTTCTAAGACGTCATCAGCAGAATACAATAGGCCCATGTACTAAGTAATGGAAAGTCTCCATTACTACCATTTCCCAGCGGTCTCCCCAATTTTAAATTTTTTATTTAATTTGTAAGGCATACCGATTTCACCTGTTTGAGTAGTTTATATGTCGACTAAGATTATGAGGATCACTGGGAGTATTCTAAGACGT
Organism: Nephrotoma guestfalica; assembly: GCA_963691935.1. NCBI lineage: Eukaryota > Metazoa > Arthropoda > Insecta > Diptera > Tipulidae > Nephrotoma > Nephrotoma guestfalica. The sequence continues at coordinate 246,637,946 of OY829915.1, forward strand.
CATCAGCAGATTACAATACCTCCATGTATGTACTAAGTAGTAAACAGTCAATATGCCATGTCCCGGCGGTCTCCCCAAATTTAAATGGTTTATTTAATTTGTATGGCACAACGCTTTCACCTGTTTGAGTTATTTAAAATTGGACTATTATTATTCTAAGAATATAATCAAGTGAATATAATAGCCCTATGTATCACACTGACACGCTCCAAGCGAATATCGAATAAAATTTTAAAATCACCTACTGGAATCTTGATGATCGACATGGAACCCCTAAATAATGAAACGATTTATAAAATAAAACTTCAGGATATTCAAGCCGAAATAAAATCTATGAAAGATACGGTCTACCTTAAGGGTATTATCTATTATTATCACCCACCTGTAACTGGCGGTGTTGGGCATTACACGGCGTTGGTTAAAATACCAAACAGTATGTGGGAATGCCACGACGATCTTAGAAAATTTATAGTTCCTATAAATAAAAAGTTTTAACAGGTGAGAAGGGGCGAGGTTTTTGAGTAACTGCAGTTGCAAGGAGTAAGGGAAGGAGCCAGAAAATGAAAGGGGCGGGGGCGAAGCACGAGATTCATACCTCCACGTGGTGCTACCTTGGTAACGCTAGATAAATCAGGCACTGATGTGAAAGGGATTAAAAATAAACAACTTATACCAGTAACACATCATATTAAAAGACGTGATCCTCATAATCATAGACGACATAAAAACTACTCAAACAAGTTAATGCGTTGTGCCATACAAGTTACTTAAAAAATTGAAAATTGGGGAGACCGCTGGAACATGGAATAAAAACTGTTTATTACTTAGTACATGGGGCTGTTGTAACCTCCTGATGACGTTTTAGAAGAATCCCTGTGATCCTCATAATCTTGGTCGACATATAAACTACTCAAACAAGTGAATGCGTTGGGCTATACAAATTAAATTAAAAATTTTAAATTGGGGAGACCGCTGGAACATGGAATAAAGACTGTTTATTACTTAGTACATGAGGCTATAGTAACCTTCTGATGACGTCTTAGAAGAATCCTTGTGATCCTCATAATCTTACTCGCCATATAAACTACTCAAACTGGTGAAAGTGAACTGCCATACAAATTACTTAAAAATTTAAAATTGGGGAGACCGCTGGGACATGGAATAAACACTATATATTACTTAGTACATGGGGCTGTTGTAACCTCCTGATGACGTTTTAGAAGAATCCCTGTGATCCTCATAATCTTAGTCGACATATAAACTACTCAAACAAGTGAATGCGTTGGGCTATACAAATTAAATAAAAAATTTAAAATTGGGGAGACCGCCGGGACATGGCATGAAGACTGTTTATTACTTAGTACATAGGACTATTGTAATCTCTTGATGACGTCTTAAAACAATCCCTGTGATCCTCATAATCTTACTCGGCATATAAACTACTCAAACAAGTGAATGCATTGTGCCATACAAATTACTTAAAAAATTGAAAATTGGGGACATGGCAGGGTCATGGCAAATGGACAGTTTATAACTATCGCTTTTAATTTGTTTGTCACATCTTAGAACAATGCTTAGCACCTTTTTGTTAATAGGCAAAATTTAAGATACAAGAAATTACTCATTGTAAAAGATTTAGTCTTTTGTGGATTTTTTACTATCTTTTTATAAAATTCCAATTTGAAAAATATCGTAAACGGATAATTCTTTAGAAAGGGATAGCACTTCTCAGCTCTTTCTGATTTTATATATCTGTCTCGTTAAAAAATACGTTTTTAAAGAAGTAATACACGAAAGAAGTTTAATAATCCAATTGGAATCATATACTACTGTTGGCACAAAGTAGTAAGACTTTTTAATTTAAATTTCGCGCGGAAAACCATTCGTCGAAATATTTTTTTTCTATGTTGGTATGACTGTCAGTGACATCTGTGCCAAATGTCACATCAAAATAATCATTAGTGTTTAGTACACGCTTGTCTTTCTGAAGTACAAAAAGTCCATTCGGCGATTTTTACAATGAGTGGAATTATTCAACTAAGAAGTTCCATTAAATTTTGTGTGCGGAATCAATTTTGCGGTGCCGAAACATTCAGAATGTTGCAAAAGGCCTTCGGCAATTATTGCATGTCGCGAACGTGTTGACGACGAACAACGTCTAGGACGGCCATCAACATCAACTGATGATCAATACGTTAATAAAATCAAGGAATTGGTGCTCGAGAATCGACGATTAACAGTCAGAGTCCTTACTGGCATCGTTGAAATATCGGAAGGATAATAGATAGGCCTAAGAAAAGTGAAAGCACGATTGGTTCCAAAATCACTCAATTTTTTGGAAAAACAGCGTCGCGTTGACGTCTGTGAAACAATGCCTTCCGACTGCCAGGATGTCATGAAACGTATTATAACTGGCCGTGAGTCTTTGAGCTATGCTAACGACCCGCAAACAGACGATCAATCGGCCGAATATCGTGTCAAAGGTGAGCCGAAGCCGAAAAAACCACATCAAAGCAAGTCAAAAATCAAGGTGATGTTGACAGTTTTGAGTGTTATGCGTCGTTTGTGCGAAGCTATTTGTAAAAAGAGGCCGGAATTATGGGTCCGACAACTCTTGGTTTTTGCACCACGATAATGCACCTTCTCATACTGCATTGGTTTTACGTGATATTTTCGCCAAAAATTCCACCCATATCGTTCCGCAACCATCGTATTCGCCTGAATTAGCTCCGTGTGACTCTGGCTGTTCAGCAATCTCAAACGACCACTCCGGGGAAACCGTTTTGAGTCAATTGAAGACATTAAACGTGAATCGCTACGCGCGATTGGAGGCTATTCCGGAAATTGGCTTTAACAACTGTTTCGAGGATTGGAAAAAACGTTGGCACAAGTGTATTGAGACCGGGGGGATTACTTTGAGAGGGGTGAAATAGATTTGGAGAAATAAATAAAGAATTTTAAAATTATGAACACAGTCTTACTGGTTTTTGCCCACAGTATTACGTATACTTCTTAATTTTTTGTTAGAAACTTCACTGCTATGTTTACCAGGCTTTTTAGCAGTGTTGTGCGTTTACGTGTATTTCGACATGTCGGTGTTCTCTGTTGCATCAGGGTGTACCATTTTTATTTATGTTAAATCAATTAGAAACTTTAATTCCCAAACTAACATTTCGCTGTATGCCCGTTCACCAGAAAGTAATTATTCATTGGCACTAAATACAATTGGTACAGTGATTATATTAATTCACTACCTATTGAACCATACAATGATAATGAATTTCTTTCAAAACAGAGAGAGGTACATCTGCTTTCAACTAAGACATAAAAATTTTGTAGACTTGTTGGGATATTGTAGAGGAGCAACGAAATTATTCCACTAGAACCATAAAACTTAAGTTTATAAGTTATAAAACTAGGTATTTATGACTTTTGTGACGACAATGAATAAAATATTAAATTGTATTCTAGTCCTGTCGTATATATGTGTACAGACAGCTCTAGGATACACAAAACTCATTAAGCACGCGATAGACAAATCCGTGACACAAAACAAATAAAAATTCTAAACGTCGCTTAGCAGAGCTCAGGAGACGAAAAGTAAAAAATACTTTAAAATTCGTTTTAAAATTTCCAATAAACATCAAACTCCTACATGAAAATATATGCTATACGTAAAAATACAGGAAGAAGTGCATTTTTTATTTGACTTTTTTATAATTTAATTTATATGAAATTTGCTATGCTGCTCTGCTAATAATGATATGCAAATTAAATTAACATAAACAATTTTATTACACCAAAAACCTTATTTCGTTCCCTTTTAGGTTTGAATTCGACTTCTCTCCGCATAGAAAAATGCTAATAATCTACTCGTGCTATGCTTGGAGTACATAAACATTAGATACATACCCAGGTTTTTTATGATTTCCAGAAGCTCTTAAACTAACTCGACTATTGCATAACGTGTAAATAAAATTTACTTACATATGTACAAAACTAGAGCTTATTACTATCCGACGGTGTCGTTTCGTTAGCTTTTTATATTCGCTTTTATTAAAGCTCACAGTACATTTATTTCTGTGTAGTTTTATTAACTTTAATTTAAAAAGCATAAAATTTAAATAATAAGGACATTTTATGGGAAAAATACAAAAAAAAATTCGTCGACGTCCTTTCTTTATATTTGTTCAGCAAATACGACGAGACACAAACAACATAAAAATTCTAATTTAGGTAATTAATTTTAATTTTAAGGTAAATTTGTTTTCCACTTGTTTGTGCATACGCTAAATTATTTCAATTTAATTAAAATAAATTAAAGTTTTTATTTTTATTTTGGCTTTTAGTGTCTCTGCAGTGCTTTTATAATTTGAAATATTCCGTTGTAAAAGAAAATTAAATCGTTATTTTTGATTGTGAACCCCATTTGCAGAAAAGGTGATACTGATGCGGGCAATAAGGCAACTAACTATACTTACAACAAAATTCGCGGCATTGGATGTTATAAATTATCAGGGAAAACACGGGAAATGATATACTCGATTATCCCACTAACAACTACGACTAACATATTGCTCTTCTATATTGTTCTTCTACTGGTAATCTCCTCATATCATCCTCATACTTGTAATGACCACTCCCTAGATTATTATAACAGCCCTAATATTTTCCTATACCCATCATATCCATAATCACTACAATATTGGTTACATAATACCTCGCCCCATACCATACAAAATTTCGTATAACAAACCGAATTACCTCCTGGACCACGTAGGACCTCCATTGAATTTATTACACGAAATGACCACCTTCGAAATTAGTACACCCATTTCTGTACACGGACCCACTATCATCAAGTTTTGGTGGCCATTTTGTGTACATGAAGGTAATCTTTTATTTTTACGCTTAGTTTAGTGCAGCGCGGACTTTTAGATTGTCCTAACTCCTCGTAACTGTTAGAGCTCAAGTAAAGGCCGTCGTAAATTTCTACATTTTATAGTACAACAAAAATTCGAAAAACTGTTTAGCGAACTCCACTTCTTGGATGTTCGATAAATAAAATTTTTGGTCAAAAATTCATCGAGGTTTGGATAAAGCAACGCAGTTCAATTACAAATAATGACGATGATTGAGTCTGCGATTCTCTCCTATGATTTGCTTATTATTTTTGGATCAATGTGATACTTGACGTATTATGGAATATGTTGCAAGTAATTCTTTTACTAAAAATCAGTTTGCTACAGGCTTGCCGAATTTTTGGCCGCTTGCAAAAAATTATGCAATTCTGAATGAAAAATGCTGGATCCATTCAATTCATTGTCTCATATACTTATATCGAGATTTTGACTAGAAATCTGGACCATGATTGAGCTACCGCCTTCCAAATTGCTCAATTTTGTCTTGCTTATATGCTTACCTGTATTGAGCGCTAGAAATTTTGTTGTTTCAGATTTTACAATTTTTGACCGGTTTCGAAAGATTGCGTAATTCTGAAGGGGGAAATGCTGAGATGCAGTCAATTGCTGCTCTGGTTTTGCTTAAATCGAGGTTTGAATGAGCAACGCAGTTCATTTCTGTAAGACAATTAATTTATTTGTAACCGATTTTGGCCATTTAGGATGTTATAATAAATTCAACGATGTCCATTGAGGGAATAGAAAAATAAATTTCTTCACAGTAACCTAGTTTCAGGGAGGTATCCTATTTTTAAAAATTCGGAGGCGCTCATTAAATATATGGGGGGGGGGGGGGTAGAAGAATGTTGTAATAGATTCGAGAATATTCATTGCGCGTACAGGAATGCAATTTTATTATTTATAACTTCGTTGCTATGTATTCAGGGCTGGTCGTTACGTGTACTGAAAACTATTTAAATATTTTTAGATTTAAAGTAGAAATAGTGCTTGAAATAACCATTTTCTAAAGAGCTTCATTTAACAGGACTATTTTTGGGAGTTGAACTATGTCTAAAAATTGTCATAAATTTCGTAAACAAATCTAGAGTCACCGCCAATCGAAAAATATGGGATGTACTACGAGTATAAACTTGGGATCCTGGTTAACCAAAAGATTCTTGGATTTTGGCTCCTTTCATTTTCACAATTACCCCAAGTTTCCTCTCATAAATAGTTAGCTTGGATCATTTCAGTTAACCGCCTCTCAGCTATATTAAACTCTTGCGACGTCGGAGTGCGAAAACTCTATTGCCAGTGTCTTGTTGTAAGAAATGCGTCACCTCTCAAACAAATTTGTACACCAAAATCTATGCAAAACCATTTTATGCATACTGTTAAGAATAAATTAAGAATAAAATTAATGATCCACTAATTTTGTCACAGTCTCATGACAAAAACACCAAGAATTTATAAAAAAAATTCTCTCTGTCAAGATGCAATGCGCATCAGCAGATTCAAGGACTATATTATAACACTTTTACACTTTTTTCAAAGGTAAAGTTTCGGTTGGTTTGGGTACTTTGTCCAGGAAATATATGTTAGAAAATCAAATTTTCAAGAGCCTACTTCGATCTCTGAACCCTTTCGTCGGCAGTGGTGGTGGTAGACTGGGTCGGAGGGCGGCTCAACGAATCTAATTTGCCATACACAAAGAAATATCAGATTATCCTTCTCAAAGACAACCAGCTTACCAATTTACTTATTTCGTAAGCTCGGAACCTACACATCAAAAGGGCTCGCACACCAAGGGCTCGCACGTACATAAATGTGTTGTGTGCTTTAGCCATCGCTCATCGACGAGCGAATCACTCCTTCGAGACCGTTCCTGTATAGTGCTCAACAAAAGGTTACACATACATTTTCGTCAGTTTATTTACGAAAGCACTGAGAGGAAAGCATCCCATCTTTGAAGTGCGGTTACTCGACTGGATTATCGACACTGATATGTCAGAATGACGTGTACAAGCGCCCCGTGAGAAAGCTGCGCTCCTATCCCAGACAACCACTAAAGTATAAAAATACTTTAGGGCGGATGGCAATGTTAGAGAAAACTACTAACGTCTCCACGTCAATCGGATATAACCATAAAACTACTTCTTATTCAAACCTCTAATTGATACAATTAAATCAAATCAAATCACAATCGCTTCAACACTACCACTTTTGGACTATTCGAATTTACAAGAATGTCTTCCTATTTTCGGGAACCTGCCCATACATTTCAACGATTTCTAGATGAAGTATTTAAAGAACTCGATTTTGAAAAATCGAGGAAGAGGCAAACTTCACCTCTAAGTCTCTGCCAGTTGATAAAGAAGGTGTCACCAGTAAACTACGGTTGAAATTGCCCGATGTAAAACGTCATATTCTAAGGTTGAGCCTCTGTCAACAACATAACCTTAAAATATTGAGTGAGACTGCGTTAAGTGAGAGAAGTTGTCGAGAGTGGTATTAAAACTTCAAGAACGGTGAATTTGATGTCAAAGACAATAAATGCAGCGGAAGGCAGAAATTGTACGAATACATTAGCAGTGAGCAACATTCCATAGGAATTTAAGCCGAGAGATGTTGAACGCCGATTTTTTTCATGAAAAAAAAGAAAGGGTTTTTGCATTGCATAGTCACTAGTTATGAAAAATGAATTCACTAAGAAAGCTCAAAAAAGAAATCATGGAACAGATTGGTGTCGTGTATTATCTGTTGCTAAATCCGAACGAAACCATTACTGGGGCTCTCAAAACAATTGATGAGATTGTGCCATTCAAGGAAAAACGCGTCCATTACTATACTTCAGACACAACACGATAATGCTCGTTCACATGTTGTGGCATCGGTCAAAACCTACTTTGAAACACGCAATTGGGAAGTTTTTCCCCACCCACTGTATTCACCAGACATTGCCCCGTCCGATTACAACTTGTTTCCATCGATGACGCATGGCCTGTCTGAGCAGCACTTCACATCATGTGAAGATACCAAAAATTGGGTTGATTCGTTCATACTTATCAAAAGATGAAGCGTTTTTCCGACGTGGTATTCGTATGCTGTCAGAAAGATGGGAAAAGGGAGTGGCTAGCGAAGGACACTACTTTGAATAAAACATAACCTATCGTAAGACCTTCGCACGAGCATTGCATACCTGGCAGAACTGCTTAAACTACCAAAGAATAACAAACATTTCGTTTAGAGGAAGAGTCTTCTGACCAAATTAAAAGTGCATTTGCTAATGTAACAATCTTAGCCCATCCTCTTATTAACTCCAAGTTTAGCATTTCCAGTATTATAAGAGCTAACCCAAGAATGTTGGGAACCATTGAATGGTAGTTAACTATTGAATATTTTAGGTAGGAACAACTACACAGGGTAGAAACCTCTGACCACAGCAATGACCTTCCTTGCTCTATCTGCCGAAGAGTTGAGTTGAGTGGGATGTAATTAATCAGGACGAATGACAAATGACTTTAAATGACGTAACATTTTGTAGAGACAGCCACATAAAGGGTTGTCAGGTTTTCTCTACATATGAATCACCAAATGCAACCTCTGAACGTCGTATTTTATGGCAATTTGACAGCGGAAAATAATAAATTAGACTACTAGCCGCAAGTGGCAGCACCATCACAAAAGAGAGTAGATTTTGTTATATTATTACCAGCGCAAATTTTTTATTCGTAAAAGCGGACTAAAATATTAAAAGTGATCCTAAATATGACAAACTGATTGATCTCCAAAGTAAAGGAACTCGGTAAATGAAATCTTGAAATTTAATTTTTCCGCGATTTCCTAAAAAATGACGATAAAATTTGGTGGAAGTTTTTGAGATATTGGCCAAAAGGATTGGTTATGGAATGGCCAAGTTTAGTCCAGTATGAACAGATCCTAGAATGTTGTCCAAAACATACTTTAAAATTCCTGACCAATACTACCATCCAAATTTCCTCGTCACTCTTTAAGAAATGGCGGAAAGACATAATATTGTTAAATTTTAAGATTTCATTTACCAAGTTCCTTTACTTCGGAGACCAATCAATTTATCATTTTAGGGATCACTTTAATATTTTACTCCGCTGGGATGTTTTATTTAGTGAAAAAAGAGATTCAAAACGAATAAAAAAATTCCGATAACAAAAAAAATTCTCTTTTGTGATAGTTCTGCTACTTGCGGTGAGTATCGTAATCTCTTATTTTCTGCTATCTTACACGGCATGTTTTATGGCTCGTTTAGAACCGGGTATAGCCGAACATGTAACGATTATTTAACTCGAAACCAGGAGCAAGTAGTATAGAGCTGAATTTTTTAGTCTTCTTGTTTTAAGAAATTGAGCTACTAGATACTAAAGACTCTCCAACGTTATCTTGTCCGTCCATTATTTTAGATGAATATCTCATGGTGCATAAAATCATTTGACCGTATTTTGTGGAATTTGGACGTACTCATCCTATTTACTCCAAAATATGCCCAAATAATTGTTAAGCAACATTTAGATGCTAGCGACAGTCAACCTATAGCGAATACTAATCTTTGCAGACGAGAATCAAGCTGCCAATTTCAAAGTTGTTTAATCTATTGGAACCACCTTCAACCACTTCAAAGCAACTATATGTTGTTGATATGGAGATAGAACCATCAGCAATGCAAATTGGTATTGTAATATCATAACCCATACAAATATGAAAAAAATATAACCATATGGCCGGATGCGTTTCCCATAAACGGATGTAATCAATTTTTAACGTTTTTGATTTTATTGCATACCAATAATGTAACACTATCATCAGCAAAACCAATTGATTTTATGAACGTGTTAATTGTGATACCGCAAATTAACATCTGATCGAGTGCCTTGAAAAATATTTTTCGTTTTCCAAGGCAACGGGCATCTGTAAGTATCTTATGGTAACGTAAATTTCAATAAAAATATTAAAAATTAATTTTCCATACTAATTTCTATCTCTCGTCATGGTGCCCAAAAAAATAAATAGTAATGCAGTGAGGAAAATGTATATCGTTCGTAACGATAAAATTTTCCAAGACTTGAGGCGGATTCTTTGGAAAAAATATTAAATTTTATTATAAATTGTAATAAAATATTATTTTCATATTTACATTGTATATTTGGCGTATAAATCTTGAATGAAATACACTGTGGTTGTGTATATATGAATACCACTAGAAGTTAGTCGGAAAACGTATAATAAAATGGAAAATGATTTTCTGCACTTCGCACACCATTCAACAACGAACGACACGAGATAAATTTAATATAGTTGGAATACGCTTGGCACAATTCTTAAGAATTTAGATTTAATTGTAAGATTTAATTTATTGTATCCAGTTTTTACAATTGCAGTTGCGAAGGTCGCATAACTCCGAGTATATGTATGTCGCACATATTTATAGATTCATCGTGATAATTACACCAGTAATTATTAAGGTTTGCGCGGTATTATGATCTCAGAAATTGCGCGCAGGTGACACACACTAATGACTTATTTTCTACAAAAACAATTCTATTTTTAAAAACTGTGAGCCATTAAAATATCATAATTAAATATATGCACGGCAGACATAAAAATAAATTTTCAGATCATGTCAAGTTAACGGTGGGTATGTACGAAATCGTGATATTTTTAGATTACAACGAAATAATTATTGCAAATTCGTATAGCTTTTTACCTCAATAAAATCGGACGGTTAGAAATTGTTTATATAGCTCCGATTGTTTAACGATGGGGGCGATGTATCCAAAATAAAAATCTACTCAGGTCAAAACTCATATCAATTTCAATAAAAATTTATTTATAAAACGAACAAGTTCGATTTTCTGGAAATATTCCAAGTTTATATCATAAATTTTACAAATAGGTGTGCTAATTAGGCAGCATCCACAATACAAGAAATACTGAACTATGCATTAGAATTTTTTGGTAACGGTGTTTCAGGCTGTGATTCGTCCGCAGACAGTTGGCCAAAATTTAGTTCTACTTTAATATATCCGGAATATTGAAAGTGGAATTGTGAATCCCGCGGACAGGTATAAAATAATAAATTATTCCTGTTCTTCCTTCATTAGCTGATGACCCTACCTACACTCCTTTAAAATAACAACATTGGTTTTAATATGGTTTCCGCGTATCAGCAGCTTCAATGACGGATATGTTGCTTGAAGTTGGGTGTGAAAAATAAAATAATTATCACCTGGTAGTCGTGGCCTGTAATTTTGTAATTTTAATTTGGTGCAAATTATAAACTGGATCGAGACTCGAATGTTTCTATAAAGGACGACTCGCCTGTTAGTTTTTCTATAATAAAAAAACTTATAATGTATATGTTGGAAAATTAAAAATGTTTATTGAAAAAGAAAGTCGGCTCTCTGCCATTTATGTATGGAATACAATATCGTTCATGTGACCACCACGACTCCTGTTATAGATCTGCATCCGAACATCAAAATAATTGATGACTTTTCCCAATTTCAGTTTGTCTGTTATTCTTAAGATCTTGAATTGTTGATTTGTGTGACATGTGGCACCGTCTGGTTGAAACCAAAGATCATCTAAATCAGTTTCATCCAATTTTTGCCGCAAGCATTTCAGCGACATTTAAACTCACAGCTTTGCAACTTTACGACCTGCAACTGATCCAGTTTTGCGAATTGCAGGCTCTGTAGGACGTTTATGTTGTCCAAAATGATCACGTAATTTACGAAATGTTTTTTTTTGCAGAACAACCATTTTCGTAATCCTTTTGGATAACCAAAACGCGTTCGCGTGTCGTAAACGAACAAAATGTGAAAAACATTTCGGGTTGGCACGGCAACAGTAAATATTTTTTAGATTAAAAAAACCAACAGATCAACTCCTTTTATTTGGAATAATTGTAGTCTCCTAGTAGATGCCGGTTGGAAGAATACACCTAATATCGTGCAGTGTATAGAAGTGTACGGGCTCCAAAACATGCTCGGATTATCGCTCAGCTTCTTTCGCACCTTTCTATACGTTGACTCTATACGTAATTATCTTTCTTTCTTGCTTACTCTATTTTATGGGAGTTCCATATTTCCCCTTATTTGCTGTCATCTCTTCCTGCTTTGGTTGATCTTATAAAACATTAAATTGTTGCAACCCGTACCTCTTGACCACCACTTAAGCCAATAATAAATCAGCGTATGATCTCCGAGTGGCTGAAGCGGGCATCTCTCTTGTATCAAGCGGCTCATTATTTAGCCGTTAGTATAAACGAAATTAGGTATACTGGAGCTGGGTTATAGAGTAATTGTTGCAAAAAATTCTGAAAGATGGTCACCTAAGACGGAACTAGGCCATTTGTTAACCGTTTATGATGAGATTTGGTGTGTTTGATAGAAAAGAGATTATAAAATGATTATCGAAGATGTTCTGGAATATGGCTACTGGAGACAGAACTTGGCTAATTGTCAACCGATCCTTTCAAAATTAGATAATTTGGACTTTCCGTCCAACGGAAAAGAACGGATTTTAAAATTATTTTCGGGAAAAGGTCTTAAATATGACCACCTGAGGCAGAAATGGGTAATTTCTTAACCGACCATGATTCGATTGGGAATATTGGATGGACATGAGATTATAAAAAAATGTTGGTACGAAAGTGTTACATTTATTAACCGATCATTTTGAAATTAGGTATGTTTCAGAAGAAGAAGAAGAAGTTCTAGAATAAGGCCACCTAAGACGGAACTGAGCCATTTCTTAACTGATCATGATGAGTTTGGATATATTGGATGGAAATGTGATTATAAAATGATTTCTGGTAGAAGTTCTGAAATATGAACACATATGGAGTTAACCGACCCTTTTGACATTACTTATGTTAGATGGAAATTGAGAAAAGGTCTGAAATATAGCGGCGAACATGACATGGGGTTGGGTGTGCCGATTGGAAATGGTAAAACTATTGCCGGATGATCATAGCCGGTTAAGAAATTGTTTAGTTCTACTAATGTGGCCAAATTCCAAAAGCGTTTCCGAGATTTTGATAGAATACCAACTCCATAATTAGTTGTTTGACCTTAATTCGTTGTGAATTTTGAAAATAATTTTCAATGAATGCCATTTCACTAAGCAACATAAATTTTAATACTATATTCGTTCTCTTTTAAAATCTATTTCTTGAAATCCGGGATTTTGAAATCCTGGACTTAAATTTCCGGGATTTTGTTTTAGGGGATTTTAAAAACGGAATTTGAAAACCAGGATTTCGAGGGATTGATACTGCTTCCATGTAACAATAACCCTGTTTTTATTGTTTCCTAAAATGTTAGCTCTTGAAATGATTTGACGAATTATGCTCCACATTCCCAAATTAATCTTAAATGGGTGGGGTAATGGTATTGGGATAAAGTGCCAAGGTAGAATTTCAGCTGTGCCTATATTGGATTCCTTAATTACTTCGTTGTAATTTCGAACAAGATTTTATTGAATTGTGACCACCACCGTTGATTTTTCGAAATTGTAGAGGGTCACTATAGTCACTCCGGTTCAGATAAATGTTACGCAAGGTTCTAATAAGGCTCCCGATAAAACGATGACCGATACCGATGAAGTCGGTAATAAAACTGACAGAACTGAGACAGCTTTTTATCCACTTGATAATCATCGAATCCAAGCGGTATACGACAAGTTTACAAATGCGATTATCATGCCAAACATTGACATGTTGTTATACGGGGACATTCCATCTGTTTGTGACATTGTCATAAGAACGGTTTTGAAGGGGCTTTCACGAAAGCATTAATGCATTCCTCAAAAACTACGGTGACAGTTAACACATTTGATAATGGCTGGTAGTTTGAGGGGTCAGTTTTATCACAACCACATTTCAGTACTGTCTGTACCGTCTCAGTTTTCCAGGCGCTCGGCTATTTACCTTGCTTACTCGTATAAGAAAGAAGAAATTTTTTAGTTAATATTGGAGCCAAGTAGATGGCAAACTCCCTCAATATTCGAGCTGGAATTCTTGTAGAATTTTGATATTCCGATGTGGAATCAGTAACAATCTGTGTGAGGTCATGCGAAACGGCAAACCACTCCCCTTGACGCCAACACAATTCATATCTCGGTGATTCAATCAGACATAGCGATGTTAGTTGGTTGGTTGCGAATGCTATCACATTTGTCTGGCAAGCCATCAAAATTCGTAATTTCTGAATCCGTCTGATCTATACCAGCTAATTAATAAAAGGGGTTTACTAGGTTGGGATATTTAAAGCACAATAGTTTGAGCTGTGCTTGTAAAAATTTCATACTTCTGACGTTGGGCGTACGGTATGTGGTCTTTAAAGAGCATGCACGAGCCACGGTGTAACTCAAATGCCTGTTCGAACCGGTAGCGCTTGAAGTAGAATTCATGTTCTTAGATGTTAGGCGATACTTTTGTTTCCATTTGTACTAACATATCGGGTCTGCATGATTCGATATGTTGATGTGCGCAATTTTTGTTAGTCATGAGTCCTCGGACATTGGAAAAACGGATGGTAAATACGCGGACGCTAAATTGCAAAAGATATATTTTCGTGTGCAAAAATGCAGAAAAACTGACCCAAGAAACCCAAAAAAATTCAACAATTCAACTCTACACAAACCAACAGCAAACCGCAAGTTGTGGTTACGATAGTGACAGTAAACAAAAATTAGTTACGACATTTAGGCTAATGCGCCATTTCTTTGTCTAGCTACTCACTGATTTGGTTGCTTGAGGAAGTTTTATCATTGCTTCTGATATATTCTTTTCAGTTGCCAGAATAGCTGTATTTATTTTATTTTATTTATTTTTATTTATTTATTTATTGACAAAAAATTTCATGAACTCAACACTCCATTTTGAGCATAGAAGCTCATTAGTACGGGGTGCGAGGTTCATAATAATATTTAAAACTTCATATCGCTTCCCTTTTCGTGTATAGATGTTTTTGAGGCAGGCGGCTGCTTCCAAATTTGAACCAAATGGAAAACCTCTTGTGATTGAAGTGTTCGCCAGTTGAAGAACACATAACATGTACTATAAAACTACACAACGGTTCACCGAATCAAATCCATATCAACCACAGCTTTCAATTTCAGAATTTTATCCATGCCCAGTTTCACGTAACTCCCAATCGTCGGCAAATGTTGCTATGGTAGCATCATCTGTATTTGTCATATCTCTGGTGTACAGGATATAACGGGTGATTTTTTAAGAGCTTGAGAACTTTTTTTTAAAAAAAAACGCATAAAATTTGCAAAATCTCATCGGTTCTTTATTTGAAACGTTAGATTGGTCCATGACATTTACTTTTTGAAGATAATTTCATTTAAATGTTGACCGCGGCTGCGTCTTAGGTGGTCCATTCGGAAAGTCCAATTTTGGGCAACTTTTTCGAGCATTTCGGCCGGAATAGCCCGAATTTCTTCGGAAATGTTGTCTTCCAAAACTGGAATAGTTGCTGGCTTATTTCTGTAGACTTTAGACTTGACGTAGCCCCACAAAAAATAGTCTAAAGGCGTCAAATCGCATGATCTTGGTGCCCAACTTACCGGGCCATTTCTTGAGATGAATTGTTCTCCGAAGTTTTCCCTCAAAATGGCCATAGAATCGCGAGCTGTGAGGCATGTAGCGCCATCTTGTTGAAACCACATGTCAACTAAGTTCAGTTCTTCCATTTTTGGCAACAAACAGTTTGTTAGCATCGAACGATAGCGATCGCCATTCACCGTAACGTTGCGTCCAACAGCATCTTTGAAAAAATACGGTCCAATGATTCCACCAGCGTACAAACCACACCAAACAGTGCATTTTTCGGGATGCATGGGCAGTTCTTGAACGGCTTCTGGTTGCTCTTCACTCCAAATGCGGCAATTTTGCTTATTTACGTAGCCATTCAACCAGAAATGAGCCTCATCGCTGAACAAAATTTGTCGATAAAAAAGCGGATTTTCTGCCAACTTTTCTAGGGCCCATTCACTGAAAATTCGACGTTGTGGCAGATCGTTCGGCTTCAGTTCTTGCAGGAGCTGTATTTTATACGGTTTTACACCAAGATCTTTGCGTAAAATCTTCCATGTCGTAGAATAACACAAACCCAATTGCTGCGAACGGCGACGAATCGACATTTCACGGTCTTCAGCAACACTCTCAGAAACAGACGCAATATTCTCTTCTGTACGCACTGTACGCATTCGTGTGGTTGGTTTAATGTCCAATAAAGTAAACTGAGTGCGAAACTTGGTCACAATCGCATTAATTGTTTGCTCACTTGGTCGATTATGTAGACCATAAATCGGACGTAAATCGCGAAACACTTTTCGAACCGAACACTGATTTTTGTAATATAATTCAATTATTTGCAAGCGTTGCTCGTTAGTAAGTCTATTCATTATGAAATGTCAAAGCATACTGAGCATCTTTCTCTTTGACACCTTGTCTGAAATCCCGCGTGATCTGTCAAATACTAATGCATGAAAATCCTAACCACAAAAAAATCACCCTTTACAATATAGGCCACAGTACGCTACCTTGTGGTATGTATGCTTCTATTCTCTTTAGTTAAGAGTACTCTCCGTTATATTTTACACGGAAATACCGATCTGCAATGTAAGATTTAAGAATTTGATAGAACTGCTTAGGTAGATTTCGATGCAATTTAAATTCAAGTTCTTGGTGCCAAACTTTGTCGAAAGCTTGTGCTACATCTAAAAAGATACTGGAGCATATTTTCTTTTTCTCAAGTGCGTCTTCTATTTTGTCCGTTATTCTGTGAACTTGTGCTATCGTAGACTGATTTTCCCTAAAACCAAATTGGTGTGGTGGAACTAAATTTCGTTCTTCTATTAGTGGCTTGATCCTCTTGAGCTGTAATTTTTCAAATAATTTTGTAATGACAGGAAGTAGTGAATTCGGCCTTTCCGACTTTTTGTCGTTTGCTGGTTTGCCTGGTTTAGGGATCATAATTACTTCAGCAACCTTCCACTGTTGTGGGACATATTTTAGTCTGAAAGCACCATTTATTATTTGAACCAGTTTTCGTAATCCCTTCTCGGGAATGGCTTTTACGACTTGCCCAGTAATTAAATCATAACTTGGAGCTTTTTTCGCATTTAAACCGATCGTATATTATAGTCATCAATTTTGCTAATTGATGTTTTGTTTGCATCTGCAGGTTGCCTAGGTAACGGTTGAAAGGTTCCTTCCAAGTGAGCCGCAAATAAAGTAGATTTTTGTTTGTCACTTTTGGCACAGGTTCCTTCTTAATTTATAATATGCGGCACATGCATTTTGGTGTTTTTTAATCCGTTTGTTGCTTTCGAAAGAGAGTAATCAGTGTCTTCATGTTCGGTGAGACCACTTAAGTACTTGTTAATAGTTTCGTTCTTAATTTCTTTTATAAGATGTTTCAGTTCATTGGACAGATAATTGAGGATTTTTTTTTTTGTTTTCCGAGATGCGTGTCCTTTGCCAGGTATTTCGTGCCTTCCGTTTCTCTCTAACTAATTCCCTGACCTCAAGAAGATAATTTTGATTCCTACTGTTAAGCAACTCCAGTTCGTTTTCCAACTGTACCGATGTTTTAATTGGCACTTCAATTAGTTCTTGGAGTAGGTCCCAGTCAGTTCTATTATTTGTTAGCTTAGGCAAATTATCCTTATTAATTATCATTGTGCTGAGTGTCATGATAAGAGGTGAATGGTCAGAATATATCTCCTCGTTATTTCCGTTACATAGAAATCAATGAGATTTGGTATTTTATTTATATCAGCAGACCAATATGTTGGTTAACCTCCAGAATGGAACTCGCAGTGATTTACCCGACCTGCTTCAAAAAGCTCTTTTCCTTTACGGGTTGTAATTCTTGATCCCCAATAGGTGTTTTTTGCATTAAAGTCGCCACCAATAATTCATAGTGTTTGACATTCTTTTTCACTATTACTGACGATCCTCTCCTCGCTTTTCCTCCTGGGTGAACAACATGACAACATTGATAATCACGTATTTTAATAAATGATGTTTCTGTCAAATGATTTTATTATAAAAATTGCTAACTCTAGAACATGCTGCGCTAGTCCGTTCTAGTTCCAGGTGACATTTCTTAATGTATTGCTCATTTTAATATAAGAGGGCTGGTGCTCCGTTCGTGGTTCCTTGCTTTTCTAGACGCTTATATAAACCTTCGAGACCACGTTCTTGTATTGCTAGCCTAGCATTTATGGCTTCTATGCTTCGACATATCCTCTCAAGAGGGTCATCATTAATAGCATTGATAATTGTTGTACAATTTGCGAGTAGGTTTTCCGCTCTGTACCTATAACTGGTGGATTTGGCTCCGCTTGGGTAAGCCAACCTTAGAGTTTTGAGGAAACTGATACATTTAGTTTCTTACTTTTGGAGTTCTTTAGCTACTTCACTTCCTCTGTAATTTTAAGGATGATACCTCTAATTTCCCTAATCAGTGTTGGTGGAATATTTAATTCGACAACATCGTTGGTGTGAAGAATAATAATCGCTTAATAAAATTATAGTCTTCGATAGTCGTCACACTATCTCCTCCCTCCCCCCTGTTTGTCCCGACAGGCATATCCAATGTCATATCGCAACCTGGACAACTTTTTGTCTAACTCGAGGTCTTCTGGATCAATCGCTCTTTAGCAATCAATTCCACTGCCTGACTCACCGTTAACAATCGTACTGGAAACTTCTGCTGGGCCTCTCCCAAGGGTATATGCTCCATTTCATAAGCCAATTCGCCCCTCCTTTTCTCTGGCCGTAAACTGTCAGTTTTCATATTGCTTATCTCAGCAATCAGGCTATCAGGCAAAACGATGGTTCCATCGTTGCGTACACTCTCGTATGTAGTACTAACTACCCGCATCTGAAGCATCTTTTTTGATTTTTGATGTCACTTGGCTCTGCACGTGAGTCTTGTAATTTTCTGTGGCTCCAATAGTTTTGTGTTAGTTTTCTTAACTCCTTTCTCATTATAGTCGTTATCTCCGCAATATCCTATAAATCCAGCTTGATCAACTTTACTACGTCGATGACTAAACTTGCTCTGGCTACCTCATATTACCTGTGGTTACATAAATTGCATTTGAGATGGCAGCATTTCCTCGACAGCACTGATAAACGCGTCCATTGTTAGTCCGTTCAAAACATCTGTAGGTGCAGTGCCATATGCTTGGCGCTTCGATTTCGTTACTTCTCTCTCCAGGTCTTCTTGCAGGCTTACTCCGCGTAGTTGCCACTTGCTTTGGAGTTTAATCTTGCATAATTCTCTGATGTGTGACTATTCGTATCTTAGTTCCAACTCCTTTATGTTGTGAATACATTTTCTCCCGAAGAACCAAAATAGATGCGTTAAACTGCTATTCTGCGCCCCAAAAAATGTACTGGACTGCTGCTTGAAATTACACCTTAAAATTCACAAATGGGATCTCTCCATCGAATGTCAGAGGTTTCCCTCGAGCCGCCAGTAATCGGTTGCGTTGGGAACGTTTTATCTAGCTGGCCTTCTTCAGTAGTTTGCGATTTATGCATTTCGACATGGGCCTCTACTTGCTTACTTTTACCTCGAAAAATTTCATTCCCCCTCTCAGCTCTTTAACTTGGATATCATCGGTATGCTGAGTTTGATAGAACTTACAGTCTAACTCACCAAAACACCCACCAGCTCAGCAAATTGTTCACTTTGCTACTCGCTTTCTGCACCTTGCTGATCTAATTTGGTGCCTTGTTCTGTTCTCATTTCCTTCATTTGAAGTAACAGCGCCTTCATCGTATCTCATGTGTCCAAGGATGACTTCTGTTGTTCAGGAGTAGACTGTTGTATTCTTATGGTAGTTTCTATTTACTCTATCGCTCCGGTTACCTCATTTTTAACGTCTTTTTCAAGAGGTTGGAATTTCTGCTCATCGTTCGGGGTAACTGCAGGAATGATGATACTGGCGTCGGTTATGAATGTCACGTTCCATCATATTTTTGCCAATATAGACCATTCTTTCAAAAATAACTAATATTTATAAATTGTTGGAAGCTGGATAAAAAAGGAAAAAACGAAGGGAAGCTTATACGGTATCCATTTTGTATTGAGTCCCGAAGTTATCCAAATCGCTCGGTAAAATGCGATTAAGATGTTAATTGTTTGTAATGCATTCTTTTGAGATGAAGTGTGGCGCTGGTAATCGGCGTTGAAAATACAAATCTAGACAAGAATATGGAAATATAAAAAGAAATACAAAACGGGAAACACGTAGGAAGTCGAAAGTCCATTTTTTGGATTCCATGGACTACACACTCCATATAAATGAGCTTTTAAGCTCATAAAGAGGCGTGCAGTCTAAAAATTGTTGTGTGCAACTAACTAACTAATTAAATAAATTAAATTAAATAAATAAAATTAAATTCTCAACAGCCCAATAACTGCCCGACTAAGAGCCAGATTTTCCCTCTAGCCATTTCATAAGACGCAAATTAATTTATGTAATTAAAATATCGAAGGCCTTAGAAATGTGTTCACCTTTTCGCGTTTCATGTGATTCAGTGTGCTACCTCGTTTAGCATCATGCCTCGAAAATATAAAAACAAACCAATACGTCTTGCAAACAATTACACATTCCAATGACAAAAGATGACATGAGCTTTGTAAATAAAAAACGACGAAGCAACAATTTGGCTAGTCTCACGTATGTGATTCACAACAGGTAGATATAAATTCGTATATAGGCAACGTATACACACTGCTACTATCTCTCTAATGACTTGGCACCAAACGGGTTAAATATTTCGCCAACATTTCGTCACAGTTAAATGTGCACAGTCATAAAAATACCGCACAAATCTATTTATTTTGTATTTTCGATTTTTTTTTTATTTCACCTAAATAAAATCAGTTTAAATTAAAATATCGCGCGAACTTTAAATCCAAAAAAATTTAAAAAATTTCCGTGTAAATATTTTTTTAAATTTATTGTGATAATTATTTAGTTTAAAACAAAAAACATTAATTAATATTTTTTTTATTTATAGTAAAGTTTAAAGTGTTAAAATTAAGTTTCGATTCGATCGTAAAAAAAGGATAAAAGTGAAAATGGCAACAAAGTTGTTAGTAAATAAACCGTTAGTATTATCAGTTGACTTAGAAAATATTGTTCAAATATTAAGTGTTTATTAATTAGATATTTAATTGGATTTCTAGACGTGTACACAAAAAAAAACCGAATTTAAACTTTCTGCTTATAAGATTTTGTGTTGTCTCAAGTATTTTTTTCTGGTTTTGTGATTTAATTTATGGATACAAAATAAATTAAGGATAACAAAAAATCATAAAAGGGGTTGAATTTCTATTTGTTTATTTTAATTTTATTTTGGTGGATTAACAAAAAAAAAGCTTGCAGCGTATAATTTTTGGCTTAAAACTTTGTGCAGGTTCAGCTACGTGTTGTTTTATTGAAGTTCTGTAATAATTTTTTTTTGTAATAATGCAAAAGACCTTTGGCTGTTTTGATTTTATTCGATATAAATTTCTGATTAGAAATTTGATTTTGAGTTTCATATTATTGTGGGATTTCTAAATCGAATTTTTATTTAAAGATTAAGTGGGTAAACGTGTTTTTATAATTCAAGGCCGGATTGCTCATCGCATAGAAAAATCAATTTTACGCTAAATTTGATATTTTGCCAGTTACGATTTACCGACTTCTTAATTTATTACTAGTTTTAATAAAAGTGGAAGAGACAGTGAAATCTGAATAGTTTTGTTCTAGAATAAATACTTTTCAGAACGTTCTGTTTGCGTGACCGAATTAATTATTCACATCATTTACAACTCTGCAAAAGCATTAGTTTACTGTTGTGTCGTAATTAAGTTGGTCATAATTAATTGTTGTTTTCCCATTGCTGCCAACTCCCCCCGTTTTTAGTACAAAACATAGGAATCGGATTTTTTGGGACGCTGCACTGTTCAAGTTGGTGAGGATCGTTGTTGATCCACTGGTGATGATACGTTGTGGAGAGATGCGATTGATCTATCATCGCTTTCTGGATCACTTGTATCTAAATTTCCTCATCTGATTGTTCAGTAAAGACAGTAGAGTGCAGTAGAGACAACTAGAGTTATACTTGTGAGCTTCACTATTTGGTTTGTTGTTTATATGAATTGGTTAGCTAGATCTAAGGGATCGTTTCTTTTAACGCGCTGATATCTAGGCCTCCATAATATTTCCCGAGCTAATGTGTTGGGATGTTGTTCTAACTTAGTTTGGTATTTTCTGCTGTACTGCTGTATTGTATCTGCCACTGTTTCGATGTATATTTGTGTTACGAATGTACCAAGGTGCGTTTACCATTGTTAAATGCTTCTTCCATGTCAATCTTCTATCTAAATGTAGGCCTAGGTATTTAATGGTTTCGCATTGGGGTAGATTGGTGTTATTTAACTTCACCGGAGGGCTGGTCTGTTTACGGCGAGTGAATGTAATGTGTGCTGATTTCTGCTCGTTTGCTTTTATTCTCCGTTTTGAAAGCTACTTAGCGATTTCTTCTAAGTGTTCTTGCAGGACTCGGGGGTTTTCATGTGTCGCTATTAATGCTGCATGATCTGCAAATTTTGAAACTGTTACATAATTTGAAGTACGAAGATTCGCTATGTAAATTAGATATAACGTTGGACCTAGTACACCGCCTTGTGGAACCTCTGCGCGTATTTCATTTAAATTGGAAGATGCACTATTATATTTCACCAAGAATTTCCGGTTTAGCAGGCAATTTTTAATGATCGCATGATAATTTTATGGTAACTGGGCCTTAATTTTATGTGCAAGGCCTTCATGCCATACTTTATCAAAAGCTTGGGCGATGTCTCAATATGCTGAAGGGCAGTACTTTTTTTCGGTATAATACTTTGCTCTTGCAGAATTGGTTTAATCTTTTTAAAAAGCATTTTTTTACTTTTGTTTCATCTTTACCTGGTTTATGTATCATTATGATCTGTAAAATTTTCCAAGTTTCAGGAAAATACTCAGTTTTTAATTACAGCATTGAAAATGTATGTTACTAATATGATGCCTGATGAATCAGGTGCCTTTTTGCTCTTTTAATGTTCGCTGATCCTTGTTTTTACTTCACGCCATTTATATTTAATTGGTTAAAATTTTGAAGCTTCAACTTCTTCAGGCAGCAATTCCGAGTGTCCATTATTTTCGTTAGGAGTAAATACTTTAACTAAATATTGGGCGAATACATTTGCTTTTTCTGCATCGCTTCTTGCCCAGTTTACCAATCGGGAAGGCGAATCGGAGGACAAGATTGCGTAGGCCGTTTCAGGTTTTTTGTGGCTTTCCACAGTGAATAATCTGTCGCTTCTGATGCGGTAAGTTTACTTAAATAATATTAAATCCCCTCATCATGTTCTTCTGTTAGTGCTGCATTCAGGTTTTTGATAGCTTTATTTAATTTTGATTAAAGTCCAGCTGATCTATGTAACTACCATTGCCTGCGCAGTATGCGTTTGCTCTTTAAGAGCTTTTGGATATTGTGTGATGCTCACTTGTCTTCGTTAGGTGTTGTCCTGCTTCATAAATCTCACATTCCGTTTTAAGTGGGATGCTTAATGAGAACTCTCCTGTCACTGCAGATTTGAATTGAGACCAATTATTGTGTCGGTTCGTTAAAAAAATATTTGATTCTGAATTTAAAACTTGTGTGCTTAATGTTATTAAAACCGGGGAGTGGTCAGATGATAGTTCGTAGCATGTTTTGGCCGTAACATAAGTTCTAGCAATACTCTTTGTTACACAGAAGTCGATTAAATTGGGAATTTTTCATCTATCGGTTGGCCAATATGTTGCTCTGCCGCCAGAAACATGATCTAGTTTTCCTTCCTGGATATCAAGGTTTTGAAATAATTTGCAAATTGTTCTTTTTAATTGAATTTTTCGGTGGACAGTAAGCTGATGCTAGTTGCTCGTATATGCTCCTCACGATATTTTTCTAGTTCATGGTGTCTTATTCTGCCTCTAATAAGCACTGCTGATCCCCCACGTGGTTTCCCGTTAGGGTGCTGGGTATCGTAAATTTTACAGAGCTCATTTGTGTGAAATGTGTCTCAGAGACCATCATGATGTCAATGTTGTGTTCATTATAAAAATGATGTACTTCTAATTTATGTTGCGCTAGCCCATTGGCATTCCATAAGGCTAATTTAAGTTCAATCATCTTATATTTTGATTGTTCGTTGACAGTTGCATCAGAGTAGTCATGTTTTGTAGATTCCCTGATCAACATTCTGAGGTTTATTTGCTTTATTTCGCATTTGATTGATAACTCGTGGCTCAATTCGTTGCCTTGGTGTCATTTTTTCCTTAACTCTTTATACACAATGCATCCTCTGTGATTAGCCATATGGCTTTCCCCACAATTGCTGCACTTCTTTACTTCAGGTTTGGTTTTGTCTAAATCACACTCGCTAGCTTTGTGCAACTTGCCGCATATCACGTAAACAGCTGGCAGTTTACAATAGTATCGAGAATGCCCAAATTGTTAGCAATTGGTGCATTGTAAGACTGACTTACGTTTGTATAGCTCTTCCATTACCATTCTTCTATACAACAGATACCACATGTTGTAGATCTATACAACAGATACCACATGTCGGTTGGCACTCTGGTTTTTGCTGCTGCAAGTTCCAGCTCAACTTTGAACATTGGTTGAGGGATTTTCTCACGATTAATAATGTTGATAACGCTACTGTTAGTCCTCTCGGACTTTTCAATCTGTATGTGTAAAAGTATTTTTTAGCTGCTTCTAAGATGGCAACAATTTTGCAATATTCTTCGATGCTCAAGGCCTGAATTCTGGTTTCACGGATATTGCCTTGTTTAATTGGAGCAATGAAAAACTCCTCACCTGTTTCCTTTTTAAGATCAGCTACTAATTGTTGAGACGACGCTTCTCGAAGATATATTGATGGTGCTCTCTTTTGGTGCTCTCTCCTCTTCTCGAGTTCCCTCCTCGTTACTGCTTTTATGTCCACACAGATGGTGAAAACGGTTATCAGTTGTTATCCCTGTTTCTAGTTTTAACGTTTTTGTTGCAGTTTGCACTGGAGACTTGAGATTACGGTTACGGTTATGTAACGTTCCATTGACATTGCTTTTATCCATTATAGCGATATCGCTTGATACAAAATTGTTACCTACCACAATATTTGATGTTGTAGCACTTTTTAATGTTTGTGAACCGCTTACACTTTATTGAATTGCATTTTTATTTATGCCAGATAACGATTTTACTTCCGTACTTCGCGACGAGTAAAATCGATATGATGTTGTTCCAGTAAAAATTATGTTCCAGTAAAATATTGTAATAAACGCTTCCATTCTTTCGATCTCCTTACCGGATTGCCATTTGATTGTATTATGTATTGCGGTAAACCTTAGCATATACAATATCCCCCTGGTTGAAGATCAGGTACGTGTTTCCCTTCACAAATTTTCATTAACGATCGTTTTAATTTATTTATTTATATTCATAGTGTTAACGTGAGCATGTACCGGTTTTTGCCATAAAACGCACTCATTTATCACAAAAAAACCAAGAATATTTCGGATTCTAGCTGTCAAAGTTTATGTATATTTTATGTTTTATGCAAATCTCTGAAATCTCTGCTAACGCGAATTACGATGTACTGCCCGGGTTTGTTGTATTAGCAAAGGAAAGATGTGAAGTGTCAACATTTAGGAAACATTTAGGAATTAGTACATATTCAATTTTTGTTATGACAGCGTCAATAATGTTTTGACGTACAAAATCAATTTATAATTGTTTTTTCGATTACGTCGTTCACTCGGGTTTACAATAAAATTATACGGAGTGATCTAACTTCACTCTTCACATTCTCGCGGAGAATATCATGATAATTCTTATCATTTTGGATGGACTGAACACGCCGATTAAAACAAGTCTACAAATTTGACATGAAAAATATTAATGTAAAAATACAAAATAAAATAAATTCGCTTTGGATTTGAAAACTAAAACTATAAAAATAAAGTAACAAGTAAGTAACAATAATAAGATCACTGGAAGGGGGGGGAGCATAAAATTGTCTTAATCTAGTTTTCAAATTATCTTTAGTTAAGCGAAAATCAAACAAACAGTTAATTTTATAGAAAGTGTTACACATCATCTTCACTGGTTCATTATCGCCATAGTTGGTTCTGTGTCTATATAAGTAGAGGAAGTCATGATCTCTTAGTTGTGTACTAGGAACCTTTATTTTAATTGGATTTCGTACATCCGGTGCGTCGATTAGACCTAGTAGGAGATTGCCAATAAATGTGCTTTTAAGCAATCCGCGGACATTTTTGAGTGTTGCCCAGCTGTATGTTTTACATCCAGTTAAATATGGTGATTGTCGCTCTATGTTTTCGTGGTATGGTACATCACGTTCATAAACCCATCCGTCTTTCCAGGTCAAGTAGCGTATAAACTACCTTTGAATTTTTTCAATACTTTGGATATGTTCTTCGTAAACCGGATCACACATTTACAGCATATTCCAGCTGGAATCGAACGTAAGCACAATACAAATGTCTCCAAATCAAAAGTATTACTCGTCCAAAGCTTGATAAAACAGAGCAAAGGAGTTCGCCCTAGCGATGGACAGTTCAATGTGCTTAATAAAGCTCATGTTTTCAACGGAAGTAATCCCTAGATCATTAGTTTCAAGTAAAGGGTTTTCCAATAGGAATGATACAATTAAAAAATTTAATAAAAAAACACATAAATTATTCAGTGAGACCAAATTTTTTTTATTTGAAAGGTTACATTATGCCATTATGTATGGAAAATAACATCATTTAAATGACCACCACGACTTCTCCGTATGTTCTACAATCTGTCACCCCAATTTATCATCACTTTTTCACATAAATTTAGCTGTATTTCATCAATAGCACGTTCAATGTTGATTTTAAATTACTCAATTTTTATTGGATTATCAGCATAAACTTGTGACTTAACATATCCCTAAAGAAAGAAACCACAAGGTGTTAAATCACACGACCTAGGAGGATAATCTTGAGGTAACTTCATCACCAAATTTTGTTTTCAATAAATCAATTGTTAAGGTGGCTGTGTGGCAGGTGGCACCGTCTTATTGAAACCACACATCTTCCAGAATATTCTCAACAACAGCGGGAAAAAAAACATTTAGCATTGTACTGTATCGTTCTCCATTGACTGTTACTCTTCGACTATTTTCGTCAAAGAAATATGAACCAATCACTCCACCAGTATGAATTGCACACCACACAGTAACTTTATCTGGATGTAACGGTGTCTGAACAGTTTCGTGTGGATTTTCATCACTTCAAATTCAGCAATTCTGTTTGTTTACATAACCATTTAACCAACAATGAGCTTCACCACTGAATAAAAAATTTCCATAAAAATGTTCATCATTTTCAAGCTGTTCAAGTGCAAAATCAGAAAATAAACGAGGTTTATGGTGGTCGAATGGCCTCAGTTCTTGAACTAGCTGAATGTTGTAAGGATGTAAACTCAAGTCTTTTGTTAAAATTCTCGATGTTGTTATTTGAGAAAGATTTAATTGTTGAGAACGACTTGGAACCGATAAATTTGGATTTTCTCGTACACTTGCCGCTACCAAATCAATATTCTCCTGTGTGCGTGCATTTCTTTGTCGTACTAATACTCTTGTATCGTGTAAAGAAAATTCACTTTCAAATTTGTCTACAATACGACGAATAGTGAGTCGATTAACTGGTTAATATCGTTCACGAATTCTTCTTATATTTCTTTCAGTATTCACATATAAGCGCTGATTTTGATAAAAGAATTTAACAATTTCTAAACGTTGTTGAAGCGTACATCTTTCCATTATTAAAGGCCTAACCTACTGAACACAAATGACAGAAGAAATGTCACAAAATAATACGCAGTGTTGTCATTATAACCTATAGATATAGGCCATTTACCTTATGTCTTGTGTAACAGAGTTTTCTTTTCGGTGAAATAATAGAGATTGGCACTATTCAATGTTGAGCCTCAGAGAATTAAACTCGCATCATATCAGACAGATTGCCAATGTCTTCTTGTAGTTTATTGGCATTGTCGACTGACTCGGCGACTTTGTAGATCTCGAGGTCATCTGTGAACTTCGGGATTTTGGAATGCTTTATCACTTCAGTAATATCTGAGCCTTGTGGACCACCAAAGGGTCTCTTGTACTGTAATCGACCTTTTATCTCCTATTTCAATATCTTGGAAGCGATTACTCAAATAAGATTTGAACTACTAACTTGTTTGTGCTTCTCAATTTATTTATAGGACATAAAACCATGTTTAGTACTGCGACATATACCGCGAAAGCACTACTTTGAATGAGTTGCATATTACCAGTTCAAATGGCTTAGGTATTGCAGAGATGTAATACCTCTGGAGCAAGAAACATCATTTCTAGATCTAGTTTTGCAAATAGGCGTCTCTCTAGTTTTTCCACTTTTGTGGAAAAGTTGCCAATTTTAATGACTGATTAAACAAAATGCTTAGATGAACTGCCAAATTTGCAGAATTTTTCAAAAATGAAGCAGGAATATCATCTAGATCACATCCTTCTCCGAACCCTACCAATGCTCGCTGGATGTATTCTGCCTCGATATGTGGAGTAAATATGAATGTACTATATTCACTAGCGTTTGGATCTTTATAATTATCAATGGGCGCTTTCAGGGCAACCAACAGTTATTAACATGTTGAGTAAAATCGCGGCCAACGCTATAAAAATGTTCTATGAAATTTTCAAATCAAATTGGCGATGATTTTACTAATCATGAAAGGGGACCTGAAAGTGCCCAATGTCTTTTGTTTTATATACAAATTGGAAAACTAAGCTAACATGTTTGTTATGATCTGCGGATCACAAGATTTTTAAACTTTAAATTTTATTCAGTGGCACTATTCTGGTTTTCTCTGGCAATAGGGGATTGAGAAAAATATTTTCATATCATTTTTATCTAAAATGTATTTTTCTGGTCTACTGCGGCAATAAGTTTTATGTTTTTCCCTATAAAAATTTTGTGGAACCAAAGTTTCCCAACTAACTTTGTTTCGAAAATATTGACACCAAAGTTATTCCCTCAGTACACCAGCAAAATACAATTTGAACAAAAATGTTATGAAAATATTTTTCCCAATTTCCTATTCCCAGGGAAAGTCAGAATGAATCACGGAAACATAAGTAGAGGCTTACTTTAAGAGCATTGTCAGCAAGACTGCTAAGTTGGTCATCATAAATACCATGGAGAATATTTGTTCAGTTTATTCATAGACATTGGAATGAATAAATGAATGCCTTTAAATAGACGTATGTATGCCATTGCTGTTAAACTCGGCATTCCAATTTATTTGTTCAAAATACTGTTGTAAGTTATTCCAATTGGCTTTTTTGAAGTTGTAATATGATTTCCGACTTTGGTAATTTAGAGACCTGTTGTTCACATTGGTTTCCAATATTATTTCTATTGCTTTGTGATGAATATCATTAATAACGAAACGTGTCGGGGATTCTTCTGTTTTTAATAAAATTGGTTCGTTAGTAAAAATTAGGTCTAAGGTTCGGCCTAATCCAAATTTTATCTCGCGGAATTGACTCATATTTGAGTCAAATATGTTGTCGATGAATAGGTACTCGTTATTCGAATTCACGTTTACAGACATAATCTCGTTCTTTTCTTCATCAAGATGGAAATCCCCAGTTATTAAAATTGGTATACGATGATGTAGGTGAATCGGGTGGAATACACACCACGTAAATTCGTATTGCCTTGTCATTGATGGCTATTTTAATACACAAATCTACTAATTCATTAGGCTGTGATGTATCGACAGCTATTAGTACGCCGCCACCTGATATTTTTCAGGCTTGTTTGGGATGAGCGATCACAGCTATAAGATATTAATATTGACTATAGGGAAGAATTCTGAACTTCAAATTTTATCATTGAATAATGTTTTACAGACGGTTTAAACCGGAAAGTGTGTTTTTAAAACCAAATTATGAAAGCACTTTATCCACGTAAATGGAGGATATTCAGCATCTGTGGATGTCCAACTGCTGTTGATGGCGATCTCGCGCATTTCTGCTTGAGGCCTCGATACGTCTGGCAGAAGTAAGTTGAGTAACTCCAAGCGATGTAACTCCGCCCCTAACATGGAGAACAGACGCTGGAAAAACCCACCTCTAAGATGGGGAACAGACGCTTCAGTATTTGCCATGAGTATTTCCTCATAAGACAAGTAATTCGGGTTTCACCGCGCCCTTACTCGCGAGGTATACTTTTAGCGTTACCCAGGGTGCAGCGCGGGGAGCATATATACCCGAAATTTTATTATCGAAAGGAATTTTTTACTTCCTTATTAATGAAGCATGCTAAGGAAGCATGCTAATTCTAGAATTTTCTGAATTTTATTTGTTGAAAAAATACGTTAATGCAGAGTCCCATAACACACTGAAACAAAGAATTTTAAGCACTTCGTAATAATCTTTTCAATATTCAAATTTCGTAATTTTGATATTTTAGCTAATTAAATACCTTACTTTGTAAGGTGACTGCACCTTTATATTTCTCTATTTAAACAATTTAAACCCACTAATAGTACCATTTTCCGTCTTCTTAATATTTTCCAACTACTTAGACTGTAAACATAAAGTACCTCATTGTAGTCGATTGTTACGACCAATTAAGTTTCAAGTATTTTAACAATTAACCACTTCCCAATAATTTTTACATTTTTTTGGTGTCGTGGTAAAGTGACTTGGAATTTGTTTTTGTATTGTGATAAATCTGACTTTAAAATAGTTTAAATTTAACAATGTTTTAAAAAATGTCAACAACAATTTTTAAGAAACAGATTCGTTTATTATTTGCTAGATCCATTTTCTCGTCCGTCGTCTTTCAAACATTTTTATTTTTAAAGTGGAAATTATATTTTATTTTTGAAACGTAACAGTGAAAAGAAAAATTATGGTCGGTTACAAACAAACTTATATTTTTCATTGGGTGGTTTGTGAAAATGTTGTACATACACAAGACACTGTAACAAAAACCGAAAATGTGGTAAAATTCTTGAGAAAATTAATGAAAAATAACAAAAATATTTGTTGGTATTTTGTCGAGTTTCTATATAATTGGGTTGGCTCAAATATATAAAACACTTTGATTTATATAAATACATAGTTATTGCTGTACATAGTAAACATAGTACATAAGAATTGCAAGTGATGTGACATTTCAATTCTTAGATTTTTATGGAGAAATTAAAATTTATTTATTTATGTTCATCTACTGAGTACTGAGTATGTTTTATTTACACAAAATTGGAAGAAGTTAAACAATTATTTTGTGATTTATTGTTGTTACATGTTTGATAAATGTTATGATGTGATATGTTTACAATCATAATATCTGTACATGTATGTTCCGTTACATAGTACGTTAGAATGCATACAGGGTGAGTTTTTTTTTACATGCCGGGCTTTTATCTGGTTCAAAACAACTTAGAACGAAAATTGTTCAGTGCCTCGGGGGACTGTAGTGGTGATCTATGGATATAAGCAAAAATTGTTCTGCATCACCCGGTATAGCATCTATAGCATTTTATTTATTTTATTTATTATAAATGTTTTTCGGGATTAAAGTTTATACCAAACTTGTAAATTATATAAGTTGTATAGAGTAAACTATTTTTTGATTTATGAAGTTAATCCCTTAAAGTTATTTTGTCATTTTTGATTGTCGTATCTGGTTATAGATAAAAATTTGTTATTTTAGGTTATTTGAAATCGGTAGAGTACATTTGCATCCTAAATACTAATTTGATAAATGTATTTTACATGCTCCTGAATATTTAGAGCCCAATTTATTATCGAAACTAAACTTTTTATCGAAGATGCTTAACCCTAACCCGAATCAAAGTTTATCTTCTTTGTTTCGCACACCAATGGAAAATGGAATGGAATAATCACAGAGATCTAAGGGAGATGTTAAAGCAAATGGAATAATAGATTTAGCCAATTTAGCACTTTCGGGGTTAGATTTAGTAACGAGATGTAACTTTGCCCCGATGGGCAATTTAGCACTATTTAAATATTTTTAGCACTAACCTAGCACTTTGGTTTGGTCTAGTTTCTACTGGACTATAGATTAAATTTCTAATTGATGTTTCTTATTTCTTCATAAGAAGGAATGGAAAACTAATCATTTAATGTTATTTCCTCTGTCCACGTATTTGGATCCATAGGAAAGACATAGCAGAATTTTACCGTTTCTAACTCAATAATTTCAGTATTCAGGGCTTAAATTTTCAATGTTTTTAATATGATCCAAGTACGCAGTAGATACTAAAGCCCCAGAAGTCAAATCAATATGCAAATGTGGCAATTTATCCTCGGAAATCCCGTTATTCGGGTCAGTTTCTTTCAATTCATCGATTGAGCACAAATAGGAATTAGATCGTATTATAAGGTTTCACCCAATTTAGCAGTTCGTCGGTGTTAAGTGCTTCATAGAAAGCTCTGGATAGAGAGTCAGCCGCAGAGTTTTCTGAATCCTTTCGATAATCAATTTGAAAGTTATAAGGTTGAAGTTTCAAACTTCATCTGGTTAGTCAGCCTGAGAGCTCCTTCTGGGACATTAACTAACGTAATGCAGAATGATCTGAATAAATGGTAAATACCGATTTAACCCTCGATATATCGTCATGAAAAAGCATTCAAGCTCGGTGACGGTATAATTTCTCTGAGCTGCGTTTAGCTTCTGTGAGATGAAAGTTATTGGACGCCCTTCTCTTGAACAGACATTACACTGAAAATGAAGAAAGGCCGACTAAAATTTCGATTAGCTGAAACCGGTGCAATAGAAAGAGATTTTTTGAGATTATCGAAAGACTGTTGAGCTCGAGGTCACCAAATTACAGGGTGGCTGACACGAAGTGTTACCAAAACAAAACGCCACAGAATTTTTATTTTTTGATGAATTTTATTGAATCAAAGTAAAAAATGTTCACAAATATTTAAATTCTCGAATTGCATTAGCAGTTTTCGATTTGGCCACCCTTAGCCGCGATTATGGCCTTCAAACGGCCGACAAAGCTAATGCATGCAGTGCAAAAGTGGCTCTGCGGTATTTTGGCCCATTCCCGGCGAAGCGCTTGCTTGAGATGATCGACACTTTAGTATTTTTTTGTCCCAGCCTTGCTCTTCAAAATACCCCAAACCGAGAAATATAGCGGATTTGCATCCGGTGAATTTGTTGGCCATTGGGCAGTGGAAATTAATTGCAGAATGTTGTTTCTCAGCCAATCTTGATTGACGCGCGCTTTATGACTCGGCGTCGAGTCCTGTTAAAATGTACAGGCTCTGCGGGCGAAATTTTTTTGTGCCTAAGGCTCAACGCTCCCTCCAACACATGATCTCTATAAATTTGACCATTTATGTTGATGTCACGGTTCAAAAAAACGAGCGGTGAACGGCTTTCGGCCGTTACAGCGGCCCAAACCATCACCATCAGCGGCGCTTGGTTTCGAGTGGCAATCCGTTGGTCCAAATTTTCAGTAGAAGGGCCGGGCAAGTAAATCCGGTCGTTTTGCTTGTTCATAACGAACGGTGACTCATCGGAGAAAACCAAATTCGGCAAATCGCCACTTTCGTACTCTAACTTTTTTTTGAGCATCGATGAAACCATGCGTTTTATGAAATTTCAAGCCCTTTAGTCCAAGATGACCTTTCAATATGTGCTGCATCCGTCCGAGTGAAATGTTCGCCTCACGAGCCATTTTTCTGCCACTACGGCGCGGATTCCGAGCAAATTTGGCCTGCACCTTCCGAATGATATCCGGCGATGTTGCAGTGCGTTTCGATCCATCACCATGGCATTTTGCAATGCTGCCAGTATCGTTATACCGATTTATGGTACGATACACAAACAGTTTATTCACATTCAGATGTTTTAACTGGTAACAATGTGCGGCTGGGGTTTTCAAGCCAAATATAGAGCAATCACACTATTACGCTTGAATTCCATAACTTTTAAGCGGATAACTTTTTTTCTGAATATTTCCCAATAAAATGACAGTCTGAAGTTGGTAACACTTCGTGTCAGTGACCCGGTAGTTTGTTACCTTTCTTAAGGAGATTGCAAAATTTTGTATAATACTTCTATACCACCCACAAAGTCCCAAGAAGCGCCGTATCTGCTTACGATCTTTGGTGTCGGATACCCCCTCCAATCACATATTCCAGATTTACGATTTCTTTGAGAAGAAATTTACATTTGGAGACGTTTACTGTGAGCGCACCAGATTTCAATATTTGAGTCACTACACCGCGACACATGGTTTGCGGAGCGTCACATAAACCGAATGGTATGGCCATGAACTGGTATTTGGGATGCCAGGAGGCACTGTAAAAGCCGACTTGTTGTGGAATTCCGGGTGGAGGTGGATTTGCTAAAAGACATATTTGAGATAAATTGAACTTATGTAATTCGTTTCCTCTAGTCGACCCAGTAATCCTTCGACAAGGGGCAATGGATAGGCATCTTTTACTGTCTACTTATGTTTGCTGGGCATACAAACACAACCAACTTAATGGTAAAGCCTTTGGTTAAAGAGCAATTCGGATAACCAAGAGCTTTGGCTGATCTCAATAACGCCTAGAGCCAGCTTCCGATCTAATTCGGCATACATGAGCTTCTGTAAAAGCGCTGTTTAACAGCCTCACTCCCTTCACGAATCTTAATTGAATGTGGTTGAGGAGGGTATTACCGGATAAGTTCGTCGAGTGTAAGATTTTGTTCAGGTGTTAGCTGATGTCGTTTAGGCACATCACAGAGTTAGATCACTTATATGTTGAACTGTAAACGAAATTTGGAAGCAGTTCCAGAAGTCGATCTCGAGGTAAAGAGGTTGCTCAAACTCCTACGATATTCAGACGTAGTTTATGTGTTTGATAAATGGATTTTTGAGATATACTTCTCAGGCATACGGTAGAGGAACGTTTCTATTGCTTTTGACTGTAAGAGTTGCAGAAAATTCGATAACAGTAATTGATTATTTGATGAAGATGGCGCGAAGTAGACTTGGTTTATTTTATTAGAATTATGTGAAGAAATAATTTGTGGATTATAGGAACCTATGAAGATGTTTTGTGTGGATTTCCAGCGCTCAAATTCGCTTGTGACATGGAGGAAGTGTATGAAGTTGCGCTGGGTCGGATTCTTCTACACGTTGACTTGGAAATCCATTTTGAGGTGCAGGGATCCCAGTCATCCCCTGGCCTCTCGGTAAGGTTCCCAGACAACGTGGACGGGATAATGCACAATTTTTAAAGGTATGCCTAAGGTCACAACAATTGAAGCAAATTGGTTCTTTCTCAACGGATTTAAAATAACGTTTTAATAGTGGTGGTTGTTGCATAGCAGACATGTTCGACTCGCTCTTTTATTGATTTTCATTGCCGCGAGATTTGGTTTTCCGTAAGTCAAAGGTTTAGTCCTCGCGAATTCATAATCGTCTTCTTGGTAATTCAACTCATTAATTGCGACTGCGCGCGAGAATGGTGTGTATTGTAGGCTAACCTTGAGACGAGACCAGGTGTTTTACCAAGTAGCACAGAATTTAATTAAATCGTTGATATTCGTGAAGTAGCGATCAGTGAGGTGATATTGTAATTTGGGATTCATATTGTGCATAGTCTCCAGTCTACGGTCTTCGAATTTTTTCAGGAAAATCTTTCTTAACTGCTCCCAATTCAAACTTCGACTATTTCGAATATAGTTCCAGTACCAATACAGTTCATTTACCAGGGATTCTTTTGGAATATTCATGGTACTTCCAAGCTTTTCAACCTGAAGGATGAACAAGTCAGCAGGCAATCCACTAGGTGAACCATCGATGTGACGCCTGATATTGCACGGGTTTTTGGTCTAACATGGTAAGGTTCATTTGATTTTAAATAAGCGTCAAATTCCGTACTTTGAAATTGACTCGCTCACTTTTGGGCTTGATTAGAAATAAATGGCACTGAAGAAAAATTTGGAAGTGCATGGATGATAGCAAAGGGTTTTTTGTGGTTCGCTTAGTGTATCTCATACTGTTGAGGAGTAATTGACTACCGACGCGGGACTTATACCAGGTTTAGACACTATTGGATTACTGATTGACGTAAAGTTGTTGTTTGGTTTTCTCTCAGTGATCGCTTTTTGCCACTCCTGTTTTTGCCAAATTATATTATTCAATTGTTCCGCGAGCCGCTGTACCTGCGCTGCTACGGTCACAACCAAGTTTTCGGTACAACAATTTTTGCTTATTTCTGGTATTATTTTGTGAAGAAAGCTGGTTCCCTACCTTCTTGCCTAGAGATTTACGATCTTTATAAGAAGAAGCAGCTTGGGTCATTATAATCGGATTTGCATATGTTGCTACTACACTAGTAACATTAAGAGGCATCTGCCTTGTAGCGGGCTGAGCTTTAGCGAGCGATTCATACGTAGGAGATGTCGTTGCGATTTCCAAGCCGGGACCGAATTTGTAAGATTTCTTGATTTAAGTTATAGGGTGACACGTTTTCAAGAGTTAAAAGTTGATCTCGTAAATTTCCCAACTTGATCAGACAAAACACCAAATTTCAATATCTGGCTCTTTTAACGAACCGGATGACTGGAATGTGACCACCAAACGTCCAAAAATGTGGCGAGAATAAAAATCACGTAATGCACGGAACGATTCTCAAACGGAGCTGTACATTCGACTCTGATTTTCTGAAAGAAAACTCTAATGTCAAGAGTTTCAAATGAGTAATATGTTGTTTTGTAATAAAGGAGCATAGAACTTGCTTACATATTTTAAAAAAACACATTTTACCTGTTGAGGTGCAAAAATACGTACTCATAGGAGCCTCAAAATAGTACTTTGAGAGTATTTAAGTTTAAAAAAAATGTAGCAAAAATTGAATTTATACAAAAAATATCACACGTTTATTTTACTGAAGTAATTTTTTCGTAAGTTTTAAATTTTATGTGAAAGTGGGTCCTTATGAAAAGCTGATAGCTGGGAGCTTAGTAAAAGCTTTGAAGTAACAATAGATCTGGAAAGATGTTGTTGATGGTGACTTGGTGGTTTTGACTGGTATCTTTAATAACATTTATTATTGTCAGCACTCTCCAATTTTTTACATTCTCGAATGAGAGTAGTGCCTTATAGCCTAGACAGACTGTGGTTTAGTTGATAGGAACCAAGCAGACATTTTATCAATACAAAATAGCTACATAAAAGAATAATTTTTTTTTAGAAAATGAAGAAAGCAAAGGCTGCCAGATTTATTTTGGTTTCAAATTGAATCGTATCAAGTGAAAAATTATTTATTTAGTTTTGTTTTTTGATCACCCAGTAAAATCCAAGGCCTGCTACAATCTTATTTGGATTTTATGGATATTTGATTGATTTCTTTTCGATAAAATTTGCTCTTGGCGTAAAATTTTACAGAGTACTTGACCGAATTTTCAAACCAATTAAGCTAATCCTCAGACTGTCAAGGCAATTATTTCTTCCCAAATTTAGATTTACCTTTGAAACATAAAGACCACTAAACCGAAACCCATTCCAAGATTTAAAATTTTTCAACACGCAGGTTAAGATAAACCATTAGGGACTCAAACAGGACAAATGAAAGGTAGAATTAGGTAAACTTTGGTCATTTGTATATATAATTTGTGTTTGTTTAAAATTCAGTGATTAATTTCAGTCTTTAAATTAATGCCGAAGCGTCACGCAGAAGTTTATATACTGGTGAAGAGCAATCATAACAAAAAAAATTAGAAAGTATCACCCATTTGCCATTTGAGGTTTTTTCAAAAACCGTTACCCATAAATTCTTGAAACTACTGTAACATAAATTGCTAAACTCATGTTGAAAACTCTTAAAGATGTTAAAAATGGGATCTTTAAAGATTTTTTAGTAAGTAAACGTTTGATAGTTTTTCCAAACAAATTCAAGTCCACCAGTCGGTCTTCACACTTAATTTTTACATTAAAATCAATATTTTTTATAAGCAATTCAAATCTCCTACTCAATTGCTAATGAAAAACATGTACCTTTTCATATTTTGAAAATATGAAAAATTATGCTTGCGTAATGTTTGCCTAATAAAGGGTGATTTTTTTGTGGTTAGGATTTTCATGCATTAGTATTTGACAGATCACGCGGGATTTCAGACAAGGTGTCAAAGAGAAAGATGCTCAGTATGCTTTGACATTTCATAATGAATAGACTTACTAACGAGCAAC
The DNA here is from genome assembly GCA_963691935.1 of Nephrotoma guestfalica. NCBI lineage: Eukaryota > Metazoa > Arthropoda > Insecta > Diptera > Tipulidae > Nephrotoma > Nephrotoma guestfalica. Next base: position 246,676,277 of record OY829915.1, read on the forward strand.
GCTTGCAAATAATTGAATTATATTACAAAAATCAGTGTTCGGTTCGAAAAGTGTTTCGCGATTTACGTCCGATTTATGGTCTACATAATCGACCAAGTGAGCAAACAATTAATGCGATTGTGACCAAGTTTCGCACTCAGTTTACTTTATTGGACATTAAACCAACCACACGAATGCGTACAGTGCGTACAGAAGAGAATATTGCGTCTGTTTCTGAGAGTGTTGCTGAAGACCGTGAAATGTCGATTCGTCGCCGTTCGCAGCAATTGGGTTTGTGTTATTCGACGACATGGAAGATTTTACGCAAAGATCTTGGTGTAAAACCGTATAAAATACAGCTCCTGCAAGAACTGAAGCCGAACGATCTGCCACAACGTCGAATTTTCAGTGAATGGGCCCTAGAAAAGTTGGCAGAAAATCCGCTTTTTTATCGACAAATTTTGTTCAGCGATGAGGCTCATTTCTGGTTGAATGGCTACGTAAATAAGCAAAATTGCCGCATTTGGAGTGAAGAGCAACCAGAAGCCGTTCAAGAACTGCCCATGCATCCCGAAAAATGCACTGTTTGGTGTGGTTTGTACGCTGGTGGAATCATTGGACCGTATTTTTTCAAAGATGCTGTTGGACGCAACGTTACGGTGAATGGCGATCGCTATCGTTCGATGCTAACAAACTTTTTGTTGCCAAAAATGGAAGAACTGAACTTAGTTGACATGTGGTTTCAACAAGATGGCGCTACATGCCACACAGCTCGCGATTCTATGGCCATTTTGAGGGAAAACTTCGGAGAACAATTCATCTCAAGAAATGGCCCGGTAAGTTGGGCACCAAGATCATGCGATTTGACGCCTTTAGACTATTTTTTGTGGGGCTACGTCAAGTCTAAAGTCTACAGAAATAAGCCAGCAACTATTCCAGTTTTGGAAGACAACATTTCCGAAGAAATTCGGGCTATTCCGGCCGAAATGCTCGAAAAAGTTGCCCAAAATTGGACTTTCCGAATGGACCACCTAAGACGCAGCCGCGGTCAACATTTAAATGAAATTATCTTCAAAAAGTAAATGTCATGGACCAATCTAACGTTTCAAATAAAGAACCGATGAGATTTTGCAAATTTTATGCGTTTTTTTTTAAAAAAAAGTTCTCAAGCTCTTAAAAAATCACCCGTTATATGCAACTTTTATTGAGAAGCTCTTTTGATAATCTTTTTATCATTTTGCTTACTCCGAAATTCCCTTTCACTTTCATAATGCCGAGAAACTTTAAACGTTTTAGTATGTACTTAGTGAACAAGGAAACTGTTTCAACATTATGGTGTGTTGTGCCTAATAACCCTAGGACACCTGTTAGTTCTAAAAATATGTTATTTTTTAATTTCTGAAGAGTTTCAGAAAATTCGACTTCGGGTTAGACAAATCTATGACAAATATTTTATCTATACTCACGACCCCGAACAGAATTAAAATTTCAGATAATAGTAGAAACGCGTTTGGAAATTCAAAACCCATAAGCCAATTTAAGATACCAATACATTATAGAAAATCATCCGATCATTATAGAAAACAATCAATATTTTCACCTCCATGACCATTAATTAAAATATTTCGGTGCTTTGTAACGGGATCAATAGATTTAGACACTCAGATTTTGTTGCATTGCTAAGCTTACATCTATTTAAATGGCACTTTCAGCATACTCGTGTACTAAGGTATGAGGTCAAAAGATACAAAAAATTTAAAAATTCATAAATTAGACCACTCATGTCTCCAAAAACTTGCAAATTGTAAAATCTGGAATTTTGAACGTTTGCCAAATCGTGTATTGAGTTAATCTATGTCAAGTCCACTTAATATTCCCATGTGAAGGAAGATTTTGATCAGAATTTGGTTAGAGGCCAAGTTTATAGTTGCACGATACAACTGATCATAGTCTGTTATATTTACAAAACACTAATACTACAACGGTCTTCAACCCGATTAAATTAATCTAATTTCTAAATAAATTAGCAATGCTGTACAATGAATCAGCTACACCAATTCGTATTCGATCTATAAATAGCTTTATGAGTCTATTTACATTTTGTCTAATTGCACCAAACGTTTATTTTGGCGTCATCCAACAAAACAGCGTCTTAAATTATATTTTGCTGGCACCGCTATGGCAAAATATTGATTCGTAATGTGCACGTTTGAATGGGTATAGCACACACAATAATGATTCACACCTCATTGTAATTCAACCTTAAAGGCACCAATCTAAGTTCAATTTAGATTGTTATTGGTGTAAGCGCGCGCGTTATTGGTGTGATGTTCGGGATTTTCCATTTTGGGAAAAATTTAATAAAAAATATGGGATCATGAAAATTAATATATGATATATTGTTATACTATATGTGTGTGTGTATGTAATCAGAAGAGATTGTGTCTAATATTTGATTTTTTTTGTTCATATCATAAATCTTGCTTAGTGAAGGTAGAATTTTGCCGTAACATACATGATAAATGACATGGTGTATATAGTTTGTACTCCGTGACACGAAAACAGATACAAAAATATGTGATGTGTATTGAAGAATTTTTTTTTTTTTCAAAATGGTATTTCGGGATAATTGATTATGATGTTATATATAGAAGCTTTTTTGCAATGCGTTCGACTATTTTTATATTCCTACGTGATTAATATAAAATAATAATCTTTTATGTATACGCGCGCGTTTCCAATCTCTCTTCCTTTTATAACATACATAAATTTATGATTCCTGCCCTAGTGCCTTGTAATACTAAACCAGCTTTACTAAACCGGTTTTTAAGTAATCGTGTTCATTATATGAATCCTTTACCAGTCTAGTGTGGAACTGCCTAAAAATTGAAATATGTCCTAAACCATCAAACACAATGTAAACTATTTATTTGTATTTGTGAAATGAAAACAGTTAGGCGATATACATATATACTGGGAATACAAATTAATTCGGTCCGTTTTCAAAAAGTGGCTCTGACTATAATAAACTTTTTATAGTGACAGCTGATTTCGATTATTTCAGACAGATTAGACATCTGCCGTTAACAAACAGTTTGTGTTGCTTTGGCTTTCGTACAAAATGTGTTTTTTACGGTGTTGAATATGTGAGCTTTTGTGACGCGGGAAGTGTTAATTTTTTGTTTTAATTGGAAAAAAGTGCAGCTGAAGTACATCGAAAGCTTTTATGGGCGACAGTGCTCCAACCGATAAAACATGGGTGGGGAGGGGGCAGCCAAAAAAATCGTAGACGATGAATTAGAGTCATTGCTCGATAAAGATCCGAAAAACCCAAAAAATAGTTTCCGTACGATTGAAATCTATATGCGTGATTTAAAAGCAAGGAAATTGGGTCCCTTATGAATTGAAACCAAGAGACGTGGATTTCTTTCTTGCGAGCTGCTGCTTCAAAGGCAAACAAGAAAAAGTTTTTTTACATCGGATAGTGACTACGATACCCCCCTAAGAGGAAAAAATACTAGTCATTGCCCGGCCAATCGTTGCCATCGACCTCAACATCAACACCAAAGACGAACATTCATGGTTCGATGGTTATGCTATATATCTGGTAGGACCAATTGTACAGAGTACAATTAATTCGTTTGACCCGTGCATTACGAAAAAAACGACCGGAATATGATAAAAAGCTTGATAAAGTTGTTCTACTGCATGACAACGCTCGGCGTCACGTTGTAAAAGTCGTAAAAAATATTTGTAAACGCTCAAGTCGGATATCTTGCCGCACCAGCCGTATTCTCGGGACATTGCTTCTTCTGATTACTGCTTGTCCCGATGGATGCAACACGATTTGGTTGGTCACCGGTTCACTTCTTTCGAAGAAATTTAAAATTGGTTTCAAACCTCAAAAGACGAAACGTTTTTCCGAGATGGGTTTCAAAAATTGCCTGAGAGGTGAGAAAAAGTCGTAAGCAGCGATGGACAATATTTTAATTAGTCTGTTCATTCATTTTATTTTAAAATAAATATATTTTTAAAATTAAAACGGACCGAATTAATTTGTACTCCCGATATATATATATATATATATATATATATATATATATATATATATATATATATATATATATATATATATATATATATATATATATATATATATAACTTGTTAAATTTAGATTGACAAAGCTCCTACGGAAGCTGCCTAATTCTGGTACGTATATGTCCACCACATCTCGCATGATCCTCCCAGCTTATTGATAAATCTTTCGTATGAAGTTTTGTTCCGAATCGACAATCCGCCTGGTCTGTACAGATACTGAATTTTGGTGACAAAAAAGTTATGTTTTTATCAAAATTCGTCATTTCCGGTATAATTTAAAATATGATCTGAAACAATTTAATTTACAATACGAGTATTTTACTTTTAATCGATTTTTCGTAAATGCTATATAATTTTCAAAGCAGTTGCAAAAAAACGAGAAAGTTCTATGGAAGCTGTCACTTCCGGTAAACTGATCTCGAACAAGATCATTGGGGGTCTAACAATTTATTTAAAAAGAATAAGTATAAAGTTTCAACGATTATTTTAACAATCCGTATGGACTGTATATGGACAAAATTCTTACTGAAAACATTTTTTTGAATTTATTTGAGTCGTCACTTCCGCTTAAATTTTTGAAAAGATTTGGACCGGTATTGTTGCAAAAAGAAATAAGAATTTGTTAGTTCACAACAGTTCTTTTCGTAAATAATATACTTTTAAATACACATGCAAAAAACGAAGAAGCTTCTATTGAAGCTGTCACTTCCGGTGGGAAAACCAAACAGCTCCTATGGAAGCGTCACTTCCGGTGGACCGATTTCGGCCAAAGTTCACTGAGATCTCCTAATTTGTGAAAAATCTTAGGTATTATGTCCATATGAGAGCTGTACATGGGCGGAACTTTTCTTGAAAAACTACTCGTATTTTTGTCAAAAATCGTCATTTCCGATTAAATTTTGAAAAACTGTTTTGTAACGGTATTACTGCCAATTTAGAATCGTTTTGTTCAAATCTTTTTTCCCGTAAATGCTATACTTTTCAAAATACCTACGGACAATAATGAATGAGATGTCCGAAGTACTGTAAAAACTTCCAGTATGAAGTTTCATCCTAATTAGTCAATCCGTTTGGGCTGTACAGAAGCCGAATTTTTGTTGATTGTTAAAAATCGTCATTTCCGTATACTTTTCAAAAAACTAGAAAGCTCCTATGGACGCTATCACTTCCAATTTATAGAAAAAGCTTAAGTATGAAGTTTCACCTCGATCAATAATCCGTTTGGACTGCAGAGAACCATCAACATTTAGTTTGCACTACACCACAAACGCACATCCAAACACACACACCGAGATTTTTTTTAAACTAAATTATTTCCATCGGTTTATTTGACCTGCGAGCAAGATAATAGTACTACCAATCTTGGGGAAGCCCAACCACATTTCGATTACTTTTAATTGCATCTTCTCCTTGAACACTTCAATCCATAACGTTTCATTAACTCTAGTACAAGTTTCTCTCTAACATAGACTCAGCAGGTGTTTTATACCGCAGCCAATTATATCGAATAATGTTTCGGATCCAAGAATCCAAATAAGGGTTTTGCAACAGCACACATTGTATCTCTTAACCCCAAAATTCATCTATAGATTGTAAGTGCCCACGATAGTAGTCACACCAAAAAAATCATTATTTTTGTCTGATTTATCGTACTATAGCAAGCTCGATTTTTTTTTTCAAAACCAATTTTAATAATTTTGTGCACTTTGTAGGCGCATCCGTACTATTCGAATAACGTTCACTTTCAGTAATTATTTATAAAAACTACAAGCTAATGCTTTTCAACGAGTAACACGAGTATGATACACGCACAACATTTTTAATAATTGATCATAGCTAGCAAAATATGTTCCCATTATGTAAAGCTCTGTGAAGGTAATTTTTACATATTACCCGATTCACAAAATCTTGAATGGCGACAACTATTTTGTTCTGGGACCTATGCGCTTCGAACAGGTATCTGCATTTCATATCTGAAAAGCATAGGATAGCATTTTTACTATGCTAAAAGTTGCTGGACCAATTCCGTGTTTCAGGTATCTACTAAATTACAGTCAGACACTTGGATACTCCCAGGCTTTGAACGCATTGTTTATAACCCCTGTATTATTACGTATATCACATATCCACAAAAGGTATCCATTTTATATCAAATATAACGATAATATATTAATTTAATGGATTATACAGGTAACCGTGAAAAATGACCCAATCCCATCAATTCAAATAATATTGGATCGTTATCAATTTAATACTGTGTGTCTGCAAACCATTTTTTCATATTCATAATTCGACGGATACATAAAATGATTGCACATCCTTGAAGCGAGCAACATTGTGATGCGATAGCATAACTAATGACTCTTACGTGATTCGGTTGTCATTTTAAAATCAATATTTCCAAGTATGTTGGTGGTGCTGCGATGCTCCGTATATTTAATCGTCCTTCAAAATTATGTTTACGTATAAAGAGATTTCATTTTATTTATGTCATCTACTGGGTGTATATTGAAATATCAAGTTACTTGAGTCGTGTCTCGTTATATTATGGCACCGGGGAAAAAAACTCATGAATAAATTGGTTCCGTACACAAGATTTTTCAATGTGACACGAAGGAGATATTTTTTGTTGGTGTGTTTCTTTGAATGCCAATATATTTCGATTGGTGATAAATGACTTTATTTGTCGTAGAATTATTTATATTTACCACGAAGCTCTTTATTCAAACTTTTTTTTTTGTATATTTATACTCGATTTTAATTTCTCTTGACTATTTCTGTTAGGCGTAGTGTCAAATTTAGAAAAAGTTTTTGTGATCAATAAAATTATGTGTCGAATGTCAACACATAAAATAAATCTGTATAATAAATATAATTTGTGTAGGTTGCTATAAACCCATGTCAGCGTTTTGAAAAAAAAAAAAATACAAATATTATTTCCGTTTTATTGTTGGCGTCATTTTACAAATAACATGCTTAAGAGTGAGATTTTTTCATTTTCGCAATGTTGCCAAATGCAAATTTTTCTATTTCGTATTATTTCCTTTTTGATCGATACACCTAACTAGTTCCTAATCCCTTGTATAAAACTGATTAGTCTCCGCCCAGAATAGCATTTTAATTTAAAAAATTCGGTCATCTCATCAGACTGCAGTGGCCAAGCTACAAAAATATTGAAAACACTTTGCACTTATATACAAGGTATTATCACAATGCCATAGCGAATTATTATTAGATGTAAAAACAATATCTGGCCATCACCCAGAATAACCCAAATTTCATATAGAAATCGCATGTATGCGTCAAATACAATAAAATTCGAGATTACGAAGGAGTTGACAAGCGCGTAGCAGAACATAATAATTCGCTAAGGCATTGTGATTATACTTTGTATGTAAGTGCAAAGTATTTTCAATATTTTGTAGTTTGATGATCATTAGTTCGAAACCAAACGTCCAATGTCTTGGTAACCTCATCTAGATGTTACAACAATATCTTGGGTAGCCACCCAGAATAACCAGAAATGCATTATAACTATAAAACATCGGAAAATGAAATTGACGACGGCTTTTCTGATGCTATCTCGAGAACGGATTGACTGATTTCGATGAATATTTTTTTTGTTTTTCTCGGCCTCGAGAAGTTTTCTCGCACATTGAAAAGGATGAAAAAGACGAACCATATATTATTTGTCTTTATTCACCTCCCTAATACTGTCCACGCTTCATAAAGAAGGTTTTTTATGGGAATTTGTTGTTGTTTTTTGTTTCTGGTCTAAGTATTTCATGCCTCAGTTGCATACCTCTGAGTTTTCAACAATTTTCATTCATTTTTCGACGGTTATTACATTTGAATTCGATTCCATTAATTCTTTTCAAACGATTTTCTCCAAAATTCACCAGCGAAAGGTGATTTCAAAGAGGTGAGGATAGTTTGATGAATTGGACATTGTGAAAGGTTATGTAGTTTGTCATTGTGCGCGCATCGACAATCAATCCAATCGGTAATTTCCAGGCGGATTCATTCGTAATTCTGTGGAATTCTATTTTCGATCGTGACTTTAAAACGGTAAGTTACCTTCGAAGGTGTTCACTTTGTGAGGTTATCACATTTGTGATTATTCGCGCATCGATAATTGCTTTATTATGTGATTTTGAATTGTGTGATTAACTCCAGTGTTGTTTAGTATGCCGAGAGCCAGAAGATCCCCAAAGAAACCTCCAGCGACAACATTGGCCAGTTTCTTTTTGATTTGCCAAAGTGATCCGTTTGCACGAACATTGCTCTACACTGCGATGCCACATTATTACACCTGGAACGCTTCATCGAAGAAATTTCAACGCCGGAAGCAAGAAGAATGACGAATGCTTCTACTTGCGATTGTTACTAGTGAATGTTCGTGGGCGGACATCATTTGAATCACTTCGAACTGTCAATGGTGTAGTGTGCCCAACATTTGGTGCTGTATGTCAATAATTTAATCTGCTTGAAAACGATACTCATTGGAGCATGACAGTTCTCTAAGTCAGATACGGTCATTATTTGCTATCACCATTTCGTCATGCTTCCCATCGAATCCAAGTACAAGGATGACATGTCAGAAGATATTTTACATCGAATTCGTATCAGTTCTGGGAATTCCGATATCGAGGTGAATGAGGAGACACATAAGCAGACTTTACTTTTGATCGAAGGCATGTGTTACCTCATGTGAGGCAATTTGTTAGTCAAGTTAAGAATGCCAACGCCATGTGAATGTGAACGTGAATACGATTGAGATGCATTGAACCAATCAGTTCGAACGGATGTATCACTGTTGAACCCTCAACAGAAGGAAATGTTCCTCGATGCGCCCTGTAAGAGAGAGAGAGAGAGAGAGATCCGAAATTGTTGTAGCAGTTGCTTCTTCTGAGATAGAGGCCACGTTCCTAGAAGTATGCCGAACGGCTCATTCAGCGTTGAAATTGCCGTAAAACTTTCAAACAATTGAAAAACCGACATATAACATTGCGACAACTCAGCAATGGGCAAAATTTTGATAGCAAGTAAAATCATCATCTGGGTTGAATGCACAATGGCGCACAAATGAAAGCACTCAACCGACCTATGAAAGATCTCGCCAATGACTGAAGATGTTTTGAAGGCGCAACGATTCTACTGTCTGGCGATTTCCGTCAAACACCGTCACACACTACGAGTCATTCATCCATTGCTAAACGATCTATCTGCCGAAGATTTCCCCAAGCAATTGCTGACTATCGGTAATTTCCGTGTTCTGTTCCTGTCGACGAATCCAACGGATTTATTTCGTTTCCGCCGATTTTTTGCAATTTCGTCTCATCGAAGGACGAGCTCATGAACAAAGTGATCCCGAACATTATTGCTAACCACCAAAATCAAATCGTTAGTGCACTGCATTCCTTCAAATCTATCGACTGTGTATAACAAACGATGACGAGCCAACCAACTATCCAAATGAATTTTTAAAGTCATTGGATCCTAGCTTGCCACCGCACAGTTTACAACTGAAGGTTGGCTCGGTACTCATGCCTCGAAATCTGAACCAACCAAAACTATGTAACGGAACGCGTATGGTGGTGAAAAAACTCATGGGTAATGTGATGTATACGACGATATACTCAAAGGAAAGTTCAAAGGTGAGGAAGTTCTCATTCCGATATGCCATTCGAGTTGAGTGCCATTCGCCATGACATTCAACAAATCACAAGGCCAATCCTTGAAGGTTTGTGGCCTGAATCTGTTGTATATTCCAAGGTGCTTCAATGAAGGGAATCGATTCGAGTGCAACCCATCCAGTAAATAGTTTAACAGAAAGTAGTGCAAAAATACTACGCGAATCGTTTCGATTCATTTCAATAAAGCAAATGCCTTGCCGCCACTACATTTCATTTTGAATTTTGTGCATTTGTTGAACTTAATTCATTCGGATTACCTCCGAGATAAGGTATCGTTTTGTTAGAACTATTTTCATGGGTTCCATGTTGACGTGGAACTCAAATTCATCTCGTTGGGGATTCCACAATATTCCTAACGTTTTGATGGATTCATGGTTCTTATTTATGAGTGTGGTTCTTAACTCCCTTTGTTCTTCAGGAATACCCTCCATTATGGCTCTGTTGTTCGATGCCCATTTTCTCAGCTTGAAACCTCCATTATTTAGCGTTTTTCTTAACTTTTGCTGACATTTTACTGCGTGTTCTATGGTTTCTGCACCAGAGAGAACATCGTCGACATAGAAATCCTTCAACAGAATTTCAGCAGCAATTGGATAATTATTCTGCTCGTCAATGGCAAGTTGTTTTAGAGTTCTAGTGGCCAAATATGGAGCGGACGAGGTACCATACGTGACTATTCGTAACTTGTACTCTTTAATTTGCTCGTCTTGGTCAGCTCTCCATAGTATCCTTTGTAAGTTCTGTTGTGTTGCTGTTACCAGGATTTGCCTGTACATTTTCTCAATATCTACGATGTATACGTATTTGTATTTCCTCCATCTGGTTATAATAGAGAACAGATCTTGTTGTATTGTTGGACCTACTAGCTGGATATCGTTGAAACTGATCCCTCTTGTTGTCTTTATTGATGCATCAAAGACTACCCTCATTTTGGTTGTTATAATTGGCTGCTTGACCACAGCATGGTGACGTAGGTAACATGTTTGCCCTTTGGCATCTTCCGAATTGACCGGAACCATATGTCCTATGTATTTATTCATAAAGTTAGGGTATTCTTGTTTAAATTGTGGGTTCCTTTCTAATCTTCTTTCTACTTGAATTAGTCTTGAAACCGCACATTTCCTTGAGTCTCCTATTTCCAGTTCATCTCTTAATGGTATAGTTACCTCATATCGTCATTATGGTAGTCTTCTGTGAGTAATTGCGTAGTGTTGCTCACTCATCTCTTCCTCTTCTGAGTATGACTTTCCCTTGGGTAGCTTTTCAATTTCCCAGAACTGTCGCAGCTGCACGTCTAGGTTGTTTTGTACTACCAGAGATAGTGAAATTGACGTTAATCCTGAGTCTGTCGTTAGACCCAGGAGAATCCATCCTAACTCAGCTTTCTGGGTTATTGGTTGGTACGGTGATTTCTTTATTACACCGTCTAACAAGATATTGGCGTATACCTCTATTCCTAAAGTCATGTCGATTGGACTAGATAAGTCAAAATTTAGCTCAGACATTGCCAGCTTTCTCCAAGTTGATTTGTTGAGACCCTTTACTGGCGTTGTTGGTAGTTGCTCAGTTAAATTTAGTAAGATAAAAGCTTCCACCACCTGCTTGTATGTGGAAGGATAATGAGGTGAAATGGTTATGTGTACCATATAATTTATTTTATTAGTTTTCATTCCTCCAATTCCAGTAACTTGTAAATATGCTCGGAATTTAGGTAGGTCGAGTTGTTCGGCACCTGCCTTCGTGATAAATGATGACTGAGAGCCTGGATCTTTTAGCGCACGTAATTTTACCGGATATCCGATGCACCTTTGTAGTGCTGTGGATGTTGTCATCTCCCTTGTGTGCAGCAATGTGTTATGCCTTCTTTGACATACCACACACGTTTCCTCACTTTGACATGATAATTTGTTGTTCGTGGAGATTAGACAAATACTACATAAATTGGTTGCTGCTATTATTTTGGACCTTTCCAGAACTTGCATCTTCTTAAAAACTGGGCATGTTGGTATTTCGTGAGATGCACTGCAGACAATGCATCTTTTTTCTATCACCGCGAAAGTTCTTCTAGACGGTGGTACGTTTACAGCAATAGGTGGTGTGTTTGTTGTTCTGCCTTGTTGTGCACCCTTTGTTGTTTGCGATGCTTTTAGAGATTGGAAACGACATTCTAGAAACTTTAAGAACTCACTAAACGATTGAATTTCCCAAGGATTCACCATCAGAGTAACTTCATATAGACGATGCGTCTCTCTGTCCAGCATTTTGGTGGTGGTTGGTTTGAAGGTGGTTTATAATTTTTCTCAGTAAGTGGACTTCCTTGGGCTGCTCGTTGTTGAATAGTTGCCATCTCATAATTGACTCATTCATAAATTTCATCGAGAAAGTACGAAGTATGTTGTTGTTCTTCTCTGCGTATCCATCTTTACACTGCTGCTCTCCATCTTTACACCGCTGCTAAATGAGGAGTACCACGATCTTCTTCTAAACATACTCGAGCTTGCTGCAATAAACTGTTGATATGATTTACTTTACAACGGCTCGGTAGTTTTACTGACGCTTCATCCAGCTTATTGTAGTTGATTGTATTCTCACTGTTTTTTACAGGCGGTGGTAGTGGGATTTTGTCCTTCTTGTTGTTGAATAATTCATTTAAATCCTCCACCTTCTTGGATTCAACTAGCTTACTTTCATATCGACTGTGGCTCGTAGCAACCTCAAGATCAGACGATGGACGTGGTTCTTCTTCGTTTATGGATATCATCCATCAAGATGTCATAATTTCTGCGAATCTGCTTCCGTTCGGTGAAGGCAACTTTAAATCCACTGCCGGTAATTTTGTTATCATGATGTCGGTATCATTATATTTTTTGTACAGAACATGAGCTGCTGTTAGTTTTTCTTTGAGGTATTTCCTTGTTTTCCGATCCTCGCTATCCTTTTTAAATTATAAAATTGATGAGACGACTGATATCTTGACCAGTCTGAACTTGCTGATCTACAAATTCTTCGATGCTGCTCATCTTTCCTTATTTGTTATTTAGTTTATTAATTTATTCGTAGACTCTGGAGACTTTGTTGTTTGATTATAATCGTGCGTCTGTTGACCTAGGCACACGCCACAATTATTATAATTATTATTGTTGTTGTTTCTCAGTAATATACAACGATTTAGCGGATCACCTTTCACGGGTGATCCGTGAAGGACCAATGTTAACGCTTCGAAATTGCTTCCGAATTGTTAAACATTTTGTAGTACTTAAATTCTGTGGTTTGTAGATTCACAAGATTAGTTTGGTACTCGTAATGACCCCAACTTTTAGACTAGAATTATTATGATAAAATTTGATCCCGGTATTTGCATGAAGTATACATTTTTGATGGTCTTTTTTAGTAGGTGTGCTATTTACACTTTTAATTGCTACACTTTTTAGAAGTTACACTTTTCATTAATTTGTGTAGCTACACTTTTCATTAATTTGTGTAGCTACACTTTTCGTTAAAAATCTCACACCGGTATACAGATATGGTGGCCACACGAATGGGTTGTGTGTACAATCGATTATTTTAACCCGTTCGATTTGCAAGCTTCATAAAAGTATTGCGGAAATTAGGTTTGTGCTGTGTGATAGATGTTGTTATTCCTTCCATGGATTTGTGCTTTAAAATTTTATTGCGTGGTAATGATTTGTATTTGAATTAAAAATGAAGCTTAAGGGAGTCGAAATGGTTTCATTAACAAAGAAATGTTAAAATTTTGCTAATTGCGAACATACACAATAATTTTTGACATTGTCTACATTCTCTACATTGTCACTAAATATTTAATTGGCAATATGTTGAGTAAAATCACGGCAACTTTTAAGATATATTATTTTTCTTTACTAAGTAATTACAAAAGCTTTAAGCTTTTTAAGAAAAACTTCATTTTGCGAAAACTCAAGTAAAATAAGCTCGAGTTTAGTAAACTAAGTTATAATTGAAGAAAGCTTTTAAGGTATTACAACTGAATTAAAATATTTTGGCAGTAAATAATTATTCACATTCTAAAGCTACTTTTCAATTAGTGTAAAAAATTAAGAGTGGTTGAAATTAATCTTCTAAAGTTTTTATTTTGAAAGCGTATTTAACCAAATCAGTATTAGAACTTCTGAAATTTAAATAAGTTTACGAAACAGTATTATTGTAGAAACTTAAAAACTCTTGAATAATAAAATATAATTAAATTAAATTAAAATTGAAATAAAAATTAATTTTTCATTCTTTTTCTTAATTTGCAGTATCGCTTTCGAAAATGCCGACGACAAGGCGCCAGCCTGTCTCGCCAATTCAGCCGTATTGCGATTACTTGAAGAAGAAGAGGCAGCAAAAGCTAAAGGTAAATTTATTTCATATATATTGAATAAATATATTTTCCGTTCCCCTAGTTTGGGGATGGGCGATCATGCATACATTTAGGGGCTAAAAACTATATATAAGGATATATCCGTTCCGTATATAAATTCATGGGAAATAAAATAAAATTTTGATCCAGAAATAATAACAATAAAGAAAATCCTAATCCTTAACAATAATAATACATATATTATTACAACAAAAACAAGCGGGGAAAACTAATTCGAACAACCGCACACCAATGTATACCAACAACATGCAGAAAACAAACAAAAAAAATTGTAACATATTTTCCTCATTCAATATATTATTTTTATGGTTTTTAGTTTTCTTCTTCATCTAATTCCACGTCTTTAGTTTATCCTTATATTATTATTATTATTATTATTATTTGTAAATCGCAATTTTCTTATTTTCCGCACAAGATCACGAATTGAACACAAATAACCCTTTTTTCTGGTGAGTTCTTGTTTTGTTTGTAAAAATAACTTCGAACGTATGTATGGCGTATATATGGCGTTATGGATAGATATAAACCATCCCTTGTCTTTAGTTTTTATTAGAACGTGTGAGATAAATTTTAGATGCTTATGTGGAAATTTCCTTATTCAGTCCGCACTACCGTAAACAACAACAAAAACAAAAACACCAAAACATAGTGCGAAAAACCAGATATCGGTATTTTTGCCTCTTCTATACACTTCTAGAGTGCACAGTATTTGATTTTTGGTTCATGTGAGTAAAAAACCGACGGTGTAGAAGAAACAAGCTTTTATAAACTTTTTTTTTTTTGGTTAGGTTTGGTATAACCTTTTCCATAAAACATACACCAAAATCGAATTTTATGTTTTTACTTCTTTCTGGTACAAACGAAATTTATTGGTTTGTAATAAATAACATGCTGTAAACCATTTAGAAATACGTTATAGGTTCCTACTCGTATATTTACTATGCCGGATATATGTATGTTTAGGCATCTGTACAACTGCGCTTATCAGATTAAAATTATTAAAAGATAAGATAAGGAAAATCATAAAAAACGAAAACTTCGATATGTGATTTATAAAATAATTTTTTTTTTGGTAGGTTATGGTTGAGATGTGTTTTGAAAATAGAGCGATGGTTTATAATATTTTGACGATATACATTTTTAAAAATTTTTCGCACAAAATGTTAACTGTATAACGAAAAACATAGCGAATTTATTTCGGTGTTTATAGGGATAAATTTTGAGAAGTTCAATCGTTCCTCCTCAATCAACATGTATATACTACCAAGGACGTGGGTAACTGCAACAGGGAAACTTTCGAATTTCAAAATGAAACTTGGCATACCGATTAAGCCCAATTTGTGCTAATTAGCGCTGACGGGAAAAAATTAGTGCTAGTTCAGGAGCCGAAAAAACGGGAAAAGATAAAACCCGATTTCTAGAAAAAACCAGAAATAATTTAAACCTAATTTTAAAACTTTCTAAAGGCCGCTGAACTAATGAAATTTGTGCTTATCATACAAATATTATTTCATAAATTTTCATTCATAAATCGCGGAAAACCAAACCAGCCCCTGAAAGATACTATATTTAAAAAAAACGGATTTATATCGTTCAATAATATTTGTGTTGAACAACAAATAAAACAAAATAAATAAAATGTTCTAAAATCCAAGGCATGAGCAATTCAGATAGAATATTCCTGTCAGGTATGGTCATTGCCATCCCAAAAATATAGTGGCTGAATTTGTGCTAATCCAGAATTGGCCCAATTCCATTGAACAACAACGACCGTTGAATGAACAATTTTCTGACAAAAAGTGTTCTAGAAACCAATGAAGTTGGCACTTCTGATTACATATTCCGATCAGCCATTATATTTTTCGGATGCCAATGAACATATCTGATCGGAATATGCAATCATAAGTGCCAACTTTATTGGTTTCTAGAACATTTTTTGTTAGAAAATCGGTGGTTGTTGCTCAATGGGATTGGGCCAATTCTGGATTATCACAAATTCAGTTACTATATTTTTGGGATGGCAATGAACATACCTGACAGGAATATACTATCTGAATTGCTTATGCCTTGGATTTTAGAACATTTTATTTCAATTGTTGTATTTGTTGTTCAACACTAATATTATTGAACGTTTATCTCCGTTTTTTTAAATATAGTATCTTTCAGGGGCTGCTTTGGTTTTTCTCGATTTATGAATGAAAATTTATGAAAATTATATTTCTATCGTAAGCACAAATTTCTTTAGTTTAGCGGCCTTTACAAATTTTTGAAATTAGGCTTAAATTATTTCTGGTTTTTTCTAAAAATCGGGTTTTGTTTATTCCGTCTTTTAGGCGAAATTTGAAATTTTCTTTTCCCGTTTTTTCGGCTCCTCGACTAGCACTAATTTTTTCCCGTGAGCATAATTAGCACAAATTGGGCTTAATCGGTATGCCAAGTTTCATTTTGAAATTCGAAAGTTTCCCTGCTGCAGTTACCCACGTTACACAAGAGTATATAATTTGAGCTAAAACTGTTAAATTTTTATGTGGTTGAGCGATCGCACCTCCAAGTTAAAAACTTAGTAGCTTCCACCAATCACACTAACTAAAAAAATTCAAAATGATCGGGATTAGTAGCTGTTAAAAGCAGACATACCTTGTCAGCTGTATTGAATTTCACTGAACAGGTATATCACAGTTTAAAATACAAACAACAAACAGCTGCATTATTCTTGGATATCCATAAGGCCTTTGACAGTGTAAACCATAAATTACTAATAGGTAAACAAGAAAAGATTGGTGTTAGGCATAATGCGTTGAAATTATTTAAAGATTACTTAGCAAATCGCAAACATTTTGTTCTCGTTTAGGGGAGGGGTGTCTTTTCAGATCTATGAATGCCCTCGGGTTGCGTGTATTCTTATGGATTAATTTTGATAACCCCATAATAACGCGACCCTCGGGATATTTCTCACTGATTTTAGAAAATCGCTCGACTTGCGATATTTAATATGAAAGTGAAGGGGTAGATTGTAGGCCATAATCAAGTAATTCTAGAGATGTCTATTCATTCAGATCTGTGAATGCCCTCGGATTGTGTGTATTCTTATGGATTAATTTTGATAACCCCCATAATAACGCGACCCTCGAGAAATATCTCACTGATTTTAGAAAATCGCTCGACTTGCGATATTTAATATGCAGTGCAGGGGTAGGTTGCAGACCACAATCAAGTAAGTCTAGAAATGTCTATTCATTCAGCTCTGTGAATGCCCTCGGATTGTGGGTACTCTTTTGCGGAATGTTGGATCATGTTATGTTGATTGCGTTACTGTGACATTAGATGGTCGAACTGTCGCGTCTTTTTGAAAAAGTATGAGTAACATTATGGATTTGTAGCATTCATTATATAATTAACTAACTAACCCGGCGAACCTCGTTCTGGACCAAATTACTTCGATTTCAGCAAATACTTTTGTCCTTCACGAAAATCGATTTTGATAAGAGGAAAAATCAAACAACTCAACTCAATTCTCAATAGACGCTTGAGATGAGTCGCCACTCCAATCTCTTGTTCATCGAAATCAACGCTAAAGTATTGAAAGGGAATTTCATTAAAACTCAGGCACTGAATGCGCTTGAAGTCAACCGAAATGTCAGTTGGAATCAGAGGAATTCTCGGAAATAGAACATCCTCTTCTTAAAATTTGCCCTTGGTGATCGCCGCTTGAATCACGTTGTTCATCAGTTTCTTCACAGCCAATTACATTCCGTTACAGAACCTCGGATGGTTCAGAATACGCAGCATGATTATCACAGATCCTAGCGATTTGGTTTTGAATCAAGTAATTCAGAGTGTCACTCAACATCAACTGATGATCACCACGTTAATAGAATCAAAGAATTGGTGCTCGAGAATCGACGATTAACAGTCAAGCACGATTGGTTCCAGATTTTTTCGCCAAAAATTCCACTCATATCATTCCGCAACCACCGTATTCGCCTGATTTAGCTCCGTGTGACTTCTGGCTGTCCAGTAAACTCAAACGACCGCTCCGGGGAAACCGTTTTGAGTCAATTGAAGACATTAAACGTGAATCGCTACGCGCATTGGAGGACTTGACTTTAACAACTGTTTCGAGGATTAGAAAAAACGTTGGCACAAGTGTATTGAGGCCGGGGGAGATTACTTTGAGGGGGACGAAATAGATTTGGAGAAATAAATAAAGAATTTTAAAATTATGAAGAAAGTCTTACTATTTTTTGCACACAGTAGTATAACGGCTGAAATGTACAAGCACTAGTATCGGTTAACAACGCTAATACGCTAATTGATTAACTTAAAAAGTTGGTTAAGTGAACTGATACAAAATTGAATAATTCTTAGTTTAAGGTTATACCTAAGTTTAAGAATTGACGAAAAATTTTCCGGAAATGTTGACTACGATGAATGAATAAATGAACCTCCGGCCCCCGCCCCCCCCCCCCCCAATTTTTTTTATTTACGCTGTGTCACTATTCTGGCTTTCCCTGGGAATAGGGAATTGGGAAAATTGTATTTTTCTGGCCTACTGAAGGGATAAGTTTAATGCAAAAATTTTCAAAACAAAGTTATTTGGGAAACTTTTGTTCCACAAAATTTGCATGGGGAAAGGATATTTTCTCATTTAACGTGGTTTCGAAAATATTTACACCATTTATTCCTTCAGTAGGCCAGAAAAATGATATTGAAATATTTTTCCCAATTCCCTATTCAAAGGAAAGCCAGAATAGTGCCACTGGTAAGAAACGTATTCAAAAATACACAACGACACAAAATACTTCCAATTCATAATAGTAAAGTATTTCCTAAACTTTCGTAAAAATTTAAATCCGCCATTTTTGTTTCAATGTATGCATAAAACTTCTTATAAACGAGTGAATTATAAATTATATGAAAAAATGCAAATAAGTACGGTGATGAAGAATTTGCATATCGTATGGTTTTCCGAGCATTTTTCCCAATTCCAGAAACACCGCTACCAAATACTAACCGCACTTTTGAGTTGTTCTGACTCAAAACTAACAAATAAATACCGTTCAATTAAAAAATCTAGAGGCCCGGGTGTTGTAGGAAATCAAATTTGTAAAAAGGTCAATTTGCATATCGTAGGGTTTTTCCGAGCAACTTTCCCAATTCCAGAAACACCGCTACCAAATACTAATCGCACTTTTGAGTTTGATTTTCTGAAACACCCGGGGCTCCGAGATTTTTCCATGGAATGGTGTTTATCTGTTAGTTTTGATCCAGAACAACTCAAAAGTGCGCTTAGTATTTGGTAGCGGTGTTTCTGGAATTGGGAAAAATGCTCAGAAAAACCATACGATATGCAAATTGACCTCTTTACAAGTACTTAGTCACCATACTTATTTGCGTTTTTTCATATAATTTATGATTTACTCGTTTATCCGAAGTTTTACGCATACATTGAAACAAAAATGCCGGTTTTTAATTTTTAGGAAAGTTTAGGAAATACTTCACTATCATGAGCAAGCACGTGAACTTTTTCCTAAATAATCCTAATTCTATTTTTAGGATAGATTAGGAAATAGTTCCCACGAATTCCAATTCAACCGTCTATAGCCGAGCAAGGCTCCATGGACTTTTATTTAAATTAAGAAACGACATTTTTAATCTTAGAAAATCAAAATTACTGTAGGGAAATTATTTTGTTCCTCTCAGTAACAAAAATGTACATTGGGCTTTAAACCGAATGCGAACTTCAGGGTAGTTTCCATGCTGTACAAGATAGCGGAAATTTCTCAGCGGAAAATAGGAGATTTCGCTACTCGCTCCCAAAAGATAATTTATTTTGTTATATAATTAGCAGTGGAAATTTTTTATTCATTTTGTATCTCTTTTTTCACTAAACAAAATATTCAAATTGACCCTTAAAATGACAAATTGATTGATCTCCGAAGTAAAGGAATTCGGTAAATGACATCTTGAAATTAAACAATATTCCGTCTTTCCGCCATTCTAAAAAAATGACGATGATATTTGGATAAAAGTATTAATCAGGGGTCCAAAATAAAATTCTAGGATCTGTTCATGTTGGATTAAACTTGGCCAAATCACAACCAATACTTTTGAAAATTTAAATTTTTTTATTACTTTATTTTCTGTTTTTGGCCAATATCTCAAAATCTTCCACTAGTAACCAATACTTTTGATTGTTTTTCTAATACCTTAGGCCATACTGAGACTACCAGGGAAATTTGGGGAAAATTGATGGATTAGAATAGCTAATAGATAAGCTAGATTATTTTAATAGATAAGCTATTAGAAATACAACCGAAAGTATTGGTTACTAGTGGAAGATTTTGAGATATTGGCCAAAAACTGAAAATAAACTAATAAAAAAATTTAAATTTTCAAAAGTATTGGTAATGAAATGGCCTAGTTTAGTCCAGCATGAATAGATCCTAGAATTTTGTCCTAAGTTTTGGACCCCTGATCAATACTTTTATCCAAATATCATCGTCATTCTTTTAGAATGGCGGAAAGACGGAATATTGTTAAATTTCAAGATGTCATTTACCGAGTTCCTTTACTTCGGATATCAATCAATTTGTCATTTTAAGGATCAAATGTAATATTTTATTCAGCTGGGATGTTTTATTTAGTGAAAAAAGAGATACAAAATAAATAAAAAATTTCCGCTGCTAATTATATAACAAAATAATTTCTCTTTTGTGATTGTGCTGTCACTTGCGACGAATAGTGAAATCTCTTATTTTCCGCTGAGAAATTTCCGCTATCTTATACAGCACGTAGTTAGTTTCCTTAGTTAATTTGATTATTTTGAAGTACTGAATTCAATGAAGTAAACATTTCTGCCGATTTATTGAACAAAGGAACTTTTAGCAATAAAATTTAATGAAACCTGTTACTTGCCCTGTGCATTATTAATCCAATAAATCGAAAAGTGACTAAAAGTTATGCAATAATTTACGCGTTTCTAGAATCTGATAATTCTAGCAAACAAATTTACAAACGAAAAGTTTGAGTTACGTTGTTCTACAGATTAAAGCAACTCAAATATCATGTACATTATCTCAAATTATATTATACAAGAGCGTAACAACAAAGGAAAGTAGCAAGATTAAAATAATGATTTTCATCTTATGTGTGTTTAAGAAGTACACATAATTGTTTTTGTACTTAAGATCATTTTGAGCAGCAAAAAAATGAAATGGAAAACTTTTAATTAATAGTCTTAGTCTATACTCGTATATAGAGAGCAGATAGTTTTTTATCGTTGCAAACACCCATCGTTTTATATGTGCACCATACAAAGAAATGGGGCAAGAATTCTATGTTGCTGTTGTTGTAAAACACATACTCATTCTTATAACATAATGAGGATATATTAAAATCGTAATATGCTAATTAAGGAACGAAAGGAAAGAGAAAATTTTTTGTATATTAAGGATATAAACTGTAAATTTTCTTCAACTACATAGTGTGTATTATAAATAGTACTTTGCTAACTAAGTCCTGTTAATACATCGATTTCATATATATTTTGCACTTCTGCAGCTTGTTGTTTCCACTTAACAATATAAGGAATAGTAGAATAATTAAGGCGTATTATAAATAACAAGCTAATTTATTTTATTACTCTCGGGCTTTTTTATGGATCCTTGAAAGAAAATCTGTTTGCGATGAATATATTTTCCTAGAATACATCACACCTTGGGAGTGTATAAAATCAAAAACTTGGCGATAAGAATTATTTTAAGAATTTCAATTATCTGTTTGTCTGTTTTCTCTGTATAATGAACGATTCAACCACATCAACCTACTCACTCCGCTACACAAAGATGTATACACATTGATTGCCTTAAAATTCCGCGCGTGTAATGAGTGCAAAATCCTAATTATAAATTTGTATTATGTTTACAAATACTAAATAGAAAAACATATTTCTATTACTAATTAATGGAAAATTAATTACGAAAACGAAACAATTGAACATTTATTTTCAAATCTAATTAAGTTTTATTTGTCTGGGGTGATTGAACTGCACAGTGTTGTTATATGCAGTTTTGATTATAGTTTATGTAATGCGGATCATTGAATGTCTTTGTTCTTCTGCTTTGACGTTTTATTTACAGATTTTGAGACCTAATTACCTGTTGAGTTATGCATAAATAAAAAAAAAAACAAATTACTTGGAACTATTCCAATTTGAAATACGCCGATGTCTAAACAATGCACTTAAGGCATGAAGTAGTTTCCTTGAATATGATTACAATTTTATATATAAATCATTTAAATATGGTACGGGGCTGTTTGACTCTACCCTTGAATAGACCTTTTAAAAAACACGTTTTCTGCTGAGGTATTTGCGTACACTTGGAAGGATTCTGTTTTGTCCCAGCATATAAGGGTTGACGCCCAAACATCTATGTAACTATCGACCAATCGTGAAGCTGTCCTGTATTCCTAAACAATTTGAATTTGATATTATTTGATATGATTTGATGTGATTTGATACGATTTGATATGATTTGATATGATTTGATATGATTTGATATGATTTGATGTGATTGGATATGATTTGATATGATTTGATTTGGTTTGATGTGATTTGATATGATTTGATATGGTTTGATATTTTTTGATATGATTTGGTATGATTCGATATAATTTTATATGATTTGATATGATTTGATATGATTTGATATGATATGATATGATTTGAAATGATTTGATATGACTTCATATGATTTGATATGATTTGATATGATTTGATGTGATTTGATATGATTTGATATGATTTGATATGATTTGATGTGATTTCATATGATTTGATATGATTTGATATGATTTGATGTGATTTGATATGATTTGATATGATTTGATCTGGTTTGATGTGATTTGATATGATTTGATATGGTTTGATATTTTTTGATATGATTTGGTATGATTCGATATAATTTTATATGATTTGATATGATTTGATATGATTTGATATGATTTGATATGACTTGATATGATTTGATATGATTTGATATGATTTGATATGATTTGATATGATTTGATTTGATTTGATATGATTTGATATGATTTGATATGATTTGATACGGTTTGATATGATTTGATATGATTTGTCATGATTTGATATGATTTGATATGATTTGATATGAGTTGATATAATATGATATGATTTGATATGATTTGATGTGATTTCACATGATTTGATATGATTTGATATGATGTGATATGATTTGATATGATTTGATATGATTTGATATGATTTGATATGATTGGATATGATTTGATATGATTTGATATGACTTGATTTGATTTGATATGATTTGATATGATTTGATATGATTTGATATGATTTGGTATGATTTGATATGATCTGATATGATTTGATATGATTTGATATGATTTGATATGATTTGATATGATTTGATATCATTTGATATCATTTGATATGATTTGATATGATTTTATATGATTTGATATGATTTGATATGATTTGATATGATTTGATATGATTTGATATGATTTGATATGATTTGATATAATTTGATATGATTTGATATGATTTTATATGATTTGATATGATTTGATATGATTTGATATAATTTGATATGATTTGATATGATTTGATATGGTTTGATATGATTTGATATGATTTGATATGATTTGATATGATTTGATATGATTTGATATGATTTGATATGATTTGATATGATTTGATATGATTTGATATAATTTGATATGATTTGATATGATTTGATATGATATGATATGATTTGATATGATTTGATATGATTTGATATGATTTGATATGAGTTGATTTAATATGATATGAATTGATATGATTTGATATGTTTTGATATGATTTGATATGATTTGATATGATTTGATATGATGTGATATGATTTGTTATGATTTGATATGATTTGATATGATTTGATATGATTTGATATGATTTGATATGATTTGATATGATTTGATATGATTTGATATGATTTGATATGATTTGATATGATTTGATATGATTTGATATGATTTGATATGATTTGATATGATTTGATATGATTTGATATGATTTGATATGATTTGATATGATTTGATATGATTTGATATGATTTGATATGATTTGATATAATTTGGTATGATATAATATGATTTGATATGACTTGATATGATTTGATATGATTTGATATGATTTGACAAGATTTGATGTGATTCAATATGATTTAATATGATTTGATATGATTTGATATGATTTGATATGATTTGATATGATTTGATATGATTTGATATGATTTGATATGATTTGCTATGATCTGATATGATTTGATATGATTTGATATGACTTGATATGATTTGATATGAATTGATATGATTTGATATGATTTGATATGATTTGATATAAATTGATATAATATGATATGATTTGATATTATTTGATGTGATTTCACATGATTTGATATGGTTTGATATGATTTGATATGATTTGATATGTTTTGATATGATTTGATATGATTTGATATTATTTGATATGATCTGATATGATTTGATAGTATTTGATAAGATTTGATATGATTTGATATGATTTGGTAAGTTTTGAATGATTTGATGTGATTTGATATGATTTGATATGATTTGATGTGATTTGATCTGTATTGATATGATTTGATATAATTTTATATGAGTTGATATATTATTATATGATTTGATATGATTTGATATGGTGTGGTATGATTTGATATGGTTTGATATGATTTGATATGATCTGATATGATTTAATTGTATTTGATATGATTTGATATGATTTGATGTGATTCAATATGATTTGAGATGATTTGATATGATTTGATATGATTTTATACGATTTGATATGATTTGATATGTTTTGATATAATTTCATATGATTTGATATGATTCAATATGATTTGATATGTTTTCATATGATTTGATATGGTGTGATATGATATGATATGATTTAATATGATTTATATGGTTTGACATGATTTGATATTATTTGATATGAGTTGATATAATATGATATGATTTGATATGATTTGATATGATTTGATATGGTTTGATATGATTTGATATGATTTGATATGGTTTGATATGATTTGATATTATTTGATATGAGTTGATATGATATGATATGATTTGATATGATTCGATATGGTTTGACATGATTTTATATGATTTGATATGGTTTGATATGATTTGATATTATTTGATATGAGTTGATATAATATGATATGATTTGATATGATTTGATATGATTTGATATGGTTTGATATGATTTGATATGATTTGATATGGTTTGATATGATTTGACATGATTTTATATGATTTGATATGGTTTGATATGATTTGATATTATTTGATATGAGTTGATATAATATGATATGATTTGATATGATTTGATCTGATATGATATCGTTTTACCTGATTTGATATGATGTTTTTTTAAAGTGTTTTGACTTTTCGTAAAGATTTTCGATTTTAAAAACTAATAGCAATTTCGAACTTAAAATCAGCACATATGAAGACTATTTTTATTGCCAAATATCGAACAGAAGATTTTAAAAACCTCTTATTTCCAATCCGTTCTCCGATTTGTTTTCAATTTAGCTGTTACTTTAATATAAAATTTAATATTCCAAAACACATACAATATGTTTCCTTGAACTCCACCCATATTCTCTCACGTGATGCTTTTTACTCTTTATTAGCGGGGCGATGCAGTTCAAGCCATTTGTGATACATGTTAAAATACTTTTGCCTAAATTTTACTTAACCGTGTGTCTCCCAATATTTTATTTTAGCAAGTTCAAAGCATCATTCGCAACCACAGCACCACAAATGTCGTAGTATCGATCGCGATACAGTACTAAAAATAAATCGTGGCCATCGCGTACGCCGAGATTCGAGTTGGCCACCAAAAGAGACACATACGGCAAACGATCCCGATATAAGTCCATCCAGATTTGAACCACACCACGAATTATTGGACGCAATTAGGCACAATTACTTAGAGCACGTTAATCAGTCGTCAGTATCCGCACCGGTTCATAATATAGTGTATAAGAATCGGGCTCGATCAGAAGACAAAATCGCTAGAAAAGTGCAACCAACGATCTTAAATCGTGCATTATCGGAAGATAAAGCACATTCGACCAAATCGAACAAAACAAATTTCAAAAAATACCAAAGTATTACAAATCTAAACGAAATCGAATCAATTAATCTACGAGATGAATCGCGTTCGACCACACCTCGTGCATCCGATTTGAAACCACCGCAGTCACCGCGATCGCGTCGTAAATTAAGAAAACAATCAAACATTTGTGTATCAGAAGACGATCACACCAATTCCGAAAATGTAACCGATGAATTTGTATACATCAGTAACAAGGACAACTGTCTCAATCTATCAAAACAAATTTTACAAGAAGCCGAACAACGTCTTAACCAATTTGAACAAAATTTAAAGCAAAATGCGTACAACGATGTGGAACGTAAAGCGATTTGTGAAAATTTGTATACATTGGAACATTCAATTATGGAATTGATAGCGAAATTAAATCGCATAAACCAAGTCAATTGTTGTGAACAGGATGAAACAGTTATGCAGGCAAATAGAGAAGACGTAAGACGTTTAGAAACCAGTCATGATAAATTTTATCAAGCTGCCCGACTTTTTATGGCAGGGCAATTTGAACATGGTGAAGGTATATTGATTTTCTATGTTGGTTTTTTTTTAAGTGTGATTCAATGTTTACACACATCCCCATATAAATATAAGTACACAAGGGTAGATAACAACATCATAAATTGTCATTGGTAAATAAAATGTTGTATGTACAGTTTTCCGTTGGAATAATACGAGTATAGTGGAAAACAACAACTAATTGGAGTGCAATATATTTACACACAATGTAGTTTTTAACAGTTTTTACTATTTTGCATTGAAAATTAATATTCAGTTTTGTTTATGTTGTTCCTCAGCACATGCATAAATAATAATGTATGTAAAATATACAAGGTTTAAGCATCTCTTGAGACACAATTCAAATATTTTATACATTGTTGTGTTGTGTATGTTTCCAACAAAACTATATGCTGTGCAGCAACCATAATGATTGATCACAATAATTTATTATTGAATGGCACGGATTATAATTTGAAGGAGGAGGATGCGATTTTATAAAAATGTATGTATACAGTTGGCAAACCACAGTTAACAAACTCCTCCAACAACAGCATTCTTAAATGTGAATGCAGCTGCAAATTTGGATCGAACTTCTTTTTAGGAATATTCAATGCTACTCATATCTTTATAATACTTTACATTCATGGAGAGGATTAACACAATACACGTTGGATCAGCCGCATAGCATGTTGATGTGATAAACAGATTTAGATTTGAATGCATGTCAAGAAATCAATGCGTTCGCGTAAATGAAGCTTTATAGATGAGTTATTTTTCATGTTTCGACACCTGTTTTACCACCCATTGACTGCATTATGCAAAATTTCTGATATTTTCAATCATGATACCGTTTTGACAAAATGAAAATGTTTACAGTAAAGGCAACACCATGTTCATTTATATTTTTTGCACTCACTTAAACCCCATCTAAGTAATCTCTCCAAGCTGGTAAATAAACAGGTGATGTTACTTTTATTCAAAGCAATTATCAATGCTCTTAGGATTTGATATACTCATAGTAAACAATACTTCGAAACTTGCATGATGGTACATAATAAGGAATTTGCATAATGTAGACCACTGACTAATTTGTAGTTTGCCGCATCATTCGAATTAAACACATTCAAATTTCGAAATATTGATGTAACAAATCTTTTTTTCTAATTTCCAGGTAAGCCAAGATATTTTGAAACTTTATTCTGTCAACATTTCGTAAGTATTAATTGTGTATGTGACAATATACCTATAAAATTTTATTCAAACATAATCATTAAATTTGAACTAGAGCCTAAACTGGATGAGCCAACATACAACAAATTTACTATTACGCCCGAGAAGTATTTTACGCGTTTTAAGAATTGTTAACAGATTCTTGAATTGTATTAACATTAATTTCGTGACGTTTAAAAAAAACTTATAAAGTCCGGAGCGAAACGAGTTGTATCTGTCCCGGGATTAATTTTTTTGACTTAGATAGGATTATGAAATTTTTTTAATTTGTTAAGGAAGCGGACGCAAAATTTAAAAATTTGAAATGGACTACTTCTAGTTTTATTAATACTGACAATAACCTACAAAAGCTGTTTGATATAGACTAAAAGTAGAATTGCATGGATCAGGGCCCTAACATGGTCCATATATATTTAACGGGCCTGCTTGTACAAAAGTAAAGTTTTCGATCAGGGTGCCCAAATGCCAATTTCGAGAAATTATATAAAATAAATAATACGTTTGTGCAAATCTTTGAGCTTTAATTGAGCTGCAAGATGTATATTTACATAAAATACTTCGGAATTGCTGTACTGTCCATTTGAAGTTTTATCTTTTGAATCATGGTAATCATTGTCCAACTTTTGTTTCTTTTCATCTTCCAGTTCTGGCATCGTCCTTATTTTCGTAGCTCATTCTTCCCCTTTCCGTTTCCTGGCGTTTGCGTGTCTATTCTTTATCACGAGCATCCTCCTTTGGTTGATTTTCCTCATTTGCCTTAAAAGAGATTTTTCTTCTCACCAAATACAGATCATTCTAATCTACTGATCACCTAACCTCTGCCGCTTTTTCATTTGCTTCTACTTCTTTATGCTGTTTCCCTTACCTATTTATCATCTTCTTCGTTAACATTTAGATTCTCACCTAAATCGAAACCTTCTGCATCTGGTGGTACGTTAAAATCATTGTGATATGGATTTGGTTGTTTTGGTTGATTTTTGCACATCTGTATTATCGGCAGCGTCTAGTCCATCCTCTTCATTAATATTATTTTTATCCTGCTTTTCTTTTTGCAAAACCAAATCATTGTGTTTCCCACACTTTTCCTTAGAACTTTCCTACTGTTCATCCTTCAATTCATCAATTTCATCATCATCGTTCTCATCATCGCCCTAAATTTTAGATTACTCAGATTCCGTATTGTACATTTCTCTATCTAAATCTTCGCTGTTATCCTTTTATTGACGACTCTAACTATTGATGACAAAAATGTGCTGAATTGACGATATAAATCTTCATCGAGCAGCTCTTCAAAGGTCCAAATTTCATCAAATTGATAATAAGGTACTTTTCAATTTAAAGGCTTTTTTCAATTTAGCGGAAAATGTATGGAATGATAATAAAAAGCAAATAATTTGTAAAATTAACTTTGTTGTAATTTGATCTTTTTTTTCGCACAATCAGGCCTATAGTTTACTTAACCTTGAATGGACATGATCCAAACTCCAATCTTAATAAACTTCAAAGTTGCCTGAAGCAATATTACAGGTCAATCAATGGAAGTGGTGTGAGTTCTAAATATGCACAAACTTTATCAATCTGCATTTCGGTTTCTAGAATATTTTAATTTTAACACTTAATTTGTTGTTTAACACGAATATTTTTGAATGGTCGTTTATAAAACGTAAACACAAATTTTCTCAGTTTAGCAATCTTTTAAAAATGTTAAAGTTAGGATCAAATGATTTCCAGTTTTTCTTAAAAAGTTTCGATCGTCCTTAAAGCGATTTTAATTTTCTGATTTTTGGCACCTGGGCTAGCACTAATTTTTCTCCTTGGATTGCGCTTTATGCAAAGTTTCGTTTTGAAAGTGTTTTCCAAATTATGCCCGAGAAAATTTTACTAATTTCTTTACGAATCGTGGGTCATGATCAGAATTTGCAAGCCACACTTTCTTTTTTTATTACTTAGTTAATCCTGTATAAGACGAAAGTATTTAAACCTGTATAAGACGAAAGAATAAATCACAAATCACAGGATAAAAATCTATAAACCAATTTTAAAGTATTTGTGTGTGCAATTAAAAGTTATTAAATCCATTTAATGTTAAAAAGCACAGTAAGAAGATCTACAACAAAAATACAGTGTAACAAATATCAGATTTTATGAAAATGAACCATCTAGCAGTGTAAATATTTACACTACTCAACAAAACAAATCCACATCTTGGCGCCCTAAGCAACCTACGTAAGATACCTTTCATAAAGAGACAGTATGTCTCAACTTAATTCGTACATTATCTGTCCCAAATTCATAAATAATTTAAAAAAGTGGCCAAGTCAACGGAGGTGACTCATCATTTTCTGCACTAATTCCTGTCGGTGGCTCGAGTATGACTGTTTTTGAAAATGTTGTTATAATAAACCACTTTTTTCAGTCTCCCCAATTTACATAATGAAAAATTAGTAAACGGAAATTCTGTGGAGCAAATATTTTGACACGTAGCCTTATATATAGCGCAACAGGTGACGGCTTTCGGTGAGGGATTATCGATAGTACATCACCCTGGCCTTTATTTGATCATAATTATAACGAAAAAGTCCGTAAATAGAAATTCTGGAGCAAATCTTAGAGATGAAAGCTGTCAAATTTCGTAAAAGTACCTCATAAGTTAGTCGGATGATCAGAGTGCTCAGAAATTTTCATAATTATAATGAAAAGTGTATGAAAATTCTGTGGAGCACACCATCGAGATTTTGGCTCATAGCCCTGTAGATGAAGACAATAACCAATCGATTAGGGCTCTCAAATTTTGAGAAAACACACAATACACGAGTATGTCTCTGCGGATCGTCAGGTTTAAGGTTGCCCACCTTTGTCCGTTCATTTTATCATAAATAAAATTTGAAATTCTGTGGGGCAAATCCTGGAGATTTTGATACATTGCCACCTTCACAGTGGAATAGATGAATAGAGTTCAAATACAAAAACATACACATGCGGTTTTTGCAAATCATCAGCCCTGATGATTTTAGTGCTAAACATAAATTCTGTCCAATTTCGAAAAAAAGAACGATCCTCATATATATGTAGCGTATTTTTGTGAAATTGGATAGCTTTTATCTATTGCATTTTGTAGGTGTAGGGCTATGCACCAGAACCTCTAGGATTGGCTCCCCAGAAATCTCATTTACGAACTTTTGTGTTCTAGTTATGATAAAAAGGGCTGACCAAAATGGGGCACCCTAACAATCTACATAGACATATGGCGTATTTTCTCAAAATTTAAACTCTTGCATTGCACTATATAGGTGGCTAGGTGCCAAAGTCTACCGGATTCGCTCTAATGAATTTCCATTTTCGGACCATTTTATTATAGCTATGAAGAAAGAGGGGGCAAAAATTAGGCACCTTGACAATTCGTCGAAATTGGACTGTTTTTATCTATTGCGCTATGTCGGTGACTATGTGCCAAAATCTTCCAGATTTGTACCACAGAATTTCCATTTACGGTATTTTTGTGATAATTATGATTAAATGAACGGACCAATGACATGGCTATGTGTGCCAAGATCTCGTGGATTCGCTCCACAGAATTTTAATTTTCGGACCTTTTCATTATAATTAAGATAAAATTAACGGGCCAAGGTGGAGCACCCTGATGATAGCTTTAATCTATTACACTATATAGGTGCCTTTGTGCCAAAGTTTACAAGATTCGCAACGCAGAATTTCCAGTTTTGGCCGTTTTCATTATAATTGTGATCTGCTCTATTCCACTATTTATTGGCTATGTGGTTAAATCTCTATTATTTGGGCCGCATTTTTTTAACAATTGTGTTTCATTTTATCTGGTACCATCTCACTAACAATAGTTTTGGTTTTAATAATTGTATTGTATGGATAATATCACTGCTTAAGTATTCCAGGTTTGATATATCCGATTATGACGAATCATTGTTTTATCCTATAATTTATACCAAAATATTTTTAAATATTTCGAGTTAATTCAAGTTTCGTCTTATACAGGTAATAACACTAATATACTAGAAATTAAAAAAAAGTCGCAAACAATTCGTAAAAATTTCCAATGCGTTTCAAAATTGCCTTTCTCTCCAACCACCGTCACTAAAGGAAAAATTAAAACTGTCAACTTTCTAAATTTAGTAAACTTCGGATATGACACAAGCTAAAGGGCATAGTGTACCAAGCAATTCACCAATGAAATGGAAGCGGTTTCCAGGCTTTAATCAGTTAGATGAGATCGGCAATAAATTTTAAAATAAAGGAAGCAGTTTAGGTTTAAAAAAATCGCACAATTGATAGCCGTCACGTCAAAATAAAACGCCAAGAAGGAGTACATCCATAGCAAGCCATTAATCATGATCTAAAAAACATGTCAGCTTCTGCTAACGAGTGTTCACGGTAAGCTATAAAAAATACATATTGATATTTGAGG
The DNA here is from genome assembly GCA_963691935.1 of Nephrotoma guestfalica. Taxonomy (NCBI): domain Eukaryota; kingdom Metazoa; phylum Arthropoda; class Insecta; order Diptera; family Tipulidae; genus Nephrotoma; species Nephrotoma guestfalica. The sequence continues at coordinate 246,708,848 of OY829915.1, forward strand.
CGATTCATGAAATTTCAACTACCAACAGCTTTTATTGTTGTTCTCCAAATTCAGCATGAGGAAACATTTTACTTGCCATAAACACGATGTTTATTTTACAATATGGATCATTCACTCCTCTTTATTCGCTTGACGTTGCTACAACTACATTTTCCGAAACCAGAAGAGTCATAGTTCACGTCATATTTCATAGAGAGCGTCGAATAACCCTTAGACTGGGTATGCAAGAATTGTCCGTCTTCAGCAGGTACTCTCCCGATTTTACATTAGATGCATTATATTTTCAAAATTTTGTCACCTTTGGATGATATTTTGGTGCCTTTTGATTACCATTCGACCATTCTTTACACTTTTCTAATCAACTTTAAACTTTTAAATCGAATCATTTTCTAAGATTGCTTATAATTGAGTTCTATTTTTTACTAATCCTTTTTTTTCGTTCCTGGAAAATAATATGAATGGTTTTCAAGTCTATCGGATTAATAAATACAAAAAATATCTCATGGGTTGCACTGCTCTCACATTAAAAACCAATATAATGTTTTAGAGACACATAATGTTTAAATTCTGGAAAATACTTATATGTAATAATAGAAAAAGCAAACCGCGAAAGAATTGGAAGAGCCTTGGCCCCAGAACAGATTGCAGGGATAATAAAAAAATGTTCATTAAATAAAAAGTAATTAATGCTAAATAAAAAAGCAGTTCACAAAATATCAATTGAAAACGAACCAAAATATATCTCAGTATTTCAGGGCTTTGATTTTTTGAAAAAGAAAAATGACAGGTACAGTTCTGCTCACATCTCTAGTGAACTCACGAATAAGCACGAAATTACTGTAATTATTGGCGTAAAATTTATTGGGATATAGAAATGTCAAATGAAACCGTTTATTGAGTAATTTACCTAAAATAATGATTGAATTTCAATTTAATAACTTCAATTTCGGTTTTTATTTTCTTCACTGCTCGTAAATAGATTTATAGATTCACCAAAGTTCACAGGAAGAGTAAAGGGAAAAGTGAAATGTTCGCGAATTAGTGGAGAACATCATATTTTGTTGTTCGCGATACTTGTTCATTTGAAAATTTAAAATTGCATTTTAGATTAATTAAACGTAATGAACTCACAAATTGTCGGCATATAGTGTACCGGTTCACACAGTGCAACAACACAACGTTTTTGTTCGTCTCTTATCTCGCCATCTATAAACAAAATTTAAAAGTGGAGGTTTTTTAGCAGCTCGCTCGCAGCAATAACTTTATGTGTGGCTCGTGTTGTATACTCACTAACCCAAACGAAAAAATTAAAAAAAAATTTAGGGTCAGTATTTTTTGGGAGTTTTAATATTTGCTCGCGAAAATGAAAAGGAAAATTTCACAGTTGAATATTATTTTGCGGCACGCAGTTTAGCCAGTGAAATTGGTATTTTTCGTATTAGAATATAGATGTCTCTGTTTAACTCTACACATGTTTCACTTCATTTTTATCTGCAAGTACGATAAAACTAAGTAAATTTTTGACATTAATTTCATCAATTATTTTTATTTGTTGTTAAACAAACAAGCTAATATGAAAAACATTTTGACATGAAGTTATAAAAAATAATAATTCAATATGAAGCTGTCTGTGTTAAAATTTTACGAAGATTGCAAAACTAAATTTTCATGGAATTATTTATCTTAATTTTAGAGACCAGTGAAAAATGCATTTCACGGCAGCTACTAGCCTTTAGTGTGAAAATGAATTTTGGTATAAAATAAACGCCTGAGTAAATGTGTAGAATTTTACATTTTGGTTCAATACCTACTAGATTTTTTAAATATTATTTTTTGTTTTTCCTATCCGATTTGCTCAAGTATTCAATATAAAATGAAAATAATTTTGCACTACATGACATGCGCCGCACTTGAGTTTTGCATGGAGAGGCAAGTGCTGCTTGAATTTTTTTTGAAAATGCAGTGTGTGGAAAGGCTAATTCAGTGTGCCGGTTCAAATTTGAATACGATGCATGCGATTGCATGAAAGCATGGTGATCCAGTTCACCGTCAACAGTTTAAGGCGGGATAAGCATTCAAATGCATCGAGAAAATAAACATAAATTGTTTTCTTTTATCCAGTATTTCTAGGAACTCTATTTCGAGTATTAATTCACTAAGTTTCAAAATTGGCCGATCTCCAGATTCGAGTAAATCAAAGGTGTATTTCAAAAATTATCTTTACTAAATGAAAATATTGATTCATAGCAAATTATTAATCTCTTAAATTAAATTTTATCATGACAAAGTGTTTCTTTTTTAGCATTAAATTTGTAATAAACACGAACTCGTTCCGTTTTGTAACTTGTTTCATTGGAAAACGAAAAATTAACTTAACGAAGAGCGTTTCAATTTTCAGCAGAGCAATCTTTTGTCCGATACAATTTCGTTGGCCGACACTAAATGGTATACGGGCAATTAGATGTGAATTTCGGTTGTTTCAGGCAAAAATCAACCCGGATCAAATTTCTCCGGATCCGGGAATTATCTTCGTCATTTGCAATATAAAATAATTTTTAGCTAAATGGTATCCAGGTAATTTAATTGATTTAAATCGTTTACTATCGCTTTATTGATACCTTGTAACTTTGCAAATTGTTGTACCTGTTATAAAGTTTATCATGGATTCACCAATTCCTTTATTATATTCTACAATTCCTTTTTTATCAAAATGATCACCTCGGCGTCCTTTATCTAGTTTAGTATCAAACATAGCATTGCGTATCTTCTTTGTCTCGTAACTAGAATGAAACAATCGCGACATAAAATTTCGAGATACCCATCAAAAATTCGATCGGGCCTGTAAAATTAGACACCAGAATTATAATATTACTCGTTAACTTGAAAGCATGTTTGAACAGAGCTGCGGATGCATAATTCTATATCTGCTCTAACTGTTACCTTCAAAATATACCTTACCCTATATACCTTCAAAAAATGACGGAAAAGTAAAAAAACAAGACAAGTTACGTTAAAATTTAAAAAATTAACGAATAAACGATTGGTGTGACACCTTCAGATTTTCTAAGAAAAAAATATGAAAAAATGACGCCGACCGCCGACACTATGGATGAAAATTGTTTGTGGGGTACTTCTAAAACATTGGATTATATTATATAGTTGTGCAAATGGACGTTGTGATATTCGACACTGACTGATTTGACAATGAACTAATCCACTGTACGACTACGTACCTGCTTAAAAATAAAAACAATTACAGTTTTTATTTTTGTATAGCTGAGAAAAAATAAATTTAATTTTATTATTAAATTCTTCTTAGCTAATTTTTTTGCATATACCTACTCGTGCACACACACACACACACACACACTTGCAAAAAATTCTTGTTGATTAACATACTTCATAATTACTGCACGTTTTATATCATCTGGTTCTACTTTAGCATGGGTATACGAGAATTTCCTCAATAGAAAAATTATTTGTTTAGCTTATGAGCAAGGTGTAACATGATAAGCTTTTAGTTTACGTTTTTTATGTTTTTTGTTGCTCATCAAAGGTAAATAAACGTGTTAATTACTGTAAAAAGAATTTGCGGTTCTTACAAATAAAAGCGGAATTCACAAGACAAAGTAAATAGTTTTGGGTGTGCGCGGTCGCGGGGGTGGACAATTTGATGTTGATCATATGATTATTAATGCGCTTATTGTTTGTTGTTTTTGCACAACTGTACTCGTTTTTACTTTATAAATAGTTTGTTTGCATAATTCAAATTGTAAATTATTTACAAAATCATTTGTTTAATATTTAATTTTAAATTATTTGTTCAAAAAACACAAAATATTATATTTTGTGCAGTTAATGCCAAATTAATTTTTGCAGATATTCCTAATTAATCTGACATGGTTATTTTAATTTGAATGTTTCATGGTTCATTTAAATAATTTGTGTTGGTGGTTTCAGTGTTTTTTGTTAGTGCATTCAAAGACAAAATTGAGTACAAAATTTTAATTTAGTAATTTGGTCTCAGGGTAACCAACTATTCCTTGGCTCCTTGGCTTTTAAATAATTGAAAATTGCTCGCAGAAGGGTTTTCTGGTCTGCAAGAAGCCATTTGAAAGATTCGACAAAAAGTCAGCAACACGTCGGCAAAGCTTTTCAATATCTGCATAAGACGCACTGGATGCTCCTCAAAATTCCCGTTTGCTGATTCTGTTAGACGGTCCAAAAATTAAAATTAGGTGCCACTCCGCTTTCGTTCGAATGGCATCCTTCAGTGTAGCTATCGACCTCGGAAACTACTTATTACTCAATGTTTTCCTTTCCGCGATGAGAACGAACTATTAGGAGACTATGAGTCACTTAAGGAAGCATCTTCAAGCTCGCATATGGTGACTGACAGCTGCAAAACGCTATTAATCAGACTAATGCTTTCATCCAACTGACTGATCCAACCAAAACTGAATGACTTTCAATAGTCATTGGGGATGACGAATGTTGGTCAGAGAAATCTCTTCAACCACTTCACTCAAAACATTGAGAAGCAGCCGAATCATCGGAGTGCTGGAGAGGATATGGAGAAAAGGATTCGGTGAAGGTTTTTGCTCTTACTGGCATCGCAACTAAACTGATTTCTGATCTCTCTCAATATTCAAATTGCCGGTTCAATTGCGGCTGCAATATCACAACACCGAATTGCTAATCGTCGGCGAGATTTCCATGGTTCTATACAAGATGCATTTAAACTCCCGATTGCAATTGCTAAAAGACAGCACGGAGCACTATGGCACCATAAATATTTTGCTATTTCACCACTTACCAAAATGCAACGCCCACCAGTTCGAGGCAGCGCAGTTACCAACCAACCGAAGAACTCAGTTCCATCAACTCATTTGTGGTAAACTTATTTCTCGTTCTGCGAAATCGTTCAAAACTTCGATAGCAACGAGACACAACTATCATCAACCTCCTAAATGACTTACGAGTTGGTGAACTAAAGAAGGATCACCAAGATGTTTTTTAGCAAAGTCGCCAAAAACTACACCGGCGAGTTCGCGGATACAATAGCACTCCGCATTGATCCAAAAAACGCGCTTATCAGCACAACGCTTAGGCTCTCCAATATTATGCCCAACAATGCAACCAAAAAGACTAAAGGTTTGCAAAAAATGAGTGACTTTCTCTAAGCATATGGCCACTCTTTCGGCGAGCTCAATTATATGCTGAAATTTTTGCCAAATATGAAGATAAATGTTTTTGAGGTCGGAACACATCATTGAGCCACGGACAGCTGAATTTTCGGTAACCCTCTCAACTGGAACTGCAGAACGTCAAATGCTTCCGCTAACCCATTGCTGGGCTGTGACTGTGCACAACATACAAGGATCAACGGTGGACCATGCATTCATCAACTTAGCAACATAAGAACTCTTAAGACTCGAATTTCTAGAATGGGCGAAAGTTTACGGCAAACAGATATGCACACAAAAGCGTTGGCAGAGATGGAACGATTGGCAATTCTATCGAATTACAAAAAACTGAAGAAAAAACAATTTGAATCTATCCTTGCTGGACAAAACATTATCATTTTGTCAAGCAATGATGTCGAATGCAAGATGTGCATGTAACGTGTATTTGGTTGTGCTGGATACACCGGTTATTTTTAACCAATAATGATGAAATGTTATTCGTAGGTTTACATTATAGTTCTGAAGTGTTTTGAATATAGCTTCCGGCAGGACGCTACTGTTGGATTGGGATTTTGGATTGGGAACTTGCAAATCTGAACGATTTTTGAAGAGTTTTAGAATCCGCTTAATCAAGTTGTTCAGCTTCTGACCAATTTCTCAAAAATATCCACAAGTAAACAATATATCCAGCTAGATGGACAGATATCAGAACATCTCCTAAAATTTATGTAAGAACCCAAATCACATTCTGGAAACCAAATTTTTTTCATCATAGCTTATGAAATAACAAAGTATTATCCAGCATGGACAGATTGCAGAACTTCATTTAAATGTGCATTTTAAATCACTATCACAAACATCAAAACACTGCAGATGCGTAAGAATTTTGCCAAAATCTCTCTTTAGATTTGCTTTTCAATGGTAAAATACAAACTTCATCACAATTAGTTAAGAAACAGCTGAGTGCGTTTAGCGTTTTAAGATTCAACAATTTCCTAAACTGAGTTCCTTGATCTGGTTACCTAACTTGACAACACTTTTAAAATTTTGTCCCACTGAAATATATTTTGTAATGAAAAATGAACTACAAAATGAATAAAAATTTCTGTTGCGGCTATACAGTAATACCAGAAATTCTTCTTTAGTATAGTGCTACCTCTTGTGTCGAGTAACTTTTTATTTTTAAAACCGAGAACATGTATAATCACTACAGGTTTCATAACGATATCCTTGCCTTTTTAGGAAAACCTAATAATCATTGGTCTCATGTTTTCTATTACCTGGGACCAATGCAAATGCCATATTTAAAATTGCGATTGAACAATTAGCCGGCTAGCCCTGATCAGCCTAATTCAACTTAATCAATGTTAAGGCTAATGGCCAACGGTCTCATGATGATTTCCGCTATGCAGTACCATTATCGATATACAAGTAACTAATAGTCAATCGTTTGCTTGCAAGGGGCGTACAAAACTTAATGTCCAGCAACAATTCAGGCTTATCTACCAGGATATATCATTTCAAGATGTTATAACAGGCGCGTGGAAGCAATGATCTTGTGTGCTGTTAAAATTTTGTTTACTGTTTCACTTTCAACCTAGCTTTTTTGAGTATAGTAGTAGAGTACTTTAAACACCACTACCCGCTATCTACTTTTGCTTCCAAACTATCTTGACCAGCGCCTTACCACCATTCCATTCATCACTCCTGTATTTGTGTACAGCGCTGAATATTATTCGCAAAGGTTCTATTCTAGACTGAATTCTTATAAAACAAAACTGTTATAAGACTAAACTGTTATAAAACTACTACTACTACAACATTAGATGTTTAAATCTAGATATCATTACTTCATAAATATCATTAAATTTCTAACCCTTAACTGACCGATCCACGCATAATTGACACCCACTAAACCAATAGGCGAAATAGTCTAGCCCGTACAGCGCCAACAAATAAACCTTATCTTTTATCGTTGTAGCTTAAACCGCCTTAATACTCCATTCCGTCACTGCTATAGCCAACCAAGCCCGCGTTTCCCCCACAATCGACACTACCTGCTCGCTCATCTCCACATCCGCTCTGTCGCTTCCGAAATCAGTCAATGCACCCTTTGATCACCATTTCATAGGTGATCTTCTCTTCTCAGCCCGCTTCATTCAATATCGCAGTCTCGGCTCCAAATTCCTGTCCATCTGTGCGTCCCTTCTAATGGCCATTCTTCATGCCGATCACCTTTCACATGGGTTTTATTAACCACTGCTATATATTCGCCAGTTCCTCTAACAACCTTGTGAGATTCGCCCCACATTAAACAATTTGATCATCTCTAGTTTCAAATCTCCACACCATCCCAGTTCGATAACCTTCCTGCGAATAAACCATCACTAATCACCGCTGAGATTATTCGTTGCCCAGAAAGTTAAAACTGGTGAATCATCCCGAATCTCAACCCACCTTAGCCGATATCTTCTCCAGCTACATATTAATGTTCTGTCTACGGAAAACGATTCGATCCTAAAATTATCACTTCGATATTCTCAATTCGATCTGACCAGCATTCGTTCTTGTTACTTCTCAATATATTAATCAAACAAAGCGGCTGGCCGTAATTCCTTTCTGCCATCGTCCAAAAGCACCACTGCACCTTTTTCGAGCGTTAGCTTAAAACTTTCCTCAAGTTTTCTGCACAACACTAATTTATTGTAATCCTCCGTTACTTTAAAAAAATCTTACACTAAAACCATCCAAATTATCTTTACCAGGTAATCCGTTGTCATCATCATTCACCATAAATACGTATGGTTCAGCATCGAAAATCCCGATGCTGAAATACTCTTGTTATTTTTTGTCACTTTATATATTGAATTAAATTAACAAAATAATTGTAAAAATTCCTTATATGTCATTTCGCCATCACTAAATTCCACAAACCCCAATAGTTCCTTCCGACCAATAGCACCCATCCAGTGATCTTCATCATTCGGTCCAACCCTGCCCCCGCACCGTCACCCGATTGCGTGACTTTATACTCCCAATCGCCTAGCCTACGTCTCCAACCCATATGTCAAATACTACTTCCCTCCTTTTATCCAGTTTCTTCTCGAAGGTTCTATGGTTTTGAATTTGTTGAACAATCCTTCGATTCATTTTTTCTCTCAAATCAATATTTTGTTGATGAAATTTTTTATTCACTTGTTCCATGCAATTTTTACGTAAAAACAGCCAATAATTATGCCATATTGAAAGTTTCAAGTCTGGGAACTTTTTCCACCACCTCATCCTTATCATCTAGTTTTACTTTTATTACCTTTTCGAACTCATAATTAACCGCATCTAATCCTTGCTTCTCCATAGACTGATGTATTCGCACTTCCGAAATATGTTTGGAAATACTGAAAATAACCTTACAACTAATTACAAATGACCACTAAACAATAAAACACAATAACAATTATTTCTTATTTCACTGTATATTCAATCACACCACAATTCACTTTAAATAATGCCACTCGCTAGTCACATTCGCTTTCAAATTGTCACTTTGAACTACCGAGCTGAATATTCCAGTTGCCAAACAATTCGCAATGGTCTTATTCTAGACACAAACAAAACTAATGCTTAAATTTAGATGTCACTATATCACATCATTAAATTCCTAACCTCATCCCATGCGACCAATTCATGCTAAATTGACGCCCACTAGACAAATAGTCGAAATCGTAACAATGTTAACTGATTTATAATCATCATAATCATTTCTACAATTAACTTCAAAGTTCAAACCCCATTCAAACATTCAAAAAAATTCTTAAAATCATTGAGCGCACTTTAAAGTCCAATTTTCCACTTTTCAATCCCTAGGTAGTAGAGAAACAGTATACCAATAGTCAACAAAAAAACATGAAATGTTGGGTATAAACAATAACATCATACACCAGGTGGGTCCGAACTCAGATTCTAAATCCCACCCCGATTTATCGGTCTGCTCCACGGATTCTGAAGGGAGCAATGCGACATTGCAAAGGAAATCGTTGGTAGGCAATCAGGCTGATTAACAAGCGATAAATGAATGGCCGTTTGGTAGAAGAAGTACGGCACTTCATAGAACACCACCATCAACTCCACTGCCAGAGAGCATCACACTGTGTGAACGTAGCAATGAGAAGGCAAATACCTTTTCTATTAAGCATAATAATTTCGAACCAGCGTCTGAAGCCACGCCCAGTGCACAAACAGTTATAATAAACAACGCGGAGTTAAGAAATAAATTTGAACAAATGGAGAAATTAATCGTGCAGCTGAACAATGAAGTTGCCGAAATAAAGAAAAAAACCTTATGCTAAAGGAAACAGTAAATAAAAATAACAACGCAGGAAACTCAGAATTATTGAACAACCAATTTCAAGTACTCACAGATCTAGACGAATATCACACGGATGAAGATGAGCTTGAAAGGGAAACCAATTGGAGACTACAGAAATCCAAGAGAGCAAATAAGAAACCACGAAAAGAAACCAACCCAAGCAAGAGGAAAGCTAAATCATCACCAGAAGTTGAGTCAATTCAAACCCACATTAAAAATGCCAATGCAATTACTGCACCAAAAGTGCATGAGCCAGAAAAGAAGAAACAGGTTCCACCCCCGATCAATATTCAAGGAATAACAGATCACGGTAGTATTCAGAAACTATTGAAAGAAGTAGTACGAAATGATTACAATATTTGGGAACTAAACACAACAGAGCCTGAAGATTATAAAGCTCTAGAAAGCAAATTAAATTCTGTTGGTCACCAGTGGTATATCTATACTAGGGAAAAAATGATCGATCAATTAAAGTAATGGCAAGAGGTCTTCATCCAACTTGTTGAAAAGATGAAATTATTGAGGACATGCAAAATAAAGGCCTGAAAATAATCGATGCAGTCAACATCATCAGCAAAGAGAGACGGAAAAATAGGGAAGGAAATGTTGAAATCATGAGAAGAGGTCTTCCACTTTTCTGCTAACCTTCGACAATCAAGCAAAAATCGAAAATATTTATAATATTAAAGCTATCCTCAACCTCAGAGTTAAAATAGAAACACCGAGGAAGGTCACTCGACTAATACCACAATGTAAAAACTGCACAGATTATAATCATACACAAAGTACTACCATCGTGAAGAAAGATGTGTTAAATGTGCAGGACAACATGCTGGAAACGACTACACAGTTCCCCGAAATACATCACCGAAGTTTACCAACTATGTAAAGACCAGCATCCAGCCAACTACAGAGGATGTGAAGAAGCAGTACAACTACATACAGAAAATGAGAGATAAATCACACAAACCAGATACGACAAGATATGTACAATCTACAAAAAAAACGACGGAGCCTAAATCGTCAACTCCTAATCTCAACATACAAAGAGGACGAGTAAATGAAAACGTTGCTTATGCACAAATAGTTCAGCAAACACAGCAGATACAGTTAAAAGTGGATCTCATTTTACAGGACATACTGAGAAATCGAGAGAACCTCAACAAAAGACTTATCTCACAGGAAATGAGTCTGCAGAACACACTAGAAGAAATGAAATCACAAACTAGTTTCTAGTTGCAACATATAGATATATGTCTTATGTCAGAAACTCATTTCACCAAAATTTCAACCTGTAAAATAAAAAGATATAATTGCTACCATTCATTACTTCCAGAGAACAAAGCTAGAGGTGGATCAGCTATCCCCATAAAAGATCATATAAAACATAACGAAGAACTTAAAGTCGAGAAGCTCTCCATGCAAGTCAAAATACAATTAAACAATATTAAAACTTGTAGTATCTCAGGAATATACTGCCCTCCAAGATACAATCTCAAACAAGTGGATTATACTAATCTTCTCAAAACACTAGGAAGTGTCTTCATAATTGGAGGTGACTATAATGCAAAAAATATCTATTGGGGATCACGGTTAACTGCTAAAGGAAAAGAACTGTTCGCAGCAGGCAAACAACTAAAATACGAGTTTCACTCAGGCGGTGCACCAACCTATTGGCCTACGGATATTAGTAAGAGTCTAGATCTTATAGACTTCTTTATTACAAGAGCCAGTCAGATCATTCATCAGTTATTAAAATACTTAGCCAAACAATGATTATGAAAGAGAGCAACCCGAAATTAACGAGCTCCAAAACCAATTGGGATCTCTTCCAAACACATTTAACAGAAAGAATTAATCTTCAGAACCCAATACAGGGAGCAGCCCAAATAGAAGACGAACTAGATAAGCTCATCCATAATATTCAAAGTGCTGCGTGGGAAAGCAGACCTAATAATGGTAAAGAAATAAAACGCAATGCTAGATTTCCAGAGGAAGTGAGAGAACTTCTTAAAAATAAAAGAAAGAAATGGCAAAAACATCGAAACCCGGAAAATAAGAGGGTATTTAACCATTTGTGCAACAAATTAAAATAAATGAAAGACCTTAAAAATCAGTCAGTTAATAAATACCTCAGCACTCTAACTGGGCAAGAAGATACCCAAACTTCAAGTTCCTCCAATTAAAAATAGAGAAAATTGGGCTCGAAATGCTAAACAAAAAGCAGATTTGTTTGCAAATCACCTTGAAGAAACTTCCAACCTTACCCCAAACAAACGGAAGAGGAAAAATCACCCGGATAAATAAACAGGATGAAATGAAAATTACACCTGTAACATAGAAAGAACTAAAATGGGAAATCAAGAATAACCTGAATGTGTATAGGGCTCCGGTTACCGGAGAAAGCGTTGAGGAAACTAATGCATGTAATTAATGCAGCATTTCGACTAGACAAAGGAAAGTCTTGTACCAAGACAAAGGAAAGTTGCAGAAGTAATTATGATACTTAAGCCAAACAAACCTCCGAATGAGAAAGCTTCATATAGGCCAATTCTCTGCTACCAACATTATCGAAACTATTGGCAAAGGTTTTTCTTAAAAGGCTAAAACCAATTATCGAAGAAAGGAATCTTAGCCCCCCACATGAATTTGGATTTAGGGAAAAACATTCTACGATACAACAAGTACATCGAATTACTGATGTAATCGAGAAATCACTAGAAAGCAAACAAATTTGCTCAACTATATTCCTTGATGTAGCGCAAGTATTCGACAAAGTATGGCACCAGGGGTTAGAATTCAATCTTCATCGAGATCTTCAGGAGCAATTTGGGCCAATCCTATATCTCCTATACAGATAGAGATATACCAATTACAGAAGCAACTATGGGACTTTTGCCGATGACACGGCATACTTGCAATAGCAAAGAACATCAATGACTCCACTAGTAAATCACAGAAGGTCACTAACCTGATATGTAATTGGACAAAGAAATGGCGAATTAAATTAAATGAAGTAAAATCAATCCAAGTGAACTTTACAAATCTAAAAGTTAATCATATACCAATAAAGATAAATTCGACAGTGGTACCGCATGCAAACACTTCCAAATATCTCGGCATGACTTTAGATGCTAAACTTAGATGGAAGGAACACATAAAAAAGAAGAGAGAAGAACTAAACATAAAATTTAGAAAAATGCAATGGCTTTTAGGGGGACAATCTGAACTATCGATCCATAACAAACTGCTGGTATACAAACAAATCCAGAAACCTGTATGAACATATGGTAGCCAACTCTGGGCTTGTGCCAAGAAGACAAATATCAAAATCATACAAACAGTTCAAAATAAAAACCTGCGATGCACTGTTAATGCACCGTGGTACATTCGAAACGAGAACCTCCATCTAGAGATCTAAAGATCGAGCTTGTCGCGAAATCAAGCATCAAGCAACAAAACATCTACAACGTCTGCACCAGCATGAAAATCTGGACATACATCAACAAGAAGAACTTATCGCGACCAGGAGGTTACTAGACTTATTGAGGCGAAAAATCTGAGGAGGAGTTACACGTAACTGGGGATAATCACTTCATTACGCCGACTAATCAAATACTTTATTATGCAATATAAATTACTAAATGAATACAAGACTCAGTCGTAATACAAATAAATATAATAAAAAAAATCACGATTTACTAATTAGTAAATTTAAATACTTTTTGACCTGACTCAATATCTATCACTAATCGGAAATCGTTGATTCAACCAGTTTTTTATAGCAAAGCAACTAGAGGAATGTATCACCATACAATAATATTTGAAAAATGTAATACGCGGAAACTATAGTTCATACCGAAGACGAATATTTCACACAACCCACAACCGGTAAATAAACTCATTGCAAAAAACTATTTTACTCATCCACTGTACACATTTATTATTATTATTATTTTTTTTTTGTGATGAAGAAAATTTTCAATATTTTTATTTTTACCTGTAAAATTTAATTTTAAAATAACAAAAAAAAAGATTTTCACACAAAAAAAAATTTTTCTTTTACTTTTTTTTATAAAAATAAATTTACATACATCAGTTTTAATTTAACATTTGTGTGAATTATAAGAAAAGTGAGAAGATAAAAAAGAAAAGAAAATCTCCCTTGGTGTCGTTGGATAAAAAAAATCGTTCTAAAGGTATAATTAATTTTATCAAAATTTTTAATTTAATTAGGAATTTTTTTGTTGTTGGTATGTGCAAAATAAGACAGTAAATTTATGTTTAATTAATAATTTGTATACGTAAAAAATTCTAAAGTGTAAAAAAGCTGAAAACGGTCCAATGTCGAAAATTAGGAAAATTTATATTTTTTGTGTTGTAAAATATAAACAATCGAAACTAAATGGTCACCCTTATACTCGTACCTAAGGACTATGTATAAAGACAATTATATCGAGACATTGTGTAACAAAATAATTTTTATTAAATTAATATTCGTCCCACGTAATTTGTACTCACTTTATTTCATTATTTTTTCGACACCAAGGAAATTTTATTAAATCTTGGTTTACTCCCATTTCTGTGGAGGTGGTGTGGTGCGCTGCACGGTATGATGCGTCCGTATACAGTATTACACATAATTCCCTTATGCGATATGTATTTTAATTACCCCGTTTAAGGTTCAACGCATCAATTACGAAATGAAACGGACGTGCCCTTGATGTTTATATTTTTGTTAATTCGTAACGGATGTGTAAGGACTCATTGATGATTGGGATGATTTTTTATGATTTTCTTCCTAAATACATTTCAATTAATCCGATGCGAATAAATTTTTATCTAAAATACGTGTTTTAATGACCGTTCACTTGCCAAAGGGTATACACACACACGAATATGTGTTGCGAATATTAAGATATTGGCATATAGCCAACTTGAAAAATTTTTACATTGATACATCTAGTATTAACTTCAATAAAAAAATTTCTAGAATTTTAATGTTGATGTATTGTCACGTTGGTTTATGAATACTGCTATTCACTAGTTAATTAAGCAAAAACTTTTATTTGTTTGCGAAGATTAAATTTTGCTTTAATGTGCGGCTGAAGCGTTAAAACGTTATGTTAAACAATAGCTTTTTCCATAAATAAAATAAATCAAGTCCCATATGGAACTGGAAATGTTTATCGAACAGTTTATGTTCCACAAATTTACATGTAAGAAAATTACTTTCCACCCAATAGCAACACCATAACACTGTACATTAGATACGATGGTATCCGTCCTCGCCCTATAAGTAAAAACCACAAAGTAGAATTATTTTATCACATCCGCAATTTGGCACAATACTAAAGTTGATCTAAACATTTCATCGGATTATCACATCAAATAGATTGGCTTTTAATACACCTATGCATATATACAAGGAACGAAAAGACTAGACACATGAATTGACACACTTGACACAATTGACTTAATATATTGTGTTTGATCCCATGCCAACATTCGGAATTGTTTATTTCGCATAAACTAACCAAATTAATGTTGGCATTTACAAAATATTTTACTATTTATTCATTCACTATATAATTTGGTATGTGTGTGTATGTGTGTGTGTGCATATGCGGTCAAAAGGTGGTCCAATTAATTGGCCCGACATAATTTGCTATGCACTGCATAACGAGTACATTTACACTTTATAGTTGATAACCTCTTTTAACTTGGGTCTACCCTTTCCAAGGTAAATGAAATGCAAACAAATTTCCTCCACCTCTCATGATGCAACATAACGATAAAAACATGCACAGCATACATGTATTTTTATGTACATGTGGAGTTGTTTTTTAAAGCGAACAAATTGTATGTGAGGATTTTATCAGCATGTGGTTTATGATTAATTTGCATAGCAAATTATGATACTTGGACATTATCATAAAATGAAAAGAAATAAAATTTGATTTTTCATCTACAACTTTTGCTCGTACAACCGTTCGTTGTAAATAGTGTTGTCTGTGGGAAATTAATAGTCATATCGTCTGGAATGTGAGTGCATCAACAGTAAAAACGGGTTTACCCACTATTCAGGCTTTGTGATATAATTTGTGTGTGCAGCCTAAAAATCATGCTACAAATAATTAAAATAATTTCTAGGTTTAACAGAAGAACTATTGAACAGTGTAGTGTTGTAGAATTGCATGTGTTTTGGGCTTCGCGCCCGTTCCCATCAAAGTGTAGAAGCTTTCCCTGCTGTGGGTTATCTTCGATTCTTATTTTCACTTGGTGAGAATCTCTTGAGCGGGAAAGAGCGACATACAATTGCCTATGGGGAAATACTGCCGTTTGAAGATGAATTCCCACGTTATTAAAAGACTGGCCTTGAGCCTTGTTTATCGTTATTGCGTATGCCGGAATTATTGGAAACCGTCGTCGTCGCAAAACAAATGGTAGATTGGTCTCAAAAGGTGCCAAATCAATTCGAGAGGTTTCAATTTCTTAGGATTTAGATTTCGTAGAAGCATTATGATAACACCCTTTTTCAAAAGCAATACGAGTGCATCGTTAGGATCCTCGCTTACTAACGAATCTGTGCTGTAGTAAATTTCTGCATCACCATGAATCAAGTCGATTATTCTTCGATTTATCTCAAGCGTCTGAGCATTCGTTGGAGCAACGATAACTCTTTTTGCGAGCTCATATGTTGATATTTGCTCGTTATTATTAAAAATGACACTGATCGGTCGGAATTTGAATTGTGTTCTCCTCATAAATGCCAGGTGTTGCAATCAAAGTTCGTAATCTGACTTGCGAGGGCTTGATTTAATGCAGCATTCCTCTTTGAACGACTGGTAGCGTCTAACGAAAATCATCGCCAAGGATCAAAATTTTACCTCCGAAGCTATTGTCATTTCCCATCGCCTCTTGCAAGAGCTTACCAATGCAGCGGAGACCATTCTTAGGAAGCATTGTAATTTCATCGATAACAATAAGAGCAGCCTCACGCAAAACTGCAGCTTCTGGTGATGTCATTCGCATTGATGAGATTGAATTATCAAGTAGTGGCACTGGAAGTTTAAATCCACTATGAATCGTGCGTCCTTCACCTCGAACGTTTGCTATTAAAGTTGTGTATAATAAGGTCTTGCCTGAGCCACCGGGACCATCGATAAAAAAGATCTTACATTGTGCGTGATTATTTTCAACAGCAATCATAATTTTGATGTATGTCGCAAGCTGGGCTTCATTCTGCTTTCCAATTTGTTCGACTGCCACTCGTGCTTCTTCTTCTTGATCATAAATTTGATCTTCTTCGGGTGGGTTACCGCTTGGAACAGGCAAACTGTTTGAGAACAAAATTGATAATATGAAGAGCCGAGTTGATCGATAAATTCACTGTGTCGTCGCATGTAATCGAATATAAAATCTCCTAGATGATTCTGCCATAATTTGAGGGGTTGAGCGGGTTGGCAAAAAATACAAATGTAAGCGAACATCTGTCGCAATTGCTTAGGCATCAAGTATGTTTCACCGTCTGTCAAGCATTGCTCCCATTCTTCATCTAACTCAAGTAGTCCTCTTGCCATCGCTGCCGCTTTAAATGTTTCGCATAAATTTTCATCTACCGTACGCAAAATCTCAAAACTTGTTGCACCAGGAACATGTAGTAGCAGTAATCGAAGATAGAAGCGTTCTTCATCCTTAATGCTCACCACGTACATTCGTGCTATTGTCCTTTCGCCTCCTCTATGTCGCTCTTGCCATTGACCTCGCTTTTAAACAAAATGGTTGGAGTACAGGTGAACTCGTGCAGTTGCGTCTTTCGTGTTACGCAGAAACCAAGATTCAAGCTTGGTCCTTGCAGTACGCGCAGCCAAAAGTGTTTCTTCTTCATGACCTACTTCAAAAACAACTCGTTGTTGATTTGGAAGGTGAACTGGTAGTCTCATAACATAGTGCGATCTATCGTGCATTGCTGACTCTCGCAGGCGCCACATTGCTTCAGGAGCACTCACATATCGGCAATCGATGAAGTTTGTAATCTCATTATATCGCAGCTCAGGTTGACCATTTGTTGTGAAGACGATAGTGGAACAAACATATCCCGTGAATATGTATTTGTAAATATATTTTACGAATTGCAGACCAGTGAAGCATTCCACATTGATGTGAGCGTTATATGTCCAAGTTAGAAATGGATTATACGGCACCACATTACGACTATCCATTAAAACTCCTCGCATTCCTACTTGCTCACCACTTCGTCTTCGATACAAAGGATATCCATTTACGTTGAGTTGAGTTTGCTCATTAAAATCCTTAGGAAATTGTTTCGAACATTTTCCGTCCTTCATGCACGGTGCATTTGGGTGTCCACTGCCGCAAGGACCATGGGGCATGCATTCAAGTACAATAGACGTTATATCGATGACCATAACATGACGATAACAAAGCGAAATAGATTTTAAGTAAAAAATGTCAAATTGAACGTGTCGAAATTAACGGTTTTGATATATTCTGTTTACTTATTCGTCGACTATTCCAATAAAGTTTATTCCGGTTTGGTTAAGGGATATAACGAACATTTGGGTAGTAAGTAGAAGATATTTTCGTCATTGATATTTCAGAGATAGTTGTTGGAATATTTAGATTAAACTTTAAGCTTACTCGGAATTCATGTTGAGCTACTTCCACGCAATTGTTGTTCTGGGGGGTGGCATATTCGTAGAACGAACCCCCGCTTACCAGCGTCTACAATTTTTCAGGAGGTGGATCATACCTATAATATCAAACTTGCGAATAACCTTGTCTTCCGCATTCTGTACGCGTGATGAACCGATTTGAGTGAATTTTCCCACTCGACTCTCGAATTAAAAACTGGTTTTATCTTGAGATTACATTTGGAGGGATTTATTTTAAGGATTAAACTTAAACGTTGCGCTTCAATATAGAAGTATAGAATTCCGTGTTGTAAATTGGTTCATCCTTATAGTCCGTGGCATACAATGAATTTATGGATTGACTCGGCTGACACATTTTTTCCGGTATGAAATCTGTTCGGGTCCATGTAAAGGGTGTTTTTTTAAGAGGTTGCCGATTTTTTTTTTGAATAAAACACATATAAAATTATGAAATGACCAAAATTTTTTTTTATTTGGTAGATAATTTTTTGGCATTTAACATTTAAACACAATTTCTGGCATATGGCTACCACGACTATTTTTCACAAATGTCATTCTGGAGGTCCAATTTTCCAGCACTTTTTCAAGCATTTGAGGGCGTATGTCAGCAATGACACGTTGAATATTGGTTTCCAAAGCGTCAATCGATTGAGGTTTATCCACATAAACCAATGACTTCACGTATCCCCACAAAAAGTAATCGAGTGGCGTCAAATCGCACGAACGCGGAGGCCAATTCACCGGACCATTTCTCGAAATAATGTTGTCGTTGAAAGTTTCTTTCAATAAGTCGATTGTTTCACGTGCTGTATGGCAAGTGGCACCATCTTGTTGAAACCACATTTCATTCATATCCATATCTTCAAGATTTGACAACAAAAACTCATTTAACATGGTTCTGTATCGATTTCCATTCACGGTAACGCGTCGTCCTTCCTCATTTTTAAAGAAATATGGACCGATGATCCCACCAGCCCATAGACCGCACCAAACAGTACATTTATCAGGATGCATTGGTAATTCTAGAACGGCGTGTGGATTATCTTTGCTCCAAATGCGACAATTTTGTTTGTTGACGTATCCATTTAACCAAAAATGCGCCTCATCACTGAAGAGAATTTTACGGTAAAAAAATGGATCTTCGTTCAATTGATTTAACGACCAATCACTGAATTCACGGCGCAAACGATGGTCGTGTGGCTTTAATTCTTGCACCAATTGAATTTTGTATGGCACCAAACCCAAATCTTTACGTAAAATTTTCCATAAAGTCGATGGACAAAGTCCAATTTGCTGAGCACGACGACGAATCGATAAATTGTCGTTTTCTTCGACACTGGCCTCAACGACAGCAATATTTTCTTCTGTACGAACTCTTCTCATTCTTGTCGGTGGCTTGGCATCCAAAAGAGTGAATGTAGACCGAAATTTGGTAATTACGTTCTTTATGGTGGTCTCTGACGGACGATTATGTGCACCATAAAATTCACGAAGTGCTCTATAAACATTTTTAATTGAACACTGATTTTGAAAATAAATTTCCACGATTTGAAAACGTTGTTCTGGAGTTAACCTATTCATAATGATTTGCCAAACAATACTGAGTAGAAATGCCACTTTGAGCTGTCAAAACAACTGTCATAAAATAAAACGACATCTATCGGAAAAACAAACCTCCTAAAAAAACACCCGTTTTATATACGACAACTTCAATTTTAATATCCGTGAGTTTATCTTGCTACCTTGCTTTCATGTCACGTATAATTCGAATGATTTCTTGTTCACTAATTGACGTTTCCAATTGAAGGGTCATTGAAATCAGATTCTAATAAAAGTCATAAACAGTTTCTATGAACTTGTACTTGAGAGATTCCATCAATTCTACGCCTTTGGAAGCATTATTTAACTCCATCTTTAACTTATGCCAAGTGATAGTAGGGTTCCGCTCTAAGAAGTTCCAGTTGAAATCGTGCTAGAGGCTCTACTCTAGTAAGGACTTGACATTGATACCATTTGATACCCATTTTGTTGGATATTTCTGTGATTTTCTGTTCCATTATCTTGGATCAGGCATAGCCAATAAGGGAGGAAGTTGATTTGAATTTGGCTGCTTTTCTCAACTAGGATTGCAAGAAGTCCAACTTAGAGTGGATTTGGATTTTAATCGGGAATTAGATTGCGCTTCCCGTCGAATTAGTGGCCATATTAAGTGGATTAGCATTTCCATTAGGGTTTTGAACAACGTTGTCTGGATTTATCCATGATTACTATTCATGGCTTTCACATACTTACTGTAACGAAGTGATTGGCAAGAGGTGTTGCGAGAAGTTTCAGTTCCTAAAAGTTTGCCTGCCGTTACCGAATTTAAGTTAATCATCTACCGAGATCTTCAACGTTGTGATCATTTTGCCGGCTAAAGCTCAGGCTTTGGGAGTGGGATTTGGGAGTGGGGTTTGTCGAAGTTCAGAAGATGTTCGCTAAACCAATAACGGAAATTAAAATAATTTAAGCTCAATTCTCGCTTTATATCAGTTTGGTGTAGGGCTAAAAATAAAGGGAGTGAGTGGGGTTCAATAAATTTGTATTTCGTTTTAAAATTTGGAAAATCGCTGTTTTCATTAATTTTTTTTTGCTGGGTTATTTGTTTTTCGCATCGTGTTAAATTTTGCCTATATTGTTTCCACTTTGCTTATAATTTTTTTATGAGTAGCTAAAAGCTTAACGTGGTAAGTAAATGGGTAAGTTTGATTGCGTCATGCTAGGTAAGTTGATCCGAGCTTTGTTATTTTTATTTGTGCTAATTGATCTAATTTTAATTTCCACTAGTGGTCAAACAAGCATCTGCTGAACTTGATGACTCACTCGCGAAGTCCAGATTTAAACCCTATCGAGCACGTAAAGGATATGTTGGAGCGACGTCTAAGAAAACGGGCAAGCAACCAACAAATTTGCGAGAGCTCAGAGATGCTTTGCACGAAGCATGGCAAGAAATTACTATGCCATAAATACGGAACATTTTAAATATGCCACTGCGTATTTATGAAGAAATGCGGGCTAGAGGTGGAAGTGGAAGCCTTTAAATATTTTTTTTTGGTTTTTGTATTATGGCTGATTAAAGTTTGACTAATGTTATTCTGTTATAAAACACCGTTTTAGTTTTTGTTTCTTTAAAAACTTATTTTTTCCTTGTGCGACCAACATTACGCGAGACTTAAGTATTTGAATTTGTTGTCATATTTTTTACTAAAATTGCAATAACTCAGCCGCGATTTGTCGTACATCAATTCCAATCATTCTCAAGGTTCCTAAATTCTCTACAAAATAGCTTATTTGGATTCGTGAATCAGGAACAACAGGAGTCATACAAAAACAAAAATAATGCTGAACCCCAGCATCGGAAAATACTAAATTTCCTTTTAAAAGTAAAGAAAATGGTGTTCGACGTCTCTTGGCTTAAGTTCAAACAAAATCCAATTTTCTTGTTTTAGCACCATACTCATGGTATTGAGACGGTTTTGAATCTCTTGTTGAGTCACTCCCAAAGTTTCAGCGAAATTCTCTTGAGTTTGAATCATGGTCCAATAACGCCTCCAACTCAGCATCTTCAAACTTTACTGGTCTCCCTTCGTGTTCTTTCACTGGTCACTGGTATTAAAATCGCCACTTTTGAAACGGCGGAACCAATACTCACTCAGGGACATCAGGAAAGTTCGTTAGCAGTCTTAAAGTTTGCGTTTTTTTCTCGTTAAAAACATTTTTGTTTGACTCAAAAAAAGTCATACAAAAGCCAAGATATTGCTGGACCTCAGCATCGGAAAGTAGACTAAATTTCCTTTTGAAAGTAAAAAAAAAAATTAAACCGACATTTCACCAAGATACAATCGTTTGCAAATAGTTTGTATTGCGCAGTGTAGTTGTATTTCAATTCCCGCTGTACAACAACATTACATTACCGAATTCCTCAGTAAACTTGTTGAACTCCTGCTGTGTTGATTGAAATATCCTGAAAATTATTAAAGTTAAGTTTAAATGTTTTAAAGTGTTACATCTAAAAGTTGGCTTTATTCCTTGCGATTCAGGCGCTAGTCACGTCAACACTTGAAACCGTGGTATTAAATTTAGTTGGTCTACACTTAGATTTCTATTCTCGATTGTGACATGCCTAGAGCACTCACTCGAGGTGATAATGGTACAGCTCTGAACTTGGTAATGAAATTGTTATTCTGAAATTTAAAAATCTCTTGTACAATGTAAATTGTGTTTGAATTTGCAAACTTCTAAATATTTTAATGTTTATTAAAAATGTCACGTTGGCATATATTTTATGCAGCGTAAACACACGTACACACACAAAATAAAATTTTAAAATTAAAAACTAAAATTTACACACCTGTTACACTATAAATTAATTATAGGATAATTTATGTCACATCTTAGTCATAATTAATAACAGTTGAACAGCATTATGATAATTATACGAATTATATGTTGCATAATAATATTAATTGCATTTAATAATTTCAATAAAAGCCCATAATATAATTTAATTTTTTTAATATTTTATATTTGCAGGTTTGAAAAAGGTAGCTTGGCCACCACACCAAAGCTCACCCGCTCGTACATTTGTACAACAACAGCCGCATCAACCATCCCCACAATATCAACCCCAACACCAACAACAACCACAACAACAACAACATCATCAACAACAGGTATGTGATTATAATTAAATAATCCCCCCCCCCCCTTAATCATTTTATTATTATCATTATTATTGTCAGTACACAATACTAAGTCTAATTAAAACAACACAACTACATAATGTAAATAAACAATTTTTTTTTAATGTTTTTTGTACCACCCTGTGATACATGTGCTTCCAATTATTATTATATTTTGTGCGCGACTACATCAAACTACAACGAATTTTTTTTTTTTTTTTAAATAATTTGATTAACATTTATTTAGGTTGCCAGACCGCACCGCTCTTATATCTCGTCGTACATTGTAATTATTTTCTCTAAGGTGACAACAACAACAAATCGATCAAAATATACGCACAATTTTCCAGTGAAACGAATTTTATACAAACAACAAATATTTGAACTTTTCAAAAAAGAAAATTCAACAAGTTTTGTTGACTTTCCGAATTTTCTTTGTAGAAAGTCATAAAAAAGTATCAAAAAAATGCTAGATACTCGTATCGTATGTATGTGTGTATGAGAATATGTGCGTGTAGGTGTTGAAATTAGAAAAGTATGTCTTTGTCGGTTCACAGCAAATTATCGTTGCTCGTTTCAGTAACAGATTCAAAACTTCCGCCTAGAGCTTAATTTATTCAAAATATTTTCTCGTAAAATCGGGACTCAGTTTGTAACGCCGAAAGGCAAAATGACGAATGAGCAATTAAAGTGTAATTAGTTTTATTTTAAAGTGCCAACAAAGTTGGATTTTCGAAACTAGTCGGCAATAATAATATGGCCAAATACATTAGAGAAGTGTTTTAGGACGCCTGCCTAACCAATATAGTTATATTGCAATCTGGAATTTGTTCGTAATTTGGTTGGTTTTAAAACAATTTTTTTGACGCATTTTTATTAGCACTTGGTTTTTTATTTCACAAAATTAAATTTTTTTTTTCTATAATTTAAAAAATTACTCGATCGATTTCGACTTGTTAGGTCATCACCAGGAGTATCTACTCTATTGTTTCAAACCCGAAAACTTTCTAAAGATTTAAGTAATAAGAGGTATGGATCCTCATAATAAAGTTGTATGTCATAATGCAGCTGTTTCAATGTAAATAATATTAGGGGTACAAATAAGTTTTAATGTTTTTTTATAACTTCCAAGATTTATTGGCGACTCTTGCAACATGAGGCCGAGCATTGTTGTGCTGGAAGATCATTTTGTCATGTCTTTTGGCATATTGTTGGCGTTAGCTTCAATGCTCGGCTTAATTGCATCAATTGTTGATGCTAACGTTCTCCAGTGATGGCTTCGTTAAGCTGGAGTAGGCCATAGCAGTTCATACCGAACTGATCCCACCAAATGCACAGCATTAGCTTCTTGCCATGAATATTCGGTTTGACGGTTGAAGTTGATGCATGACCGACGATTTTCTGCACTTTGAGTTGTCGTGCATCCACTTTTGGCCCCCCGTCACGATTCGATGCAAAAAACCCTTCTGATTTTGTCAATGAAGCAGTTGTTCGCACGACAAAAAACGGCGTTCGACGTCTCTTGGCTTTAGTTCATATGGAACCCAATGTTCTAGTTTTTGCACCACCTTGGTCTTGACACGGTTTTCAATCGCTTGTTGAGTCCCTCCCAAAGTTTCAGCGAGCTTCTCTTGAGTTTGAATCATGGTCCAATAACGCCCCCAACTCAGCTTCTTCAAACTTTACTGATCTCGGTTCGTGTTTTTTCTCATAGGATCAAAATCGCCACTTTTGAGACGGCGGAACCAGTACTCACATGTTTTTATTAATGGAGCATGTTCCCCATCACACAGCAATCGCTGTCCTTCAGCAGTAATTTTCTTGAAATTAAAACAAAAAAGCCGCGCTTCCCACAAATTGTGTTTTTGTGTATATAGTTACAAGATGGCCGCCATCTTTTGTAAATCCCTCAAAACTTATTTGTACCTCGTACAATAGATCATAATATGTATTTGCTCCACATTCTTCCGCAGCAATTCCACACAGTCAATCAAATTATGTTGAAAGTTTAACAAAATACCTTAGAAAGGATAGAAACGATTGCATAGATTAAAATAACTGCTGGTGTTCTTTTCTGCATTGAATGTGACTTATTGATTACTTAACAACAGAGGTACTGGCCGGAGCCAATGAAGAGATAGTTAAGTTTTTCATAATATTTTAAAGGCTTTTCGTGAGTCAAGGTCGCACTTTTAAAAGTCAGAAAGATATAAATTTCTCTCTTCTGTTAAATTTCGTACTCTATTTAATCTGCAAGGAGTTTTTACTCTCGTCACGAATGATTTCCTCTCAGTTACTATTCCGCAAAAGAAAATTTGTATATTGCTCAACAATTTCAGGCTTTTATGTCGACTTATATATCATTTCAAAACGATTTAACCGAGCCGGGATATTTGAAGCCTTCAATGCTTTCTCAATTATGGTCTGCTAAAACGCGATTTGCCATAGGATTACCCCTAAGTGCTAATTATGAGTTTTGTTTTACTGCTGTTTACTTTTAAACCATTCAAGTCAAGAAAGAAAGAATATGAATTAAATATTTTTTCGAAGTGCTTAAGAGACATCAATTTTTATTTAACTTCACCTGAGATTTCGGAACACGGACTTTACACAAATTTTAACATACTATGGTGCTGGCCACTTGGTCAGCATTCACCCTACCACGGACGATCTCAAAACCTCAATCGCTGTTTATCATGTTGAGTCGTGTTGCAACATGTGTTTTCTGTCAATTAGATGTCTGTTGTTATGTTGCATCGTGTTGCGAATCGAAGCTTTCGAAAATTCTCATTTTCGTGTACCAGGAAGCAATTTCGATTAATCTTAATTTGAGGAAAATTTATTTAGGGGGTGGTCCGGTGGAACCTTGAGTTCAATATTTTGTCGGGTCAAACGATTTTGATATAAATGACTGGGAGGATTATATAATGAATAGGCGAATCTAATATAAATGTTGGTTACGCTTCTGGAAAATTCCCAATTTAACACCACAGGTCAGTAAATCGACCATTTTGATAGAACGAAGCCGTGGCTTAATAAAGTGTGGCGTTATTATTTTATTAATTACCGATAAGGAAACTGATCTAATAATACATCTACGTGAAGTAATCGAAACGTTCAGAATCGGCAAACTATTAGTTGGAAAAGTTTTGACGATTCCGTAAAGTGAAGCATAAAAAACAATGTGGTCAGTGTTCCTGAAATTGGTCTGGAGTTATAATCAACGGATCGAGAATGCCTTCGTGGACTTCTGCGATGGTGCTAATTATAGCGGTTTGGCCGTTTCATAGTTAATTATTTCCAGCAAAGTGTGTATAGCAAGGTCTGTAAATTTTTCATGGAACAGTTTGGTTGCTTAGGACATCGTTTTGCTCATTTAGTTCTGCTTGAAGTGATTTTATCTAGCTTCACAGTATTTAAACGTATCAATGTATACTATTGTCATTCTTATACGCGTTCCGTTTGAACATAAGCTATCTAGTTAAGGAGTAGTCTTCTCTACGTGATTTAGCTCTGCCATTATCCTTTGATTAGATTTCCTTGCTCAATTTAATCAAAGTAGATCCCGGGATGGAAGACGAATCGACATATATTGCATATTGGCCTACTAATCCTAGCAGCTTCGACTTGGTGCTTGCTCTTCGATAAGCAGCGCTAATTTTCAATGTTGAATTTCATTATTATGTACGATACAGGACAACTTGGGTGCGCTTTCATCACGCCCTCAAAACTCCGATTTTTTCAACTGACTCAGCTACTAGTCTTTTTTCGACTATAAAATAATTCTACGCATCGATCCAGATGTAGTTAGATTACACTGATAATCGGTTGGTATGAAAACCATACTGATATACAGATATCCGACTTAGATATCGTAGTGCTTTGATGTAACAGTTGTCCCTTTATATGATTCTGTGAGTGTTCCGCCGAGACGAGCTGCCTCCGCAATTTCAACCTACTAATAACGGTAACTTCCTTCTTTATCGTGAGTTATGGAATAAAAATATCCACGCCTGATGCAGCGATTGCTTTAACAAAAGGAAGTAGGTTTTGTTGGCTATACTTCCTTTGGCAAACCTTTAATTAGATTCTCAATACGATATGGTAATCTAATCCCTTCTGTAGGTATAACTTGAGAGTTTTCGCTCAACCCACTTGTTACGTGTGTAGGCCACTTAATGGTGTAGTTTCTTAAAGCATCCAGTTCTAGCTTCAACACATTTATGAAGTCCAGTAAAACATTAGCTATAAAATGGACGGTCGCTTCAGCTACCACTACCATGGTGAACAGACAGACCCTAATGAAAATTGACTTATCGTGACATGTAGTATATTTATAATACCGGGTGGGGAAAAAGTATAGAGACCCTAAAAAACAGAAGAAATAAACGTCTGCTCAAAAGTTTTTAAATTCAATCCAGTGACACCAAACTCGACACCCTATCCTGCTTCTTAGGGGTGGGGCAAAGAGGCCGGTTTTTGCGCTGTAATCGCAAAACCAAACCTCAGGAAGCACCTGCTTTTTTTGTTTTCAGACGTTTATTCCTCTGGTTTTTTAGGGTTTCCGTTCTTTTTCCTCACCCGATATGTACAAAATTTTCTCTACTCGTCTAAAAAAAGAATAGAAGTTAGCGAAATTGTCTGAAAACTTTCTTATTCAGGAAAAAAATTTAAGAGAAGATCGAACTGTTGAATTAGAATTTTGTGTAAAAATCAGATACCACATAACTACGCAGTCGAAATATTTGAGAATTTTATTGTTCGAGAAAGAAAATTATTGAGCATACGAAAAATGATCAATAAGTTCGGTAAATCTGCATGAAAAAACGGTAATAGACATTTCTTATTTTACCGACAAAAAAAAACCATACAAATAAATTGTTTTATTTAATTGCTGCAAGTGATTTAAGGAACGCGTGTTTTGAAAATTTAAAAAAAAGATTAGGTTGTTCCTTTTACAATAATTCCTTATTCTAATTACAACTTTCTAGTTCTAACGGTTTCTGTCTTTGGAGTCTTCTAACTCCATTGGTGGTTATCGTTGAAATAATCGTTGCACGTGTGTTCTTGCTTGGTCCTTTATTTCCTTGGAGACATATTCGATATTTTTGGCGATAGTAATGGCATTACTAATGTACCATGCGGGGCATTCACAATTCCTCGCCGCATTTTATTTTGAAAGCATTATATACTTTGTACATTGTTCTTCTTGGCACAACCCCAAAATTGGATACCACATGTCCATACTGGTTTTAGCATTTGCATGCACAGAAGTAATTTCTTATGTATTGAGAGCTCAGAATTTCTACCCATGAACCAGTATATTTTCGTAAACATATTTGATTTTAACTCTTTTTTGACTTCTTGATGTGTCTTTCCATCTTAGCTTAGTATAAAGGGTCATGCCCAGGTATTTAGCTGTATTTGCACATGAAATTTGGCTTCATAAAGATGACACAACGTGCACCATTTTTATGTTCAGCTACTCACTGTGTTAACGGCATTTTGATTTGCTAAATTGATGCCAAACTTTGTCGAAAGCTTGAGCTGCATCCATGAAAATACTGGAGCATATCTCCTTATTCTCAGCTTCATCTTCCTTGACATCGGTTATTCTGCGAACTTTTTCGACAGTAGAGTGATTTTCTCTAAATCCAAATTGGTGTGGTGGAATTAAACATATTTCTTCTATTATAGGTTTGTACCTCTTGAGCAGTTTTCCAAACGTTCTTGATATATCTAAAAATAATGATATCGGCATATAAGATTTTTTATCGTTTGCTGACTTACCTGGTTTAGGAATCATAATTATTTCAGCCACCTTCCATTGAAGCGGAACATAATTCCATCTGAGAACTGAATTAATTATATGATCTAATTTACGCATACCCGGAAATAGCTTTCACTATATTTTCCTGGTGATTAAGTAATAACCTGGTGCTTTACTGAAAGAAAGACCACGAAATCACTTAGTTATGTATGATTTCGTTCTTCAGTTATACGTTGGTTGATTAGTAGGGAGCGCCATGTGCTGGTGAGGCTGACATTTGGGCAGACGGTCCTTCTAGACCGACGCGCCGTATTCCTCAATGACAAATAACTTGCTGGTTCTATGCAGTATTCTCAACATTTTTCGATCAATGAGATGAGAGACTACCAATGTATTACGATGATTTATTATAATTTTGAAAATAAATTTTCAATATGAACGTAGGATTTTTTTATGTTCCTTAAGCCCTTTAAGCTTAAAACTATTCGCCTAATAGATTTTCCAAATGCATGCCTAAATGTCGTAAATTTCCGACAGTGTGGCCATAAATCATTAATGTTGCCTTAATCCTTGTTTAGTGTTGATATTCCGAAGTAACTTGACTGCAGTTCCAACGTTAAGATTCCCAGTATGTTGAGGTAACCCAACCGGATTGAATGAATTCATTTGCATCTTCTGTATCAACTTCATCTGTACTTAAATATACTCGATACAGTTCTGGATGCAAACCAATAATTCGATTGCTAATTCTGTCCATATCAACGTTCTTTGAGCACATAATCACTTTTCTCGACAGAAATGGATGCCATTTGAAGTAGGTCTTTTTCACAAAGTTTCTGTCACCAAATCAATGTCAAAAATTAAGTTTTCTTGAATTTCAATAATGGCAGGTGGTAATTTGTTCCCACAATCAAGCGTTCTTGCTGCATCTTCATATAATTGTTGTCATTTCTTCCAGAAAGTGTTTTTATCGTCCCAAACATAGTGTGAACGGAGATTTCTCATTATTTCCACTGGTTTTTATCTGGATCATTTTGGTTGAGTTTCAACCAAGCAGTAAATTTCGTATCTCTGTAAATATTTCAGTAACTCTAGAAGAAAAAGTTCTGCGTTGAACGTTTTCAAGCCGTATGTCATGCTGTTCAGATGTTTCCGCCACTCTTGTGGTTTTCATCTTCACCGATCTCGCCGTAACTTGTCCAATAGATCTTTTTCAAAATGAAATTGTGTCCAAAAAGTTAACAACAGAATGAATCACCTGAAAAAAGTTCGCCAACAATTAATTTGTTATTTCATTTTCAAAAAAATTCTATATAACTTAATTTATATAGCTACTGATTAAAATTTTCAACTTATTTGCGTATTTACAGAATAATCCCAAAATATGTCCACTTCGAAACGTGTCACCGTTTACCCAAAATATTTGAACAGGACATTACGAAAAACAAAAGAAAATTTTAGAACTTTCGATTTTACGCGTACAATATTTTGTATCAAAGGATGTCACTTGTAGAAGATGTAAAGTTAACTTTAAAATGTTAGTACTTTTTTCCAAAATCGTATCAATATGACTGACATGGTAAATATTTTACTGTCGTTGTTTTATTGTGTCTTTGTTTTATTTGCACCACGTTGCCAGTTTCTCAATCTTTGTTGCGGCAACAGATGTAACATTTAATTGTTTCTGATATATACGAATTGTATTTTCGGTATTAAGTATAATCAACTCGTCATCACTAACGATAATTTGATACCTTTTTTGATGTGTAATTAGGAGCCTTAAGATTTGAGAATAAACACCCAATTTGGATCTAGTGAGCCTAAAAGGAAAACTTTCTGTGGCAAACGAGACAAATTGATGCTACGCGAGAAATAAAAAAACGGCAATAGCGGTGGATCGAACACTCGTTAAGTGGACTAAATAGAATGCAACGACGACATGGTTGACACAATTAAAAAATTTTACCTCTCCTATTATGGAAAAACAATTTTTAGTCTACTGGGAGCTTGATCTGTTTTAACCTTTTCGAGTATGATCGAAAGTGGAATATGCTTTGTGATAGGGATGTTGGATTTTTCAGCTTAGATAAAACTCTTTACATATTAAGTTTAGCCAAACAATTGAAAGTTAATCAGCTGGAAGAAATAAGATTTACGACGTTTTCTTTTATTTGATTATGTTTTGTTTTTTGTTATTTGGAATTTTTAGACAGTGCAGTTCTACAAGCATATATTATAAGCGATGACTGTCAAACTATCAATACAGTGAGAGTTTTGAGAAATGTATTATGTGTTGAATGGTTTGTGTCGGAATGGCTGTCCACGTAAAAGCAAAACGCCGGAAGGATATTCAATAGGGGTTCACAACAAAAATTATTTGCAAAATTATTCATAACTAATATTAAATAATTAGATGTCCTCTCAAACTTGCCAATGTAAACCTGAAGAGATGCCAATGTTAGTTTAGAAACCGTGTATAAAACACAGTTTTTCGACTAGACTTGCGTATGATAACTGAAATGTAATCAAAGAACTGGGCTTATTACTCTTTTTGAATTTATTTCGCGAAATTTAACAATTTCAAATGCAACAAATTGACGATATAAAAATATTTTACTATAGTCTGCAACCTTGGTGAAGGCACATTATTAAATTGAACAGATCTAAACAGCCATCTAAAATGGACAAAACAAAGCAAATACACATAATACAACAGTGTCTTTATATATTGATACATATATTGAAGCCACCAACCTAAATAGTTCAACGCGAATTTTTTTGTCCATATTTACAAGGCCATTTGAGTAACTTCCATTCCTCATTATGCAAATGTTGGGACGACGCTGCCCATGTTCATTCATTTAGCGTTCATTCATTTTCATAGGAGTAATTTTAGAATGAAATATTGCTTCAGTATCAACTTCCTAAAAGAACTTTATTTGTCAAAAGAACATACAATGAGCTTCCGACATTTCCGTACACGGTAATTTCACCCACCAAGGTTAAATCTTACGTTACCCTATATACATTACACTTGTTTGTCAAATCCGAATGACACAGACAACAAGTGTCTTTTCCACTTTAGATTATTTTTCTTCCTCATTTCATTTCGTTTTAGTTTTCAGCTCCATTTATATTTTTAAAAAAATTAAATTTTCATTCATTCATCACCAACATAGTCATCATCGTTCGTATACATATTTAAAGAGCAAAATCATTTTTTATATATTTTTCATGGTGACACAGAATACAAGAAAATTGAAAAACTTAGATTCTAAATTTATCCGTCTAATAATAGAAAAGTGTCATATAGCAAAAAAAAAATTGGTTATTTTATACCACAGTCGAATGTACTCGTATGTAGGTACAATGTGGAGCGCACATAGAAGTAGATGAAACATTTACTCTTGAATTATTACGTATTTTGCCACAACAACGCGCACACCATGACAAAATTACTATACGGAGAAGGATAATTCGTTAACAGGTGAATTGCCTATGTCCTTATTACATTATATAGAGATATCCCTTTATCTTTCAATTTAATATCCTTGTTGTATAATAACGACGCCGACTCGTTACTTACTTAATTATAGGACTTAGCACTTTCAAAAATATTTTCAGGGGGGTACAGAATATTATTTTTTTGTGATCGCCGCGCCGTGTGCTTTTGTTGTTACAATTTAAGGATAATTATTTTCGTGTTACGCTTTTTCCTTTTCTGTTCAATTAATTTTTAATTGTTGGTATCCAGTCTTTGGAAGAATAAGAACAGTATTAAAGAGGGTTACACAATTTTAAAATCGCAAGTAAATTATTATTATTTTTTTGTTTTATATTTTTTAAATTTCTAAATTTTAAAATTGGACTAATTGATTCCGTTTTTATGTTTTGTTGGGTAGTAATTTCCCAAATTAAAGGGAAAAATAATAAATTTTTTAAATAAGCGTATATATCCGTACAAATATTAAAGCGATTTAAAAAAATTTAATTTATACATTTTATTTGACTGGCTTTTGTGCGCAGCCATGATATTGAAGTTTACTCTAATTTTTACTAAAACCATTTAGTTTAATTTTAGTAAACCCATGGGCGCGATTTATCCTTCATATACTGTGTTATGCCTAATCTTCCTTTGAAATGTATAATTTGTTCATCGACACACAGATTGTCCGAATTTATTACATAGTGAACTTTCACAAACTTTTCAGCGTTTGATAAGTCAATTTCCATGTTGTTAACAAAATGCAAGTGTGTTCTTAAATACTGTTAAAGTTAGCCGAAAGTTTCCAGCCGAAAGGCAATGCAGATAGTATCTTCGCTATCCCAGCCAAAAGATGCAGATATTGTTTTTGCTATCCAAGCAATGTATCCATTGCTATCCAATTTGCATCCATTTAGCATCCATTTTGTTGAGAAATTCTGAAGGAGTTGCAGGGGTGTAATTTTGCAAAAATTCTCTATTTTAATATATCGAAAATGCATTGAATGGCCTGTCGTTCAAGATTATCGTGCTGTGCCATTGATGCCACTATATTTATTTAAGTTGACCAACATTATGGCATATCAAATAACCATAGTGGCATCAATGACAAAGCACGTTAATCTTGAATGACAGGCCGTTCAATGCATTTTCGATATATTGAATTAGCGAAATTGTGCTAAATTGCACACCTGCATCCCCTTCAGAATTTCTCCACAATTGAGCCGAAGTTGACCAACATTATGGCCTATCAAGTAACCATAGTGGCATCAATGACAAAGCACGTTAATCTTGAACGACAGGCCATTCAATGAATTTTAGATATATTGAATTAGCGATGAATTCGCGAAATTGTGCTAAATTACACCCCTGCATCCCCTTCAGAATTTCTTTCGGCTGGGATAGCAAAGACACTATCTGCATTACCTTTCGGCTGGGAACTTTCGGCTAACTTTAATAAGGTTGCTCTTAATAGGAGAAAACGATTATAACTCATATATTCGACCAATAAATTTGGAATCTGGGAAGTTTTAGCGAAGTTCTTTTGAATTTGTGTGCTTCCAGGCAGGGGTTACTTGTTGTAAGGCAAACCTGTTTGTAAACGTCGCAGCGCTTTCGAAAAATTCGGTAAACATATTTTCGGACTTTAGAAAAGCATGCAATCGTCGTCGCCATTATATTTTATCCTTCGCAGTTAATGTATAGGTTTGCTCCAGATTTAACACGTCATCTATGTCATCATTTTCAGTTTTCTGAAGACTACCTGGTTCATTTTCGTCATCAGAAGAAAAAATCTCGAAATCTAAGTCATCAGGATCAATTTGATGTCTAAGCTCAGAAATTGTTATATAATTTTTTCGTTTGAAGGCTTCTATCCATTTTCTGGTCGATCTATAAAAATATACTCTGTTTAATACAATTGTCTAAAAAGCGACACAAAATTATTTATGTCCCATTTATGGGGCATGATACTTGAATAGGGATATCTCATTTTTGGGACACGTATTTTACATCGATAGTGTAGTAGTTCTATTCCAATTCTCATAACAATACCATGTAATTTAGCTAAATTGCACTTCTCTCTTAAAATTAAATTACAAAACCAACCATTAATTATGAAACACGTATAGGAATAAAATTCTCAATCACTTATTTACCTTGCGACTTAAAACACGTCCGCTTATGACCACATCATTGAATTGGCCAAGTGTTAGCTTTACAAAAACTTGGGTGCCACAATAGATGCAGCAGGTTCTTTAAATCACATCAGGTTCTCCAAATATAAATATAAGTCCTTTAAGGCCATGTATAGAGTATCGCAGTCAAGTTTGGGATGGAGAATATGGTATTGCGCTCTAGTTATTGGGTACGGTGTTTACGGCGAAGCTGTCGAAGCCTCGAACAGAGGAAGCCAAGCGCGAATTTATTTATCGAACATCCAAGAAGTGGAGTTCGCTAAACGTTTCGAATTTCTGTTGGGCTATAAAATGCATAAATTTAAGCCAGCGATTAACCTTTACTTGAGGAATTGCAAGCGTTCTTAATTTTACTAATTAACTATAACATAAAATATGGAGGGGTGAATATGTTGTGGCCAACGACTTTCCTTTACGACAAATGCACATAGATCTCGAATACACCACACTTGGTTTCTAAATCGGAAAACTAAACTACCCGGATTTTTGGTAAAAACTGTCTTGTATAATAAAAAATCATTATTCCTGCTTAAAATTTCGAAAAACCAACAAAATCAGCCCTTATTGAAATCTTTACTGCAAAAATTGAAAAAGGTCTTACAAAAGCTGTCACTTCCAATACACAGATTTCGTATGGATCTCCCAATTTATGAAAAAAGCTTTAGTGAGAAGTTTGATTCCGAAAATGCAATCCATTCCTAATGCAATCCTACCGGGATCTCCCAATTTTTTGGAAAAGCTTAAGTATAAAGATTCACCCCGATCAGTCGATCCGTCTGGGCTGAAGGGAACCAACAACATTTAATCTGCACGACACCACACACGCACGTGATCAGCTTTTTGGAAAAAAAAACATTTCCGCTTAAATTTCGGAAAACTGGTTTGAACCGATATTGTTGAAAATTTAAGTTCATGGCCGTTTTTCTGGTAAATGATATACTTTTCAAAATATTGGCAAAAAAACGAAAAATCTCCTATCTGGAAACTTCCACTTCCGGTGAATCGATTTTAGGCAAAAATCACTAGAATCTCCCAATTCATGGAAGAAGCTAGGTCTAAAGTTTCACCTCGATCAGTCAATCCGTCTGGACTGTAGAAAGCCAACAACATTTAGTTTGCACGGTACCACACATAACGACAGACACGCAGATATTTTAAAAACTACTTTTTTGCCTTCGGCAATATAACGAATGGTAAATCTGCTAAAAATCTCGAGGTCCGAAATTTTTACGACGTAAAAGAAAGTAAACTTGTGTGAGACCGATGGTAATTTTGTGGAACCTTCTATTTTAAAATTTTGGGCTGTCATAAATTTTATATGGAAAAACAACAATAACTTTACCAGTTTCAATCCATTGTCTGACGAATGAATTTGAATTTTTATGGCTTGCTATTTAAATTGTTTGTGAAACAATAGAACAAAACCGGTAAAATTATTGTTGTTGTTTTCTATATAAAATTTTAGGACCGTCTAAAATTTTCGAGCGGCATACGTGAGCTCGTCGCGTGCTCCTAGCTTAATACATGCATGAACATTTAGAAGCTACTGCTGTTATGCAATGCGTTTTGTGAGACCTTTGTCTATGCCATACCTCAAACGACTTATTCAGTAAGTACTTCGAACGAACAAGTTTGCATGATCTGTCATTTGTTGCAGTGCCTCCCATAGTGATCTACACTTGCACGAACTAAAGGCGTTTTCGGCTTCAATGGTCTGATCGGCAGCAATTTCTCTTTATTAAGACGCTCTAAAATATTCCCTTCTTCCATAACAAGACTGATTTCGATGATGGTGTTGACTTCGAATTAGTGAGTATTGAATTATAGCTAACCAGCTTCGATATCAATTGAATGAGGCGTACTGGTATACCGCGGGGATTTTTTTAATCCTAGAGGATAATGACCTGCGATGTTCCTGCGGCGACGATGCTGCTCTTCCAAATTCTAAAAACAAAAAGAAAAAAGAATTCATTTTGCTTTTTTGTGTCCACAAAAAATGATTTGCTGCTAGGTGACCACATAAATAATACCCGTGAACCTTATGCAAAATTACATTATAAAAGTTTCTTAAAATATAATTTCCCATTGCTTTCTTTAGCTGTTGATGGTTCCATCTACTATGTAGTAGATGCACTGCCATCTTTTACGTAGTACCGTTTCTGCATGTGACCGTTTCTAGGAAACCAAAATATAATTTTTCAAAGTTGTATTTGTATTTTATTTGTCACAATTTCGTGTATTTCGTGAGTTACCTGTTTAGGATTAATTATTTCCTCGATAAATTTTCCGTATCATGGTTTTCACGGTGACTTGCTCTATTTGGTTCCACGATAAGTTAAACGTGGTGTTTCTTGTAGTAGAAGAAATCAGCCACAACTGCTCTTTGGTTTGTTGGTTTTCTATTTATACCAAATACTGGTGTGCACGATGATTGATTAAAGTGCAAGAAGCCATTGAAGCTGTGCACTTTCGAAAAAAAAGCAAATTTTTAATCTCATCAGTTAAAGCCGACTCAACTTAAAACCGGACAAACGCACTCCTCTATGGAACTAAGACCATTACACCACGAATGCCGGTCAACTGGTGGCACAAACTAACTGAACATTTTTCTAACTCATTCTTGAAAATGATTCAGTTCAAGGCGATATTTGATCAATAAAGCATAAAATGGTGATCACAAACTTGGCCGGAATAAAATTATGAAATTATGATGAAATAGTTTTAACCAGGAATTCATCGAATTTTAAAAATTATATTCAATATTGGATTTTACGAAGGCTAAAATTATCAATAAAAAGCAAGAACGTCAACAGCGACATTTGGAATTATATTTCCTAACTTTTATAAATTATGGACATTTTTAAGCGATGATCAACTCATTACAATTGGCCTCAAAACTAAATATTGAGATGAGATACAAAATTACACAAACTGTTAAACCACTGAAATATTGTTCCCATAACAATTCATCCAAAAAAAAACGAAACCCAAAACGTTCAAATGCAATGTAAATAGACTAATTTTGATAATAAATCAAAAATCGCTCTATAAAAACCATTTGCGACACGAAAGGCCCTACAAAGACACAATTTATCCAAAAAAATATTCATACTAAAAATCAATACGAAAATTCATACAAATACTGAAAACGGGAAATTTTAATCGAAATATTGATCAAATCATGGTGACTTAATAATGGGTGGTCATCCACTTTACGTAAATGCTGCAAATTTCAGAGCTAGTCGGGAAGTTGATGAAAATTTCATTACAAAATTCAAACAAACAAAATTAAGATCAAAACGACTAAATTTAAGAGGTGTTCATCTATTGGCAGCTACGGTGGACGCATGGAA
Organism: Nephrotoma guestfalica; assembly: GCA_963691935.1. NCBI lineage: Eukaryota > Metazoa > Arthropoda > Insecta > Diptera > Tipulidae > Nephrotoma > Nephrotoma guestfalica. The sequence goes on from OY829915.1 coordinate 246,746,601, forward strand.
ACATTTCGGTCAATAAGTAGCGAACAGGCCTTGAAGACTGACGTATTTTGTTATTTGTTCATTGAAGTCTTGCCAAAACTCACAACTAATTTCAACAACTTAACAAAACGGCTTACTTTTCCCCATGATCTATCACCTGAACACGACTGAAATGTTTTTGTTTCTTGATGTGTAAATTTCTAAATATGTAAGGTGACCAACGATGATTAGTGGTAGTTCACAAGATACAAAAAGTTCATCCTTTGAAACAAAGGTATAACGAAGTTCATATCCATTCAATCATCATCATAATGTATCATCAGCACCTTCAGGACGTGTGCATCCCAATGATAGGAAGATTTAAAAACCAAACAAACAAACTTTAACTAGACTTTCCGATCTGTGTATCATTAGACTGGTGTCAATCAACTGAGACTGTTACCAATTTTACTTTTTTGCCAGATAAATTATTTGATTTTGTTAAGCGTCAGATAAGGATAAAAACATAAGAAAAAAATAAGGGGAAGTTGACGAAGAGGTAGAAAAAGGTGAAATTTCGCAATGAAACCATAAACAATTGCTACTCCAGGACACAAAAACTGCTAAAATTGTTAATAAATAAGAGTTTATAAATTCTTGTCAAGTTATCAATTCTAAACAGGGCATTACGCCACCCCAAACCAGTGTGAAGTTTTAATCATATCAGGAGTGTTTCCTGAATTTAACCAAAGTGTAGTCGTAGCAAAGAACAATCTCTTTGGTAAAGCTTAATTCTTGGTAAAATAACACAGTTGATGCTTCTATAGAGTTCTAGTTTTTAATAACCGATATCTTTAGGTGGTTTAATGACGATAGCCCCAACTCCCTATTGCGGGAAATGTTTTACTAAATAAACTAAATCTAACCGACCAAATGGCACAGTGGTTAAAGTTTTGTCGTTTGGATCGGGAGTTACCGAGTTTTCGAATCCCGATAGAGTCAGGATGCAAAGTGGTCTATTTTCAAGTCTTCATTGCCATAAAATGTAGATCACGAGTAGTAAAATCATTTATTCTAAGTCTTATAAAAGGGACGAACACATTACATCAATCAATAGTAGAATCTTATAATTATTTTAATTACATATAACAAGTGTAGAATAATGGATAACAGAATAAAACCTTTACACAAACACTAGTTACACGATCTGTCATTTAAATATGACGATATCCACGTTTTCCGGCACAAAAACACCAATTTATTTTCACATGGATGATCGACGAACACCAACTTTTCCACATTGTACATTTTACACTCCCCGTATGACACTATATCAGGTCCGGGTACCCGAGTCCAAATCACCGGTTGACCCGTTGTTATCCAATAAAAATCAAGATTATTCGCTGGGAGCCTCGTGGCCGCGGTCCAAACATATTGTTTCTCAATATTTGTATTATTTTTTAGCGAATTAATCGCCCCCAAAATTTTTCTATATTCATGATCGTGCGGTACATCAATTAGATACATTCCATGTTTGGTACAGTATTTCCAGGCGCCCCAGAAATCAAGCTAAATTTATAAATCATATAATCAATAAGAAATTTGAAAATTTTAATAATGTTCTTACCTTGTCCGGGCCAGAATAGTAATAATTACCAACCTGGTGCCCACCGCTTATCACTTTGATACCACATAGGAGTAAACATAGTAAAACAATTTTGTTGTCCATGTTCCAGCGACTCGACGATTTATGACTGACTAAATATTATTGCACAGATTTAAATTTATATATTTTTTTTTACCCTGGGTGGGTTTCAAAAAATTAATGTCACCGCTGATTAGTTGAACCGTAACAAAACAAATCGTATATCCGTGTTGACTGGTTAGTGAGATAAACTTAAAATTTCCAACTTTCAAGATTATAAATTTCTCTACAGTATTTATTTTAGCACTTCCGTTTCCAAATACAAAACACCGGCCGAATAATTATTCGGGTGCCCTTATCAAAATATAGCAACAGTGTTTTGTATTCAAAATTCCACTATATAAAGTTTAACATATCGAATTTTTGAACCAGTTGATGAACTATCGTCAAATATGACAAATAAATTGCTTGTGTTGTGCTTACTCGTAAGTGTCGCCCAATTTATCGATGCGGGCGTCGACGAAGGCGAATACTATCACAGTTATCCATTGCAGGTAAATAAAAAATAGAAAATTTCGAAAACTCAGCATTAAACTTAAAATCCCAAATATTTCAGTTAGATTGGATGGGTGCGTTACGATTTTGTACTTACCACGGAATGCATTTTGTTGACATTCCAACTGATGTTGAATTTGCTAAAATATCGACAGCACTAGATGAAATGGCAAAAAAACATCCGCAGGTAAAACAAAGTTTTTTGTGGACAAGCGGTACACGACAATCAAGTGGTATGGAATACTATTGGGCAACGACAGGTCATCCAATGGTGTATACAAATTGGGCACCTGAACAACCGAATAATGTCATTGACGAGCAATGTTTATTATTGTGGCATGATCATAAATTTAAATTTGCTGATTTTGCATGCCATCATAAATTATATTTTATGTGCCGCAAATCTTATCGGAGTCCGTTTATTAGACATCGGGAATGCAAATAGATATTCGTAATTAAGAATTTTAAGAAGTGCTCAGTTAATAAAACCAAATTATCAAATATACTGTTTTTATAAATAAATTTATTAGAGTGGGCGAATTAGTATTTTGATCGTGTTTATGACTTCGGCCTTAGACACCATCCTCTGATTGAAAGCTTCGTAGTAGGGAGTGCAAAAACTTCTTGACATTGATTAAAGTCGATTTCGTTGTTTCGTTTATTTCGTTGTTGCGTACTTCGTATATTCCCTTCTAGCTTCATTTCTAATTACTAATTAACCTTCAACCAGACAGCGAATACCGTAACTTGAGAGTGGGCAGTTTTGGGGTTGATTCATAAATCCACTAGATGTAAATATTCAATACTGCTGTTAAGTACTCAAATCGAACACTAATAAAATTTATTTTACTAAGTCTAGTAAATATCTCCGCTCCCAAAACGCGGCCTACATTACATGATTTAAAAATTGTGGACCGGCTAACCCTGGAACCCGCCAAATAGAAATATCCCAATGACCTGAAGGTTGATAGCCTGATGTGTTGCGTAACATTTCTACTTGAATTTGTGACACTAATTTATAAATTTTAGGTCGTCTGGCATCGTTCGTTCGGTATGTTCTTGTAGCATCAGTATCATACGGAGTCTTATATAACCCTTGTCTCATTGTTGTGAGTGGTTTGAATACCTGATATGGATTCCGCCAGGCTTGATCAAGCGACCCGGCTCCTTGACCAGGCGACCCATCGTCGACATGAGTTGTTCATTGATGTTCGATGAGAATGTTACTCGTTTGAATGAAATGGTGATCGATTAGTCGTTAGGACTAGTGCTGGATCGATGCACCTGTGAGTTGGCCAATTTGTGGTGCGTCGATAAAACAAGGCCGATTTATCGATACCGTAGATTCAAGGCCTTTTATCAAAAGAAGAATTTTCCACGAAAAATCTTCACGAAACAATGATCTTAGAGCGAGTAAGATTAGTGGCAATGACCTTGTTCACTGTTTGTTGGCTACTCGATTAAAACGTTGCACGTGTTTTGGATAGCTTGTCAAATAGAGCTGACACGAATTGTGTGCCTCTATCGATCACGGTGCATTATGGTATACCCAAAACGACGTATCCAAATGTTTACTAATGCGTCAGCAATAGTTTCTGCCTTAATGTTTGGTATTGATGTTGCTTCAGTCAGCAAGAGCAACGGTCGACCATCGTCAACCAACACATATTATATTCGGATGGTGGAATCGTTTGCTAGTGGCTTTGTATGTGCCGGTGTTACTTTTACCATGCTTTGTTCTTTTCCATTTTTGACAAGGTATGCAGTTTTTGTGGCCCAAGAACGTATTTCTTGGTTCATTGCTGGCCAAATAAACTTTTTACCAATTTGTTTTGCTGTTGTTCTAATGCCGGATTGAGGAACGAAGTATTTTTGTCGAAATTTTTGAAAAATCAAAGTTGCATTTGATTCCGCAGGCGGAATTGATCACGCTCCCGATATCGACCGGTTCGATGCGATAAAATCTTAACGTCGATGTTGTCTTGGTGAAGCCTGATCCAAGTTATGGTGTAACGAAAATGTCAATGGTTTATGGTCGAAGACAAAAATAAGTTCTCGACCTTTGATAAAATTTGTAAAGTACTGAAGAAACAGCTATCGGATAAGCTAATTGAATGCATTCCCCTAATTTGGTTTTGCACGTTTCGAATGCCTTATTTTTTTAATTTTTTAGGCGTTCCACGCAATGGTCGCTGTGGCCTTGGGAAATTTTGAGTAGCTTTCATTCTCTGTTTGTTGGGCGATATATCGTTTTTAGAGATTTGGAAACCGAGGAACGATATTTTGCCTTTTGCGAATTCTCACTTGCTTAGATTTATCGTCAGGACCACGTCGCTTAATCGTTGGAAGCCAATGTGTCCGTGTTTGAATACATTATTCACATACTCACTACATTTCATTCTATGCTTTTCGATGCGATTAAAATATCGTCGATTTAACGACAAAGAAATGCCAAATCTCGAAACAAGGGATGGATTAACCTTTGCAATGTTTGAACTGCGTTTCCTAACACGAACTTCATCCGGGAAACACAAACAAACCAAAAAATGGCATTATTGCTGTCTTATCTATGTCTTGCTGTTCAACTGGGACCATTTGGATTTTGTGTCAAATCTGTAACAAATGGAATTGGAATGGTTTCTTTATTGCGTCTAAGTCCGATAACCGCAACATATAATCGCCAGTTACTGTCTTTCGCAATATGAAGCAAACTCGCCCAATCACTTTTTGATGGACGACAAATCCCTTGCGCTAACCAAGCTTCGATTTCGAAGGAATTCGTTTGAATGCGGCTACTGCCGCTTACCGCTTGAATGATATTTGGTTGTCGTCACCGAAATTGGTCATGGTTCCAATAAATCAGTTGCTTCACTACCTGCTCCGTTGAGCGAGATTGACTGCAAAGCCAACCGGTTTCTTCCGAATTTGGAGTTTGCGAACGACCACGAGATGTTTTTGAATTATTTTTATCGAACCGACCATGCCGCGATGAAATGACTGAAGTATAACCAGTAAATTGTAAAACTGTAATAAATTAGTTGGCTTTATAATGATATTAGGCTGCAATTCTAAAGGAGTAATAATTACTAAGGCTTAGATGGTGTTGAACCGGTAGCAAAGGAGGAAAAAAATGAACATCCACTTAACTTCTGCCGATGTTCTGCACTGGTTGCGTTGACTGGTCAATACCTGGATGGACAAGCTTCTTTGGTTTTAGTCAATTTTAATTGAGCGCTTGGGGTTTAATCGATGCTTGATAAAGGCACTTTTTGCCTCGTAGTTTTCGATACGCGAAAAAATTATTGTCAATAAGAAAGATAACATAATTATTTTTGTGTGTGCCCTCGGGGTCATCAATTGTGGATCCTGGAGGTTGTCCTCTTGATGAAAAATCTGGAAATGAAGCCCACTTTTGCTGCCCTCTATTAATTGAGTAACGTTTTGAAACAATACCGTACGTATAAGTGAAAATAAAAAAAAATCTCATTTGAATTTGCAAAATGCATTTTTGCACTTTCTAACTGTTTGACACGTCATTAAATTTAAGTGGACAGTTTCTTCTCTGAACTGTAGATGGCAGTAATATTCGTGAAAAATTCCTTAAATTCTTCAAAATTTAAAGGTTAATTATTATCAGTAAAAAAATATTTCATTATGCTGCCATCTATAGTTAAAGATCGGAGTTATGGACATAAATGACGTCATGTAGCAAAATTGTTTAAGCAGTGAGGCCATTAGTATTCTAGTTGCACTAAAATAACATACTTTATGTATGTCGCATACCACTGTGGATATCTCTAAAATTGCCGAAACATTACCCCTTGCACAGTATTTATCTCTAAATCTGTTTTAATTCCAAAACTGGTAGCAATAAAATTAAAACTGGTTTTACTTTCCTATTTTACAAATTTTTGATTTCAATTTGGTGATGAATTTTCTTCTTTCACTCAATTTTCGAAACGAAGTTCCAATTACCTCGATTTTTAAAGTTTTCGCCATCTTTCTTAGGATTCTGCACATTAAGCGTGTCGATCCTAAATCGCATAGAAGAGAACTTAAGCGAAGGTTCCCTTATACACTAAATCAAATCGAAGAATGATGGATCTACACATTTTGAGGTCAGCGATATCTTGCGGCTTGCAAATGTCTGGAATTCTGTTTATATTTATCAACGCAATGTAATGTGGTCAGACTGTATTCTATATAAAACCGGGTTTATGTGTAGTTCATACATTAGTCCCTTAAGCACAATGTGTGCAAAATTACCGATAACTAGTTTCTTGTTGGTGACAAGCTTCGCACTAATTAACGCGGGTTATTTTATAGGTGATTACTATGTGAGCGATACTAAGGTATAAATTACAAATTTGTAAAAATAATTTAAATTTCTAGTTAATAAATGTTCAACATATTTTGTAGGTTGATTGGTATGCAGCCCAACGATTTTGCACGTACCATGGCATGTATCTGGTCGACATACCACACGAACGAGAATTAGAAAATATTTTGAATGTGATTTATAAATTTGGTAATCGGACACTGACCACTGCAAGCGAATCATTCTGGACTAGTGGTACCCGACTACACGAACAAAAAGATTATTACTGGGCTACAACAGGACAACCGGTAGAATTTGATAATTGGACGCCAGGCGATCCTAATTATGGCGTCGAACAATGTATGATTGCATATCATGGGAATAATTTTAAATTTGGCGATCACAAGTGTACGAATCAATTTATTTTTATGTGTCGTAAACACCAGGTGAATCCGTTTTATAATCGAAATATATGTTAGTCGGTGTATACGCACAAATATACGATTAAAGACAATTAAGAAGTGTTTGTATTATGTAGCCCGTGGCGTGCAGAAAAATTCGATTACATTTTTCTTCTGCCAATTATCCTAATTCCTACGTCCTTTAAATTTTGAAGAATATCTAAAAACCCTGTTCAACTGATCTATATTAGTTGCCTTAAGGAAATACATTACAAAAAAAAATTTTGGTGAAAGATAAACCAGATATCAGTTTAATGCGGTTCTGTAAATTCGTAAAAAAAATGTTGGTTAAGCGATTTCATTTTAGAGATAAAAACATTTAACAATTTTTTGTAGCCCCCGATTAGTTTATTAAAGCAAATTTAAATTTTTATAAACTTTTTCTCATAAAATGTTTCGTTAACGGTTACTAATTCGAGCTTGACTGATTACATTCATGGAGTCATCACGCATTGCATAGGGTATTTTGGTATCACGACACACAAAATTATGTTTATTTGTGCACAAATTATCACCAAATTTATAATCAGTCCAAGCCCACAATAGGATACACTGTTCATCGCCAAGGGTTGGTTCACCCGGTGGAAAATCGCTGAATAACATTGGCTGCCCAGTTGTTGACCAATAATGTGCCGGTTGTTGCCATAACCGATTACCACTTGTCCAAATATCACCCAAGGTTGTGTTCAGCTTAACTTGTTGAATCATTTTAAGAATTCGCTCATACTCCTCAAAATATGGAATGTCGACTAGGTACATACCGTGAAAGGTACAGTAACGATTCGCCTCAAACCAATCACTCTATGTAAACATTAAGAATTTTAGAATATAAGTGGTACTGGCGATTTTTATACTTACTACGGTTGGGGCACTAAAATAGTATTCGCCAACGTGAAACCCGGCATTTATAAAATTAACACCGCTTAGCGCGATTGCAACCAGCAAAATAATTTGTTTACACATTTCGACCAAAAATTTGGAGACCAAATAAACGTTTTTGCTTTGTGCAACCTCTTATTTATATAGATAGGAAGCTGTGTTAGCCCTTATCACAAATTTTAAATAAAAACTGGTACGAGTGCAAATTTTAGATTATCAAAAAGGTCAACCACCTTTAATGTAGTGTAATGTATCTGGAAACATTTCATTTAAACAGTTTATTTCAAAAGCAAATGCGATATGCGGACAATTTATTTAGATAACAATTTAAACAACTTTTTTTAAGTGGATTACTGGACAATGCGACTCTCACGTCATCAATTTAAGTACATACTCGATGGAATCGTATTTTGACGACACACAAACACATGTTTATTAGTGCATAAATTATCACCAAATTTGTAATTCGCAGCGGCCCACAAAATTATGCATTGTTCAGCACCAAGTGTAGGTTCACCTACCGGAAAATCACTAAATAACATTTGCTGCCCAGTTGTTGACCAATAGTGACACGGTTGATTCCAAAGGCGATTACCACTTGTCCAAATATCATCAATAGTTGTATTCTTCTTAGCCTCAAGGATTATTTTAACCAGTCTTTGATATTCTTCATAATGTGGAATATCAACTAGGTACATGCCGTGGAATGTGCAATAGCGATTTGCCTCAAACCAGTCACTCTGTATAACGATAAATAATTACAATTTAGTTTGAGTTTATAGGAAACTTCTCATTGTCGACTTACTTTAGTTGGTGCACTAATATAATATGAGCCAATATGGAAACCAGCATTTATAAAACTAATGCAGGTTAGCACAATTGCAAGAACCGAAATTGTTTTAATACTCGAACACATTTTGACCCAAGGTTTAAACAGTAACTGAATATTTTTTTATTGTGACCGGATTTATATTTATAAAGGGGTGCTATCATTTTATTCTTATCATTCTAACTTTAATTTATGTTGTCGTTGGCACCATTTTTTTATTACTGTAAATTTAGGTTGTTGCAAAGTTTGATCCATAAAACCGTTTTATTTCTATTACACGCTAATGTAACTTGAACTGCAAAAGTATTCCAATTGGGTATTCAAACCACCAAAATTCTGGATTTACATCAAGACTGATGGACCTAAAGGTTTATAGGCGGGAGTAAAACTAACCAACCAACCCATTTTTTTTATCTTCCTCTTTGGATTAAAATATGTTCATTTTGAGCCGGATAATTTTGACCTAGGGATGCCAATTATTCTATGAGTCGCAATCAATTATGTCACAAAATTTGGACGCAGGTGATATAAATTCGGCTTAATCCTCCAAAAATTATCTTATCATATTTACAATTTCTTAATGATGTAATCAACGATCAGATCAACGGTAATCAAGGAGATAAGTTTTTATTTAAGTTCCTTTGAAAATTCATTTTGTTATACTGCTTATGTCAAGTGACTCACCATTTTAAAAATAGTGTCCTCTTCTACTTACCGAATAATTTTAGGTTTTCGTTTTTAGGACAAGTCCACAAGCCCTTTAGCAATCTCGGTTTTAATAATTGTTTATAGTTCGATTTTAGCAACAGCGCCACAGTGGTAGAGACAAACAAATCAGCCCTTTTTCGAAACGTCCCGAAATGTAAAAGGATCAATTTTTAATCAACAGGTATAAAGGGTGAGTCTTGTAAAAATGTACCTCGTTTTCTCGACTACAGATATGTTGGAAACGCCCATCGTGTAAATTGAATATCCTTACGTGCCATTAATTTTGTTGATACGGATACAAAAACAATTGTTGGTTTGAAACTGTTGAAAACCCAATGGTTGCTGAGTTCGATAACAGTAAGCTCGGATTTTGAAAAAATTTGTTTATGGGTTCTTCCGATACTATCCAGATTGTGGCTAAGAACATTTTCTGTATGACGGTTTGAACGAAATTTCTAAGAGAGGTTCTCAAAAACATTGGGATGAGTCGGTATATCTGTAAAATTCATTTAGAGGGTATTCTGGTCGAGCCCGATTCCTTTAAAAATAACGTGTCCAATGATTTTCATAAAAATTGGTGCGGGAGGTTTTTCGAGTTTTTGAGTGACACGAATTGTTTGCTCTGAGTTTGAATTTCAGGAAAATTCATTCAGGATTTCGTTCTAAAAAAATTTCTGTTCAAACGACTTTAATGAACATTGCTGAATGTAGTTTTCAACTGTAATGGATCGATTGTGATAATTACTGATTTACAGAAAATTCGTTCACTCTAAGAAACGTTTTAAAAAAGTGAGATGAGTCATCTTCTCATCATCTTCTAGATGATCCTTTGGTAAGGCCTACACTTTATTTAAAAATGTTTGGCTCGAGAATTGTGTCAAAAACCGATGAGCATGTTTCCGAATACCAGAAAGCGATTGTAAATAAAATATTTCGGAAAATTCTTTTTAACGAGTTGATCGGTAACAGGTAGGTTTCGAGTGCTAGTAAGCGAATGAGATTTATCTTGATATTGAAAAAACTTGTGTGTTCTTCACGGTATATCCGGGTCACATTTTTTAAACTATTTTCGGCTTAACATATTTTGTAAAAATTTATTAAAATGGTTCTCCTTTAAAATTTTTATAATACACCATGTTGAACTTTATAAATTCTGAATGTGGCTGTCAAGAATTTCTTATTTGAATGTGTAAACAGCAGTTTCTCAGTCAATTAAACAGCTTTATTCACCAACCCTCGCGAATCTCAGCACATTTTATTTTCTATTCGATTTGAATGATTCAAAATACGTTTATGCAACAAAATATGCAACCAAATCCATTACAAAAATATCGACAGGTTGATTTCGCGCACACTATATTCATGAACGGTTTTTGAACCATCCGTTTCAACTTGTCTGTTGCTGACCCAGACCATGGACCCAAGGTGGGGATTTCATTGCTTCCTAACTATTGGACTATAAATTATAATATCAGTCAAATGAAATCCGCCTCATTCGTTATCAGAGAGACGAATTGCGAAGAATGCATATTTAGTTATCTACAAAAGACTATACAGTTGCTACTCTAGCGTATAGATTTGAACCACCAATGAAAAATTTCACTGCTTTCAATAGCGTTCCTGTATAAACGGATTTAGTGGTTTATTTTACTCTTTCTAGAAACTTCGGCATCTCAACTCAGCTACCTCTGAATAGTTCACATAGATGACCAGTTCTAGCCATCCTTCCCAGATCTAACATTAATCCGTTGATTACCATCAAGAGAATTGGAAGCAGAACCAGGCTCTGCGGTCTTCTAAAGATAAATCTCTCCAGCCCGGTCCTAACAATTCTGCTTAGTAGCATATGATTGTTTAATCTGTTTAGAATCTCCAAAGGTTCAAAGATTAAATGACTGGGAGTGTTTCCATTAGTGTAGAGAATCTGCCTAAGATCAATATTCGACACAAGTTTTAAAAAGAAATCTTGCGGCACCACCAGAAGAAACCCTAAGCAAATTTTCCCGAAATTCAAACTGACAGCAAACGATTGCCGTCACTCAAAAACCCAAAAAATTTCCCGCACCAATTTTTATCAAAATTATTAGACAATGTTTTTAAAGGACACGGGCTCGACCAGAGTACTACTCTAAAAGAATTTTACAGAAATTCAGGCTCCTCGCAATCGATTCCTGGTTCTTGAAAATCTCTTAGAAATTTCTACTAGGAATTTCTCTTAGGAAGTTCTACACTGCAATCTGGATCGTAACGGAGGAACCCTTAAACTTTATAACTCAAAATCTAGATTTACTGCAATCTGTCTGTTGAGCTCGAATATCTTCTCACCGTTTATGTAACTACTTACAGGTCCTCGCCTTTTTAAACAAATTGTAAAGGGCCTTGTGAAAAATTTAGCGGAAGGCCGATAATTTGTACTTCCAATATTTTTATGTTGAAATTTAATTATGTTCATGTCTCAGCAACCATTTCAGCAGTAATTTCGAACCAACAATTGTGCTTTGTACCCATATCAATAAACCTAATAACATTTAAGGATATTCGCAATGGGGGTTTCCAAGACATCTGTAATCGTTTTCTAGTAAAACACGGTTCATTTTTACAAGACTCACCCTTTATACCTGTTCGATTAAAAACTAATCCTTTTACGTTACGGAACGGACGTTTCAAAAAAGGGATGTTTTGTTTGTGTGTACCACCGTGGCGCTGTTGCTAAAATCAAACTATAAAAAGTTATTATAAACGAGAGTCAAATTGCTCGGGAAGTTGAAGAGAACACTTATTTTTAAAAAGGAAAGCCACTCTATATTAGCAGTTTAACCAAATGAATATTTAAAGGACATAAAATAAAAACTTGTCTCCTTGATTACTGTTGATTTGAATTACATCATTAAGAAATTGTAGATAGAACAGGAGGTTTTTTGAGGGATTAAGCCGAATTTATGTTACTTGACATTTATCCTAACAAGCCATTGGCATCCTTGCGTCATAATTCGGATCGAAATGAACAAATTTTAACTCAAAGAGGAAGAAACAATATATAAAGGGGAGTCTATTTACCAAATAAAAAATGTTTTGGTTGGTTAGTTTTACCAGTCAGTTGTCAATTTTCCGGGCACAATTTCACTAAATCGAAAAGGAACCAATTTTTATTTTAAGTCATTTTCAATAAATTATTGAACTGGACTAACTTTAAATCACAGCATTATCAATTGATTAGTGTTACCTGATGAAATATTTATAGTTTTTTGGAATAGAATCGTGGCATAACCATTGGCTAAGCTCATCGAATTTACCAGCTATTCTATTAAAGAAATTGAAAACCACAAACTAGTTGATGTACAGTAGCTGCAACAAGAGCGGGTACGTCAAAAAACTACGTAAAAATGAAAATACGATTTTCTTTTTTATTTATTGTGAAAGTTTATTGTATTTTCCTTGACGCTACCAACTAAAACACAGTAAAGTCACCATTACTGTTAATAATTGCCTGATACCTTTTTTCCATACTATCAACCAAATTTTATGCGTACTGTGGTGCTAGATGGCTCAAATTTTTTATGTAGTACATTCTCAGCTTAATCTTCATGAGTGCCCATGCATTTTCGATCGTATTGGCAATCCAATGTTGTGATAACCTTTTTCAGTTTAATTCCAAACGGAGTATGCTACGGTATTTCTGCTCGTTGACTTCATGCAAGATCCAGTTAGAGTTCCCCGCTCCAAACCATTTCCGGAAAGATGATAACAAAACACGCGAATTAATTTTTTTCATGCAAATTGCGTTTTGGTTTCGTGTAAAAACGATTTATTTACCAAAACCTTGCTTGGTGAAGCATTCCCATACATGGAGCTTGGGTGGGCGCTTCAGAGTTCGAACAATCCTTTTTCTTGCTTAGTTGCCCAAACACGGCTTTCAACATTAAAATTCCAAAAGAATGACTCATCGGTAAACACAACACTCGTCCAATCTTTGTTTTTATGTGCATTCGCCCACTGTAGTTACTCGTCTATGTGTTTTTGTGATGGCAGGGGATTTAACCAAAGTAATTCGATATGCGTAGCCATGGTTCATAATTCTATTTCGTATAGTTGTTTTTGATATAATAATATTCTTTCCCGCCAATTTTTCCACAGTTGCATCCAGCGTAAGCAAAGAATTTTTATCAAATGCAAAGTTTTCGACTTTTTCGACTTTTTTATATATGTTGCTGCAATTGCAACCGACATCGATTCGAATCGTTTTTTATAAATCGCAATCATTTCTTTCATATATGTTATCTGCTAAACAGTTGCAGCTAACCTAATTTTTTTAAGTTTTAAAGCGTCAAAGAGGAATCAATAGAAAACCGGTTTAAGCCCCTCTCATATTTCCTATAGTTCCTATAGTTTTTAGTACAATTAAGCCGGACACGTTCTTGTTGCATCTACTGTAATATACACCAACTCTGCAAAATCCTTCGACCCTGTCAGTCACTGTAAAACTTTAAACGTATAAACCATCGAGTCAGCTGACGATGCCATACTAAACCGCAAGAAGATGTTGCGAGAATCTAGCGAATTTAATTCTCTAAGTCTATAAATTGCAGTGTAAATCTCTTTCAGGTACCTCTTCAGGTAATACTTGAAACTAAAGACTTAGGAAGTGCTTTCGTTGGAAACATGTAAAGCTCATGTTTAAACATATCGAGCTGTGCATCACTAAAGCTAACTCTTTACTCGGTTTTATTAAACTTTAGACGGTTGACATTTTTGATTTAGCCTCAAAATCTAACATCCTGGATTGTGCTTACGTTCGATACCAGGTGGAATATGCTGCAAGTGTGTGATATCCGTTCCACGAAAAACATATCATCCACGAAGAGTATGTACGCTACTTAACTTGGAAGAACGAACGGGTGTGGGTAACTGCAGCAGGAGACTTTCGAATTTCAAAATGAAACTTGCATACCGAGTAAGCCCAATTTGTGCTAATTAGTGCTCACGTTAAAAAAATAGTGCTAGTCAAGGGGCCGAAAAACGAAAAAATAAAATTTCAAATTTCGCGAAACCAATAAAACCCAATTTCTAGAAAATAAAGAAATAGTTTTAGCCAAAATTTAACACTTTCCAAAGGAGGCAAAACTGACAGAAAAATGCTGCATAAATTGAGGAAAAAGAAACTAGCCCCTGAAAGATACTATATTAAACAATTAAAATACAGAGGTTAACCGTTCAAACGTGGGTAACTGCAGCAGGAAAATTTTCGAATTTCAAAATTAAACTTTGCATACCGATTAAGCCTAATTTGTGCTAATTAGTGCTCACGGGAAAAAATTAGTGCTAGTCAGGAGCCGAAAAAACGGGAAAATAAAATAAAAAGACGGAACGCCTAAAAGACGGAATAAATAAAACCCGATTTCTAGAAAAAAAAAGAAATAATTTAAGCCTAATTTTAAAACTTTCTAAAGGCCGCTAAACTGATGAAATTTGTGCTTATCGAGGAAAACCAAGCCAGTAATCAGAAGTGCCTCGGGTTTGACAATCCGAGATGCAATCAGAAGTGCCAACTTCATTGGTTTCTAGAACATTTTTTGTCAGAAAATTGTCCATTCAACGGTCGGTTTTGTTCAATGGAATTGGGTCAATTCTGGATTAGCACAAATTCAGCCACTATATTTTTCGGATGGCAATGAACATACCTAACAGGAATATACTATCTGAATTGCTTATGTTTTGGATTTTAGAACATTTTATTTCTATTGTTTTATTTGTTGTTCAACACAAATATTATTGAACGGTTAACCCCTGTATTTTAATTGTTTAATATAATATCTTTCAGGGGCTTTGAACCCTTGTTTTTCCTCAATTTATGCAGCATATTTTTTGTCTGTTTAGCCTCCTTTGGAAAGTGTTAAATTTTGGCCAAAAATTATTTCTGGTTTTTTCTAGAAATAGGGTTTTATTCTAATAGTTCAAATCGTCGGGTAATCTTCTAATAGTTCAAATCGTCAGTATCATCCCTCCTGTCATTTTTTTTCGGCCATTACACTCGGTTATTACCCCCCAGTTATTACGAGCCAGTCATTACCGCATGCATATTACGTATTAAGGGATCATGACTTCCTCCGCTTCGACAGACACAGAACCTACTGTGGCGATAATGAATCAGGGCACATGATGTGTAAGAGATTCAATCAAATTAACCATTTGTGGATTTTTTGTTTAAATAAAAATAATTTGAAAAGTAGTGATTTGATTCCCATATGGTTAATGTGAGTGGAAACGGCAAACTAATTTAATAAGTTGTACAGTAATTCACTATCAGACATTAACATTTTAATTATCCCAACAAACGATAAAGGCGTTATTTTAAAACGGATGGGCAGTGTTCAGTAGTTTAAATAAAACTCATTTATTGGTGGTTTTTATTAGTTGGGTACACGTTTGGGTACGTGTAATGGGTAACGATTTTTTGAACAAAAATTATTTGGATCCGTAAAATGGTTAACAGAGTATCGCAGAGACTGTACTGAAGCGCCACCACACCCATACTCTTGTGGACTTGTATGACACGATTTAAGCGCATACAGACGCCCATCTAAGTACTAGACAAATAAAATTATTTCTGTACATGGTATTATTCAGACTCATAGTTTAAGCAGATTACCATAATACTCCCCAATTTTGCAACAAAAAATACTGATAACCAAAAAAAAAATACGTTTACAAGTTTGATAAACTTTCTTATAAATAAAACTTATTTGACATAAATGTCAGCATTAACAGTTCGTTTCTAAACATGCATAAACTGTTAGTAATATTTTTAATAGTGAGTAGTGCAGTTATAATAAATGGTGGGATTCATTCGGACGAATACTACATCAGCTATCCGGATAAGGTATTTGAGATCGTTATTTAAGCAAAGTAACAATAAATTAACATGCCCTATTTTAAATGTAGGCAAATTGGTATATGGCACTTCGGTTCTGTACCTATCATGGCATGACATTGCTCGATATTCCAAATGACATCGAATACAGTAAAGTTTTAAACGCAATAAATTTGGCCAGCATAAACACAACGTTAACTAAAGAATTTATATGGACCAGTGGTACGCGGCTGGGTAACGGAATGGAATACTACTGGGCAACAACCGGCCATCCATTGTTCTTGCCAAATTGGGGTCCCCTCCAACCGGATAATTTTGATAATGAATTCTGCTTACTGATTTGGGGTGAACATAATTTTAAATACGCGGATTATCCGTGTACCAAAGAACTGGTGTTTATGTGCCGTAAAACGTATATCACCCCGTTTATGAATGACCACCACCAATCGAAACCACAGAAATGTATTCAGTATGAATAAAGGAATAATTTTTGTATAAATATTTAACAAAACCATTTCATTGCGCCTTGTATCCTTTTCCCATTTCGATATTTATTCACATGATTGTGATTGTACAAGGAAGGATATTATGTACACAACGAAAAGGAATCGATTTCAAGTTTTTCTAGGAAGGAATATAAAAAAAATGTTTTTATCGTTTTAATCAGATAAAAAAAAACTTTTGTTTCAAAACTTAGAAATATAAATAAGTATATTAGTACTGTATAGTAGTAGTGGTAGTAGTAGTAGTAGTAAGACAAGAAAAAAAGAGTTTGAGAGTTATCAAATATGTAGAAAACAGTCTTGTCTAACCTCGTACACTGGAACACAAAATTACGAATTTTACGCTATAGCTCGTGGAAATAGTATTACGACGCCCTGAGCTGATTTTTTATACTTTTGAAATAACGTCTAAGAAACGATCTATAAATTGCGTCCACTTGATATACTTATTGGTTTAACTACAAATTTAAAATGAAATCATAACAATAATAGGATTATTCATGCTTGGATGCTGCGACGAGCGGCCTACCAACAATACACAACTAAATAACAACATGAGTAATTTATATATTGAGAGCTTTCATTAACTTAAAATAAATAATTTAAAAAACGTTTCTTTCCGTACAAACACAACACACCTCTTTCCGGCCCCTTATTCAAATATTTTCAATCAATTAATCCTTCCAATATCACATAATTAAATTAATTTTCCGATAAATATAATATTTACAACAACAAAACTTACAAAAAAAAAAATTGTGAATACCGAAAAATAATTAAACATAATTTATATTTGTATGTGCTGTGCTGTGTAGAGTAAAATTATAATTAAATTATTTTTGTTATTTAAAAATTAAAATTTATGTTAATTACTTTTTGTAAAGTGAATACAGAAAAATTAATTGATAATAAATTTGTTTATTTTTTTTTTTGTGTGATTTAATTTTTTTTTTTTTTTTTTTGTTAAACGAACAAAAGAATGAAAAACAGCAATTAGAGCAGCTTTTTATGTGTGAAAGCTGGGAAATATGATTTTTGTCTGCCGTCCGTTTTCCAAGAAGATAAATGGCAAATTAATTTATTGCTTTATATAAAGTCTGATAAAAAATGTTATTTAAGACTTTTCCAAAATTCGCGACTTTGCCGTGTGTTGTTAGCATTGATTTATGTACTCATTTTACAGTTAAACAAACCTTTTGATAAAATTACTTAAAGCCAATATGAAGCTTTCAATTTAAAAATGGTTAAGAAACTTTTCAAAGTTTATAATTCAAACTTATACAAATTGTAATAACTTTTGTAACTTTTCATTAAAAGTGTCGAAAGCTCAACGGCGGTATTTTAAACAGATTATGAAAAATTATATTTGGCTATTAAATCATTTTTAGTAATAACCAAAAATTTGTTTAGTAAATTTATGCCGAATTTAGATGAACTAAGTTTAATCCTTGAATTTTCTACATGTTCTGAACAAAAATCCCATCAATTCGGTACTGTGCTGAATAAAAGTTGGGTTTTCTCAATGATTTTAAGACTGACGTTTACACTTACCAGCAAAATAATACTCGTATTCGTTATAAAGGGTTGTTAAATTTTAAGGGCCGATGTTGATTTTGAATAAAACACAAAATATTTAGGAAATTATTGTCAATTCTTTTTATTATGATAATATGGTATGGTTCAATTATGTATGGAACAAAATATCGGCCAAATGACCTCGGCGGCACACCTCCACCCGATGGTCCAAATTTTCGATGACGCTTAGGCATAATTGAGGTTCTATGCCGTTAATGTGCCGAATTATCTCATCATTTAGCTCTTGAATTGTTGCTGGCTTATCGACGTACACCTTTTCTTTCAAATAACCCCAAAGAAAGAAGTCCAACGGTGTCAAATCACTTGATCTTGGCGGCCAATTGACATCGCCACCACTTGAGATAACACGGCCATTGAACTTGTAGCGCAAAAGAGCCATTGTTTCGTTAGCTGTGTGGCAACTGGCACCGTCCTGTTGAAACCACATATCGTCCACACCCATATCTTCCAATTCGGGCCATAAAAAGTTCGTTATCATCTCACGATAGCGAACACCATTTACAGTAACTGCCTGACCGGCCTCATTTTGGAAAAAATCGGCCCGATGATGCCGCCAGCCCATAAACCGCACCAAACAGTCACTCTTTGTAGGTGCATTGGTTTTTCGACAATCACTCTTGGATTATGATTCGCCCAAATGCGGCAATTCAGCTTATTGACGAATCCACTGAGGTGAAAATGTGCCTCATCACTGAAGATGATTTTCTTCGAAAATTGATCATCCACTGTTGCCATTTCTTGCCACCTTTCTGACCATTGACGACGTTTGGAACGGTCAAGAGGCCTGGTCGAGTTCTTGAGTCAATTGCACCTTATAAGCGTGTAAATGCAAGTCTTTATGCATAATGTTCATCAACGACGAGCGTGAGAGGTACAATTGTTGGGCACGACGACGAGTTGAGGTGGACGGCTCTTCAGCCACACTATCGCGAACAGCAGCAATATTTTCTGCTGTACGAGCTGTACGAGCATGCACTGGTGTTTTAAAAACTCCTACAGACCCGGTTTGCTCAAATTTTTGCACGATTTTTCCGATTGTACGCACATTTGGACGATTAAATTGACCGAAAAAATCACGAAGTGCACGATATGCATTTTCATTTGAACGCCTATTTTCATAATATGCCTGAATAACTTTAACGCGTTGCTCGATTGTGTATCTTTCCATGGTTCAAATTGAGTTAGTCTGAAATTAAAAAATGTCAAATTAAATGCAGAAAAAGCTTGACGGTTAGGTGTGGTTCACATTCAACGTCGGCCCTTAAAATTTAACCACCCTTTATAATGGCCGCCTTGAAATGTAACTATCCTCAGCAGTTATAGAAGTAACAGTTAAAATTAGCACATTGGAAGAAAAAATGAGGAATGAAACTCTGTCTTAGCAAAAAGGTCTCTAAAGGGCCAAAACTCCAGGATGATTTCTTCTTAATTATGGCATGACTGAGCTCGATTTTGAAAGTTGAAAGATATAAAACAACATTCCAACTCTTCTTCAAGTTTATTGACACATATTTCTTTATGTGTCATCTTACTAGAAATGATCGGATTACTTTATTTTTTTCTATATTTGTCCACAATTTTCCAATATAGGAATGCGTACTCTGAATAATAAAAATGTATAATTAAGTGTTAGCAAACTATTAGGGACATTATAATTAAATCAACCAACGCCACCAAAAAGCCATTTGCCTACACCACAAGCCTAGACATTCACAAAGTATATACTTCATACAAGTTTGGACCATATAAAATTAATTCATAACATTAAGTGTGGGACGTATTGTCTAGGCTTCCTTGCAACATATTTCTATTATTGGCAAACATTATTTATTGCACGTCTAACTCAATGTATTTTGGTAAAGTTAAACTTATTTAACCAATTCAAACCAAATTTAGTATGTTAAAAATTGATATTTTCAAAGCTAAAGTTCTTACACACGAGCTTATACCGAAAACGAAAATTATTAAAAATTATTTTTCTGATTTAATTTATTATTAGAAATCATTAATCTCGTGAACAAATGTCAGGCCAGTTCCTCTCGTGTCGTGTCGCGCTATAAAAGACAACTAAAATCCGTTATCAAAATCGAAATGTTTAATTCGCTATCTACTCCGATCCACTGCAATTTAAAAATAAGAAACAATATGATCCGTTCTTACCCCGTAAATAACGCCTATGCGTTTTAGTCGAGATTCTCAAAAATTACAAATTATTTAAATTGTTTCGTTTATAGTGCTGGCGTTAAATTCCTCTTACATGAAAAAGGATTCTTGCTGTTAAAGAAGAACAAAATTCCAATTTATTTAAATTACGTACCACTTTTCAATTTCGAGCTTTTGGATCGTAAACAATAAATGCTTTACATACTTCTGACATTATTGTTCTTTATGTAACGCAGCACGTAAACTACCATAAACGCAAGTTACCAAACTAATACCGAATAAAGTGTCTTGGGCGTTCTATTCGAATAAACCACCTAGTAGGTACACTATTCGTTTAAATGCGTATGCGTTATTTACGGGGGAAAACCGTAGTCGAAATACGTTGAATTAATTCATATGAATTGTCTTTTTCAGTGAACTATCGTTTTCGGTGAATTATCGTCTCCGGTAAATTGTTATTTTCGGTTAATTGTTGTTTCCGGTAAATAGTTTTTCTTGTGGATTGACGTTTACGGTGAATTGTCTTTTTCGGTAAACTGTCATTTTCCGTGAATTTTTACAAAGCAATTTACCCAAACTTTAGCTATTTACCCAGCAATTTAAGGAAAAACGACAGTTTACCGAAAACGACAATTCCCCTAAAACGAAAATTCACCAAAAATATTTCAAATGAATAAGTTAGTTATGATTTGCATTTTGTATCATACTTTGAATATTATGGTAAAAAATAAGGTGGTTCCGATAAACAGGTTCCGATTTTCCACGGCACAGGATTTTTTTAGGATCCCCTCGATTTCTCAATTTTAACCAATTTTTTTTAATCAAAATTCGAATAGTAACGAACTCATAATACCAAATTGACAAAATGACAAAAAAATACCGAAAACTAGAAACTCTGAAAATGAGAGAGTTTGTAATTTGCTCTACGGTTTCCAAGAAGGAAGAATAGGTACAACCATACAGAAAGCCGTATTTCAGTCACATTACTGAGACAAAGTTGGGAACAGGTCATTGAGAATTTTGCAACCAAACTCTTTTTGTCAGGCGCTCTTCAACGTTAATGAATATTTTATAAATGCGGCCGAATCACCTGCTTAATTAAGTAGATGCAATCTGAGGGATGTGGCTAAGTAGACAAGGTCAGCACAACCAATAGAAAAAAATTTGATCACATGTAGTTTTTAACTTCTGTCAGAAACTACTTCAATGCTTTAAAATTCATATTAGCATTACATTTTACAAAAATACTTTCATTCAAAATAGAAAATGTCATCGTTGTGATGAGCTAGTTACGTTTCAGTTTTCCAATAATTAGAATTTTATTTTCGACTTAATCACCCTATTTTAGATCGATTATGAAATCGCTTAGTTCTGTTCCTGTTGGAAATATTCAATAACCGTTTCCAAAAGTGATAATAGAATTACATTTTCATTGTAGAAACAAAATTTTGATTTCATAACGATCGGTTAACAAATAGTCTAGTTCCTCCCCAGTTGGTAATATTCCACTACTTTCCCCAAAAATCATTTTAAAATTCCATTTCCATCCTGCAAACCAAATGGGTCACGTTCCCTCGCAGTCATATAAGAAAGCTAAAGAATATGCCGGTGTCAAGTCCTCTCAAATGAGAACTCATCGGCGCCGGAGAGCTGCGTTGTCCACATCAGTACGCACAAATGTTCAGATGTACTGAGGTATTCGCGGCGATTCTGAACAATTTTGACGGTTGTGCTGGTACGACAGTAAAATCTTCAAGCCTGAAATGAGCATTTTATTCAAGCAACTGTAGACGAATAATTCAGTGACATTTCTCGATTCGTTTCGTCTTCATCGTGTCGTACTAAAAATGAAGGCAGACTAATTGGTAGTCGTGTACTCTCAACGTGCAGTTCTTTTGCTTCGAGCATAATAACGTCGAAGGCCCCCTAGTTTCTTTAAAACGTTTAACGATGTGAAATATTGTTGACCGCTTGAAGATGGAAATAATTCAAATCGCGAAAACTTGATGATATATACGTGCCACTATGTTCTGCTATGTGTTTAGTTGGCGGTAAATTCACTGTATACTTCACCAGCTATATTTTCGACATCCTCATCGTCATCAATATTAGGTAAATTTGTGGTTATCTGCTCCATTTATTCGTCCTTATCGCAATCCGAAAACGCAATATCTTTGTTTTCGTTTGCAATTTCCTCTTCGTCCGATGTCTCTGGAGTTGGAACACTATCAAAAAGGTCAAACAGATCTTGACTGCTCTGTCTCTTCCTTGTCGTAACAAACAAACACAAAATACAGGGTGGGCCATCTGTTGATCCTTTTTCAATCGATGAATTTTTAATGTTATCTGTTCTAAAAAATTCTTTGGCATATGAAAAGTCAAAAATATGTCATTTATCATCATCGATCCCATTTATCAGCAACGTTATCGCAACATGTTAATTGATTTTTGTGGTTTCAACAAGACAGAGCCGCATGCCACGAAAGTCGTGCAATAATCCATTGTCAACAAAATTTGCTGATCGCATAATTTCAAAAATTCCTTGGCTATCAAGAAAGGTTAGGTGTATGCTAATCATCCACAAACAATTCAACAACTTAAAAACAGCATTCGAGCTGAAATTGAGGTCATTATCCGCTATTATTGGAAAAAGTCATCGAAAATTTTGATGTTTGGATGCAGATCTGTAGACGAAACCGTGATGGGTATATGAACGATATAGTTTTTCATACATAAATGGCCACCTTTCCTTATCAATAAAAAATTTTGACTTTTCATCCCAAAATGTGTGTTTTATTTACAAATCAAAAAATTAATAACAGATGGCCCATCCTGTAGTATGACATTGTTGCGAAGACAAATAAAAAATTATAAAAAGCTCCTTATATTTTCACTGTATCTACTAGATAAACTAAACAGAAATATCGTTGAAAATATCAAAAAAATTAAGGTACCAGATCATCAGTATAGGTATAATGGAAATTGTAATAAACATATAAAGCGTGTCCCAATAAGAAGTTCAGTTCATTCGGTCGGACCCATTTCTGGGCACATTTTGAATTGTGTGCGGATCTATTTCGGTAATGGTTGCTTCAATATTGGCTTTCAGATGCTCAATTGTTCGTAGATTGTCCGTATAACACTTGTCCTTCACGGCACCCCACAAATAAAAATCCAAAGTCGCCAAATCACAGCTCCTTGCCGGCCAATTCATGTCACCATTTCGACTGATAATGCGGCCATCGAATTTCTGACGCAGTTTCGCTATTGTAACGCCCGATGTGTGGCATGGCGCACCATCTTGCCGGAACCAAAGGTCGTCCAAACCAATATCTTCAAGATATGGCCACAAAAAAGATGTTAACATGTGGCGGTATTTGATTCCGTTAACTGTAACGGTCGCGCGGGCCTCATCTTCGAAGAAATACGGCCCAATAATGCTGCCACGCCATAAGCCGCACCAAACAGTAACACGCAATGGATGCATTGGCTTCTCCGCATATCCTTGTGGATTTTCCGATCTCCAAATGAAATGCGATAATTTTGTTTGTTTACGAACCCACCGAGATGGAAATGCGCCTCGTCCGAAAAGATGATTTTTTGAGCAAAATCCTCTTCAATTTCGAGTTTGTCGCAGGCCCACACATCGAAACGATATCGAAGCGGATGGTCACGGGGATTCAATTGCTGGACCAATTTAACTTTATAGGGTCACAAGATCTTTACGCAAAATTCGTTGCATGGAAGACCGGCTGATGTTCATTTCCGATGCGTTCGCGCACATTTTCGGCCACCGCGGCGATATTTTCAGCTGAACGAACACGACGAGCACGGGTACACGTTGGATTGTCGACTAGGTAGCCCGTATCACGTACTTTATGCACAAACTTCTTGATACCGTTGGGTGTGAGTCCCGTGTTTTGACCAAATTTTATACGACATTTTTTTGCGATTTCGACCCGATTGTCTTTGTTGTGGAAGTAAATTTTCAACATTTCCCACTTTTGTTGAAGTGTTAAGCGACTCATTTCGTCAACTAGAAATAATATGCTGAAATAATGACATTAGTAACGCCAGAGCCAAAATAATCGACATGTCAAATCTGAAAATGCGGGGTCATTCTGACCCCAGTGCACAAAAATGTGCTTGGTTAATCTCAACTTATGATAACTTTCATATATTTTATTAATATTGAGCCGATTTCCATTGAATTGAGTGTAAAACGTATTGGTTTGACCTCTCCTAATGGTTTGGACTATTGAAATGACAAAAAGTGTGTTTTTTCGACGTCAAAAACGACTGGGGTCATTTTGACTCCTTTACACAGAGGAGAAGGTTAAACAAGAGAATGCAATGTATGAGTCCGAATTTCATCAATTCCGGAATTCCAGTCATTTTTTACTGATTTTCGATTCCGGGATTCAATTATCTAATGTCAGAATTATTAACATTTTATCCATCTATAGGTGAGGTTACCAAGACGTTGGAAGCTTGGTTTCGAAGTGATGGAACTTGAGTTCTTTAAATTAAAAAAATCGGTCGCCTAATCAGACTACAGTTACCAAACTACAAAAATATTGAAAATACTTTGCATTTACATACAATGCCTTAGCGAATTATTATGTTTCGCTACGCAACCGTCAACCCATTCGTAACCTTTAATTTTATTGTATTTGACACATACGTAATTTTATTGTTTCATTAGTTCGAAACCAAGCTTCCAACGTCTTGGTAACCTCACCTACATGTAAAAAAAATATCTGACTACATATCATCCAGAATAACCCAAAATTTAATATTTTATTATCAGCAAACTAAAATCTTTTCTAAACAACTTTTATGTATGGAAAATGGGACCAATGTGGACTAATGTGATCACCCTGGGAAGCATGTAATCGCAAATACTATAGCCACGCCGTCACAAAAACTGGATAATAATCTGAAAGGAGATATTGTTTAAGAAGAGAACCCCGATTCTGAGATAATGGATGTGGTAAAAATCGCCGACAAACACAGTGGTACGATCCAAAATCGATGTTGATAAACTCCAAAATAAAATCGATGCAGATTTACATTGTAATATTCTCGAAACCACGACGAAGAATCGTCAAATCAGAAATAAAAGTTTTTTGAGAAAGGCGATTTTCGGGGAACTATTTTGGGACAGTTACTATAACCATACCACCTATACAATTATGGATCCTCCACCATACTTTACCGTTTTTTTTAGTGTACGTTGGAAACAAACTTAAATTTGGTGGCTGCCACACATAATGTCGGCCATCAGAACCAAACAGATTGATTTTCGTTTCGTCTGTCCAGAGCATTTTCCTCCACTTTTCAGCACTATTATTGGCTAAGTAAGCTTCGACAAAATTTACCCTGGGCAGCGCAAGCTCTTATATTATTTTGTAGCAACCGTCTATGGATGGTGACAGCCGAACACAATAGGCTAAAAACATTTTTTATTTCTTTGAACGTCATAAAAGGTTGTTTTTTGGCACTTCTTACAATTAATGCTTTCTCTTTTTTAGTAGTTCTTCCTTCTCCTGCGGTCACGATTTCCAACTTGTATCTGCGGATTCAAGGCATTTACCACTAACTTACGAGATCCAGTGAGGATTCGTGCTATTTCCGATACCGTTCTCAATTTCTCCCTTTCTTCATCGTTGCAATGACTAGCGTGAAATGATTTATTCTTTTCGGTAATTTTCCCAAATATAGGACAGAAAATGAAAAATGTATTAAGTGTGCTATTTCATTGAACACCACTGTACTTCGTGGGTTCGAGTCACATTTTCCTGTGTATGAAAATAACACCCACAATTAAGAAAAATGTATCTGCCTTCCAAATGTCAATCATTTCCGATAAGCGGCCCTGTTCATTATAGAGTTTTAATAACTTTTCCATAATGGCTGCTTGATAATTCGCGAATTTCAATTGAAATTATTAGGGCGCCTAAGGAATATCTTTCACAGTGCTCGAGCCGGTTAAAAGTATATTTTCATTGAGAAACTTGTTCCTTTACGGATACGTCGGCAGGACCGAAAAAGCTTTAAAACTTTTCGGAAGATATTCCCAGCCGATTAATATAAAATTATTAATGATTACTATTAACGTGACCATCATTGCACCTGACGTAAAGAAATTTTCAAAATTTGCAAAACTTTAAAACTTTTAAAAGTTCTTTCTACTGCATTCTACTTATTTTATTGGAAAAAGTATTCCAAGTTTCGCAATAAAATCTCATTCTATCTACGGCACATCGAGTGGTTGCGCAGCACACAGACTGGAAAAGCATGAAAAATAATTTTCACAATTATCTACCTTGGGGGTCATAAAGTGAAATATGTATATAGCAAATACAACAATTTATGACAAAAAGAAATTTTATTTTATGATCGTTTATCATCAGGACTTAGGCTACATCATTAAACATAAGACACTTTAATAATACTTTATTAGATTTTGACTTCTATTTTGTACGTTATATAGAAAATGATTAGGGAATATTAGACGTTTTCGTTTTCATGATGATAAATAATCGTTTCAATAAAGTCGGCACCACTGCATTGCATATTAAAAAACAGGTTTGGCAAACTATAAAAATGTTAAATTTGGAGACATGACCCGAATTGTTTACAGCCCATAAAACTATTTATATACCACAGTTTCTAAATTTACTACTACGTAATGAATAATGAATGGCACTTTTGGCAAGAAACTATAAATTTATATCTTTATTGCAGCAATGAATTTATCGCCGAAATTATTTAAATTTATAGGGTAGTTTGATGTTGTCGATAATGCACCATAAAGTCTATTGTAAATATATTTAATGATTGTTCAAACTATATTTTTGATTTTTGATGGTTCTCTTCAAATACTAACTGACTAACTACTAATTTCACAGGAACCCGTTAACTATCAGCAAGCTAGATCAGTAACCCCTAATCCAAGTCATACATATCAGCACCAACATCATCAACCACAACAAAACCAACAACAGCACTATCATAATCAATCACAACAACAACAACACCAACAACGCCAATACCAAACTTTGCCACGGACTAATACCAATAACAGTGCCCATTATAATAACGTGCAACCACCACGTCAACAGTCCCAACCACTCTACCAACAACCACAACAACAATATTCCTCTCCTCAATCATCTGAACCATCCTACGCAAACAGACAACCAAACACTCAATCCACGCCTAGACCAGTTACGACCGGATTTAGTGGTGGCATACCCGTTATTGAGAGACCTAATCAATCTAATAATCGTTATTCCTCTAATCAATCGTCACAGCCACAATACCAACAACAACCACAACAACAATATCATCCACAACCACAATATCAAACTCAATCACCACAAATACAACAACAAAGGCCTTATGTTGAATCGGCGGCCCCGTCAACACCACAATATAATAACGTAACACCATCGACAGCACCAATTTCACCGTTACCAGGACGCGAACATAGCTTATCAATCGATAATCGTAGCGTGTCGTCAAATAGCCCAAGCGGTTGGTCTCACGTTCGCCCCGCGGTACCTGTACATACTGGATATACTCGACAACGTTCAGCTGAACCAATCTATAATAGTAACCAATATAATCCACAATCGAGATATCAACCATCAGCCGCTGATAATTTTGGATCAGCTCAGGTACGAGTCTAGAGTTTCTCAATTATTATGAAAATTATAAAAAGCTTTTTTTTACTTTTGTAATTTATCGCTGCTTTTATTGCTGCTTTAAATTAAACACCGGCCCCAAAAAGTGTGCTTTATTTTTAAATATATTGCATTAGAAGCTGAAACGATGCTTTGTAATTAAATAGAACTACATATAGTAAACTGCACCACACAAATAAAATGTAAATGACGACAACGAAATCTATAAAATAATATCAGGGATGAGAACCGAATTTTAGTTGTAAACTAGACATGTACCATAGACAGACAAATTTATGGACCAGATCGATGAGTTGATGCCGCACAACAACAACATGTCATAACACTAAATTTTAGTTTTATGGCGCCGTTTAGTGTTCGCTATATAGTCGCAATAATAATAATAACGGTGTTTCGTGGTTTCTAGGACAGAATTTAATAAAACAGCTTCTGCAGCTATAAATCCCGCCTTGCATTTTTAATTAGTGTACTCGTAGCTAAATAGTTGCTTATATAGTTTTCATAAAAATTAATTTTTGTATTTTGGAGAAATTCAGAACGTATCAATAACATATACACATAAAATACAGACGCATACACACACACACACACTATCCAGACATTAATTTATAATATTTAATAATTTGTATTTTAATTACATGCCCAAACCAGCAAACTACTCGATAAGAAGGAAATTAATGTAACAATTTTTTTTTGTGCTCGTGTTATCATTTTAATTTCCTGTAGAAGAGTTGTAATCTTTTGAACATAAGCGTATTATATTAAAAATTTATTTTTAGTATTTTATGGGCATTTTAGTTTTTGCTACATAATCTACCTAATTAAGACAAAATCATGAATTCATTTTGACATACATTTTTTTTTTAATTGGTTAGAATCAATATCAACCACAAGCTACACAAGCTTTTCAACCAGTAGCCGCACCGCAACAACAATACCAACAACCCGGTGTTCAACAACAATACCAACAACCCGGTGTACAACAACAACAATATCCACAGCCAAGTGTTCAACAACACCAATATCAACCAGTTCAACAACAAAAATCTACTGAAAACTATCATCAAAGTCGCGAAGAAGAACAATATAATTATTTACAACAAGAATTCGATAATTATAATCAAGGACAAGCTAATCCTGGATACATAACTTTGAGAGACTCGGCACCAATTTCACAAAAACCAGCTCCAGTTTTTGCTGCTCAACCGGCTACACAAAGTTACAGAGGTACGTAATAATTTCCTGTTTAGGTCTTTTTCCAAAATGGTATAAATCCTTTATCCTAGCTTAACCAATGACCATGTTAACCCTACCAAAGAGACGCCAAATACTTCTGTCGATCTACGATACTATTTGTGTTTATCGCCCCATAATCAGACCTCTTTAATACAAACTATCATAACTCGTGGTACACGAACGAACAAAACTCGATGTTTTCAATGTCCAAGAGAAAAACCACTTCGATCGTCTCTGTACGATCGATAGGACGTGAATTGTATAATTTCAAAATGTTTAGAATTTTGAAAAACACTCATTATCCCGATCTTAGTAACTGATAGGCATATGAAGTTAACTGAGTTTTTCATCTCAACCCAGTTTTTCTATTTAAACTTGTATAAGACGGAATATTTTATTTAATTTGAGTAGAAAACAACAAAATATCCATCCCAGATGATTCCATTTAATTGTTGTTTTTGTTTTCTACGTATGAATAAATGATGATAAATAGTTTTTCTAAGTGATATGATTGAGGGCAATACCAGCCGTATGGTAGTATTGGCGCAAATGGCCAAGTTCCATATGGGCCCATATAAGAATATGAGTAAATCGAACTTGGCCATTTACGCCAATACTACCATACGGCTGGTACTTCTCTCTTAGACATGTAAGCCCTTACTATACCAACTCAAAACAATATCAATCTTTTCCGGTAAATCGTAATACTAGGAGAATGATAATTATTAATTTTTGTATTGGACCACACGGAATCTGGCCGATTACGCCAATCCTACCATACGGCTGGTATTTCCCGGCTGGCCACAGTTAGTCCGTCTTATAAGTTATTCACAACATAAAGAATCATTTCCGGCAAATCATATTTCTACGAAAATGGAACGATTTACTCATATTCTTATATGGGCACATATGGAACTTGGCCATTTGCACCAATACTACCATACGGCCGGTACTGTCCTCAATCATATCACTTAGAAAAACTGTTTATCATCATTTATTCATACGTAGAAAACAAAAACAACAATTAAATGGAATAATCTGGGATTTTGTTGTTTTCTACTCAACATAAATAAAATATTCCGTCTTATACAAGTTTAAATAGAAACAACTGGAGGAAGGAAATTTTCTTTTTTTCTGGAATGAAAAACTGGGCTAACTTCATATGCCTGTAACTGATCGGCGTTGTACACTACATACTATTTAAAAACCGTATCGATCATCTTGTCTGATACGTAAGACGCGAGTTAAAGAACCGCTCAACTTGAAGAATTTTATATCAACTCAATGATATTCTATCTCGATTCAGATATTTCCAATCATATGGGTTAGTTCGATGAGTTTTTAAGTCAAATGCTAATACAAAACTATTTCGACAACCTATGAGTGATTCGTATGAGCTAACAAATTAAAAAACCATCTCCGTTCGATCTGCAGAAGCTGAGTCCTAAAATTTTAAAATGTTAAAGAGATTTTCGACCATTGTGTTGTAGCTCAATCGGTTTCTTACATCGAATGTTAATTCAAATTCACTTACGAGCAATCGTAAGAACCTAGTTAACGAATTCCAAATCTTTAAGAATTTTGTATACCATTACATACATATTCTCATATTCTCTCTCAAATAATAAAACTCTTACAAGTTCCCGATTATGCAAATTGTATTACCGATTTCTTACATCGAACACTAATTGAAAACCACGTCGATCATCTCGTGTGATCCGTAAGAGCCGAATTAAAAAATATAAGAATTTTAAATTACAAAATCACGTTGAATACTAATGCACAACTCCTTCATTCTAAGACCCGAGTTAAAGAAATCCAAATTTTTCAGATTTTAAAATTACACTCAAAGATCATCTTTCTTAGGTTCTCGTAAGATCGGTTTCATACATCGAATACTAATGCAAAACTACTTCGACCATACCGCGCTTTCCATAAAACCCGAGTGAAAGAATTTCAATATTTTCAGATTTTAAAATTTTTAAATTAGACTTCATCTTGTGTGATTCGCAAGGGCCGAATAATAAAGAATTTCAGAATTTTAAATTACAAGATTTAAAGAGTTAAAATGGTCCGAATTTTGAATTACACTCAAAGTTAATAACTCTCGAGTAACAAAATTCTCACTAGGTTCTGATATTGCAGGTTACAAGATCGGTTTCTTGCATCGAATACTAATGCAAAACTCCTTCGTTCTACTCGGGCTTTCCATAAGGCAATGTCAATGATATTCTATATCGAAGAACAATACTCTCATGGGAGGGATTCCCGTCATGTGACTTTTTTTTTGACATAATTTGACCTGTTTTATCTTATATTGTGCGTAAGACCCGAGTTAAAGAATTTCAAAATTTTCGGACTTTTAAACTCAAAGTTATTCTCTATTAGCTTACAAAATGTTCATAGATTCCCGAGCGTGCAGGTTAGTAAGATCAGTTTCTTACATTTAATACTAACGCAAAACCACTTCGATTACCTCGTGTGATCCATAACACCCGAGTTAGAGAAATTGAAATTTTTCAGTATTTAAAATTACACTCAATTATTTTCTCTCTCGAATAACAAAATTCTCATTGGTTTTAAATCATTCAGGCTACTCAAATTTGGTTTATATCGAATACTAATTCAAAACAGCTTCGCTTATTTTTTTCCGAAAGGAAAACCTGAGTTAAAAAAATTTAAAATTTACAAACTTTTAAATTACACTCAAACGTCATCTTTATCGAATTACGGTCGTTTCCGCTTAATCGGGACACCGGTTTATAGGAACAGCTGCTTAATTGGGACAAATCATAAAGAACGGAAACAAAACCCAGCAAATATGTAACAAAAATTTATTTCGCTTTGTCGAGACAATATTTCATTTAATCGGGACAGCCGCTTAATTGGGACAATCCCGATGTGATCGGGACGAAATCGACTGTATTAAATTTTCATAGGTTTCATATGTGTTTTCATAGTTTCTTACGTCGAATTCTAATGCAAAACCTCTTCGATCATATCGTGCTTTTCGTAAAACCCGAGTGAAAGAATTTCAAAATTTTAAGATTTTTAAATTAGACTCAAAGATACTCTTTATCGGATTATAAAATTCTATAATCGGTTTCTTACATCGACTAATATAAAACCACGTCGATCTTCTTGTGTGATTCGTATAGCAGAATTAAAATGTTTAAAATTTTTAAATTACATGTCATAAAAAAACCAAAGTGGTCAAAATTTTGAATTAAACTGAATCCAAATCTCTCTCGAATAACAAAATTCTGACGGAGTTCTAATCTTGCAGGTTACTAAGATCGGTTTCTTGTACCGAAGTCTAATGCAATCATTTTCAAATATTATCTCTTGAACAGCAATATTCTCATGGGATTCCATTTATGCGGACTACTAAGATCTGTTTTTACATCGAATACAAATTTAAAACTCCTTCGATTATTTTGTACAAAAAACCTAAGTGGAAGCATTTCAATATGCTCAGACTTTTAAATCACACTCAAAGATATTCTCAATCAGATTATAGAATTCTCATAGATTCTCGAGCAGGTTGGTAAGATCAGTTTCGTAATGTAACACCTCTTCGATTACTTCGTGTGATCCATGCCATCCAAGTTAGAGAAATTTTTTCAGTATACAAAATTACACTCAATCATGTTCTCTCTTGAATAACATAATTCTCAGAGAAGTTTCCGATCATACAGGCTAGTAAAATCTGTTTTACATTTTACGGGACAAATTGTATATGCCCCGCATTTTAAAAGAATTTTAAATTTACAAAAAAATGCGGGCCAAAAAGACCTGAGTTAAAGTATTTCAAAATTGTGAAACTTTGAAATTACACTCAAAAATCATGTGTATTGCATTATTAAGTTGTCTTAAGTTTCCGATCATGCAGGTTAGTAAGCTCGGTTTCTTACAATGAATATTAATTCTAAACCACGACCAGAGTCAAGAATTTCAAATCCAAAATTTTAAATTCCTCTCAAAGGTAAACTCTATCGGATTATAAAAATCACTTAGGTTGTGTGATCCGATTTTAAAATTTACCACGTCGAATTTCATTCGACACTTTTAGAATGACGACTTTGATTTCTAATTTCCGGCCTTTATTCTGTATATACCAAATTTGGTGCAAAATACTCTGGAACCGTACTTTAACTAGAATATCTATGAGGGCCCTTGACGACGTGAAGAATGAAAATTATACGGTTGTCTGTATCCAAGATATCTCAGAAATGTACGAATTAAATTTTTCTCATCAAATTAGGCTTTAAAGGTGGTCTAATTAAATAGTTTGAGAAGCATCTGTCAGCTTAGTGCATCTTAAATACCCTAAAGCACTCAAAATCAAACTATACCAAATATTCTGAAAATCATCTACACATTGGTACTACATTACGTCGAATCAAATTAGGCCCCCATAATAAAAAAAATTACTCGAGTCGAGGGAATTTTGGAATTTTTATCTCAAAAGAGGTGATTTTTGATTTCCGCAACAAGTTTAGGATTAGGCAGTCGTTAAAACGAGCACTTCATTCTGTGCTCATGCTAACCAAATGGGGTTTCGAAATATATATTTGATAGACAAAATTACCAGGTAGAAAAATATCGCTTAATTATGATTACAAGCTCATGATGATTACAAGCTCATTTTGTAAATTCTTATAGAATGCCGTAAACGTTAATCTAAACACTTAACTATCGGACACTCAAGTTATACAGTGGTTGAACTATTTGTGCCTATGTCATTGTGAAACTCAAGGAAACTTTAGGTTACTTTTGAGAAGTTATCAAAGCTATGGTTGATTGTATAATATTAACCGAAGTTGTTTAAGCTGTTATGTTATCACTGATATTCCTTTCAAATTTGGATGAAAATATCCAATTATCGGTTTGATTATATATCACCTATTTTTGAGCACCCTGTGTGACTGCCTTTAGCAAAAGCCTTACTGAGAATTTCCAACATTCTGATAGAAACGTAGGAGCTAGGATTTACTTTACTATAATTCATGTGGTGAGGTATTTTCTACTTGCGGCTATAATGAAATGATTACGTTATTCCCAAGACGCAGGCATTAAGCATAATAAACGACTTTGGTACGATTCTTCAGCAAATCGTCTAATAAAATGGCCAAGAAATTATCCATAATTATTACAGATTTGTCACATCTTCTTGACTGAATTAAAACATCATATTTAGTCAGTTGTTGCAATTTGAATTTGCCTTCAAATTTTATTTTTTAATCCCCGAGTTATGTATATTGGTTGATACGTGCAAAAGGTACTTCCCAGCTAGATTTAGTACTATGTTCCTTAAAAAATCAGTGCATTAGAATACCATCCCGGTTGGCAATTTGGTGTCGGAAAATAAGAGGTTGCACTACTTATCACAAAAGACAGCACTATCTCAAAAGGGAATTGTTGATGTTATTTTAAATCATTTTACAAAAAATAAAACATTCAAGCGGAATACAATCTTAAAAGTGTTCTTTAGATTGTCAAATTGCCACAGAAATCAAGGACTCTAGACTCGGTCTAGGAAATGTTGAAATATTGTAAGATTCTTTGCTTGTTAGACAGACATAACTCACACGATTTACGATAAAATTTAGTTTGTGTAGTATTGGATAGCGATTCTAAATCGAGTTTTAGACAAAACCCTGAAATCTCTCCATTTTGAACGAAATTTCGGCTCTTCGTAAACAATTAAATTTAAATGAACTTTTGAAACCTGCCCTTGCGGTACCAAACCTCGCCAATTCATAACCAATGTTTATAAAATTTGGTTGCTAGAATCGGGTTTGATTTCGACGGAAGTTTTGAAATTAAGCTATACTGAATAGTACTGGCTATTTCTTATCCAATAATGGTGAAACCTGGTTCATATAATTCGTTAAAAGGAAATATTAAATTTGGTGCCTACGAGTCGAAGTTCTCGTACGCATAATTTGTGAAAAATTTTTGTTTAGAACTCGCTCAATTAATATTTAGTTTATGTGGCCAAATGAATTATTTCGGATCTCAAAAGAACATCTCAAAAACTCCCACAGATAACCAATGTCGAATCTGCTTCATTTTTTGAGTTTTTGCAGCCGTATAATTTATTTCTAGTTTCTGGTCAACATCGCGCAAACTACCACGGGAACAGTCATGTATGTCCGATAGATTATTTAGAAGCTAAGATCTAAATGGCTCTTCTCCAAATTCTCATGTTTATTCAATGTGACCTTAAATACTACAAAC
Source organism: Nephrotoma guestfalica (assembly GCA_963691935.1). Lineage (NCBI taxonomy): Eukaryota > Metazoa > Arthropoda > Insecta > Diptera > Tipulidae > Nephrotoma > Nephrotoma guestfalica. Next base: position 246,782,275 of record OY829915.1, read on the forward strand.
AACTGAATGCTTTGGTAATCTGACGGACCTTTTGAGATATTAGCCAGAAACACAAATAATTTATTTGACCATAAAAACCAAAAATTTATTGAGCGAATTCTAAAAAAGATATTTCACCAAATTTTACATGAAAATTTGCAAGTCCCCTAGAAGTTAGAATCCACTTTTATCATTATTTGCTACTAGAAATCAAATTTCATCATTATTTGTTGCGAAGCAAGGACAGACTCCAGAAATTTATCTAAAATACACGTTAGAATCCCGATAAAATCTACAAAGCCAAATTTTGATCAATTTTTTGTTTAGAATTCTTATCCAACTCCGTGCAACTCAAATTTCATCATAACTCGTTAAGAAATGACCGAGTTCTACCTAACATTTTAAGATTCCAAAATTCCCAAAACCGAGTCTAGAGTGATCTCCAAGGCCATACAATTTGAAAATTTAAGGTATTAAATTGAAATTGAGTTAAAAATTTCAAATCAGAAAATCTCTTTTGCGATCGTGCTGTTTGCTGTGGCGAGTAGCTTTACGTCTTATTTTCCGCTGGTAAATTTCCGATGTCTTGTAGGCATTTCTTAAACGTAGCGAATTGTTGAACCAAACAAAACGTGCGATCTCTTCACAACATTCCAAACAACATGGCTCTTTCAAACTGTAGACTTTTTCTTCGAGGATCGCCATTTAAATCAGTCGCCTTTTGCAGGTATTCTTACATGTACATTTTATACTGTAAGACATCTAAGCTACATTTGAAATGGTCTGCTAGACCTGAACATTTCTCATTACGGTTCTTAACCAGCGAGTTTTCAATTATATTTCCGTACAATACGAGTATATGCGTATTGTGGTGCTAGAATTATTACAAGATAATTTTGCGTCAATCAAAAAATTGAAGGATCGTAAGAATTACGACACGTGGAAGCTCGCACTTCAAACCTATTGAGAGCTGGAAGAACTGTTCGGTTATGTTTTGGTAACAGGCGAAGATAAAAAACGCTTTGAATACTAAACCGAAAATTATTCTGATATATATAGGGTGGGCCAAATAATTTTTTTTTTTAAATGCAATAAAACAACAAGTTCTCAATATTTTTTCAAATTTATTTTTTCATTATAAAGAACCATCCTTCCGATTAATTATGGAATACTATTTCATTCATATGACTGCCTCGGCTGGCCGTGACGTACCCCATACGGTTGGTCCAATTTTTGAACACATTTTCGATGGTATGCGGCATTATGTCTTCAATGGCAATGCGAATATTGTTCTTGAGAGCGTCAATCGTTGCTGATTTATAACACTTATCTTTGACGGCACTCCAAAGATAATGGTCCAACGACATCAAATCATAGCTCCAATGCGGCCAAATCACATCAGCATTTCGGCTGATAATTCGATCTTCGAAGACAGTGCGCAAAAGATCAATTGAAACGGGTGCTGTGTAGCACGGAGCGCCGTCATGTTGAAACCAAATGTTGCCTATGTCCCCCTCTTCAAGTGCCGGGAACAAAAAATCGTTCATCATGGTGCGATAGCGCTCTTCATTGACAGTAACGGCGGCTTCTTGCTCATTTTCAAACAAAAATGGCCCAATGATGCCACCGGACCAAAATCCGCACCAAACAGTCACTCGTTGAGGATACATCGGCTTCTTTACGATCACGTGCTGGTTCTCCATGCCCCAAATGCGACAATTCTGCTTGTTTACATAGCCGCCAAGATGGAAATGCGCCTCATCCGAAAAGATTTTTTTGCCAAAATCGGCATCTTCTTCAAGTCGATCGCAAACTCACTCAGCGAACCGAAAACGCAATGGGTGGTCTCTTTGTTTCAATCCCTGAACCAATTGAACTTTATACGGTGTCATACCATGGTCTTTATGCAGAATTCGTCGCAATGTTGTGCCTAAAATTTTCAATTCTTGAGCACGATGACGAGTTGACGTTCCCGGCGACTCACGCACATTCTCGGCTACAGCATCAATATTTTCGGGTGTACGCTTGGTTGGCTGCTTGGTTCGTGTTGATTTATCAATTAGCAAGCCTGTTTCTTTAACTTTATTCACAAAATAACGCACTTATGAAGCTCGCGGCGCTTCGTTTCTTCCGAAAACCGCACTCAATTTTCGCACACATCCTGCAACATTACCATGATTTTCGAAATAATGTTTCAACATTGCCCAGCATTGTTCAAGCGAATACACAACCATTTTCGTTCAGCGGAAGGATAAAACTAACTTTTTGTCAAACCAGAAGTGACATAACCCTTACCATACTCAAAATAACCGCTAATTCAAAAAAAAAAGTTAGATGGCCCGCCCTGTAGAACCAATCATGTATTTTCATATAAAATGCGTTTGAGGACTCAGGTTGAACGAGAAGAGTTGACTTGCTGCTCTCAACAATTTCAACAAAATTGAGCAGTATAATTCTTTTGGCTGACTTACTAGAGGAATATAAGCCTATGATTATGGGAATTGAGAATTAAGGAATCAAAACTAGTGGCGATTCCATAAAAACAATATTATTGCAAGAAGTGAAAACGACTTTTCCTAACATGTCAAACGATATTGTTCTAGATATGGAGAAGGTTCATTGAATGGAACTAATAAGCAGCACAACAATGGTACAAGTAAACAGTATCAATCTGCTGGTCCACATTGCTTCAATTCAAGCACCAATGGGCATATTGCAAAGAATTGCTCAAAGCAGTAATAATGTTAGACAAAGCAGGTCGAATGCACAAGAAACGATTCGCTCCACAAAGGTCACTGATGCGCAGTGTATAGTGATGTCACGGTTGCAAATAACCCAAAATTGAAAGGCAAAATCCAGAAATTAAATGTTGAAAACATTTCGTACATCAGAGACTTATACGCAAACCCCTTATTCGTAAGTCAAATGGTCAAGGATGGAAATAATGTTAAGTTTGGGAAGACGGGATGTGAAATGTTCAATAAATTTGGCAAACTAGTTACAACCACAACTCCAGTGGGAAACATGTGCAGACTAAACCAACCCAAAGCATTAACGTGCATAGTTAAAGGAATTCCCAAAATGGATTTATGACACTAAAAATATTAAGTGGTATTGCATCTGAGATCAAACGTAATCCTTCTGATCAAAATCCGAAGCTGCAGCAAAGTTCGAGGAATTCACGAATTTGGTGAAGAACGAACCCGAGAAGACTATAAAATGTTTGCGGGCCGATAATGGAGGCGAAATCTAGATGTTCTGTGTATGATGGGTCGATTTGGTTTAATTTGAATTTCGATTTGAATCCTGCCTTGTATTGTTCCAAGGCCTCTAACAATCTATATCCGTAGTTACGTACAGTTTCTCCGTAGCTTTGTGGTAAGTTTGTGTACCCTTTTTCTAGGTCTGCCAATGAATATGTTTTAGAGTACATTTTGTTTAATAATTGGCGTGGTGTTGGATAGTCTTCGATGTTCCGATGTGAAATTCTGGTGAATGCTTTATTTTCTGCATCTGTGTTTAGTGTTTTGTATATATTGTCAGCTGTAGCCGTCAATCAGAATAAATCGTCTCTTCTTCTGGTTGTGCTTTCTTCGCTGAACTCTGAGACTGGGCCATTCTTCCAGTTGTTGTTGGAATCTGTTTTGTTTCAAGGGGTTTCTGTGATGATGCTGGTGATTATTATTGGTGATTTCATTGGAGTTTGATTTTGTGATGTTTGGTTATGTTGTAAAGTTTTTGATGTTGTTGATCTTGTAGCAATTTGGTTTTCTGTTGAGCTGGTGGTATTAGGGTAGAGGTGGTGGAGACGGTGGTGCAACTATTGGTCTTTGTTGAGTATCAATTAGCTTAGATTCGTTTGGTTTTAGTGGAAGGATTGGTGGTGTCTGTGATCTTGAACTTGTTTGGGATCGAGTACGTCCTAAGTTTGTTCTGTCTGGGGATCTAGCGGTTAGGGTTGATTTGCTATGGAATGGTGACTGTGTATCCCTAATCTTAATGCTAATTCGCTACAGGTGCGAATTCTACAGCACCAATGTTATATATGAGGATATATGGGGAAGTCATATGTTTATGATATGTTCTTCTCCAGGTTCGAGGTATGAATAAATGGTAAGTATTCAGATTGAGATGAGATTGAGATGAATCTCAAACAACAATATGAAATTAAATATTGTAAAACTAAAATCAAAAATAAATCGTTAAAATTTGCCGTTCAAGTTCAAAGAATAACAAAATAATGATTCTAACCACTACACCAGACCAATATTTATATTTAAATTCAAATTTTAAATTTAGTTGAAATAACGTTAACTAATTAAATATTATTATTTTCTTTTAAATATACGCAGGAGGTAGCACAATGAGAGGAGACCAAAAGTGGCCACCAGAAGGTGTACTAACACAAGCCGAACTTGACAATGAGGCACGTCGTCGCCTTGCTGCTGGACCCACCTGTAGACCACGTCGTGCAAACAAAGTTAATACCTTCTGTTTTTAATTAATTTTAAAAACAACCAAAAACACGAAAATTTTAAATCGCTAAACTAATTTTATTCTAAATGTATATGGTAGTAGTAATGAGCTAATTTTCCATTTCAGTAACAACTACCTAATTCGGTACATGTTTTAGGTGTATTTGCCTAAAGATTCTCGATGTATATAACACACATACATAATGTTTTATCTATTTTTTTTTTTATTTTTTGACAACAACAATAACAAATTTAACAACCAAGTGCGCACACAGTACACACAGAAAAAAACGAAGCACACCGTATTTATACCTTAAGAAAATCCCCAAAACGATAATAAATTTTTATTTATTTTAATGAATCTAATTTTTCATGAGAACAGCAACAATAACAACAGGAAAATGTGTATTATAAATTTTCCGTTACACAGGTATTTTTCCAACATTATCTTCATAATATCAATTAATTTTTCACATGTAGCTTTAAAAAATATATGGCGGAAAAAAAAATGAAGAAAATTCCCCACTTTAATTATCGCGCTTGTGTATTTATATCATGGTGCCACTGCCATTGTTACGAACGAAGGGAAATTTTCTAAATGTGCCAAAAGGCATTGTGAAACACAAGAATAAATATAACAACAATATTTATATGTTGATGAAGATGTGCTGGATTGTTTGGAGACTGGAAATATAAGAAAAACAATAATAATAAAATGAAAATAGATTACAGATTTTCTTCTCGCTATACAACATGCACATACACACACATCCACATATAAATTCTGGTGTATTAAACTTGAATTGTAATAAAAACTGATCGCTTTTCCGCTTTATTATTATTACGATGCGTGATCCGAAAGCTAAATGTACAACAATAGAATTATGAAGATGGTTTTTTTTTTGTGCTGCTGTCGCACACTCTATTGTACATATTAGATATATAGGAAAAGCCAATCTTATTGATCAGTTTGATTCCAATTTTACCATGACTAATTAATTTTTTATTTTGTGTGCTCCCCTCCCCCTTCTTCACAAATCGTGACAAAAATTATTTATAATTTTTTTAATACGGGGGAGAACGTCTCATGGGAACCGGCGGCGACATAGGAAACGTCAGATTATAAAATATATATTTACAATTCGTTGATCCATAAATGCTCTTTAGTATTTGGCTCTTGACAACAACAACAACAACAACAATTATAAAATATATGCATTGCGATTAAAATACCTCTGTACCAGCCACTTTTTTCATTTGTTGGTTTTTTAACAATCCGCAAAATGTACGGAGCCACAGGAACAAATGGTATTTGTCCCGTACACGGTGTAAGGAAAGCGTATTTTCAATATGACCAGGTTCTCTCCTACAACGACAACAAATACTTTGTTTGTATTAAAATTAATCTCTATAAATTTGTCAATTATTATAAAAACATATAATATTTTTTTTAAATAAAAAATAATCAAAAAATCCTTTTTTTTATTATTATGATTATTTAAATTCCATCAACAATAAATAATAACGAAAATAAAAAATATTAATAAATAAAAATTCACTTCACAAAAGTTTTAATTTAATTGTTTTTTATTTTCATATTTTAATATTTAAAAAATAATAATTATTTTTATCAGCCAATTATTATTATTACTATTATTTCTACCGTATACATGTAATAAATATATTTATAGTAAAGCGATTTTAAAATTAAATTTATAAATAAATTTTTAATAATATTAATTTTAATTACATTTTTGTTTTGTTAATAATCTTATCTAATACAAAATTTATATGTTTGTCCATAATTAATAAATAATAATTTAATCTCTCTATTTATATTAATAATATAAACAACATAAAAATATTTGATTTTTGTATATATATATATGTATATATATATATATTTATTTTTGATAATCTACGATATATATATATTTTTTTTTTTTTGATAAATTTATATATTTATTATATAATTTATCTAATTTTTATTTTTTGATTTTTTTACGTCCCATATTTTACAAAAAAAATATTAATTAAAAACTACGCACATAAAACCGCCTTAACCATAACGCATTATTTTTAACGAACTAATTATAATTATTTTCTAAAAAATTTTGGTTTACATAATTAATTTTCTAATTTTATGTCCTCTTTCCATAATAAAATACGCTTTCAAGCACAAATTCATTTCAACATTTAAAACGTAATGTATAGGGTTTAAATTTAATCATGAGCACTATTTTTTAAACTAAACACTAACAATGTTTATTTAATAAAATTGTTGCTTATGCGTTAAATTTAAACATGTTTCGTTTTATTAATTTATTTAATTATGGTAAACCAAAAATACTATTATTATTATTTTTTTGTAGGATTATTCGCAATTTTTTGCCCAACATGCTCTGAACAGTACATACCCCGGTTATAAAGCACCCCCAGGAACACAACATTTCAGCACCCAATATTAGAAAAAAAAAATAATAATACTTTTTTTTAAAAACAAAATGATTAAATTTTAAATATACAAAACTCAATATATTTTTTTTTCTAAAACAAACATCTACAAAAAATGAAACAATTTGTTTATTTATTTTTATTTATATATAATATTTTATTAACCAAACACAAAATAATAATTTTATATACAATAATATATAGAAAACAGTAATAAGGCCGAAAATACGGGCCTGATTTAATAAAAATTTGTTTTTAATAATATTATTAATTATTTATAACCAAAAATATATATCCATATCCTTATATATGATTCTTTTTCGTTGTTTTATTAATTAATTAAATAATTGTAATTATTTATTTATTTTTTGCGTGTGATTTATTTACTTTAATAATATTTAATTAAAACCAATTTTATTATTTAAATAATTTATAAAAAAAAAATTTTTTTAAAATAATATTTTAACAATTATATATAAATAAATATACATATATTTTATTTTTTGTTGTTTTATGTTATAAATAAATATAGTTTTGTTTCTTCTTCTTCTTCTAAATTTAAAAAAAAAATGGTTTCATAGAAATTTAGAATCGCGACAAATTAATAAACAATTTTTATATTTTTATTTCCACAATTACAATATTTTTTTTAATAAATATATAAATAGTTTTATTAATTTAATATATTTTTATTTTTAATATTATTAAATATTTATATATACAAAAAGTGAGGATGCATAATAAATATTAATAATTTTTTAAGTAAAAAACCAAATTAATAAAACTATTTTTTATTAATTATTTATTTTATGAAATAAAAATATAAAAATATATTGTTAATATTAAATTAACTAAATTATATTTTATATAGATAAACACGACTAACTAAAATAAAAATAATAGGTACAGAATTATTTTTTAAATTAATACATAATTACATTTTATTTTTTGTTGTATAAATATTTTAATTATTACACGATAATAATTATTAAAAAAAAAAAAAAGCAGAATAATATTTCGAAAAAAATTATATTTTTAACTGATTTCATTTTAGATTCAAAATTGTAAACTTAAATAAAGTGAATGGCCGAAATAAAATAAAAAAACAAAAAAAATTTGTTTTAATTTTTCCTTCTGAACTATGGAATTTGATTGTTTTATTTATTTTATTTTACAAACGTTAACAAACAAAGAAATAGATAAAAGGACTTAAGACCAATATATCTGTCATCTGTTCTGCTGAAAATCATGGAAAGGTTGCTGGATATCCATATTCGTTCGAGAATTGTGTACGCAGAAACTGGGCACAGTCTCAACATGCCATAAGGGTAAGTCCGTCAGGAAGTCACTGAATTTTCAAGAATTCTCGTTGCTGGCGTTTCTCGATATCGAGGGCGCTTTCAACAACGTGAAGGTGGAGGCAATTAGGGATGTCTGTGAAGCTAGCCTAGGATTTTATCCCAGAAAAAAAATATGTCATTAGACAACAGTAAAATTGCATTATCATCCCAGCCCAAGATTTGTTTATAATTTATGTTAAATATGGTAAACTATGTAAATCATCCCAAAAAATAAAATAACGCGAATATTAATCTTAGAAAACAAAAAGAAAACACAGAAAATTGTACATTAAAAAATAAAATTTATAAAAATCGTTAATATGCGAAGTAAATAAATAAAAGTAAAAATTTTGAAACTTTATAATATTCGTACCCTTATAGCGCCGATTTTAACATACGGATCGACTTGGGATTTTAAATGTCATTAGTGGTCATCGACTTGCTTCAGTTTCCGGAACTCGTGGTTCCTGGGAACCATAAATTAAATTCCGTCATACTTGGGCCATACATATAAAAGCCTATTGTTCCAATCTCAACATACGGATCACCTTGAGATTTTTAGGGTAAGCAAAATTGTTATGGCAAATCGAAGCGAATTGGTTCGAATTCCGGAACTCGTGGTTTCTGGGAACCATTAATAAAAAAACTGGTTTTCATATACTGGGCCATACACATATAGGCCTTTAGTGCCAATTTCAACATACGGATCGACTTAGGATTTTTAGGCTAAGCAACAAAACAGTTAAAAAAGCATGACTTTTGGGTAACCCATGAATTAACAGTTAAAAATTTAATGAACCGGATACTTATCTGCGAAACGCTGCTGAAACGGAACGAAATTGGTGATGAAAAGTGGATAAGATACAACAACGTTGTGTGAAAAAGGTCATGGACGAAACGAGGTGAAGCTTCCCAAACGATATCAAAGCCAGGATTGACGCCAAGAAAGGTATGATGTGTGTTTGGTGAGATTGGAAAGGAATTGCGCATTATGAGGTGCTGCCACCGGGCCACACGATTGATTCTAATCTATACTATCAGCAACTGACGCGTTTAAATCAAGCAATTCAGTTAAAACGTCCATAATTGATCAGCAGAAAGGGTGTTATGTTCCATCATGATAATGCTAGACCACACTGAGAGAGCTTGGCTGCGAAGCTTTGATGCACCCACCATATGGTCCTGACCTTGCACCATCGGACTAACATTTGTTCCGGATCATGCAGAACCATCTTAGTGGTTTTACAATAAATTCAAAAGAGGCCTGCGAAAATGTGTTGTATCAATTTTTCGCCACTAAACTACAGAAGGCCCACAGTGATAGGACCATGGTTCTACCAGAATAATGGCAAAAGGTCATCGATCAAAATGGCACATATTTGCTTTAATAAAGTTCATTTGAAATAAGAAAATTCTTTGTTTCCGTGTCACCCGAAAAAGGCCCAAACTTTTTGGCAAACCCTTTATTTGACGCAATAAATTCAATTGAATTTTTCAATCACCAAAAGTTTCATCAAACGACTGGGGATTTTCCGTCCCAGTGTTGAAATTTGCTCCATAGGCCTATATGTGTATGGTCCAGTATACCACCATACCCAGTAACCACCTGGGTATACCAGTATACCCAGTAACCACGAGTTCCGGAGATCGAACCTGTTCGTATCGACTTGCCATAACGATTGCTGTTTGTCCTAAAAATTCCAAGTTAATCCGTATGTAGAGATTGGAGCAATAGGCTTTTATAAGTATGGCCCAAGTATGACGGAATTTAATTTATGGTTTCCAGGAACCACGAGTTCCGGAAACTGAAGCAAGTCGTATCGACTGATAATGATGACCACTATATACTACAGGGATATACTACAGGATGGGCCAAATAATTTTTTTTTTGAATGCAATAAAACAAAAAGTTCTCAATATTTTTTAAAATTTATTTTTTCATTGGAAATAACAATCCTTACCCCATACGGTCGGTCCAATTTTTGAGCACATTTCCGATGGTATGCGGCATTATGTCTTCAATGGCAAGGCGAATATTGTTCTTGATAGCGTCAATCGTTGCTGGTTTATCGGCGTAATAATAGTCCAACGGCGTCACATCACAGCTCCGAGGCGGCCAAATAACATCAGCATTTCGGCGGATAATTCGATCTTCGAATTGAAACGTGTGCTGTGTGGCACGGAGCGCCGTCTTGTTGAAACCAAATGTTGCCTATGTCCCTCTCTTCAAGTGCCGGGAACAACAAATCGTTTATCATGGCGCGGTGGCGCTCACCGTTGACAGCAACGGCGGCTCCTTGCTCATTTTCAAAGAAAAATGGCCCAATGATGCCACTGGACCAAACTCCAGACCAAAAAGTCACTCGTTGAGGATGCATCGACTACTCTACGATCACGTGCGGGTTTTCCGTGCCCCAAATGCAACAATTCTGCTTGTTTACATAGCCGCCAAGAGGGAAATGCGCCTCATCCGAAAAGATGATTTTTTTGTCAAAATCGGCATCTTCTTCAAGTCGATCGCAAACCCACTCAGCGAACCGAAAACGCAATGGGTGGTCTCTTTACTTCAATTCCTGAACCAATTGAACTTTATACGGTGTCATACCAATTGCTTGTGCGTGAAGTGTTCAATTCTTGAACACTATGACTCACGCACATTCTCGGCTACAGCATCAACATTTTCCGGTGTACGCTTGGTTGGCTGCTTAGCAAGGCTGTTTCTTTAACTTTATTCACAAAATAACGCACATATGGAGCTCCCGGCGCTTCGTTTCTTCCGAAAACCGCACACAATTTTCGCACACATTCTGCAACATTACCATGATTTTCGAAAATGTTTCAATATTTCCCAGCGTTGTTCTTGCGAATACTTAACCATTTTCGTCCAGCGGAAGGATAAAACTAACTTGCTGTCAAATCAGAAGTGACATAACCCTTACCATACTGAAAATGGCTCACCCTCTATGTAGGGCAGCCTATATTTCTTCGTTACTGGTTTTCATCTCGCAAGCCTTTGCTTTGTCCGGCCCAAATCAGTAGATAGTTTGACGTTCTTGCCATTGTAGATTAGTATTTTACCCTCAGATATCCATCGTATTGTCGTGGCTATTTCCGATGTCACATTACAGTAACTCAGTTTTACCATAACTGATATCTTTGGACAGGGTGGGTAGCTTTCAATAATGGTGTTGTTGACAACTAGTGGAGTAAGCCTTATTGTTATTGATATCTTGTTTTCCAATTTTGGTACTTCTAATATGAAAAAGATTATTTCAACACATATAGCGATTTTGGGCTGTTATATTTACACCTTGTTCTGTCAGTAGGTTTTTCATGCCGATGATTTATTTTAACGAAAGCACTCTGTTCCCCGCTAATGCTATTTTTCTTCTCACAACTGCATCTTGTATATCTTCTATAATTGCGTTAATGGTATTTCAATGTGTAATCATGACCTCTAGTTCGTTTAGGACAATTTTGTTGGCCAATGCTATTTTGTCTTCTATTGGTATTTGATGAAAGCCAGATTTAAGATCTAGTGTCGTGAAATACACGGATTTACCAAAATTGTCCAATATTCCCTCAAGTTGGGGCATTGGAAACTTATCATCGAGTGTTTTCACATTGAGTTTCCTATATTCGATAACTACTCGTTATTTATTCGTTATTTAGTTTGATGTTTTAATTTTCAATCCCAACGGCAGTCTCATTGGGGCCATAGCGCGAATATTATAACCTCTATTATGAATCTTAAACTTTTAAAACACCAATACTAGAACGGTAAAATGTCTCACCACGTATTAAAAACAATTAAAATGCCAAGCAGAGGTCGGTTTAATGAATTTTACAAGCTCTTCTTTAAAATCTGTAACAAGGCATTAATCGCCACCTAAACTTTTAATGGTTCAGTGCTCTTTATAAATATCCAAATATTCTTCGATTGTGACGATGGTTTCTCTCGCCTTCACCTTCTCAATCTGAACAAAAATTCGATCCGGTGGATTGAACGAATGGCCAGGAATCGGGAATAATAGTTCAATTGACCGAACATGTCGAGGTGCTTTAACAGCGTGCCAATATTCGCACATACCCACTAAGATCGAATTTTTGTTTTGACCTCCGCATCCATCAGCGACCAACCGAATAGTTGTGATACCTTCAAGACACGAATTACACAGTTGGAAGACAACAGTCGAAGCATTTTCATTTGAACCTTTAGGCCGAGAATTTTCGGTCCAGCCAAAAACTAAATAACATTATATTTTGTAAGAGATGAGTGAGCCTTATACGATACTTTTGGAAGGGTCATGTTTTTGTTGGCAATCAAATGACATGGTTAACATATCATCTTTCTCCTCATTAAGAAGAGCATAAATGCCTTGGCTCTTAGCTTGTGTTTTCTCATTTTCGTGATGACCTCATTCTTCTTCTCGTTATTATCACTTGTTTTGAAGTGTTCTTTGGATTGCAGTCTTGTCGAACATACGTCCGATGAAGGAGCTTTCTTTAAATCCTATGTTGAAACAAGAGTTAAAAATCATACCGAAATAGCTAGATTTCACGGGATTACTGAGATGATTTGCATCGTTTCATCTTTTGTTCCAAGCTTTTGGCTATTCTGTTTATTGAGAGGTCCTCTGGTAAATATTGGCGCTGTGATATTTTATTTCGACAATAGTGGATTTCTATTGTCTTGTATAGCTTTAAAAATTTATTATTATTTGCTTTTCCTCCGCCAACTTCCAACTTTTTCTATCTCCGCCTCGGTTTCGACTGGAACCGCGCCGGTGTTAAAATGTTGATTGCAAATATTTCGCACTCTACCTTGTACATATAATACCCAATAATTTAAGAAAATGTTCTGACACACTTTGACAACTTTCTTGGTGTGAGTTCTCATCGAATACGTTACTGAAAACGCTTTTCTCGGCCCTCCTTTATTTCTGTTCGTTCGTCTGTTGAGGTTTGTCAATACAACAGTAGCTTAATATAAAAGCATAGTTTGCTAACTTTGAACAAATTTTAGCGAGTAGCGATCATCTTTATGATTACATGTTGGCATAACTGGCAGTTCTGTTCTCTTGAATCTATTATAATGTTAAAAATTATTTGACTATTTAATTATAGAAATTTAAGGCTCTCCGAATTAAAAAAGGCTGACTTAAAAATGGTGTTTTCTGACTTAAAATCAGCGTTTTATTTCATTTTAAAATTGACTTAAAATCTGTAACGAAAATGAAATAGAAAAAAGCTGACTTTATTAATGCATATCATAAGTCATTTTGAAAATGATTTAAGAAGTGTGTTTATAAATGACATAAAATGTGTCTTTTAAGTCATTTTAAAACCGAAATAAAACGTAAAAATCTACTAATATACGGCGGAACAAACGCGCTTAGTTGTTTCATAAATTTCATTTGTGCATTAATTATGAATTCATTTTGAAATTTGCAATTGTATTTTGCACATTTTCATTAATGAAAGCTTTAGTTGAAAATTTTGAATAAACAAATTTAAATTTAAAAGAATTTAAATTTAGTACATTTTCTTAAAAACATGAAATTGCGCATGCATTTCTTTGTGTACAAATGTAAATTTTATGTTTATAATGTGAAATAGTCACTTTGAAAATGAATTAAAAACTATATTTGTAAAATGACATAAAATATGCCCTTCTTGTGTCACTTTCAAATTAAATTCACCTTTGTTAAGTCAGAAAATTTGTTAAAAATATGACTTAAAAAAGGTCCCATTTTTTCGTATAAAAACACATTTTTAAGTCAACCTTTTCAATTTCAGTCTTTTTTAATTCAGGGAGCCATAAAATTATAAACAACTTACCGTTTTCGTATGCGAAATAGGCTTGGAACAACAACAAAGCTGTTGAGTCAGAAATTTCTGGTGAACAAACAGTTTAGTAAAACGAAACAAATGATTCAGTTATACATAAAAATTATTTAATACTATAATTATTTTCGTATTCTATACAATAAATACTTTGCAAAACGATTTAAATATCATTTCCAACTATTTTCGTAACTATTAAAATTATTTACAATGCTATTCGCCTTATCTAAAATCTTATTGAATACAGCTAAATCTTTGTTATTTAATGGCTCCCCATTGCAGTACAACGCAATATTATCCACACTTTCTTCGAATCGCTTTAATTCTTTACCGATATCGATATCTGAAGTTGCTTGGTTACTTAGCTTTAAACGTTTAGGTGAATTTTTATAAACGTTACGGTCATCCTCATCATTAAACCTATTACTAGTTATAGTCTTCGGTGCACATAAATGCTCGAATTTAACCAGATTTAGTTTAATTAAACTATTAGTACTGCTACTACTACTAATATTGTTTTTATTAATTAACGCCACTATCATAATATTTGTTTCATTTTTAAATATATCATTCGAGTATTGCGTTGTATTAAGCCTTTGCAAATAAAATAAAATCTCCAGTTTTAACGAAGTCAACAGATTGAGGTTGTAAAATTGTTTAATTTCATTTATCGTTGTACTCGGATCGACGTTTCCGATGTAAGTTGGACACAAATTTAGCAATAATATTACCAAAGGTGTAAATTTATTGATATCGCAAAGATTCTTAATTTTGCCAAACAACAAATTTAAATTGTTTTTGAACTGTTCATTAGGCTTGAGAACTTTTGTGGTTGATGATAGTAGTTGCAGATGTTTCAGCTAAAAATATGAAACAAAATTATTGTTTGGTTTAGGTAAGTCTTTTCGTATCATAAAATTTTTTAAATCAAATAACAATATGCAATTTTAAAGCCCTCAGTGTGCACATACTAAGGTTGTAAACAATTACATTGGTAAATCGAGTGTTAACTAGCGTAAACATAAAATTCTTCGTATCCGTAACTATGACAATGGAAAAAATACAAACATTCATAATCCATAATTTTCAAGCTCATTGTGAACAACATACAAAATGTCCTTAAACAAACCGCCTAAAAATGATATTTATTCGGGTTTTTCGGAAAATGCCTATAATTTTAATGATGAGTTTTATAACAACGAACCTATAAACACAGGATATCTAACAGCCGCATTAAAAACATCCTCCTATGTAAGTAATTAGGTGAACGTAAAATTTAAGTAACAAAATTATTTTATGTAGTCCCGAGATGGTTTAGCAACTCGTGATAATAGGACATTTACAAGACCAACCACAGCCATTCGACCGGTTGGATACACATCGGAGGCAGGTAAACTGTATGATACTTTTCATACCCAAAAGAAAGCCGTAATCGTTGAGAACAAGAAAGAAGATTTGTAAGGGGACGCGTTTATTATAAATTAATATATTTTTAATCGCATTGCAATTTATATTGTAGGCCCGAGGAGAAGTACAAAAATTTGGAATTGAAAATTATCACTTTGCTAGAAGAGGCAATATTATTTTCAACCGAATTAAAGCCTGATTTAAAAAGAAGCCTAACTAAAGCAAAAGAAGCCTCGTCCCTCGATCGAACGCTTTTAAAAATGCACGAACAGAACCTAATTTCGATTCCATACAATTATGACCTTACCTATCTGGTGCTGTTTAATTTGGCCAACATTTATTACTTGAATGACATGTACGTTGAGGCGTTGAACACATACAACCTGATCATTAAAAATAAAATGTTTCCGATCAAGATGCGTCTAAAAATGAACATGGGAAATATTTATTATAAAATGGGCCTGTACTCGAAAGCGATTAAAATGTATCGCATGGCGCTAGACCAAGTTCCAACGAATCAAAAGGAGCTTCGATTTAAAATCACTCATAATATCGGGATACTTTTCATAAAAATGGGGCAGTACTATGATGCGGCTACATCGTTCGAGTTTATAATGTCAGAAAAGTGTGATTTTAAAACGGGCCTTCATCTTATTTTGTGCTATTATGCGATCGGTGATGTAGCCGAGATTAAACGTTCATTTCAAATGTTGCTTGACGTTCCACTCGAATACGACTCAAATAAGGATAAGTACATAAATTTAAATTCGTCTAACAATAATAACAGTAGTAGTGGTGCCGAGGGAGCGAATAGCGCGGTTGGAGCAAGAACTTCTAGTGACGGAAATTCCGGTGGCTCAAACTACGAATACATTTTGAATGTTATTAAATCGGACGAGCTGAACGCTTATGAAATGACCAAAAAAAATTTTATAGAGAAAAATATCATAATTTCGTCGCTTTTGATCTCGTCTATAATCGAAGACAGTTTCGATGACGGATACAATTGGTGTTTGGAAAAAATTAAAAGTTCGAATTATAATAAAATCTCATTTAATCTTGAACTAAACAAATCGATTATGCTGCTAAAGAAGAACGATATTAAAAAGACGATCGAGAATTTAAAATACTTCGAGAAAAAAGATTTAAAATATTCGGTGAATGCGATCATAAATTTAACATTCATCTACTTATTGAAAGGAGACACCGATAATTCAACAGCTTACTTAAATATATCAAAAACGTTGGACACTTACAATCCAGCTATTTATATAAACCATGGTGTATCCGAATTTGTTAACAATAACGTTATCGCAGCCAAGACATTGTTCGAGAATGCACTCGACATAGATGCGACCTCATTTGAAGCTCTGTACAATTTGGGATTAGTTTACAAAAAAATGGGAGACTACGATAAAGCAATGCAAATTTACCGTAAAATTCAGTCGTCAATTGGGCATGAGTTACACGCCCAAGTTATTTATCAAATTGCTAATCTCTTCGAATATTTAAGTGATTACAGTTCGGCATTGGAATGGTACCTACGTTTAATGGGATTGGTCTCATTCGATGCTGGCATTTTCAAAAAAATTGGCGAACTCTACGAAAAGGATAACGAAAGGCAACACGCTTACCAATACTACTACGAATCGTATAAAATTTATCCGGTGAATTTGGACATCGTCGACTGGATTGGTACGTATTTCATTGATTTGCAGATAGCGGAAAAAGCGGTTGTCTTTTATGAAAAAACTGTCGTGTCGAATCCAAGCGATCCATATTACTATATACGAGTAGCAAATTGCTACCGCAAAGTGGGTAATAATCAGAAATCGTTACAACTTCTTCAAATCATTAATAAATATTTCCCGGAAGATTTAAATTGCTTGCGGGCTCTAGTTTATCTTACGCATCGTCACGGATTACATCAACAACATGAAAAGTATTTGAAAATGTTTCAAAATTTGGAAAAATTGCAAGAGACACGTAGTCGTATTGGAAGCGGCCGTCCTGGAACAGCGACGCAACGAAATGAGCTCAGGAAACAATATTCGGGGAGCAAATTAGCAGGGAGTGATCTGAGTGGTGGAAGTAACCAGAATAGTGCAAGCATTGATGGGAATGATAGTAAACAGACTGTGTCTTATATCGATTATTTAGGTCCACTAGCTGAACGTCCAAAAACGGGTAAAATGTCACGGGCACAGCTCGATTTGGATGATGATATAAATCCAGATGAATTATTACCAATTTAATGTATTTTTTTCAATAAACAGCGCTAGTAAAATTAAACTAGAAATGAAAAACAGAATACTTACCATCTCACCATATTCCTGAACACTCAAGGTCCCGTCCAAAAATTTATTTATTTCTGCATTTACGGCACCATACGCATCTTCCAAATACTCTATCTGTTCACTCGAATTCGGTATTTTATCCAGTCCTAGGACACTCCAAATTGTATATCGCTCTTCTAAATTGTCACTATAGAATTGTAACCTATATTTCGGTCTCAAAATATGATAAATATTTTTTAACAAAATTTTAATAAAACATTTAGCTGGGCATGCGACCCTCGGTCCCCAACGGCAATAAAATGCGAACCAAAATTTGAAATAATGGTAAAGCGATTCTTGTAAAAAATTTCCCAGCACCAGTGTCCACAAATCGATGGCAAGAGTTCCCATGATAAACGAATCATTTTGAATGAGTAACTCAACTAAAATGATTTCAAATTGTCCAAATACGATACGATTTTCTATACAGCGGAGTATTAAATTGGACACGTAACCGATAATCTGATGGTAAAATTTATTATCGTATAAAATACGTTCCGATTTCGCGATCGAAGCGAAAAAGTCGCGAAGCAAATTTTTATCAGGGTCTCCAAAATATAAATTTATTGTATCATCTTTATGTTCTTTAATGATTCGCTTGATTAGAATTAAACATAATTGAATGTACTCGTTATGGTTCTGGGTTACCTGGCTCAAATTATGTAATTCCTTCATAAATCGCTTATTTTTATAGATTTCGAATAGCACATTAAATAGCCCGACTGTTGCATGCTGATTTACGTTCTGTCCTAATTTTTGATTCGGACACATCTCCAATCTGAGACAAAATATAATTGTATTCAAAAGATATTTCGAACCGCAAAAGAATTCACTCGAAAAGTAGTTTGCAAATTTAAGCAGAACATTTATATAAAATGAATTTATTTTGAAACTTCGATTTAATTGATCAAGTGGCAGCTGCTCAATATCAGTAAGATTTCGCTCAATTTGGGCGGTTAGAAATTTAACAGAATTATGCAACCAATCGAATGTATTCGGTAAACTGTAATTTTTAGATTTTAAATTTGCTGAATAGTTGTGGACCAGTTTTGTGATACATTTCCATATTTCGGCCGATGGTTTAACATCTAATTTAGTGATTATTACTGCAATATTCACGAGTCGGTGGAGCAAATCGATAAACAACTTAAACTCGTTGATAATTTCTCGTTCATTAAAAAATTGTACGCTATCGGCCACTATTATACTAACCAAAATGTTTTGAAGACGTATACAATTTTTGAAAAATGATCGGAATTCCAATAAAAATTCTGAATTTTTTTGTACCTCCTTGTCGAGTCTGGAACAAAGTAAGTGTAAATTAATGATGCAGTGTGTGCCCATCAAAAGGTAGGTAATTAAAAATTACATGGTTTTTGAATATTGATAGAAAAGGGCGAGTAAATTTAATATTTCTGCTTGAAGAGTGTGCATTTCAAATAAATGAAATTCGCCCAGGAACTCCTTTACGTAATTTAGTAGATCGGTGAGGATTTCTAGCAATCTACTCCCGTTTGCCAAAACTGCGGATTCAATAGCCTCACTCGAATTGTACAAATTAAAAAGGACCTAAAGGGAGAAAATATTTAAGTAAACTTTTTTTTAACAATATATCATTTATAATCAATCACCTTATTAGCATAAGCATCGATTTCTGGAAATATTTTCTTAAAAACTAAATCTTCCAACGCTAACAAGTTCACACACTTGACGTACGTCCCGAATAGAAACTCCAGCACTTCAACCTCCTGTCCATCTTTAAATTGCCTGAATTTAAATTAATATTTAAGGGATTTGGCCTCAATATATAATGCTGAGCTAAAAATAAACAAAATCGCCAAGCTCAAATCGGACATACCTAATACAAGCCGAAAGGACTTTTTCACTTGATATTCGGGTCAGTTTGTTTGTATCTAAAACTTTCACTGCATCGTACGTAATCTCATTACTGTAATTATTCATTCTAGTGTATTATAGTACATTTAATAAATGGTTATAATTGAAAATTTAACGAAATCACTTTCAAAACAAATTTTTGAAACCAAAAAAGACGTAATGTCAAATGAAATGCGCGGTTTACTGTAGTTGGACCATTTAGCAATTGTATAAAATGTAAATGGTCGAATATTTTACTGACTTCAGAGCTAGTTTGTAGATGGCAGTAAGGATAGACAAAATCATTTTTGGTTCGTGTATTTGATTAATAAGGCATTTACATTTAGAAAATCGGTTCTCTTGCAAAAATTTGTAGTGTAAGAAGCATCCGCTATATAAAAATGTTCAATATGCGAGAAAGAAATACACATATATAGTAATGCCATAGTTTTTTTATAGGATTATTGATAATTTATTTTTAATTAATTCAAATTTTTAACATTTATAAATATAAAATAATATTTTTAGTTAATTTTAAAATTGTTTTCATAAAAATACTCGCATCGAATATATTTTAAGGTAACATTTTCATTTTTTTAGTGAACTTAGCTCGAAATCTTCTGCAAAATTTTGCATGGATATATTTCTTTTCTTGTCTCTCACGTGCAAAAAGTTAATGTTATATCTCTTTCATTTAACAGAAGAAAAATGTTAGTTGCATGTAAATGGGGTATAATGGTACTGCATTAAAGGAGAGGTGACCACATGTTCGGAATTAGTTCAAAGTGTATTGAACGAACATTGTTATTTTATAATTATTATTTATATTATTATTATTTATGGGGTATAAATTTTACAAACGGAAATTTATCAAAGCAATAATCAGCCACATAAAATTGATATATAGCATTCTGACATAGCAGAACAGTTTGAAATATGAATATGACTAAAGTTTTGAATATGAGGTTTTAATTTTCTCAAAATTTAACTCTAACTAAACTAGAATAAAGGGTTTATATCAATTTATATCACTATTGGAATAATTGAAAATATGGTCTACAATAAATACAAACCCTGCCAAACGAATCTTGTAGCGAAAAATTAATTAAAAGTGATAATTTAATGTTTACGTGTTATTGTCCATTTACGTGCGACCAACATTTTTCTTCTGCAAAATGAAAGAGATATATAACATTGTCTTTTTGCACATGAGAGACGGGAAAAGAAATATATCCCAACAAAATTTTGCAGAATACTTGTCGAGCCACGACACCGCCAAAACCTCTATAAAAATGAAAATGTTGTCATAAAATATATTCTATCCGAGTCTTTTTATGGCAACATTTTTAAAATTAACAAAAAAAATAATTTTATTTTTATAAATGTTAGGATTCATAATAAAAAAAATGCCATAGTTGAACAGGAAAATTTGTTATTTGAATTAATTGAAAATAAATTAATAAAAATGCTATAACAAATTATGGAATTACTATATATGTGTATTTCTTTCTCGCATATTGAATATTTTCATTTAGCGGATGCTTCTTATATATCTGCAAAGATTTGCAGAAGAAAACAATTTTCTACATGTAAATTCCCCATATTGATTTTCTTATATTGGTATTGAATTATGTATAAAAAAATAAACAATTTGATTTGATATTTGTGAGGTGTGTTTCAATTGGTTTAAATACCGCATAAAAAGTTAAAAAATTAAAAATTGAAGTGAATAAAAATTCAAACTGTTTATCTGCTTCAAGAGCTGACACAAAATATTTGTTTGTAAACAGAAATTTGCCATGTACAAAATTTGATAAAAATCGTAATGTTTAGTTATAAGCTGACTGTAATTGAAAGATATATTTTGAAATAGTAATAATTTTAGTTATTTTCAATTATTTATCTTTTATAAGTTCATAATTACATTCAATAACCAACCATACAATTGTCAAAAAAATTTAACCAATTGAAACAGATAAAAAGTTAAAAAGTTAAAAAAATTACCACGGATACATTTTTAATTTAATTTTTTAAGCGGCATTTAGACCCTTTTCGAAACGGATACTTATTTCTAATTTATTTACTCATTTACCGCCATCTTAAATAAGTAAGCAAAATCTTTTGAATTGAGTTTGCATACTTATTTTGACAGCTCCAGGAAAACATTAATTGTTTTCAATGGAAAATTATTCGATGCCTAATATTAAAAATACAAAACTTTTAAAAATAATTTTTAAATATGTATGTTTACGAGTATTTGATTTTTAGATGGAATGTGACCGAGTATTTACAGATAGAAATTCTTATGATTGTGAATGAAGATGATTGTTCTTGAGCACCCATTAATTAATAGAACTATAATTACTTAGAAAGTAATCAGTGATAATATTCGTTTGATAAAATAAAACTATCACCTTATCGTCTGTTTGTAATTTCCGATGTTCACGCGCTGAACGTTTATAAGGAATTCCATAAATCGGATACTACACTTTATATAAATAATTTTGGGTATCTGTAATATGGTTTTAATCCGCAATTTCAATATATGGTTCAAATTCTAAAACCAACAAACTGACAAATAAACAATATAAAAATATTAACAACCAATTTAGTTTTTCGGTAAGAACAGACAGAAAATAAGTCACTTTGCTAGCTTACATCTTTGAATAGGTTCCACAAATTAGTATTCGTTTCGAAAACAGTCTTAAACCAATTAAAACACACAATTTTTGCAGGTAAATAAGAAGCATCCGCTATATAAAAATATTCAATATGCGAGAAAGAAAGAAAAATATATAGTAATGCCATAATTTTTTTATAGGAAATTTATTAATTTATTTTCAAATGAGAAATTTACATTTTCAACTATGGCGTCTGTTTTTATTATGATTCCTTAACCTTTTGTAAATATAAAATATTTTTTTTTTGTTAATTTTAAAAATGTTGCCATAAAAATACTCGGATCGAATATATTTTATGGCAACATTTTCATTTTTATTGTGGTTTTTGGGTGTAGTAGCTCAAAAAATCTTCTGCGAAATTTTATTGAGATATATTTCTTTTCTTGTCTCTCATGTGCAAAAAATCAATGTTATATCTCTTTCATTTTGCAGAAGAAAAATGTTGGTCGCATGTAAATGGGGTATAAGGATCAAACACACCAAGAGCAGCGCAACATATTCCAAGCATCCCAAACCAACGGCTGCGTATGGGTGTGCATATCAAGCAGCACAGCAGTTTGTTTTGTTTTAGTAGTAGAACTGACTTATGACAATTTTATTGAGGTTAGGAGTAGCAGTAAAGAGCAGTAAATTGAAGCTGCTGCGTATGGAACCAAATTGATTTCTTTTATTAGACATACTTATATTTATAATCAAACTATGATTTTGTATCATTACATCATTTGCTGTTCGCTGCTGCTGCCGGTTTTCTGTGTTTCATTCAAAGTGGGTAATTTTACAGTAGAACTTTGATGATCTCTATCCATGCATCCACACGGGATGACATGAAGTCGTTTTCAATCTTCATTTATTTTCCCTTACCTACAAAACCGGTTTTATAGGTAAAGGGGAAAGAAACGAAGATTGAAACCGACTTCATGACATCCCATGTGGGGCTGCACTGTATAACGGTTACAGATACGATATGTGTCGTTTGTGTATTTTTTCGGCGAACAACACTTCTCCAATGTTTTTTATATCAGTCTTTCTGCGTAGTAATAAACTCAATGACATTTTCTCGGTAAATTCTTTAGAGTATTTACCACATGGAAACGGTAAAACCTCCAGAACTGGCTGTCAGCTATCTAGGTACAGCTTTATGGGGCATTTACATGTACAAAATTGTTTTCTTCTGCAAATTTTTGCAGGTAAATAAGAAGAATCCGCTATATAAAAATATTCAATATGCGAGAAAAAAATAAACATATAGTAATGCCATAATTTTTTTATAGGAAAATTATTAATTTGTTTTTAATTAGTTCAAATGAGAAATTTACATTTTTATCTATGGCGTCTGTTTTTATTATGATTCTTTAATCTTTTTTAAATAGAAAATAATTTTTTTTGTTAATTTTAAAAATGTTGCCATAAAAATACTCGAATCGAATGTATTTTATGGCAACATTTTCATTTTTATAGTGGTTTTTGCAGTGTAGTGGCTCAAAAAAACTTCTACAAAATTTTGTTGGGATATATTTCTTTTCTTGTCTCTCATGTGCAAAAAATCAATGTTATATCTTTCATTTTGTAGAAGAAAAATGTTGGTCGCATGTAAATCCCATTATACCTCGCTCTTATAGTAAACGGCCTTCAAGATTGAAAGCTGTCTAATAATAATTGGAAAGTCGTTGCTCCTCTTTAGAACCGTTAGCAATGTTTACAATGCCGAATGAACGTATTTCGACAGATTTACTAAAAACATACCAATCATTAGCAAAAAATAAAACTACTACGTTTATGCTTCTTTGTGTTAAATAATATTGTAATATTAAATTTTTATAATAATAATTAAATTAAATAATATTGTAATATTAAATTATTGCACATAAAAAACTAAAATTCACAAATCTGATTTAAATTAAGATAATAAAATGCTGAAATTAAGTTCCTTAATAACAATGGACCAAAGAATATACACACTAACTTATCGTATAATAATCACAAATAGTTTATGCTTGGAATGTCGGCCAAATTTTGAATATAGCGCCAACGGTTAGCGGTCAATTACGAACTACTTTGTGAATCCTCATCCAAATCAATTATTTGAATAATTGTACCAGGTTTTACATTTCTTAACACTGAGACAGGTGTATTCCGCGACAATGGAATTGTATTAAAATAGCTGAAGGGGAAACCGTCATCTCCGTCTTGGCCATCTCCCGAACGAAATGTACTTTTAGGGCGTCCTTGCATATTGCATGCCTCTCGCATTAGTTTTGTATAAGGATTTGTTGTCGGATTTTCGGTTTTCAAAGCCAGATTTGGTTCTAGCGGAGAATTAGATTGTTGATGTGTTCCTCGTTGTATCATTGCCGGTCTGTAAGGTAAGTTTCTTTGAGCTGGGATTACTTCTGGTTTGATTAATGTAGGATTTATTCGCGGAACTGATTCTCGAGTTTGATTTAGTTTTGGAGATGGAAACGATTCTTGATTTGAAACTGAGTTTGTCATCCCATCACCTCTTTCTCTTGGAGACAATTTTTGTACCGGCCTCGGTGATTGTTGCACCGTAAGTGTTTCTCTTGGTTCTCTCTCTAAAGACGAGGATTGTGTCTTAGCTTGTAGTGGATTTCCCAATAGCGTCTTTTGAAGAAGTTCAAGTTCCCTATCACATAAAGTTTGCTTTACAGTTTTATTCATCGACGGATAGCGAGGAGCCCCTAGGGGTCCATTTTTAAAGCCCGATTTACTGCGCTCATCATTTATTGGACAATGCTCCTTTGACCATTTTGAATATATAATACTTTCATTTGAATGCGGTTCATCATCATCACACTGCAAGGAACCCCTTGGTTCCAAATCTTCTTCGTTATGATTTAACTTGGATGAATCAGAGCTAAAACTTTGGTTTGCTTTTATAGTATCGGGCTTTTTTTGAAAATTTAAAAACATTAATAAGTCATT
This sequence comes from Nephrotoma guestfalica, assembly GCA_963691935.1. NCBI lineage: Eukaryota > Metazoa > Arthropoda > Insecta > Diptera > Tipulidae > Nephrotoma > Nephrotoma guestfalica. The sequence continues at coordinate 246,807,612 of OY829915.1, forward strand.
TTTATCATTTTGAGCAGATTTGCATCTATAAGGATCATGTGAATTGTATTGTTCATGCCAAGCTGTTTCTTCTATGTGCATACTTTTAAGATTGTCGGCTGGTCTGCAAGGTAAATTATTTTGTGTTGTGTTTGCTCTCGAATTGTTTGGTGTTTCTCTCGGTATCAACTGTATTCTAGTATTTTCGTTTCTAGGAGGCGGTTGTGAACTTATTACTGGTTTTGGAACCGGAGTTGGAATAGAATCACCTCTTTCTCTCAATGTTCGTGGGTGTCCTGGAGGCGGAGCTTGTAGTACCGGTTTTCGTCCGACGTTTTCATCAAAACATGGGATTTGGGCCCGTAATGGTGCTATCGGTGCTAACGGTTCTTTTTGATAGTTCTCTTCTATAGTACATACACTTTCATCAGCTATTTTATCAGAGGAGCTAGGAGATTCGGATGGCCGACGATGAACACGTATTTTTCCTCGCTTAACCTTTGATGCCAATAGCTTTTTGGAACATACTGAACATAACGTAATTGTTTTCTGATTCGATTTATCACTCCCGTTCATGAATGAAACCCTACGTTCTACTTCTTTTCTTCCAGGTTGCAACACAGAAATTGGTTCTTCATCTGCCAGTTTACGAGAAAACTTATTTGGTTCAGCGTTGGAAATTATTACTTCTTCGATTTCTTTGTGGCAACGTTTCATCAATTGTTCAACAATGGGAACTTGAACATGAGACTCGTTTTTGGCCGCATTATTACTATCATTGGATATTAGAGCACGGAATTTCTCCGCAAATGATGTTTCATTTGGATCCATTTTATTTTGTTTTTCTGGTTTTTATAACTTACAAAAATTTAGAATTTTGAAAAAATTAAAACCTTTATAACGGCGGCAGAAATCAATATAAAAATTTGTTTTCAAAACAAACGTTTAAATCTCATGGAATTTACGATCCTGAAAAATGTAATGGAGTGTTTGGTTCGTCAAAATCAAGTAATAATTAACTTCACGAGCGAAAGTGCAATGGATTGATTTAGATCGACTTGAACTTAAGACCGCTACAGATGATCCAAATTGGATGGTGTGTAGACAAGTTGGCAACAAAGTTAAGTTGAACGTGTTGGATGGAAATTTCATCCAACCGACCAACCAACCAACCAAATTGGATGGTATCTAGTAACGTTGAACGATACTTCGTCCCTCATGTAAAAAATTGCATTGAAAACAAAAACAAATTAGGGAGAAACAAAAAAAGAAACGAAAACTAAAACAAAAATCGTGGAAATTGGATGGTAAATTGGATAGTAATATTAAATTTGGTTGGACCGACCGACCGTTGGTCCGATAAGTTAGATCGTCTGTAGCGCTTTTTACGTGTATGCAAATATATTACTCTTTTGTAGAATCTTAGGCACAGGCTTAAAAACCAAAACTTAGAAAATACATGTTTAGGAAACTTTTATCACACCTCGACTGGTATTATAACAAGAAAAGCTACAAGTATAAACCAAAATAAATTAAATAAATAAAATTTTACGTCATCTCTGAAATTCGTAAATCGTAATGCTTACACAATTAGTCGCGCCGAATTCTATGACATTAACTATTACATTATAAAAATAAATTTACCATCAAAATCAAAATTACTCTTGTATGTTCGTGTGATAACAATTCGTTCATACTTGACAGTGACACATCAAACATTACTTTGAACTTAATGGCTAACAAGTTATGTTTAATCTGAATTATCAAATGTGTATCGCTTAATTTTTGATTAAATTTCGCTAGTACATATGAATTGAATTATCGTGTTATCTACTTTTCTCCGCAAAAACTCCTTTCTAATCCAAACGCTCAATGCATTACTTAAGGGTTCTTATTTAATATGCGACTCTCAAGCTTTTACACAGACGGTTTCAGAAACAACGCGATTCTCTAGCTTTCACATCTAATGAGGGGATTTTGCCGTCTGCACGGTGGTCCTCCATTCGTTCCGAGTACGTTATATCTTCCTCTTCTACGTGTAGACAGGCTGGTTGTTGTTGGAACACTTTATTAATCATACGCTGTTGTATAGGGACCTTGCAACGTTGCCCAGCAATCTAACGCGATTGGATTTGATGAATCTAATAATATAGCTGCCACAGAGCAGTTGCTTTATATCGTGGTTCATATACGAATCCGTTATTCAATGATGAAACGAATGATCTTCCTTTCAGAAGTAGATAACATTCTACAATCATTAAAGATCAGGATGCAGCTCTCTCTTTTGAAAGTCAGCACAAATCGTATGAGTGCTTTATAAAGTCTGGATGTTTAGATCGCAGTAACCTTGGTTGGGCGTATAGAAAACTCGGTGTCCAGCAGTAATTTATTTATTTCTTGGGCTTTTATTTCTGCCTAGTGACCCGACGTATTGAAAGTTGTCTACGCCATAAAAATTAAGTTCGTCGATTCCGAGATTTGCCATGGAGAAAACTCGGTGAAACATGATGAAACTCGGTGTCCCACCTAGTGACCCGAGGTATTTAAACTTGTCTACGCCATAAAAATTAAGTTCGTCGATTCCGAGATTTTTCATGGAGATGTTCCCGGGTTTTGATAAGAGTTTGATTTTGCTGCTGTTCACGCCCCAACCAAGTCCTGTTGCGTGTAGCGATCGAGCGGAGCGGTATGGAACTGTTATTGATATCGCTAGGTATTTTTCCAAGAAGCACGATATGATCTTCATATTCAAGAATTTGGCCTGATTTATTAAATATAGAACGTGACAATGTTGCTTTTTCTTATAACGCACTCAAGCGCCAAATTTAACAGCAAAGACGCGAGCGCATCTTCCTGCTGAACACCAAGTGGGTTATTTCAAAATAGTCCGATACAGATCCATCAATTATGATTCTACATATAGACTCAGACGTTGTGTAAACTAGCAAGAGAAACAAGTTAGTCTGGTATTCCAAGACGTATGAGTGGTAGATCAGTTGGAATGAAAACCACATTGTCGCTATTGGTATTTAAGCGACAGGATTGAGTCTAGCAAGCACAACATTAGCCCATACTTTGTGTAGGCAGTGTTTAAGAGTTATACATACATCGGTAGTTTTCACATCTAAGGCGATGGCCTTTCTTATGCAGCGTAATATTAAACGTAATTTATTTGGTCCTCCATTCGACCGCTGTAATGAAAAGTGTAACCATTGATGGTGTCATATGGATCCCAGGCAAAGACCAACTAGCAGCTCTTTTAGTGCAAGTATGTACAACTCTTTAACTTGCTCGAAATGAAATGGTATAATGAGGCCTTTGTGTATGGTTCATAACTTAGTTGTTTTTATTAGAGATGTTTATTGTGCCTACCTCTCAAGCTCAACTCGCTTGTTACGTGCGTTTTTGTCCTACATACTGGTGAAGAATTTTAAGGCATACAGTCTTACGTTGAACAGCCGCCTCTACCCTGAAGAACAAACCCTGATTTGGTATTTTTTACCAATAACACGGTGTAATCCGATAAAACAACCGCCAATCCAAGGTTAGATAGGTGCATCGAGGGATGAATGTCCAAGAGACACTTCAATCACAACCTGGAACTTCTGTATCGTGCCCAATCCGGTTTCAAGCATTGCCTAGTCTAAGGCAATGGACAAAATATTAGCTATAGCAAACTTTCTTTCTCGTCAAACTTACTGCTGGGATAGTATTTGAAACAAAAAATATGAATGAGGTGCGTCATCAAACGCACCCAGTGCGGCAGTTCAGCACGAGGAGTAATTATGCCAAGACATCATGTCCGCAGATACTACATCTTCCTTCAAATATGAACTGACCAAAACTCAAATGCAAGCTGTCCAATAAATACCATAAAATGGCTGTCAGTTTTTCTTCGTGTATCAGCAACGCTGCAGGAAATAGACGAATAAGAAAATATGCCGCCGCATCGTAGTGCAAAATAAGAAAGTATGAACTGGGAAATACTGTTGAAGGATATCGGAAAATTGGTATTTTTAATTAACCATCTCTAGACATGAGAAGAAATTAGGACTTGCTCAACCTTTGGAGATACAGGTGGGTGTTTCGAACAAAGCAAGACCAGATATGACCACTACCCTCTCCATGGGGCCCGGCAAAGAGCAGAGAAGGGCTATATATCTTACATCTGTGGAGGGCTGGGCTTCTGGTATTCTTTAGTGACCAACACAAGAATATTAGGGGTTTGTTCTGCGATCAATTTTAGAACCATAGAGTTTCTAAATCGGCTGATAAATTAAAATCATAGATTAAAATTTAGATCAGCTTTGGCCGAAAAAGAAACTCGATTTGGCCACTTCTGATCAGATTAGGAGAAAATGCAGTATACAATACTATTTTGATTAAAATTATCAGAGTTCAGTTCAACAACAACTCAATTCTGCATAACCTGTAATAAAGAACTTTTCAAATACGTATTCTTGATTCAAACCATTTATGGGAGTTTAAATTAAGTCATTTAATTCAGGTAACGCAGGTACCGCTCTGTTTATTAATACCTGCTACGGATTAACACTACGGATGCAAAGGCGCGAGGCAGTGATATAACCGGTACTATAATACTTGTTAGGAAATTCATAGTGTCCCAAAAATTTATAAACACTTTGCATGATTATGAAAACGGTATGCGCGTATATTTTTATATTACACATTAAATGTATACAAAATTGAAGAAGGCAGATGGGGAAATTTGTTAATCTTCCCCAATGTTCATTTGGGTACAAGCACTGCTAACAACGCGAGACAATAGAATAGCAAACGTTGCGAATCGTGTCATTAGGAATATTTTGTAATTCTCTACAAAAGTATACCCTCGAATTGAACAACTGCTGTTGGTTAACAAATCAACTTTTTCTTTATCCCTATACCAAAAATAAATTAAATGGCTTCAGGTCTAGAGAGCGTCTTCGCTAATCCGTCCATTTTGCTGATCTTCAGGGATATAAATTCTCGCATCACGATGATAGTGAGGAGGTAATCCATCTTGCTGAAAATAATAATCCTCGAGAGTCCCCACTCTTTCACACTTATTTCTGATGCGAGTAGTGGAGCGTCACTTAGCGTAGGTGATCCATCTATTTGAAACTCTAAACGTTCTTGCACTTTAAATCTTTTTCACAATTATAGTAGCGCTTTCAAATGGTTTTATGATATTGAAAATTTGGTCTAATACCGTAGAAAGATACAAACAAGATAATCTTGAATCCTTGAATTATTACATTATGTTTCCGATCTGTCATTTCACGATTTTGATCGATACGGGATTATTATGTTTATGAAACGCGATTATCACAATCGAGTTGTAGGAACAAGATAAATGTGAAATATAAGAAAAAATCGGTAGAATGGTATGAGCCGTGTGAACGTTTGGCACAATTGCAAAATCGCGTGATTGCATATATCACCATAATTATTAAATCGTGATTTTATTTATTTGGCTTGCAATCTGTATTGAAGATAATCGCGATAATTTTTGTGTCCGTCCACAGTGAAAATTACTCGTCTCTGTGCATTCATGGTAGATTGAAATTATATAAAAGCAAGCCACAAAAATTCAGCTGCATTGTCTTTTTAAGACCGATTTAGAAATCTTTTTCTACAAAACTGCGGCAATTAGCAAATTATAATTTTCCGGAATTTTTATTAGAATCTGAATCCTATATCTGAATACATAACCAACTCAAGTATATTTTATGGTAACAATTTTTTGTTACCAAAAAATTTATTTCACCACAGATTTTAAACTCGTATTTGAATATTTAATTTATATTACTCTTGCTTAACAAAACCCTCCACTCGTCAACGGATAAATAAGCTTTGAGTAATCAGAATATTATTTTAAATTGCTCAGTGAAGGGATTAAACAATAATCAAATTTTTAGTTTAGTTTACTCCTGCTAAATTTCACTGAATCGCTATACTGGTTTTGTGAATTCCCTATATATTGTTGCCATTTGTCTGGCCACAAACAGAATAATACCGGTAAATTTGGTTGTACGTACTTGATCTTTTGTTAATTTATCTTATTATCTAGGAACGTACGCCACTGTCTAATATTTCACATTTTTCTAGGAGAGTATGGATATCGAAAGTACTCTCAGCACACGAAATTAAGTTATAAATCTTCGAGCCCCCAGTCATAGTGATACAAGGTAGGTAATTAGGAAGCCGATCCCTGAACTCTAAAGCTCTCTGATTGTTGATATCATAGTTTAGAAGATATTAAACAAGGTGGCGCTACACTCCTATCAATCGATTATCTAAGATTTTTCTTGAATTCAAGGATTGGAAACCGACTCAGATGCTTCTACTCGTAAACTACGATCCACCTTTTTTTAATACAAACATATTGCCAAGGGATTATTATTGAAAATTAAAAGGTTGAAGGCATTGTAGGCGATGATGTTTGTAGTCGTTTTTCTCAATTCCCCGAAAACACTCAATTTAAGGAATTTTAACAAACCGGCTACGTAAATAAAATGGCGCTAATAAAATAAATAGCTACTTTTATCAATGTATTTAGGTCAGGAAAGTATTTTACCAACCGGGTAGGGCTTGGGGATTTTTCTAGGTATTCTGATTAGGCACTGTGTAAACAAACACGCTTAGAATGTATATTCGTCAGTATTCTACATTCTTTCATATTCTCTTCAAAGCGACCTTATTAAGAAACCGGAAATTTCGGAAAATTAGAGCTTTCGGGAGGTGATCTGTTGATCTCCAGCCTCACCGCGATCTATTGAAGAATTTTGTCCTAAACTAGTAATACATTTAGTTGATTGACGCGGCACATGAGGCGTATAAGAAAAATTGCATGCTACCGAGATTTTTGAGATGAAACTCAACTCGCGGCTTAAGGACAAATTAAATCTTAGTTGAGACATGTTATTTCTAGATTTTCCTTAAACGTAATACATATTTTCAATCCTATATTAATAATGGTTTATTGAATTTCATGAAGTCGACTAACTTTAACTTGATATTCCCCTTGACTTGAGTTAGGAAATAAACTGGCGACAATGCGTGCTCCATTTGAGTGTCTGGGATTATTTTTTCATTCCAGGGAAAAACTAAAATACACTAATTTTTTTCGTTCCATTTCATTTTTTTGATATAATATATTATGTTTCTTTTCTGATAAATTCAAAAAGATAAAATTGGTTATCTAGATTTTTTTAAACTAAGCATTACAAAAAAGACAAAAAAAAATATTAATTTACAGGAATGACTTAATTTGTAAAAGTATGTTAAGAAATTAACAGTTTTGTTTAAAAAAACTTTAAATTACTACAAAACAAACCAAAATCTAACTATATAAATGCATGTTCTTCATATTTTCTTCGGATCGGCCAACTTTTGATTAATTAAAGGAAAAAACTATTGATTCGGATTTTTGGATTTAGAAAATATAAATCTTAATTTTCAAAATTTTTATTTAAACCAGAGCTAATCTTTTGGAAAATTTCTTTAAAATAAATCTTGGCTCTGTAACGACAAAGAGGAAAATCGTGAAGAAAACGTAACAATAAGTAAAAAAAAAAAAAAAATAATAAAAATTCAACAACCAAATCAAAAATGAAAACTTAAGCTAGTAAACAAATCATTGTTTAAAAATATTTGTATCTGTACATTGCGACTCCTGCCACCCCAACCAGTATAGAACCCATTAGATACCCCCAGAGTCTCAACTGAAACGAAAATAAGCACGAAATTTACTTAATTACGATTTTAAACTAGATGATTAGAAACATTTTCATTGCTTACTTTTCCATCCTTGTCCACATTAACTTTTTTTTTATTTTCCATTGCCTGCGCCTGTCCCAACATTTTTTGATACAGGTCTTTTTCGTTGCGAGCTTCTCGGCGCTGTTTTAATATTAGTTTCGATAACATTTGCTGAATTGCCTTACTCTCCGGATCCAAAATTGCCGCCTTTTGTAGTACTGGTATTGCTTCTTTTGTATCATTTTTAGCATCGAGAATTTTGCCTTTTCGAAATAACGCTTTGACATTGTTCGGCTGACATCGTAAAACAGTTTCGACCGATTTAAGGGCCGCATCAAAGGCAGTTATTTTCATTTGGGCCATCGCTAAATTATTATATACACGTACTCGATCCTCCAGCAATTCCTGTAGTTGTGAATTTGTAGGTGCTAATTCACCATCCTCCGTTGGATCTGTAATTCCACCTTCCGTTTCGTCTAAATATTCTAATGCACGTCGGTATAATTGTATCGCTAAATTATATTCTTTCTGGTCGAACCAGAAGTTTCCTCGTTCTCGTTTTTTGTTACTGTAATTAAAAAAATTTAAATTGATTTGATTTGATCGATTATTCCGCTATTCCACACTTTGATATTTTCCTCGTTCCGTTCCCCTCCGTTTTCTTCGTTTCGAACGGGAAGGAAACGAGGAATCACGACGAAAAAATCAAAGTGTGGAACGGCGGATTGAGAGCTACGTATGAACATTGAGATAGGTTAGAAATTGAGGTGGGGAAAATCGAATGACAATTTTTTAATATACAAATAGAACAATAAGAAACGAGGAAGATAAGAAATTAAATCTAGTCGAGGGCTTGGTAACTACTATATTCTAATAAATATACATAATTGAATAAAGTATATTTTAAATTTGTTTGCAGATTTCGACTTTTGTTTGGGAAAACATCCGTAAAAGTTACATAAATATTTTCAAGTAGATGCCCTGTGCATATTAGATAAGCGCTATTTTGATAACGATAAAAAAATGTGTAATACGTAGTACAAACACCATACCGAACAAAGTGTATCGGGGGCTTACCCTATCTCTTTTTGTTTCGAAAATGATAACATCTCAAGATCATCTTCAACTCGGCAAGACAATAATTCAACTTCGTAGTCTATTTTAGCACTTGGCGGTATAGTGGATTCGCCATCACGTTTCAGTCCAATTGTACCGTAGGCAAATCGTGAATCTACAGAAATTTCAGCCCGTTCTCCAATCGTCATTAGAGGGATTGCCATATCTAAACCTTGTACTACTTCTAAATCCCCAACTTGAATCGTAAAATTTGTTTCATTTTCAACTATTGTCCCATCTTCCAGTTTACCCGTGAAATTTATCACACATAAATCACTTCGATTGGGTCGTTGTTCTGTGGCACCTTTCGAAATTATCTAGAAAAACAATAAATAAACGTTATCACAATGATTAGGCATTTTTCCACCCATATTCACACACTTTTTTTGTTAATTGTCCATTTCCAATAATATCTATAATACCATCGTCAGGTTTTATTGTTTCAGATTTTGATCGACCATCGCCCGAGCTTTGATCATCCACTTCCAGTTCCTCTTTTGATAAGTCCTCAAATGAACTGTTGCTCGATATTTCTAGATCCATACTATTTTATTCCTGTAGGTACATAAAAAATAAAATACAATAAATTAAAAAGAAAATGTTTATGAATTTTCCAGAAACTTATAACTCCAAATTATGTAAATTACTAAATTAATGCATAAAAAAATTAGTTTAATTGGAAAAAAAAATTTGCACCCCAATTTACTTAACTAACTAAAATTTATTGTGTTATGATTTATCACACCACAAAATATTTCTTTTAAAAATAAAAACTGAAGTTAAACAAAAAATTTATTTTTTTAGAAAATTATTGGAAATTCTTTTTTCCTAATTTTCTCAATTTTGTGTGAAATGAAAAAAAAAACAAATCTTGAAAGAAATTTTGACATATGATGATTTTTTATTATTTTCGTACTCACAGTAGAATCGTGGCTAACTTTGGTGCACGTCGAATATTTGCTCAATACAAATTTTTGTGGAAAGTGGTTTTGTTGAACGCAAAATTAAATGACTAGACACACAAGCGCGGCGCGTCAAATTCCAAATGTTCAACCACGCAACGCGCATTTCCATTCACACCAAGGGCGGCGTCCCGATTTTTTTTTGTTTTGGATATTTTTGGAAATTTTGAACTTTTGTTTTATTAATCTTTAATATTGATAAATAATATGAGTGCGTATGTGATTGACGAATGAGAAATGTATGAACCATAATTGAAGTATCATTATTTTTAGGTTATGTTCGGCGGCGATGGATGCATTTTTTGGCCACTTGGTATGGGATATAATTTTGTTGCGGCGGAAGGAACTTCATTCGATACAATTTGATGATGGTGTGTGTCAGGGGTTGTTATTTTGTTAATTTTTTTTTAATCCATGCCATCTTTTCTGGGGCTGAAGCACTCCCTGCTCTTTCGCGGTTGATTTTCCCGTCTTACTTTTATTAAATTCCTGCCAAATTGAAGACGTTGAAATTTATTTTCTATTTTTTCTATTTTTCTAAAGAAGTCTATTTTTTCTATTGTTATTTTTAAAATTTTTGTCCTAATTTTTATCTCTTAAAAAATCTTAGAACATAAAAGATAGAATAAGCGAAACTAATAGCGTAGGCAATGTATTGAAGTATCACTCACCATTTGATTATCGATTTCTCAAAACATCTATTGCTAATGTAACATTTTTCTTTCGTAAAATTGAAACAATTCCACTATAAATAGTAAAAGTTCGACCTCCATTAGGGGTATGATTTCCATTGGTATGGATATCATACCTCTAATGAAGTTTTGCCAACAATAACTCTAGTGTATGGAATGTTATCAATACTATGTAGAGCTGGACAACTAGACCTGGTTTTTTCCAAGTAAACCTTTTTTGATACAGAGTTTTAGAAAGTATACTAATGGTCAGCTAGCAAGCCTGTTGTAGCTACATATCCAAGATATTGTTGATGATATCACTTTTTTTGTCTAATTTTTCTTAAGTTGACCACTTCCGTAAGTTGGCCAGGAAACCGGGTTTTATGGGTGGTCAACTTCGACAGGTTTCACAGTACTATAATTACCAACTTTAGTACGCTTCACACGATTGGGCATTTGTATAAATGGGGGCGAAAATTTACATAAATCACCAATCATGTATATACCCTCTAAATAATATTTCGAGGCCTCACCAAAGCGAATCGAAAACAAAAGGCAGGTAAATCATTTTTTATATGACACCAACCCTACCACGCTCATATATAAGTTAATTTTTTGCTATATATATAATTTTTATTTTCTGTTACGTGTGAAGCCATTTTGCTTTTTTAACAAATATAAGAAATAATTCGTGTTTGCTAACAATAATAAGAGTACAGTGATAAAAATAGTGAATATTAGTTATTATATAGTAATTCATAACAATAATAATATTTGAAATGTGTTCAAAATATTCTAAAATTTTAACTGAAATCATAAAGCCAAAATAAACAATGTGATTTATATATGTATTTTATAAAATCATCTACAAACACATATTTTATTCATGTGATTTAAATAATAAATATGTATGAATTTGACTTATTGGTGCCATTATCTTAAATTAAATTAAAAGTCAAAGAGATCAATTATTATTTATTCAATTATTAGATATTTTTTTTATTAACAGAAGTATAAATCATTGTGATATTTTAAATGAAATTAAATAAATCATGGAAATAAATATAAATAAAACCAATATTTTAACGATTTTTATTTAATTATTTACAATTAATTTTAAAATTACTGATTTGAACGAAGTAACTATGTAATAAAACGCAGTTTGCTAGTGATACGCTTTCATATCACCTGCATTTCGTTTCAGATTCCACAACATTTCGTAAATGAATCGAATACGAAGAGACATACGAACTGCTAATACATCAGATCGCTTTCATTTTAATTTTCATACGCCAAACGAAATACTAACGAATTGCTTTTGCTTTGCTAAGGCGATACGTTTGCGAAGTGTTTCATATATAAATTTCCTCGCTTGCGATTCGTTTTCGATTCGCCAAGTTTAGAGGGTAGTTTTCTCATTCTCACGAATGGCATATGTCAACCAATATTGATGATGCCTCGGCCACACAAGATTCGTGGTCGAAAATTAGGAAAATCACCATTGGTCGATATGGTTTATTCATGTGGCTGCGGATACATAGGCTAATGTTAACCAACAAATACAACAAAGTGGAGATGCCTTAACACTAATTTAAGAAACGCGAAGAACGCCCAATATCAATTAAATTTAAATACAATTTATTGGCTAACTTAACGGATATTATTCATTATTCACTGCTTTTAACAAACACACTAGTATCTATGAACAAAATATGAAACTAATTCGTATTTGCTAGAAAGCATTCAGTTCGAGTTTATACGGTTTTCCCCGCTGCAAAATTTGCAGCACAGAACACCTAACTGGCCAATCGAAGCAAGTATTTTTCTAAAAATGATTTCCCCTCCGAAATAAATTGATAGTATTCTGCTGAAAATTTTCCAGCGGAAAAAAGTATAAATTCGCAATCACTTTATAGTGTCGCATTAAGGATACTAACCCTCTATATAGTATCCTTCTGAACGAAAAAAACAGAACCCAATCTACATTTGGTGGAAAGCGACTATGACGAATAAACTTCAATATTAGTTAAATTTAAACAATATTTATTAATTTAAGACAACAATATTTGTTAATATGTGTCCCTGAGCCATATATTTGAATGGGTTCTCAAGGTGTAAGGTATCGCATAAATATTCAATCTATCAATTCAACGATTGTACCGGGCGGGAACTGTTTTAAAGCTGAGATCGGTGTATATCTTGAAATGAACATTGTCTTAGACTTTTCTTTCGCACACACGGATGAGCTCTCGTTTACATTCGTTATTTGCCTACATTTCGTACATTTGGTTTTGTTCGGATTAGATCCAAACATTTTGCAATTTTGTTTCCTTTTTGCAGCCACAATGGGTTTGTTATAAAATGACTTTTTTACAACTAACCGAGAGGATGGTTTTTGTGCCGGTGAATACCTCTGTTCGGTTGATGACCGTTTTACATTTTTTAGCATTTCTGGGTTTAGGTTTGTTGGTTTCGACTTAATTTTACATTTAGTTTTTTCTATGTTATCACCAGATGCATAATAACGAGCTTCTGCCGATTCTGACATAAACCTCAGAATACCTCGCTTAAATTTTGATTGTTTTCGCCTTACATCGTTATTAACGATGCTTTGAAGCCGTGCTTCTTCTGCTTTTTCGCTTTCCATTACCATATGCCTTTGATATTTTTCAATAGTGCTCTTTATTACTTTAAATACTTCCTCGGGTGGATACCGATTCAAAAGTTTTCCAGTATCATAGAACTGTTTCGGCGTAAGACCTAATTCCGATGGCGAACATGCATTGAAAAGCCGCTTGTATTCTTTCTGCTCTACCTCAGATAATGGTTTCATTGTGATTTTATAATTTTTCGTTTTTTAATAAATTTTTATTTTAACCAAATTCTACAAATAATTTAGAATTCAAAAGTTCTAAAACAAATCTATTACAACATAAAAATCAAGGAAAGTATGTTTAAAGCAAATTTTCGCCTACTTATCAAATTAAAACACTCCAAATTAGGTACATAATTAGGATCAATTAGGTAATTTGGACATCAATTAGGTAATTTGGTAGATTTTGCAATTTCGCATAGTGTATACGAAACCAAAAAACAGATAATTTTACACACATACATAAAGAAACGCGCAAAGAAATGTGGACGTCGGTTGACTTTTTGAAGTGATCGATTCACGACGAAAGAATCAAAGTGCGAAGAGGCACAATTGATTGGTCATAATGGTTGGCACAAACATGCGCAAGGTTTTATCATGTTTTTGGTATTCGAACGTGAAAAGTTAGTTGAATCTATTTGTTTATTCATTGAACGAGTAGCTCAATATTATGTTCAACCTTCAACATATAATTCTTATCTCGAGTAGTTTTGCAAATCACGCACGCGATAAACTATAAATTGTTTAATGATAATTATTATCATAATGAATTCTGAAATATCTCACAAAACAAATTTACAAATTTATTAAATAAATACGTTCAATGCTAATTAGCAACAACTACATATGTATATGCATAAACAACAAAAGAGACAAAAAGGTAGTTTTAAATTATACCGCCATATAAATAAATCATGATGACGAAAGAGACAAACCTACCCTATCAAAATATCACATGTTTTCAATTCCTATTGGATTTTATTTGTATTCAAATTTCGATGATGGTATGGCGTCATAGTAGCTCATTTTTCGATAAAGAACGAAACAAAAAAATCAAATAAAAGAAAAAGTCAAGTTATTAGACGAGTTCAGTCATTCATTGGATCGGGAATTAAAATAAACAAACAAACCTTAATATACAAAAAATATAGTTTTAATACCGACGTGGAACTTCATTTTTATTTTATTTTCAACTTTTGTTATTATTTTGTATAGTGCATCACAAAATAATAGTTTAAAATGAAACAATTAATTCTAACGTGTTTGATGTTTGTTGCGGTTTCTTTAGCCGATGATTCTAAAGGGCCCAAAGTTACCGATGAAGTACGTATCATCTTATCTCATTTATTTATCGTATTTGTTATATAATTATGTGTTAGTGTATAACAAAAGAATTATAAATAAATTAACCGGTTTTTTGTTTTATACCATTGTGTTGTGTTGTCTTGCCATGTACTTGTCTACATTCGTTTTATGTTCATGATGACAATCGGCGCAATATGGAGTTCAATAACCGGTGGCTTAACCGAAATGCTACCGATTTAATATTCAAAGAATTTTTCTCTCTAATGCTTAGGTTTATTTTGATGTCAAAATTGGAGATGAACCAGCGGGGCGTATTGTGATCGGCCTATTTGGTGCTACCGTTCCAAAAACGGTACGTAATTTTAAGGAACTAGCAGAAAAACCAGAAGGTGAAGGATACAAGGGTTCAATTTTCCATCGAATCATCAAAGATTTTATGATCCAGGGTGGTGATTTTACTCGCGGTGATGGTACTGGTGGTAAGTGAAAATAGAAAATTTAATTAAATTATAAAAAGAAACGCATACCCATATACAGGATGTGGTTCATTAATCAAATTGAAATCACTTAAGACAATTCATCTACATATTCTTTTCTATCCATTTGAATTTAGGTCGTTCAATTTATGGAGAACGTTTTGAGGATGAAAATTTCAAGCTCAAACATTATGGTGCTGGATGGTTGAGCATGGCAAACGCTGGTAAAGATACAAACGGGTCACAATTCTTTATTACGTGCCGTCAAACAAGCTGGCTTGATGGACGACATGTAGTATTCGGTAAAGTTGTTAAAGGTATGGCTATTGTACGTAAAATTGAGGAGCTAACGACAAACGAACGTGATCAGCCATCGAAAAAAGTAGTCATCTCTGACAGTGGGTCAAATGCAGTTGATCAGCCGTATTCTGTTGAAAAGTCTGATGCAACTGATTAGATAGTAACAAATCACATTTAGTTACATTTTTTTTATTTTTCTATTAATCGTAAAAATAGTGTTTCCTTTATATAGTTTGGCCTATTTTGTAATTTCGAAGACAGATAACAAAATTAAAAACTATTTTTTCATTTAAAAAACGGAAGTATTTTCTTTTATTTCTACTCACTAATTTATACCTAGATTCGCTTCGATTCATCTAATATCCGAGCGACAGTTTTCAAACCATTCATTACAAATCATGATAAATACGAAAATATCAATTTTAATTGCATACGTATAATTTTCTAACTCATGGTAATTAAAAATTATACAAACGACAGTTTAATTTAATTTACTTTGTGTTCAAATTGTTTTTGCTTGTGTCGGTTTTTCCTTGAGTTTTGCAAATCACGCGGATTCAAAATTTACGTATTTTCTTTATTATTTATCCTATTGTTTGTATTATTTGAGTTGATTCACATGAAAAAATGATTTTGTGTTA
Source organism: Nephrotoma guestfalica (assembly GCA_963691935.1). NCBI lineage: Eukaryota > Metazoa > Arthropoda > Insecta > Diptera > Tipulidae > Nephrotoma > Nephrotoma guestfalica. The sequence goes on from OY829915.1 coordinate 246,823,482, forward strand.
CAGAAAACCTATAAATAATTCTTTATTATTTTGCAATAAAGGCAACATTTTTCACGCATTTGGAGAAAATACGGTTTTCCTCGATTTTATTAGAGAAGGCTTGAACTTAGTTCATTGTGTTTGTCCGTAGATGTCACCATTGTTAGTAAGGTGATAATTTCTAACGTTTTTTATTAGTCGTGTTAAGGCAATTCCCTTATCTTAGCCGTATCACTTCATGCGACGTGACTGGGTGTCTTCCGATTACTGGATAACATCAAAATTTACAAAATAATTGTTCACAAAACTCGTTTTGGCTGTTTTTTTTTTAAATTAGTATGCTACTTCAAACGACAATTTCTTTCTATCACTTGGAATTTGGCGCGACAAATAAATAGAATTTTCTTCAAACCAAGGCAGTTAACTAAGATTTAAAAAGAGATTTTTAAAATTTTGATTTTATAATCCAGTAACCAGGAGGAGCCATAGCCACGTCGCATGAAGTGATACGGCTAAGGGAATAGAGGCCTAAGCTTCAAACTTCAGTCTATATTCTTCAACAGTTTTTTATCAGTTCGTTAGTGAATATTTTAGCGAATTCTAGTTTCGTTATCTCGAATGCAGTCTTTGTTTACATTTTTGTTGTAATACTGTTGAGAAGAATGAGAATATTGAATTTATTTACGAAATTTAATCCTCCAAGATGGATGGGGCCTTTAAACGATTTTGTGGTAGGTTTTTGAATCATTTATGCATGCTTGAATAATATTTGGACATTAATAATACCAACCACATGGTGAACTGGTCAGAGTATATTAAAATTATTTATTCTAGTGGCGACATCGAATATATCGAATTACCTAGGCAATCGGGATGCTACGATGTAGCTCAAAACATCAGAGGGATATCTCGAGCAAGATGAGAGTCGATCATGCAGCATACACTCAAAAGGTAAGAGAAACCGTTAAATTAGAACAGTTCGGGCCGATCCATGATCTCCGCCGTTTACGTTTTGCTTATTTCCATTTGTTATTTTAAATGGTTTTGGAAAAAGTATCAACAAAAACAGTTATAACAACTAATCAAAAGTGACAGTGTTCTGTTTGCTCATCCTATAATTATTTCGTCTTAACAAAATTCTGAATTTTTTTTGTATCACAATACATAATTATAATTGATTCCGAACCGTCTGTGTCATGTAAGTTACTGGACGGCAGTTACTTCTTCGTGTGAAAATTACAATTAGGTTTGCCAAATTTTCTAGGTAAGTAGTAATACATAATATATAATTTCGTTACTGAAGATCGGAAGTGTTCTGTTGAAATAGAAGAAAATAAAATACCCATTGGTGACTGTCGATAAATAACAAAGCCCCTTGGCCCCTGTGTCGTTGAATGTAACTTTGGAAATGGCTCAAACAGGTACCTCGAAATTTCAAGTAATGGAATTGCTACTGCTATGGGAGCTTAAAAGGAGAGACAAGATTTTAAAATATTGCAACAAACGGTTATATAGTTAAAAATAGTTCAAATGGTTGCACTTGAATCGTCGCGCGAACGCTGGACACCAAAATTGTTACCGCCGCTTCCAAATTATGAATAAAAAATGTGAAAATCATGCACGAAGTTTACTGCTATTCGTTATAATAAGCTCTAATAATTTCATCAGAGACACTGAGTTGCTATATTTTTAAATTTTGGAAGGATGAGTATGTTTTTATTTGTAATTTGATAATTTCTACCATTCTGTTGTTTAGGCTGTTAATCCCAATGAAAGCTTTTAAACTCACGCCTCATTTTGCAAAATGAATATGATTTTCAAAAATAACTAATCTTCACAAATAACAAAATTAGCATCTGACAGATTTGGATTCTACACATCGAATATGAACAAATTTCGTTAAAATTGAGCTCCGCCTTACATGTCTGTGTTACAGAACTTTCGATATGAATCTAAATTTAATTTCACAACTCGAATTTTAAAGGAGTAGGTCTACCGCAGAACACTGCACTACCTTTCAAAACGCCGAAGTCAAAATCCCGAAATAAAATCTCTCTTCAAAAATCCTGTATTTATAACTCACCGCTTCCTAAAATCCTGCTTTTCAAAACACCACTTTTTCAAAATCTTGATTATCAAAACTTTTTTAATTTTTTGGGCGGGATGAAGCTTAAATCTCGCTTCATCCCGCCCAAAAAATAATAGCCTGTTTTCAGACAGTACAAATGCACAAAATAATTTTTGGATCTGAATCAAGCTGGATTGGGATTGGAATTATAGCATGAACGTTTTAAGAAATTTTGAATTTCGCCCAAGCTAAATGTAACTAGGCAAGATCTTAACAAATTATGGCTAAATTTGACCTTTCAAACGTAGGGAATGAACCCATCCGACTATTTTCACATTGATGTTTGTATAATTGGAGTGAGATTCTAACCTGAATTTTGGATAAAGTGCGGCCATCCTGAAAGAAACTAGACGTTTCGCTCAATTTTTTTTATAATTACAACCTTTTTTGAAGAAATCAAAAATAAAATAAAGTCGTTGGCTTTTAAAAATTATTAGGCACCTGATATCTATTGGATTAGCTCGATATTTTTATTACAGATTTTTTTTTGGTTTATACGTAAGTTTTATCGGTTAATCGATACAATGTATTGAACAACAAACCTACCAGTAATTGATTAAGAAAAGCTCCATAAAGGATGAGACAGTGTTCCGTAATAGTACTCACCACCTTACTGACATGCGGCCGCTTCAGTGAAACCAGATGTCTGGATTTTAACAGGTCTAGTTCTGACCAGATCTGCCGGATATCTTTGCACGTAGCGAACGGTATATCAACATCCACCTTGCTTGGTGAAAGGAGGCAGGTTGTGCCTTGTAAAACGAGTTCATCCGCCTTTCATTCCCCGTAAAATTGAAATGCCCTAGCACCCACATCAGGTCATAGACAGAGGCAATTCTGGGTAAAATGCGAATATCCCTTGCAGATATAACATTACCTCAACCAGTCAACGGCTTCTCTTAACGCTGTTAGTTCAGCTTGGAAACGCTGCTGTAGTCCGGGAGACGAAAAGAGAGGTTTACATTTAATTCTTCATTCCCACCTCAACCTTCTCATCCATCTTTGAATCATCAGTGAATAAATTAACACCTTCAGTATTCAGAAATGGTTCTCTCAACCATGCCTCTGTGGTGAGAATATCAGTCCTAAGCCTCTGATCAAAAAATGGTAAAGAATAAAATATGTTATAGTCGGTAGCATTTGAGCCCCACTAATTCGCAAGTCCGCTGTTAGCTGTACTTTCACCAAGGGTTTTAGATTGGCCAGAATATTTGAAGCTGGCCACAATGGTAGTCCCATATAATAAAATGGCCTTAATAGTGTAAATGTTTTGCCAAAATCCCCATCTTTTTCCAATGGTATTGTAGCTTTCTTTACTCTTTCTAATATGTTTGGTTCCCAGCTTAGTTTACTGCCCAGAATGAGACCCATATATTTCGCTTTATCAGTGAAGGTCAATCCAATATGATTTAAACTATAGAGGGATCGAGCTGAGGAAGGTTGCATTTCCTTTAGAAAAGGACCACCTTAGTTTTGTGTGGATTCACATTCAAGCCGCAACTGTTAGCCCAAGTAGAGAAAATGCCAATCGCACTTTGCATGCGTTAGCTTAAGGTGCAATACTATTTACCGAAGATACCAAACATCATCCAAAAAGCTAAAACCTTCCATTTTTAGTAGCAGTATAATACCCCAACTTGCGGTGTGCCTCTGCTCAGAAATCTGCTATTGAAGGACCCATCCAGGCTGGTCGTGACCCATTAATTGACCCCTAAAAATCATTTGATCTCCCCAGCCCCTGAGCGACTCGTCCACGCACAGAGAAGAGAATGCCTGCGTGATCGCCTCGGGCCTGACGTTATTATAGGCTCCCTCTATATCCAGAAAAGTTATCATGGAGTGTTCATATCATGGAGCAATACGGGAGTTGATAGTAGTTTACACAGATGTCTTTCCAAAATTTTTAGTAGGGAGAAGGCTAAACTTATAGGTCTAAACCCTTTGGAACCGCAATGAGAGATTTTTTCCGGCTTAGATAAAATTATTACATTCAGTCCATTTACTAGGAATGTGAGAGAGTTCTGGGCTGCCCTTAAAGATAACTTCCAGCCAGGATAAGGTTCGTTCAGTCGTTTGTTGGACATCCGCTGGTATAATGTTATCGAGTACTACGGACCCTCAAGGCTTAAAGCTGTTTATAGTTCACAGGATTTTTCTCCTGTTTATAACCTGGCTTACAATACCTACGGCTCTGTTGGCCCTAGGCCTTAGTGGCGCAGATCCGCAGCTACCTAGAAAGTGAGTTTCCGGTAGTAGATCCAAGGATTCTACACTAATAATGATCCAAGAACCATTCGATCGTTGGAAAAAAACTCGGAGCGGTGGAACTTAGAATTATTACCTTCGCAGCCTATATGTCAGGACTCCTGCGTATTTTACTACAGTATTGCCTCCAGCGATTTATTTTAGCATTTATTAATTCGTGTTTGTATGTTTTGAGGACTTCCTTGTCACAGTCCCATTCCTTCGCAGCATTAGTTTAATTACCTCTTCTGGAACCTCCTTCATTTTTTACGCGTGTTTTGAAGTATTTTCGTACTCCACGGTGGGCGAGGTTTATCCAGAGGTCTACAGGAAGACACACACCTAATATGGACATCAAGCTCTTGTGTTGAATAGTTCTGAAAATACCTCAGTCGGTTTTGCTCCTGGGTGTTAAGTAGGTTTTTGATTGGGTTTGTCTCCAATTGAAATTGGAGATAACAATGATCAGAAAAGGGATGATCCTCCGAAACCTTCCAATGCACTAAACTATCCTTAATGGTATCTGAGACAAGTGTAATGTGTGCTCGTTTAGCATCACATTTAAAAGGCTTAGTTACAGTATCCTGCATTCTAGTCTTCTTTGCTTTTTTTTGTGATTCCTCCACCGATCTCTGCTTTTTGGGTAGAGAGCCTTCAGACGAACTCTCCTCCCCCGAAATAAATCAACAATCTTTTTAGCCTATGAGAGAATTTTCATCCGATTTTGTACGTCTTTAAGGTCAGGCCTAATGGCCAAAGTCCAATGTTGTTGAGGCCAGAATCCCACCAGCATTATTTTTTTAAGAGCTCCGGACTCTTCTTTTTTGTATTATTAGTTTCATCCATGTTTTATCCCACGAGCAGCGAAGAAAGAAATGCCCATCTATCCCATCTCTGCCTATCTCTATAAATAATATCTACAGATAAGGCAGTTTGATCCAGAGGGTGCCGGATACACCGTTAGAGACATAGCTTTTTTGTACTGAACTCCCAGTCTAACCGGTTATCAGTACTGTACGATTAACACCTTAACACGACCCAGTTTGCGCCGTATTTTAAACTAACACAAAACAAAAACTGCAGTGAGCTAGTTGCCCGGTGGTCACCGCGAGGAGGTAACCTGGCCTCTTAAGGAAGCTGCAAGATACGGAAAAGCTGGCTCCAAAGTTCAATATAATGTTATGAAAAAAGATATATCAGTTTCTAAAACACAGAGTACTTCGATGGAAGATCTTTTTATAATGGTTTTTAACTTAACAGGGAGGCATCCACGTGCGAAGTGATACAAGTAAAGTCGCCTTCGCTTTCATCAAGGAATCCAACCATACCTTTCGTGTCAGCCAGTTGCGGGATGCCATGTATAAATTCACGCAGGAATGTCAGAAAGAATCATTTCAGAGTATTTCTGATTTACGGGAAAATCTGCACAAACATTGATACAAAATCACGAAATAGTGAACTAAGCCTGCAAAAAGAAACAAAGACTGTCTATTACTATAAAGATGAAGTTTCTTTACATTGAATTTTCGAAATATCAACGCAGGTCCTATTAGCTATTTTAAGAGCGAATGAAATGGATTTTGTATAATGCTTATAACACAATACTATGTACAATATACAATATTTTACATACATTAACTCACATATATCATACAAAAATATTTTTTGTGCAATAGTAACATATCTTCAACATAAAAACATCGCTTAAAGCAATAAACTTCCAGAATTCTTTATCATGTTTCACAAACACACAAAAAAGAAATATTTTATGTAATCATTCTCCATTTCATAGAAAAAGCAAAAAATACTTTCTGTATTTTCTCTAAGGAAATCACTGAAAGCACACAAATAAAATCAACTTTAACAATATAACACATTTGCACAAAGCAACCACTCAAAAATCAAAAGAAACAAACAATTGTAACGTCTTGTGTTATATTTCTGGTCTTGTTCAAAGAACCATACTCTTTACTCGCGTATAAAAAACACGAGAGGTGTATGGTATCGTACACTCGTATTTTTTAGAGTATAAACAATTTCTTTACACAATCATCCATACATAAAATATTTAAAGAAAGCTCTGTGTACGTCTGTAACAACATGAAAACCTAATAATCAAATCTCAGACCAAATCAAATAAGAACTAGTTTCTAATTTTTCGTTGGTGTTTTATCACGTGTCTACCATCATCATGTTTAAGAAAAGCTCTTCAAGTGAAATAAAAACGTATGATATTTGTATATAGCTTCAGTAGACACGTGCTCGGTTGGAAATATAACGACGTTAACATTCAATAATTCCTACAACATAGTTTTTCATTATAAAGCTGTGGTACGAGTAAATATGTGTTTCTGTACATATCGCTTTTCTTACATTTTCCGCTTTTTTATCTGAAACATAAAAAACGAAAAGTTTAATCACAATATAGCGTGTTTAAATTTTGATGAGTTGTTGTTGGTGAACTTTCTCATACATACGTACCGTGATAATATATGAAATACTCTCAAAAAGTGTTTTTTTGGAGAAAATATTCGGTAGAGCAGTTTCCAATTTAAATTTTCATTTTTTAAAATTGTAATACATACTATACAAGAATACAGGTATACTTTTGTGGAACCGGTACTAATTGGAACCTGGTTATGGGAATGTATGTATTGAATTTTAACACGTGATCTATTGGATAGATAATTTTATGCCATTAATGCTTGAATATGATTTCCGACATGTGGCCGCCGCGGCTTGCACATACATAGCGTAATCTGGAGGTCCAATTTTCGATCACTCTTCGCAGCAATTGCGGCCGTATCTCGCTAATAACTGGCCGAATGTTGTTTTCCAATCGTCTCTGGCTTATCAGCGTAGGCAAGTGACTTAAAATATCCCCAATCAAAATAATCTAATGGAATTATATCACACGATCTCAGTGGCCAATTAACAGCACCATTACGTGAAATTAGTCTTCCAGTCAATTGGGGTAGAAAAAAGTTAGAAATCATGTCTCTATACCGTTCACCGGTGGCTGTATAACATTCTGCCCATCATCGTTTTTGAAGACATATGGACCAAGAATCCGCAGTGATTTTCTCTGGATATAATGGTGTTTCGGCAAAGACTAGTGGATTATATTCACTCCAAACCCGACAATTCTGTTTATTAACGTGCCCATTCAACCAAATCAACATCAATATCAATTTGTGCTTCAGCCCATTGGCCGAATTGGCGGCGTGTGCAATGGTCGGATGGCTTTAATTCCTGCCCAAGTTGAATTTTGTAAGTACGTAGAGCAAGATCCTTAGATAAAATCTTCAATAAAATGAATGAACATATCTCCAGTTGCTGAGAACGACGTTGATTTGATTGATTTGAGTCTTCCTTAATGTTACGCTGTACAGCGTCTATCACTTGTTCGGTACGTACTGTTTGACGTCTTACTGGATGCGTATTATCATTTAGAGTATACGTGGTGCGAAAACGATCCATAGTTATTAGAATTACGATTATGACGACGGCAAAATGGATGTAATGATGATGAGTTTGGCGATCAGAACCGGTATTTTGATAAACAATTTCAAAAATTTCAGCAAGCAAGCATTGCTCTGGCGTGAGTCTATTCATTATGAAATGGTAAATCAAACTAAGGTCAGCTGTCAAACAAAACAGTGTGCCAACTTAAAGAAGTGAAACTCTAAAAAACACCCTTTATTTGGTCCAGCGTTAGATATTTGTTGTATATACATATTTGGATGCTAAGTGGTCTACGTTTGGAGTATATTTTGTTACTGAAAATAGGAATTCGCAGTAGATGAAAACACTGTTAATACCGCTATTGCCAACTTTCTTAGAGATTGGAAATTGTTTGGAAATTGGAATGCTTTTCCACACTTTCAGTGCCACATCATCAATATTTAACGATTTAAATAATGGTTCTAATATTTTCAAATTTTTAGCACCAAATTAGGCTATACTGGAATTCATGCAATTTAGTATCGACTAAACTTAGTATCGAACAAATTTAAAATTTTAATTTTTTTAGACTGGAATGTGTCCCCTAAAGTGCCCTAAAGTGTGTGTAATCCATGTAATAGAGATATTAAACGGATTTTCAGCCTTATTCTAGTAATAGTCGTTCAACGTGACTATGAAAAACCACAGATTTGAAATTTTTGTATCGTTTCATAGGAAATATTGTCAGTTGAGGTGATCCTACAATTTGCGTTCAAAATACCTCACATGAATCGATTCTAAATGTCTTCAATCGATTGAATACGTGAGCCACAAATAATTCATAAAACAAAATTTTATCTGCATTAGTAGTTTGTCATTCATCCTCGTGAAAAGCCCAACTTTCAATAATAATTCCATCTGTGAAGTTAAAGCCTTAGTTTTGTTTTGATAGCTGTCGTCATCTACCTTATTATTCTTCAGATTTAATGTTTTACAAACAAAAATATATGAATCTTGTTTTAAATGTATCCCGGAGTTAAGATAGGCCATGCACTCATATGATTAGGAATCAAACAATTCGGTGAGCCTTGCTGCTTTTGGATTTTAGCATATTTCAAAGTAATTGACACTCTAACGAGTGACATATCTCATTAGTTACTAACAGGCTTCTGCTAACCTCAAAACATCGAGAGGTATATCAACATCCGCTCTGCTTGGTGAAATGAGGCAGATTGTGCCTTGCCACCCTATCAGATGCATGTTGAACTGATCTGCCATCTCGTTAAGAGATGAGAGACAATTCTAGGTTACTTTCGATGTAAGGAAATATGATTTGAGCGTCTTAATTAAAGCTTAATTGTCCGTAAAAATGCGAATATCCCTTGAACATTATACTTAATGCGATTAGTTCAGCTTGAAAAACGTTGCAGTAGTCCGGGGGACGAAAAGAGAGATTTACATTTATTTCTTCACAGAAAACCCCAATCCCAACCATCCCATCCATTTATGAACCACCAGTGAAGAAATTAACATCTTTATTATTCAGAAATGCTTCTCTCAACCAGTTCTCTGTGGTGGGAATATCGTCTTAAACCTCTGATCAAAAGGCGGTGACAGGATTTTATAGTCGGTAGTATTTGGGATATACCTGTTTCTTAGAATAGATGAGTGGCATTGTTACAGCTCCACATGAAGTTGGAGTTGAGCCTTAGCTGAGGTCGGTCCGATTTGTTTACTTAGGATATCTAGGCCGGGGTGTGAAGATGAAAGATAATGTCCAGCGCTTGAGTAGATATGCTCCTAAGATCCCCACTAATACACAAGGTAGCTGTTCGCCTTACTTTCACCAAGTATTTTAGGTTGGTTCGAATACCTAAAGATGGCCTCCAAAAGTAACCCCATAATAGTAGAAAAATAAAACCAGTGTACAATGTGGGGCTCCAAAATCTTCTTTCAATTGCATTTTTACAGGAGTAAAGCACTATTATAGCTTTCTTTACTCTTTCTAATAGGTTTCCAGTTTAGTGTTCTGTTTAACTAAACAGTAACATTTTTGGAGGTTATGTTTCTCAGAAGTCATCTGTCAGTTCGCATCGCAACAGTAAATAGAAAACAAATTTACTTGAAAAATTGAATTCAGTGAAAAAATGGAATTATCGCGTGAACATTTTCGTGGGATGATTTTTTACAATCTTCGAAAGAGGCTAACTCAACAAAAGTGCTTCGAATCACTTCATTCGACTTTTGGTGACAAAGCACCATCCCTGGCTAGTGCTTATAATTGGTACAATGAATTTAAACACAAACGACGATCACTCAAAGACGAGCCTCGTGAAGGTCGTCAAAAACAGCTGTTGTGTCAGAAAACATCGATGCTGTGAGAAAACTGATTGAAGAGGATCTCATGTGACTGTTCGTGAAATCGAGGCATGCCTAGGCATTAGTAACACCAGCGTACATACGATCTTACACGAACATTTAAAGGTGCGGAAGCTATGTGCACGTTGGATTCCACATTTGTTGACAGACTCACAAAAAAAGGTTCATGTCGATTGGTGCGGCCAAACGCTTGAAACATTCGTTGGAGGTACTTCCAAAAACGTATACAACATCATTACAGATGACGAGTCGCGGATATATGCGTATGAGCCGGAAAGAAAAGAGCAATCGACTGTTTGGGTCTTCCAATTCGAAGAAAAACCAACAAAAGTTGCGCGACCTCGGAGCGTTGAGAAGCAAATGGTAGCGTGTTTCCTCACAAAAACCTTTCATGTGACTACTGTGACTCTTGAAAATCAAAAGACCGTCAATTCAGCTTGGTATACGACCATTTGTTTGCTCGAGGCTTTCAACAAATTGAGGCCCTTGGCTCCCAATGATTTCTTCCTGTTCCCAACAATCAAAGATAAGATGCGTGGACAACAATTTTTATCGCCTGAAGAAGCGATTGAAGCGTTCAAACACCATGTTTTGGAGCTATCATCGTCGAACTGGCAAAAGTGTTTCGATAAATGGTTTGAGCGTATGCAAAAGTGTATAAAAAGGCGAATATTTTGAAAAGCAATAAAGCAATTTTTGATGAAAAATTTTAATTTCTTATTGCTTTTTCTAAAAATGTTTACGGCAGCCCACGTATGTTACCCTAAAAACGTGTTCGAGTAGTAATTTTTGTACTATATCACATACACATATTTAGCTTAACCTTGAAGTTATCGGTGGCCGTTGCATCGAGACAGTGTGAATAGTACCAATTGCAAACGGAACGCATACTGAACAAGAAATGAGCTCATTTTGCTGATATATCAAATTTATCAACTTGAACTGGAATATTAGGTTTGCAATCGACAATACGAACTGATTTTTCCAGCACTCAGCACCGTTTTATAATCTTTTACTGCATCGCTGGAGCTCAAATTTGACTTCTTCGAGTTTAATGAACGTTAACCGATGAATATACGAGCGTTGTCTGAAAAGTTTCCGACCTCAACATGATTGACAGCATTCGTCAACAAAACTGGCGGAGTGTGTTTGCGCATGCATTGATACTCACCGAAATATCAGATATTTTGGACGAGTAGTATTTGTTTAACAATCGTTTGAGTGAGCCGATGTGACGGTTCTTGTGAAAATTTAAAAATATTTATTTTTGAAAGGTAATAAGTCTACGCAATTCAAAGACGAGTTGGACGCGATGTCGCGTCTCTGCACTATCATTTACCATCGTGAAATTTTGGGCAGCGGAATTTAAACGTGGGCATACTAGCCAACGATAAACGTTCGAGACGTCCAAAACCTGCAACTACTGACGATACCATCCCTCAAGTTCACCAAATGGTGCTAGACAACCACCGAATTAAAGTTAGAGAGATAGAAGATGCTATGAATATATCCAAAGAACAAGTTTGTCACATATTGAATCAAGGTTTAGGCATGAGAAAGCTGTTCACGCGTTGCATGCAGCTTTTGCTCACTTTGTACCAGAAACGTGTTCGAATTTACATTTTCAACGCTCTGGTGGTTCTGTTTAGGTGCAATAAATCAAGTTTTTGGCGCCGGCTTATTACTGTACTGAAACTTGGATGCACCATTACACACCAAAATCAAAAATACAGTCAAAACAGTGGACTATCAAGGGGAAAACGGCTCCAAAAAGATAAAGACTATTCCTTTGGATGGGAATGCGATGGCAACTGTTTTCTGGAACAGTCATATAGTCATCTTAATCGATTATCTCCAAAAAGGGAGCATTAATTGTCAAGCTGAATGCAGAAATTGTGGAAAAACAACCACATCTGCAAAAAGGAAAAATCTTGCACCACCGAGACAATGAACCGCTTTACATCCCAGCGAATTATGGTTTGGACTACTTGACACCCACCTTACTCACCAGATCCAGCCCAATACGACTTTTTTTGTTTCCTAAAACCATCGCTGGAAGAAGTGTATATACTTACAAGGAGATTATGTAAAGAAATGAAAATAAATTTGAAGAAAAATGTCTTGTATCTTTGTTAGGTCGGAAACTTTTCCAACAGCCCTCGTATATATTGCCCCTCTTAAGTATTTTGTAAATTTGTTAAAAACATGTTGGAACTGAACCACCCAATTTTGTTTCGAAGTCTGAAGAGTGAAATTTAGGCTAATCTGTTATGCTAGGCTGTAAGCCTCACACTTCCATGAGTATTTGTTAATCGATCCATCGGTGTTTTGATTCTTCTAATTCTTTTCTCAAATATATTTACAATAATCTGATAATCCTCCATGTAAAGATCTGCGGGTACCATGTCGCTGGTATTTGTGCTCCATTATCTTTTACAGTTCTATTGCCGGTCTTATTATAAGGAAAAATATTTCCGATTGCCGCCCAAAACCTCTTATATTTCACTATTAAATTGATAACGTTTAACTAATCTGAGTGCTTAATATTCCTAATTAAATAAGAAGTTTAATGAAACAGAACTGTAATGAAAACTATATTCAAGAGTCTAGTCAAGTACCCATTCGATTCTAATTATTGCAGTTACTCTAAAAGTATCCTCTACCGACGCAGGAAACGAAGATATTTCTGGTATTCAAAACCAGCTTGATCATAATCACATTCAGAGTTGCATTGCATCCACTATGGAACAGCAGTGAATGGTCTGATCCGGTTCATGATGCGTGAAGCAGCACAATGGCGCTTAATAGATTTCAAATCAGAATTTGTGAACTAAAACAATGGGTGTCATGAAATGCAGCAATTATTCCATCCTGGTGGTTCTAACCTAAGGACAATTAATTTTTAAACTCTAACGCAACTCTCAAGAATATCACAGTTTTAGGGGCAGTTGGTTGAAATAATGTAGCCAACACTTTTTAACCATAATTTTATCGATTTTGTATTTCGCCTCCTAGTTTTACCTACTTGGATGCCAAACGTAGCTTTTTGCTATTATATAGTGGAAAAGTACTTAACGCCAGGTTGATTTTGATAAAATTTGAAAGTATTAGACTATCTTAGGATTTAAGATTCAATCATCAGAATGGGAAGAATTTATTTAGATTTTTTACTTTCACTGGAAGATATAGATAAATTCAGACTATGAACCTACGACTAACACTACACCTAGATCTTACTAAATCATTTCTTATCTTACTTTTAAAATAATTATGGATAAAAGCCGATAATTAGTGTTTTAAATGACATGAAAAATTAAATATATATTAAACACTCTACCTTGTCCGCTGTCGACGGCCACTTTTGTTATCTGATGAACTTCATTCTATATAATATGAGATTATATAAGATTAAAGTTGATTTAATACTCTTTTGGGAATCATCAAATCAAACGATCTACGAACAATTAAAATAAATAATTTTCAAATTGTTTGTCTTAAGCAACAGAATTATAAATAATAGTTTAGGATTATTGTTCACCCTCACATCCATATAAAAATTCAGCTAAGAAAAACACGAACTATGCTGAGATACGAATATAGAAAGTACGAGTATGTACATATGTACGTACATGAACAGTAAAAATGTTAAGAAAGATAAAATCTACTTAACTCCGCATAGAGTTCAATCTGTAATAAAGCTAACGGTAATCATTAGTTTCGTGTTATATTGATTTTAGAATTAAGGTATGTTTTTGTATATCGATACCTCTCATATGTCGTAAGGCTACACATGTGTACGTATACATACCGTGTGCTTGTTTATTTTTATCAGAAAATCTAATGAAAGTTTAATGAACTTATTGTTTATTGTTTTGATTTTCGTTTCCAGAAAGATGATTTTCTTATAAATTAATTGAATATTAACAATTAATCACTAAAATGAAAGCTTTGATATAATTTTTTCTTTCAAGCTGTTCAATTATTCATTTAGTATTTGGAATAATCCGTAAGTTCAACAAATGAAGAATACATAAGTAAGTAAGTATGACTGCACGTACATGACATCGAAAATAAAAAGCACCACACTCGCTCCCGCACTCAAAACCAATCAAATTTCGTGAAATCAAGTTTTATATTCCTTAACTTTTCATTCAGTTTTCACCCCAAAACATATTTAAAGGCGTGTTACGAGTTGTAGAGAAGTTTTATTAATTTTTTCGACTCCCAATATTAAGGGATGTTTATGAAGGATGCAATTCCTAAAATGGCAGTTTTTAAAATTTGTCAATACGTACGAGCTCTATTTATACTGCCTCCTCGCGGTGGCCATCGGTTACTCCAAACAAACCGTAGCAGAAATCTGGATTAGCGGCTAACTAATTTGTTTTAGTTTAATAATCCAATTTGTGGAAAACCAATTGCACTTGTATACACTTTAACACTTTAATATTTCCGATTTTTCCGACTGCTGTTCATAAAAACACTCCTTGGTTCGAGGGCACTTCGCAAATACCGCTTCGCCATTCAATCAGTCCAAAGACTGGCGGAAAATTGGACTCGAGAAAGTTTTCCAATCGATTGTGTAGGCGAGAAAAACGAGAATGACACAACACATATGCTTGTTCAGAAAATGAAAGAATTATTTATTGAAAGTATGTTCCATCTACAGCTACAACTTTCCCCCAACTTTTCAGGAAATTTACGATTTCCCTCTCTAAAGACATCCTGGTCTTTGGAAGCCAATTTTCGATCTCCGAGGTAGAACTGAGCAGCTGTTCAGTAAGAGACGACTGCATCGGAATATAAATAGTATATCTAGTGAATACGGCGAGTTGGATAAAACTTTCCAGTCTTGTTCTTTTAAACAATTTTTCACAACGTTTGTAACATGTGGTTTGCATTGTCATGCTGAAAAATTAATTTGTTTCTGATCCCACCAGATACAGAGACCTTATTGCAATGAATATCTCGCTTTGGTTGCGATGGACCAGCTTCACCAGGCTTGACCCAACATTTTTTGTGTTTGGGATTCCCATAATAAATCATTTTTTCATCTCCAGTTCATTATTCGATGCAAAAAACCTTTACTTTGTTGTCTTTGAAGCAGTATTTCACATTTTCGACGTCCGAGGTCTCTTTCTCTTAATTTATGAGGAACTCAGTTGCTAACTTTTTAACAATTTCGATTGTTTGTAAACGGTTTGGAACAGTTGATCCATAAACGTTTAATGCTACTGCCAATACTGATTGTGTTTGAGAAGAATTCAGTCAATAACGGTTCAGCATCTTCCAATCTTTTGGTTCAATCCTCTGCACGTTGTATTCGATGGAGCATGCTCATCGTAAATTTCCACAAGCAAACGATAAGTTTCCGCTGTACTTTTCTTTGCAATAAAATAATGCAATAAAACTTCCCGCAAATGATATTTATCTGTAATAAAATTCGACATTTTTAAGGAGTTAAAAATGCTAGTTGTTTACCCTTCGACCAAATGTCGCATACTGCGTTTGACAGCTGACATGAATTTCTACACAAGACCACACCAGTATTGCCCGAAAGTTCGCAAAGTATTTGATGTATTTGGCATTGGGTGTGAAATCTTATAATACGGTGGCTAATATCCGTTGTGTTACCTGATGTTGTGTCCAAAATTTAGTCTAGTGAAGACACCCCAGAATATTGGAAGGCAGCTTTAATTTTTCGCTAAACAAAAAGAGATGGAGCGGTGCAATGTTAATAAATTCATAAATTCAATGTTAACAACTCAATAAACACGTAACAAGGTTAGAGGTTTCTGAGTTAAGCATTGGGAGTTCGATTGCTATTTTAATAATGCAAATATATGTTTATTCTACAACTAAAGTAGCATTAGCTGTTTTTTTATTTTCTTTATTTTTTGGCGCTACATCTATCCTCATTGTGGATTTCGCCAAAAGGGTAATAATTAATCAAATTAATTTCGGATTAATGAATGAATTGGTTGGTCTATTGAATTCTAGCCGAGAACCCAGGGCTGCTATAAGGTGCATGCTGCTGCTGCTGAATCGGGAATACTGGCTTGCCGTGGGAGGTGTGGTTCGTTTTATTCCATTTTTACGATTACTATTAATGCTATTTCCATGTGGTCTACCAAATTTGTATTTACCCAATCAACGGTTGCTGGATGTTGTTTCCGCATCGTTTCTGTCTGCTGCTCGCCCCGATTTATTGTTTTGACTGTTATTCACAAGGATGAAGATTACGTTGAAGTTTCGACGAATAGGAAGTTAGCCGAGAGTTTTAGCCCAGAAAACAAACAAGTTTAATCGGGCAACACTATTAAATTAAAACCTAATTTACTCTTATGTGAAGATATCCCAGCCCAAAAATTTACCATTTTTATTTAATTTACCTTTACTTTTTACTAACAGAAATAAAAAAAATCATTTTACTAGAAAATTAGTCTTAGCCCAGAAATTTAAAAATATTACATTATTAATGAGAAGTTAGCCCAGCCCAGGAATATAGCAAAATAAATCTTTTATTAAAGAAAAATGGTCCAATTCTGGGACACCCTCTCATTCTGTTTCATTTCTCATGGCTTTTAAATGTATGGAGACGGCTTCTCGTTGAATGTGTCACGATCAATCACGATCATGATGGAGTCTGAAATTTGTAGAAAAAAATCAAGTCAATTTGCGTGTTATGATTGGCTATATGGCCATACACGAGGAAACGTCTTTGGCCAATTTCGATGATTTTTGGAATTAATAAAAGAATTAAACAATTTGGCCACCAAAGACGCTTCCACGTGTAGGACCAAATAGCCAATCACAACATGTAAATTGTTTAAGAATTTTTTCTCCTAATTCTATACCTTTACAACTTCAAATTGGGACTAAACAATTTCAAATTGGGACTAAACAATTTCAAATTGGGACTAAACAATTTCAAATTGGGACTAAACAATTTCAAATTGGGACTAAACAATTTCAAAATGCGAATAAAAAATAAATAGTTTATTCCAGTTAATTTAAAATAATTATTAAAAATTTATTAATAAAATTATGAATTAAAAAGTCATATCATTCATATGTATCGCGTCCGGTATACATTTTTGAATATGAGCGACGTGCCGGTTACAATTAGGAACAGTAATCTTCGTAGTTATGTTTTCGCGAATTGTATGTTCTAGCCATAGTAGACGGAACTATGTTTGTGTTAAATTTGATCTACCTTCATCAGCTGGGATTCGCGGTAATTTGATAGTTAAATCGTTTTTGATTCCTGATTTTAAGTTTGACCAAACATATTCAATTGCATTTAACATTGGACGAGTCTTAGTAGGTGATTATTAAGAAATTCTTCTTCTAGGAATACTTCCTGTGAATTATCAATCGCCATTACGATTGAAGTTCTATATATATTTTGAGCATTTCGAAGACAACAACATATGCATTCTTTTGCTTCTGGTTTCTTAAATGCTCCTCTTCTAATTTCATGATGAATCAAACCCATATTACCTATACATCCAATTACATGTATATTGGATCCTCGACTGCCTGCTGTAATGTGAGTGCAACGAGTTCCTTTTTTGGAACGACCTTTGGTTCTCGATATATATAAATTGAAATTAGTTTCATCGATCTAGAGTATGGGTGTATTGATGTTCTAAAAGTTTGTGAAAGTAATCACATAGTTTTATTTTATTGCTTTGAATGTTTGCTCTTACTAGCTCTCTTCGAATGTCTTTCGACGCGTATGCAGTAATCCATCTAAGTCTTTTCTCAAACATGCTGTGGAAACAACAATTTTATGATTATTTTGGAATTTATCTCTCGGTTGTTTTAAAGTTATTCTAGGATATTCCTCAATATAACTTTCAATAAATATTCGATGTTCATTAGTTATTTTTATTTTCCGCTTACCACCACGTTGCTCTGCGAGTATTTGTTGGTTATTCACCCATCGATAGGTAGTTGATTTCTTTACACCTAAAGTTTTTGCAACTATTGTTCAATCCTCGTTTTTATTATACAATGCCCATATTTGCTTCCTTATATTACGTGCTTCAAATCCATACAGGGGTTTCGGGCGGTCAGTTAACTTCCGGCTAGAGCTCAGGGTATTGGGGTGGGATTCATCCGAAATGTGTATGGATCAGTTTTAGACCGCAGGATGAAAATGTGAAAAGGAATCAATTACAAGGACCAACTCACCTCGCATTCAATCCCATACACCTACTCTCTAGACCATCCTCCAATAATTTAGGCTTCTAGCCTCTCCTAGTTCGGTTTGAAATTGAAAGAAGCAAGATTTCAAGTTTTGAATTCATAAATTTAATAAAAAAAAGTAAAGAGAAAAATACGATAAACAAATCTAGCTACCCTATACCCTGCTATCCTAGTCTTAATACTAATAATGTTTTCTATACTACTTAAGCAACTTTACTATTTAATCAAACATAATATAACAAAAAAAATTTTAAATATAACAATTTACAAAAAAAATGTTTGTACACCTGATAATTGATGACTGTTGCGTGATGATAATGTTGAGGCTGCCAATATGTTGATTGATGACTTTATTTGTAGGATTGTATACGATCAATGTCGTACCAATTTGTAAGCGGTTTATTGAAGCTGTATCGACGAGCAGCTTATTTCAACTCAAGCTTACGTAGATAATTTAAAGTACCGCCAAAAACTTTACAGGTTTTTCTTTTGTTGTAAACTTTGCTACTTCGTGAATATGTCGTTAGGTTTTATATTTCTGGTTCAAGCGATTTATTTCTTATTAATATTATGATTATTTTAGTAACAATTATTCATTTAATATTATTATTATGTAGATGTAGGTAACTTATTTATTACATGGTACTCATTTAATGTTATGTTTGTTTTGATTAGCAATACGAATTTAAATTGCATCACCTGTAGTCAAATACTGAAGATAAACGCTCGGTCGTCTTTTATGTTAGTTTCTACCAGTTCACTGGGCCACCGTATTTATCATACGACCCGTTTAACGGTTACCACCTAGCATTGTATGATATTCTTCGTTTTTACACATTTAATTTTGTTTTTTTTAAATTTCTAGTCACTGGGTGCGTTCACTGCAAAACAGCGATGTCGGTGTGATGTGATGTCGAAAATGTCAAACCGATATCGGTGTTAATCGAAACCACATTTTCAGCCACTGAACGGCATATTGTTGTTTTCTGTCAAATTATTGTTTTGTGTCAAAGATATTTCTAGCATTTTTTTGTGATTTCAATAAAGTGTCTAACATATATTAAATTAAAAAAAGTAATTTCCATTTAAAAAAATTAAATATAATATAATATTAATAATATTTTTAATTCAGAATATGTCTGATCAAATAAAAAAAACGATTGTTTCAATCACAGTTGAGCATGGAAGAAGATTAATTGAAAATATTTCCAACATTAAAAAGTTATCTTATAGTTAGTTATCCAAAGACGAGGAAATTATATTGATTGCAAGTCAAAAGGAGACCCCACCACGTATTAATTTGTATGTTGAAACAATTGTATCGAATTACAATTCAATCGCGTTTCAACAGAATTTTCGAATGTCTAGAGATGCGTTTGAGAAACTCCTCGGCATATTTAATACAAATTTGCATTTAGTACGTGGTTGGGAAAATTTAAAAATATCGCCGGAAAAACAACTACTTACGGTTATATGGAATTTGGCTACTCCCGATTTGTATAGATCAATTGGAGAAAGAGTTAGTTGATAGAGTTAGTTTATAGTTGATTTTTTAAATCACATCGCCAATACCATTATTCATTTTTCTGACACTTCGCGGAAATTAGAAATCAAAAACTATTTTGAAATCAATAACAGGGTAAAAGGGATAATAGGGGCGATTGACGGAACTTATGTTCCATGCAAAGTACCTGCTGATCAAAAAATGGCGTACACGAACCGCAAGATGTTTACAGCAGTAACATTACAGGCAATTTGTGACCATAAAATGCGCTACATCGATTGTTTTGTGGGCTACCTCAGTTCAGTACACGATAACAGAATATTTAGAAATTCACGTTTTTATAAAAATGTACAACAGAACGTGGGATTTTATTTTGACCAGGACGAAAAGATTCTAGGTGATAAGGCTTACCCACTAGAATCATGGTGTATTCCTCCGTTTATTGAACGGGGAAGTCTCACTGTGATAATCATATGTATTCCTATAAATTCTTATTTATTTTATCATTTTTGTCTCATTTTGTTAGGCAAGTTATCGAGCGAACCTTTGCCTTGCTGTTTGGTCGTTTTCAAAGGCTACGTTATCTTGATATCAAAAGAGTTGAATGTATACCAGCAACCATTATGGCAGCCGGTGTTTTACATAACATTTGTATCGACTTTCTCGATATTAATGTAGCAGATTATCTTAACGAAGGATTATAATACGCTCAACATAATACTCCGGAGGATATTGAAATATCGCGAACAATTATAACAACTGGGAATTCTATAAGAAATGCAATGATGGAATAAATGAGATATTAGTTTTTAAAGATTATATATTTATTTCAAATTTATCTATTCTTTTATATTTCATTTTTATAATATTTATATTTAAACTAAAAAATTTAATCAACAAAAAACAAACAAAATTAATTAATAAAAAATAAAAAAATTAAAATTATAATTTCTCGTTCTTGTAGCTCTAGCTGACGCTGTAAATGGCAGTATCCAGTTTTGCCATTTTCTCTTTGTGACGATTTGCACTCTCCTTCCGAAAATCTGAAATACATTCGGCCACCGTAATCTACGACGTTTTGCAGACGGTTGTATTGCTGCTATCGAATCATCGACAGCCTCTTCATCCTGTAGCGGTATTGGAACAAAAAACGATGAATCGGCTACACAAGGTAACTCGTTGCTGTGGCTTTTTTCAAAAATTTCATCCATTTCAGAAAAATATTTAAAGTGAAACGGTACCCCACTAGAATTACTTGCTTTTTGCGCGTCTTTATATTTAATATATTTTTGCTTTATAGCAGAGAATTTCCACTTATACTGCTGTGGGCTAAAATTAAAATTTTGGTCGCGGAGAATATTTGATATGATCTGGTATATTTGCCCGTTTCTCAGACCATCACTTGTTTTATCATGATTTGCTTTGTAAGACGCGATGAGAGCAAGTGTGGCGTTGTGATAACAGTTCACTTTTTCTGGTATAAAAATTATATCAGAGCCGTTCACAATATTCTCCACATTTGTTTTGGGGAGCAATTCCTCGTGGATATTGCAACCTGTATTTCGCATTTGCGTTAAAACTTCGTTATTTATAGGAATCATTTCCATATTACCATCTAACAACACAAAAATTAAACATTTGTTAGTACCAAACAATTAAATAAATAAGTTAATGTAATTACCATCATTTAATGAACATACTAAATTTTGTTCTTGAATAAAATTGTTTGTTGCGGAGTCAACAGCAAACTGAATAATTTTTTCCATTTTTAATTTAAAATTTAATTATTTTTATTTTAACAGATTTTGAAATTCATAAATTTTCACCAAAAAATAAATTCAACAAAGAAAAAAAAAGTTAGACATATAGTGACACCAGCTTACTACACTCTAGACTGCAGTTAAAAAAAGTTACTTTTTGACTACGACAACTTATGTGGTGAACATCAAGTTGTCATTATATGTTGTCACAATTTTTGTTTAGTGAAGGCAAGTTGTCGATAAAAGTAACTTTTTGTAACTTTTTGTTGCGCAGTGAACCCACCCAAAAGGCTTATTATACATTTGACACCAGATACAATTTATGTTTAGGCACTGTAACTTTTAGTTGCTAATTCAATATTTCTATGTTAGTTTTTTAATGTGTTTTCAATTAACGTTATACAATTTTCATTGCCCACTAGAACTCATAGTTTATTTGCTTTTAGCCACTATATTTTAATAGTTTTTTTATTTTTATTATTAAACAAACTTTAACCAATTAATCTAATCACTATATTTAAAACTAACTCCTTTAAATAATTTACTAATATTTTTTTTGTTAAATTTATGTATGCTGCAGTTTAAAAATTGTGCATGCCATTTTGCTTCTTTTTAAAATTCACCTTTTCTCTTAACCCGTATAATTCAACCGAACAACCACATTTATTTTCACTTTCTGCCCCCTTTCTTTCATTTACCTCGGTTTTTATAAAAAATTTGATAACTGATCATTCGACTATCTTCAACATTTCTTTTTCCGCTATCCCAACTCTACACAAAAAATAGGTCAGAGGTATTAGCCCAATCCTTGGAACGAAATGCAACGCGAATCTTAACACATGTTTAGTTATGCTGAAAAAATAAAAAATGCTGTTTTTTATTTTTGAAAAGCCTGTTCAAATTGCTTGTTGAATAAAATATTTAGTCCCAATTTGAAATTGTTTATTCCCTTTTTGAAATTGTTTAGTCCCAATTTGAAGTTGCAAAGGTATAGACATCATCCCAAGTAGAGAACACTAAATTACACACTCGCCACTCATTGTTCCGATGATTTTTTTGAATTATTAAATAATTAAGTGAATTTGGCCAAAGACGCTTCCACGTTATCTTAGAATTGATTATACTAATTTTAAACATCATTTTCAGTAGAGAACATTAAATTCCACACTCGGCACTCATGATTCCGAAGATTTTCTGAATTAAAAGGACCATAAATATTTTATTTTATAAAGAAAGTGTTTAAACTTATTTTTGTAGTACTTTGATTCTCAATTGTTTATTTTTAATAATTTTAATTAAACCACGTGTTTCAAATTCCAAACTTTGTTTTCTTACGCAGCTACACCTTTCGATAATTTGTGTATCTACACTTTTTGAGTCTACGCTTTTCGTTAAAATGTGTTGCTACGCGTTTTATTAACGTTAAATAGTTCACTCCGTTCAATAGTCGTGGATAAAAAACATTTTTATCGTAGTTGGCTTATTTGTCAGCAGTAATTTTAATCCGAAGTATTCCGAATTTTGAAAATTTGTTTTAGAATTTTTTTAGGCCAACCCGATATTAATTACCACTGCTAGATATGTAGATTATGGGTACACTATGGCTGCGTACCAATAGTCGGGTAAAAGACAATTTTTAGGTAAATTTTCGGTTCAATTAATTTTCAATTATTTCCAAAAATTAAAGTAAACGGAAATTCACAAACAAACAAAGTTAAACCAAAATGTGACCTCTAATATTTGATTTATTTAATTGTTTAATTTTACAGTTAATGTTAAACGCAAAATGACAGATGTCCAATATAAACAAGACAAAGGGCACAACCAGCACCCTGGGTTTAGAGATGCCTTATTAAATTTTAGATTAATTATTTTTTTGTTTTTAGTTTAGTTAATATTGGATTAAACACAGCAGGTGGGTAATCAAAAATCATATGATAAGGTTGTTTTGCAATTGCAAGCTAAACAGAATTTTTGTGGTTTAGTCCTTGTTTAATTGTGAAAAGTATAATAATCGCTTCAGAAAATGGAATTAATTTATTACCATTGCATAGTTGACACAAATTTTTCTATTTAAAACGATTTTTATAAACTGCAAACAGGAGCATAAATCTTGAATTGAATTTACTGATCTAACATTAAATATTTGCTGAACAAATATCACGAGTCCCAACTTTTTTTGTGTGCTTTTCTTCAGAATTTGTGTTTTGAGTCGAAAAATCAAGAAAAACACTCTAAAATTTCCCCTCCATATAATTTTTTTCATCAAATATTTTCCTCACAATACACAGCAAACAACACAAATAAAAAAATCGTATATTTTTAACAGTGAAGCTTTTCATATATTTTCTGTTCTCGTATACACTCTAACGGAACTTTACATATATTTTATTCATTCCGACCGGTGACGAAGCTTTCTATCCTTTTTACGTATCATATACGTATTCGATTTATACACTCTACCAGTGTATTCATCGCGTATTATACCTAGTCTACAACATTATTACGTCAAACAAATTCAGGAGCCAGTAGCCGAAGAATATTTAACTAGGCTGGTACGTTTAATTCTTTGTGCTCCAAAATAAGAACAAAAAAAAATCATTAATAAAAAAAAAATAAAAATAATAAATAAAAAAATTAATATTAATAACACCCCCCCTCCCCCATTAATTAAAAGTATCCAGCCAATACGTTAAAATCGGTTTTATTGTTATGTGTCGTGTGTGTGTGTGTGTCTGAGGATTAAAGCAAAATTATTATAAATGAAATAGTACGATAGTTAAAGTGAATTTAAAATAAAATAAAAAGCTCGGATTATAATTTTTCTGTGATTTAAGTTTTTCATTTTTTTTTTGTTTCTTTATAATTTTTTTGAAACAGTGACGTGTATCGAATTATTTAAATTTAAATTTATTTTGGTTATACAAATCGATGAGCTTTTTTGTTCTGGGTGATATTTAGTGTATTAAGTGGTTATAAATTGGTGTGTGAGAGGAGTAAAAATAATGTGTGCTTAGTTTCGATACAAAGTTTAAATTGATGTCATATATCGGAGTTAAAAATTAAGTTCTTATAGTTTACAAATAAAATCGTGATAATGTGAAAATTGTAAAAAATCAAGTGCGGTGGTTTAATTTATTTTCATTATATATTTTTTTATTATTTTGTATAAAATAAAAAGCTCAAATAAGTTTGATGAACGTATACCGTATAAATTAATTGATAATATTTAATTATGTGAAATTAAGATTGTACCGTATATAAAGCACTAATTATTTAGATTTTGCGGTCATTTTGTGTATGTGCGTGCGTGTATTTGGTGTGGGTGAATATAGTGGAATATAACAAGAGTTGGAAAATAAAGTTTTTGTGCTTTTTCATTGTGAAATCAAATTTTACCAACGAAAATAATCTATTAAAGTGTGATTATGCTTTAGTGTTGTTAACACAAAAAAGCACAAAACAAGTAATGTATATAAATTTATACCTATAATTATTATATTCCAATAAATAAATAGAAATTAATCAATCATTTAAAAAAAAATAGTTGAGCTTTTTAGGTTCCAATTTTAACACTAAACTCCATTTTAGTTTTAAATTTAGCAAATTAGTTTTAAATAAAAATTAATTTTCAATTTATATGCAAGCAAAGATTTCCATAATATCCAGCGGTGAAAAAAACACTAAACCAAAAAAATCGTTCGCTATGGTGAGCGTTTTTACTTATAGTGATATACATAGCAAGTTGTTGTTGCCTCGTTGTTTTATAATAAAATGTTGTGCTAGGAAATTTTATTTTATTATTCCAGTAATAGTGTCAATCAATAATAATATAGTTTTAGTTTTTCGATTTGAGCTTTTTTGTATTTTCTTTTCGGTCGATGTAAATTTGCTGGGTGATAAATTTGAATTGTTTTGAATACCAAAAAAATGTGACGACAATGGCAAGTAAGCCTATAATATAAATTTATACACCTACATACGTTTAAAGCTCGCTTTAGGCAAGTATTATAGAACGAGTTTATAGGATCGTTTCGGTTATGTTCGGGAAATTGTAATATAATTTATAATTTTAGTGGTGGGAGAAATAATTATGGCATAATTATTGCGGTGTTCTAAAGTCAAGGCCGGTTTAGCGTAATATGTTGAACACATACGATTTTTTGTTTGTTTGTTTGCCCAGAGGGGAAATAGCTAAGTGAAAAGTAATATTGGGTGTTTGTGGGTTTATACGAAATGAATAAATTATGTTTCGTATTGATTTTGGTCACACAACTAATGTTTGGTTTTTTGTTTGAGTTTTACTAAACTAAAATTTCCATTTTGATTAATTTAGAAATTTTTTCTAAAAACATGGTACTACTGCATTGTGTACAATGTTAAGAGCTGTGTGCGAATATATGAATTGATGAAAGCTTTATTTTACAAAATGTTTATAACTTCAGGCAAGTGTTTTATTTGAAATAAATTTAAACTTTTTGATTTGTTCAAATTGATTAAAGTATACTTTGTAATCTCTAAAAATTTTCTTTAATCAATTACAAAGCTTTAAGTAAACAATTTAGTTCTTATTCACACTTTTAAATATACAACCGGCGTACAAATTTTGCAATGTAGCATCGATTTTCCTCGACTAAATCCCGAATTTTCTCTACGGTATCATTATGTAATGATAATGTGTTGTTAGTTTTATGGAAGGACGAAAATGATGTAAGTGAAATTTGATATAAAATCATCGAACTTGGTGAATTAACTTTTGTGAGAATGTCGACTTCGGCTGAACTTCAGTACTGGATTTCTCTGATTTTCTTCAGTCGTTAGAAGGTCATATTATATCGGTCAAAATCAATCCGCCCTAATCTTTAGAGTTGGTAGTTGTCACGATCTCCTAATAATAAAGAGTTATTGTGAGACAATAAATCGTTTTCGACAATTCGACAATAATCTAATTAATAATAACCGGCAAAATTTGATGAAATTATAGACGTTAATTTACACTCCTGACCAGGTCTTCAATTCTGATGAGTTTGGGAATAAAGGGCAGAAAAAACCTATTTGGCTGATGCAGCGGAAAGTCATATAACAGTTCTTTTCTGCAGCAACGATTAAGGCGATCATATAATGAAACCATTGGTTATTAGCAAATCAAAAACGTCACGGTCATTTAAAGGATCAACAACCTTCCCATTTATTGGATGGCCAATAAGAAGGCCTGGATTACTGCCACACTTTTAATTGCCAAATTTACAACAGGAAAATGTGCAAATTGTATTTTTACCTAATAATACGACTTCTTTATTGCCGCCGTTAGATCTAAGAATATTTTCAACAATTAAGGCACTGTACATCAGCGAACCTTCAGGTATATTTTAGAACAAATGAAAAATAATGAATGTCTCCCAATTACGGATGCTTGGTAAAAATTCGCAATCTTGGGTTGTTTTAAGCATGTTGGAGTGTCATATACCGATATTTAGTAAGTAATTTAGCCAGATGTAGTTGAAGATGAGAACTCTAGATTTCTATTGGAGCATGAATATTTTCAGATAACGGATATGGAGCATACAATGGGAGAACAAGGTTTCGAGGATTTTCCTGAGGCAGATATTGTAGAACTACAGTAGAAAATAGTCATTTCCGGTCAAATTTTCGTTGGTTGATCTGGACCATATTGTTGAAAATATAATTTAAAATCTTTTAGTTCAAAATGGTTTCTCTCGTAAATGCTAGATTTTTCAAAATATTTACAAAAGACGATAAAGCTGCTATGGAAGCTCCTACTTTCGGTCGAATAACGAAAAGCTAAAACCTCTTTGTTGAAAAACAGTTTTTTTGATCAAAATTGTCATTTCCGGTTAAATTTTGGAAAAATAGTGTGGACCGATATTGTTGCCAAATTAATTTAGAATTTTTTAGTTCGTAATTGATTTCCTGATCGATATAGGATTAAGCTAAAGTATTCAAAAGTTTTAAGAACTCATTTTCCAAGTCTTTAAAATGCCCCTGACAAGTATGATATGTTTATACATCCACCATTGCCGCTATATAAATGGCCATGACAACATAAAAAAAAATATCGTTTAGTGTTAGTAACAGGCAACCGCGATTATACTTTTCCATAGTAAAAAAAATCGATTACAAGGGATTTTTTGCAAGGCAAAATGCTTCAATGACATAATCATAATTTATCCAAGTACAGTTTCAGACTTTTTTTAATCCAAATTTAAAATCTTTTATTTCATAATTTTCTAAAGGTTTACCCTTTATCTGACATTTTGTTTGCCGCGTTTTGGTTTGCGCAGCGCTAGTTACGTGCACCAATTAGATATTCTTTATAGAAATAAAATAAAAGCAAAAAACGTAAACACAGGCAAGAAGTACTATACAATTTTAAAGTAGTATGCGATCACGCAAACCGCATACTGTGTGAAAATGTGATGACACGACTCGTTTTCATCGTTGCCCGTAAATCGGAAGGTCCAGAAGATTAGAATTAGTTTCCGATAGTTTCTCTAGGTCAAAATTCTCCTAATCACTAGGGTTCATTTTGTTTCTCTATATTCGTTTTGTACTAGACTTGTTCCGAGGAGGATGCATTAAAAATCCATTGGTCTACAGCGGGCTAAAAAGCAATATCATAACCTGCAGTTTTGCCCGATTTGAAAGGTTTTTGGTTTTCGATTAGTGTCCTCACTATAGAATCGGTTTCAGTCACATCTGCTTAGATCCTTTTGATAGATTCTTCAAAAATCATAATTTTTCAGTGCAGGCTTCTAAGTGTACAAGGTACTTAAATAACTGCAATACACTGTATATGTAATTACATGTGTAGGATTATACTGTTAATCCAAAATAATTTTTATGTAAATCGCACTATCCATACAAATACCATCAAAATGAAAATAATAAATTTTTAATTAAAATTATGTCGAAATTATCTAAATTTATAAATGCTAATCCATGCAACCGTAGAGGTTGGACAAACATAAATTTTAAATTTATAGTTGTCTATTGCACATTTTACAATATAGTTCGGATTTCAAAACATTTCATTTTTCAAGAGTTGGGGGTGCTAGCTTATTATCAAATGTTACAGTTTTGATCTAAATACGACCTTATCTATATTTGCTATATGAGGGGAGCCACCATAAATAATAATTTAATCACAGTAATTTAGGTCAGCGTTTAATCTCGTTTACTCGGAACTGTCTGCTATTTACTCGACCATAATAACGTAATTATTCGAAAGAATTTTGCAAATTTCCTTTTTGTTGTTAGAAAAAAACATCGGATATGTAAATTAGGATTTATTGGAGTGTAAATAATTTTGCTAACCGTATATAACGTAAAATATGTATGGTATGTATATAGTTTATGCCTTTCAACCTACAGCTATACACATAGTTTATATTCGTATACCAAGAAAGATATGCAAATATAAATTTTATTCTTAAATTTCCGGGAATTTAAATTTTAAATTTAATCGAGTACAATTTTTTAGGAATTTTTATCTCTGCTCCAAATTTAATTGAATTAGATATAATATTTTCTTATGTAATCCAGGCGCCTTATAGCCGAAGTCACCGAAAGGCATAATTTCTTTTACGCAGTCAAATAAAGTATGGTAATAATGGAAAGTTTTGATGTCGAAATTTTTGCAGATTTACCTTAGCCGTATCGCTGAAGTAAAAAAAGTAGATTTTATAAAATCTGTGTGTGTGTGTGTGTGTGTGTGTGTGTGTGTGTGTGTGTGTGTGTGTGTGTGTGTGTGGCACGGCGCTGATAAAGTCCTCTCTATAGCTTTTTTCATAAATTGGGAGATCTCAGTGATTTTTAGTCAAAATCGGTTCACCCGAATTGGTGCTTTCATATGAGGTTTTTCGGTATTTGCAAATATTTTGAAAAGTATGAGGCTTTCACAAAAACGGTTGAAAGCAAAAAGATTGTAAATTTAATTTCAAACAAGATTTATTGATTTTTTTTTAAATTTTACCAGGCTACAGTTCAGCCGGATTGATTAATTGGGAGATTCTTACGAAATTTGTCCAAGTTGTTTTGTTGTTGTTGTTCATTTTATTGAATTTCAATTGGTTTTTCAATTTTTGCAATGATGTTGAAAAGTAATATATTTACAAAAATGACAAAATGACAAAAGATTCAAATAAATTTAAAGATTAAATTTTCAACAAGAATTTACCTTGATAGTTTTCAGAAATTTAAGCAAGTTTTACCAGAAATTCGGTAAGTTTAAATTTTCACTTTAGAAATCAAGTGTGGGGTACTCGAGACCTTTGTATACATTCATGATAAAATAATGTCGGGTGTTGGCCACAACATATTCACCCCTCCATTTTTGCAAAATATATTATATTATACATTGTAACAAAAAGCTGTGCTTTTTTCATCGGCACATGACTATAGGAAATAAAATCAATAATTTGATTACACCGTTGAACTAGATAAAAACACTAAATACGGCTAAATTTAATTAAAAAATGAATTTTTATTGGTTTGGTTAAATATTTTATTTAACATTTTGTTGTTGTTGTCTCATTTCAAGGTTTATTGTTTATTGGGAAATAAATATTTGGGGGCTACAAAATGAACGTATTATGTGGTTGTGAACTGAAAGTTGTAAAATTCTAAATATTATATAAAAACGAAAAACACTGGAAGCTCGTTGGAAGCTCGGTTGGTTGAAAAAAGAACGAACGTTTTGTTTTGGAATTGCCAATTGTGACACCTGAGTGCTGATATTGTCCGATGCTGCCACAAGAGGTCATACCCAACGACTATGAGTGCGTTTGGGTTGTCTTCAACATTACCGGCCGCCCTAAAGTATTTTAATACTTTAGTGGATGTTGTGGTTCTCTGGGATCGGCAATAGACATATAGCTTTGCCACCGGTCGCGACTGGTCCATCAGTTCATGGATACGTATCGATGATCCTGCCGAGTAACCATTTCGAAGGTGGTATGTTTTCCCTCTGATGAGCACCACTTGATCGATGGCGAGTTTACCGTTGGTTATCAACCACTTTGGTCATTACTGTAGGTGGGACTGGTACTCCGGCGACCGAATTCGCATCACCAGAAGTCCTCTGAAACTGCTGGTGAATCGTTACCACGGTTCGTTTCCACTTCGAGTAATGATGGTTCAGGTGTCGTGATTGGTGCTTCTTCAATTGAAAAGTACCCTGGAGTGAGGATTGTACAGTCATCTGAGTGATTCGACATGGGACACGGGAGTTCCGCTCATGACGCGACTAAAATGACGTTAGACTGAGAAATGATGTTCCAGGTGGTACCATCTTGAACCAATAATGCAGCGATCTCGAGGGCTATAGGCTTTGAAGATTGGCCATCGGTTGCTGGCTCGCCGTTGAGCGATGGCGAAAGCACATAACACATTTATGTACGTACGAGTACCCCAAGATGTTGATGCTTAAGATCAAGTAGCGTTTTCGTAGGTGTGCCAACATCAGCTGTAGACCACCATGCAACGTTGTACGATTTGCTTGCGAAATAAGTACAGCTGAAACGGAATACATCGGAAACGACAATTCACCGAAAACGACAAGTTACCGAAAAAATAATTCACAGAAAAATAATTGACCGAAAACGACAATTCACCGGAAACGACAATTGACCGAATACGAACATTTTCCGAAAAAACAATTCACCGGAAGTGACAGTTCACCGGAAAACAATTGACGGAAAACGCCAATTCACCGAAAACGATAATTTACCGACAAATGTTTCGCATATTATTAAAGGGTTAGTATTACATTACTGAAAATTAACATACTGAAAAAAAATCCCGAATAAAAAATAAATCCCGAAACTTTTAGATTAAAAATACTTAATAACAAAAGTCCTTTTAAAGGAATAACCGGAAGGTTGTATAAAAAATGGTATAGTCGTTTTCGGTGAATTGTCGTTTTCGGCTAATTGTCGTTTTCGACAAAGTCTAATACAGATTCACAAATTGAACGCGACGTGGGTGCCTTGTTCGCACAGATTCCACTGATTGTGACTACGTTTTTCCCGCCAATCTGATGCGATTTGCTGTACTCTCCGATATGAAACTGACTTGTGATCCCGAACTAACAGATCTCGAACGATGAAGTTTTGGTTAGCGTGTGATACGATTGCAATTGCTGTGGCGAGCAATAATCTGTGCACGGTGATGCGACGTTGGTCGTGGCAACTAGAGTTTGAGATGATGATTCGATGTATGGCGATTCGGTATTTGGCACATTCAGTACAAACTGGATTTGCAAGTCGAACTGGTGTGGCCTACGCGCAGGCAATTGAGCATAACCTCGTTTCTCGGATGAGATTTGACCTTTCCTCCAATGTAAGAACCTTGAATTGACCGCACTGAAATACGTTATGATTTCCAGCACAAACTTGTCACATGAATGCTATAGTCCTATTAGTGTATATGCCGTTGAAAACTGGAATCTTCCAGCTTGAATAATCCAGCTGTGTCTCGAACGACTGTTGTGGGTCTAACTGTTATCTCTTTACGGCTTTCAATTTCGAGGTTACGACAAAATAATAATTTTTCACTTAAGCGCGTTTACCGCATTCTCTCTCGGAGTTCCTCATCACGGCACACGCCATCAACCTAGTCTTGTACGTCGCAAAATTCTTTGTACAGGGACGCCATGACTATACGAATGGGCCTTTTATTCTGGCGTGCTACTTGTGAGCTCCTTTTTTTTTCTTATACTGATCTTTCGAACACTCCCTGTTGCGACGCTTCCTTAACGTGACCTGTCATTGCACGGAAATATGTTAGTTCTTTCATTTCACTTCAGCCACGCACTGAACATTGAAATGTTATATTATCTTACCCACGAGGTTGATGGCAAGGTTCGAATTATCCGGCTTGAAGGACCAGCAATATTGAAGCAAACAACTGCTCCAAATGCAAAAGAAAAATGTGCTCTTTCACCAAGACAATGTAGTGGGTCACAAGTCGTTGGCTACGGAACTTCCGTATTCTCTGGCTCCCAGTGACTAGACTCTGTTTACAGTCCACAAAAAATACTCCAGGGAAAGAGATTTGTGTCAAATGCTGACACGTATTAAATAAAAATTTATCACTCGTGACTACCTAAAGATGGTTCCATTTTGTCAACAAAGAACCGTCACCAAGCAACCGCTCTGTTTATTGCACATCTTCTTGTTGAATTTTTAGCCGGAATGATAAGAATTATAATCCTAAAAATGGTCCAAGGTCAAAAGTTATGAGATGACATTAAAAACTTAAAACGGCTCAAAATAATTTAATTAAATCGAATTACAGTGGTTCAGACCAATTTGTACAGCTATTGTTGGGAAAATAGCACAAACGTGTATTGCACTCTGGAGTACTTTACGCTAAGATTTATAAACTAAATAATAAGGTGTTTTACCGAATCAACGTGCCAAATCGTCTAGAGCTTTTACAATAACCGGTGTTCACTTTTGTGGTCCTACCCAAATTTGTCATAAAATATGTAGAGGGGGTCCTAAAACCCCCCTAGATTTGTAGGTCGAAGAGGTATGCGCACAACTAATTTTGTTGGAGCACATAACAATCAGACGAATATCTAGAAAGCATAAGTGGAAAGAATTATGTTACACACTATAGGTAAATGTGTCAAAAATATTTTTGGTTCTCCAATTTTTTATAACTAAAATTTTAATTTTGTGTTTTATTTCATGGACCACGCAGTTTCCATGACCCATTCACCAGCGGCACGCACGAACTTGTGAAACACTTCGACATCGACCATGCAACTCCCCTGATATAGTGGCGCACCACATCCACTTTCGTCTTCTAGCTCACCAACCTCCACAGTGACCCCAACCTCCATAGCAATGCTTTTCAATCAAACTTTGCTTTCTTTACCAGTTTCTTGACTCGCACAATCTTTACACTTACATTCTGAAAACTACATTTTTAGATTCGGTTTATCGGCGACTTAACGACCGATTAGGCACACAATCCGAAGCTATTCACTGAGCTGATGCACCTCTTGCTCACATTGAATAATAACTATTTCCTAATGATAACAAGCAAACTAATCACTACCGAAAAGATAAACGTCTTAAAGAACAGATATCTTTAGGTACTCGATCACAACGATCGACCAATCATCTTTTTCACTGTGTGACTCATCTGGGGGGAGGTGGTGTAGCGCAAACAGGAAAGTAAATGAGTAAATGCATCAAAAGATGTACCAGGGATGATATTGGCAAGAAATTAAAAGTACTGAATTTTTAAGGAACAGAGTATTGAATCCAGATTGAAAGTACTTTTGCACTGGACACACATCAAAATAGAATTTTGCAGGACCGCAGTTTTAATTAATGGCTTCTTACACAGTAGCGATTGGCATACTGCGAGTTAAATCATTATTAATAATCTTCACCATGTTCATGTCAAGCAGGTCTGGGATTCTATGAGTTTATTTCAATGTAAACCATAAGCAACAAACAACCCCATTTTAAAAGAAAAGAAGTATTAAACGATCAGCCATTTTTTGTTTTGCAAGCAGTTGTTGAGTGCCTCTGGTGCTGTTATTGAAAACATTTCAGGAAACTCATTAAAACTGAGCTAATCTTAATGCTCGATTTTATTTGAGGAATTAAACTGCATTTTTCAGTTGTAGGCCATGGGCATTGCTCGTTTGTAATTTAGCTTTTTTATTGCTTCACGTTAAAGATCTTATCGTCATTTCAGCAATTATTATTGCTTGTCCTGGAACGTTAAATAAGTCGAAAATTATTATTGAATCTGTTTGAACACTCGCTGTATAGTTCAAACTTACATTCGCTTTATCTGAGCGGTTTACGTTGGAGTAATTATTTTAATGACAAATCATAAATCAGCTGACGCAATGGAATATAACCTCTTCCAAGGAATTAACACACAAATTATCGTTGTAATTGTGCGCTGCACAAATTTTATTTTTCTGGATTCATAATTAATTAGATACATGGCCTAAGGCCGTTAATTACTTGTGTCTGAAAATTACTCGACTTTCGCAACTAAAGATTGGGATTGAGAAATCTCGCCTCGTAAAATTGTTTATATTTTTGATTTTTCCGAAATATAACGATGCAAACATATTATGAATTTCTGTTTGTTTAGGGATTACTGAAAAGAAAGGCGATTTTGTGATCTTTGTATATAAGAAATTCTGAAGTGCTTTTAGAATTTATATGCGTGTGGATTTTCTAAGCCCCATATGCGACAATTTTGCTTGTTGACGTAGCCTCCGAGGCTAAAATTCTCATCACATAACTGCGTGAAATGTTAAATTCTTGAGCACGATTGCGAGTTGATGTTGATGGATCCTTAGACACATTCTAAGCAACGGCTCCAATGTTCTCGGCTGTAAATGCACGTGTACGTTGGTTTATCCAATACCAATCCAGTTTCACGAACTCGCTTCACAAATTGATCCACAAATTGTCTTGAAGGCATTTCATTTCTACTGAATTTTCCACCTAAATTTCTTACAGTTTGTAAACTAATTTTCTGTCATAACACGAATGACGTAACTGTTGCCACACTCGAAATAACTGGTAGTTCAACTTGCAAGCGCTAGAGCGGCTACCCGTTAGGTTTAAGTCGACACAATCAAATGAGCCAAGAGCCATTTCCATAAGAAGAGTATAGGTATCATTTTTCGTTCTCGCAAATCAAATCGTTTTTATTAGTTTGAGTAGTTTTAGTTTGGATAAGTTCTCGATATCGTAAAATTAGGTTAACACTGCCACTGACTTAGATTAACTCAATCAATTGATTCCTCTCTCATTTTGGAAATGGCTTTCGTTTCATATATTTGTGGATCAAGTTTCATAATCGGAGGTGATTTTAATGCAAAAAATACTTACTGGGGATCAAGAGTAACCTCTAAAACAGGAAGAAAGCGGCTTGCAGCAGGAAGACTATGCAGTTTTTCATTCTGGAGATCAACCAACTAATTGGCATAGAAACAAAATACCCGATATCATTAATTTTTTTATCACCAAAGGTATAGACGTAAACTACATATACTTAGAAAGCAACGAGGGGATTGTGTCAGATCTCACGTCTGTTGTTATGACAATCAGTGCAACGATTGTTAAGAAACCAAGTCTCCCTTCGCTTGTTGAGGATAATATTGATCTGCAGATGCCAAATAAAAATCCGATACAACTAGAAGAAGAACAAGAACTACTCAACAACAGTATGCAAGAAGCGGCGTGGAGTAGTACCTACTCCCTCAAGCTCAAAGGAAATGCGCCGAAATGCTATTTATCCTCTGGAGGTTAGGGAACTGGTTGCATCAAAGCAAGAAAAGCAAGAAAGTTCTGGCAAAGAAGTCGAGCGCCAGAGTATAAAACAACTCTAAATTTTTTTATACAATAAACTAAAGTTGCTAGTTAAAGAAATCTAAAACGAATCCATTAATAAATACCTGAGTGACCTTACTGTGGAAAAAGATACCGAGTATTCTCTTTGGAAAGCGACAAAAAGTTTAAAACGACCTAACCTACAAATTTCACCAGTTAAAAATAAAGCTGGAACATGGGCTATAAGTGCAAAGCAAGAATCTTCGTTGTTTGCACCCCACCTCGAGAACACGTTCCAACTTCTACCTAGACAAACTGCAGAGGGAAACATATCACCAGTAATTAAAATGGATGACTGCAATATATCTCTTGTAACATTACAAGAATTAAAAGACGAAATCAATCTTAACCTAAATACAAAGAAATCTCCAGGATATGACTTAATTACAGGACAAATAGTGAAATCTCTTCCTGAAAAAGGACTACGTGAACTACTCCAAATAATTAATGCAGTGTTCAGACTTAAACACGTTCCAAATCAATGGAAAGTGGTAAAAAATTGTATAGGCCGATTTCTTTACTCCTAAAGCGACTCAAACCAATAATATAATAAAGAAAACTTATTCTTGCGTCTTCTTGGATGTAGCACAGGCTTTGACAGAGTTTGGCTTGGAATATAAATTACAGAGACTTACCAAAGCAGTTTTATGAAATTCTAAAATCTTATATAACTAACCGACACTTTCGTGTTAAATTAGTTGGCGAATAATCAGAAATAAAGAAAATATCAGCAGAAGTACCACAAGGTAGCGTTCTGGGACCAACTTTATATGTTGTATACACATCGGGCTTGCCAACGATAGAGGAGACTAACATAGCGACTTTTGCGGATGATACGGCCATCATAGCAGTTACTAATAGCATAGAAGAATCCACAAGCAAATTGCAAAGAGCTACTAATATTGTCAGTACCTGGATGAAGAGATGGCGAATAAAACTTAATGAAACAAAATCTGTGAACTAATGGAAAGAGCATGTGAAAAAAGAAGAGTTAAACCTCAAATATAGATAGATGGATTTGCTCTTAGGAAGAAATGAGCTGACTCTACGTAATAAATTGCTACTGTATCGGCAAATCTTAAAACCTGTGTGGACTTACGGTATCCAGCTCTGGGGCTGTACAAAGAAAACCATTATCAATATCATCCAGTCATTCCAAACCAAAGACCTATACGTGGAATTTAATACACCATGGTATAAGATCTGAAGATGGATTTCGTGAGTGAAGAAATAATCAAACACATGCAACGTATTAGTCTACACTACGTCGTATGTTGGATGATTCAAACCCAGTAAGACGGCTGCGAAGGAAGAAACCATATGTTCTACTAGATCCAATCAGGATTGACTAAAAATATAATAAAGTTGTAAAGGGGACTAGCCAAAGGGCTACAACCCTCCAAACAAGAGTATAAATTATGAAAGATACATTTTTAGATGATTTGTAAATCAGTGGCAATAAATAAATTTATAAAAATAAAAAAAAAATTGTTTGTGCCAACTAAGGTTAACGTTTTCACATAGCGGAATTTTCCGTCAAACTCTGCTATATCCAGAATTTATCGTAACCAATAAAGTCGATGTGATTTGCGAGAACGATAAAGGATACCTGTCCTTTCCTTTTGGAAATCGCTCTTGACTGATTTGGTTGTGTCAACTTAAACTGACCTTGTTCATTTGCACATAGTGAAATTGTCCGACAAATTCTTCGATACACACTCTGTCAAAAAAGTAATGGGAATTGGTAATTAAAAAGCCCGGCATTATAAATTTTTTTTTGTCGCTACCTTGCGCAACTGTCCACTATCTTGACGTGAAGTTTGAGAGCGATCTGTCATTTAGTTTGTTTACAGTGCTCGATTTTATCACTTCATCTTAAGTCTGTTTCCCGATTTTTATAATGAATAAAAATATCGAACAAAGAATTTGTACCAAATGTTGTATCGCAAGTAGAATTTCGTGTGCCGAATCGCTGAAAATGTTACAGAAGGCTACAGTGCATTCAAAAGCGGTCAAGATGTGGTGGACGATTTTCCTTGCTCTGGTTGGCCTCAGCTGAAGTTAACAACAACAAAGTGAATGAAATGTTGACGGAGAATTTTCATTTAGGTTTGAGAAAGATAGCCGCTGAACTTTCTGTGTCTGACGAACCAATTCGTACCATTGTACTCATTCTCATTGTACCCACATTTTTAAAATGCATTATAACTGGTGATGAGGCATGGGTTTACGAATTTGACATGCAAACCAGGCAACAAGCTTCGGAATGGCGCCTTCCAACTGGGCCGAAACCGAAAAAATCACGTGAAAGTCGATCAAAAGTCAAGGTAATGTTGGCTGTTTTCCTTGATTATCGCAATGTTGCACACTCGGAATTCTTGTCAGAAGCTCAGACGGTAAATGAAGAATACTATCTGGGCAAATCTGAACAAATTTATTCTACTATCCGAGCAAATTTGTTCTACTATCTGAGCAAATTTGTTGAAAAAGGCCGTGTTTGTGGGAAGAGTACACATAGGTTTTGCTTCACGGCAACGCACCATCTAACAAGGCTATCATTGTGAATGAAGGAGGTGCAATTTTGTCAAGAAATGCTGCGCCGATGCCAAGAAAATTCGCAGTTTTTTAACAACATTTTATGAACTGACGAAACATGTTTTAAAACGGAGGGGATATTCAATATCCATAATTTGTACTATTGGGTCTGCGTAAATCTAAAAACAGTGCGGCGTAGACGGTTTCAACACCAATTTGGAGTGAACATTTGGGCGGAAATAGTCGACGAAAAATTGATTGGCCAATTTGAACTACCACGTCGAACTAACGGGGAAGTCTATCTAAGTTTTCTACAAAATGACTTGGCTGAATTACTTGATTACATTTCTCTACAAACACGTGGAAATATGTGGCTGCAGCTTGATGGAGCTCCCCCTCACTATGCATAAGTAATGAAATAATACCTGAACGTAAATTATTCAACTCGCTGGATTTTAAGGGGAGGGTCCATTGCATGGCCACCGCGGTCTCCTGATCTAAATCCTTTGGACTTTTTTCTGAGGGGTTCTTATAAAGAGCTGATTTATGAAAGAGTAAACCAGATCGATCAGGAAATGCGGCAACGTGTAATCGAAGCGTCGAATATTATTAAAAGTTACGAACGTGCGTTTCAAAGGATTAAGCAAAATTTTATACGGCGATGCCCATTATGTATTTTGGCAAATGGTGGACACTTCGTACACTTATTACAATATTTAAAATTAATAAAACAAAATTATTTTATTAATTTTGTTTTATTTCTGCCAAAGCATCGATTTTAGAAATCGAAATTTTGTTAAGTGCATTTTTTAATAAACACATACTTTGTGAAAAAAATTGTTAAAAAACATTCTGTTGTGACTAGCCCGGTGTGTGATACCATTTTAAAATCTGCATTAGTGTCCCATATTTTTCTGATAGTGGGTCAACTTTTTGTAGTGCATTATTTTCCCGCTGGCGTCACTTAAACAACAACAAAAAATTTTGAGAAACAAAAGATCTTGTTAAAAAAGAAAGTTAAACAAATGAACTCTTGGTTCTTTTTAAAATACTTTTCTGGTGGGTTCTCTAAAAAACACTAAAAATGCAATAACTTTTGCACCAATAAAATTTGATTGTCCAATTCTGGGACACCCTGTATATAAAGAAAATTCAAAATTCATCTCGAAATTTATTAAACGTCCGCAAGAAGTTTCCAAAACTGTTGTTTCCTTGTTGAATTACTACGATAACATTATTTTAAAGATACAAATTGTTGTTTGTAATCAAAATTCTATGTTTTTTGATTTTTGAATCAAGTTACTTTCAAATTTTCATCTCAACCGTCGAAACATCGGGGTTTTATTAATAAAACTAAAGGGTGGTTAAATTTTAAGGGCGGATGTTGATTTTGAATAAAACATAAATTATTTAGGAAATTATTGTCAATTCTTTTTATTATGATAATATGGCATGGTTCAATTATGTATGGAATAAAATATCGGCCAAATGGCCACCGCGACCTCGGCGGCACACCTCCACCCGATGGTCCAAATTTTCGATGACGCTTAGGCATAATTGAGGTTCTATGCCGTTAATGTGCCGAATTATCTCATCCTTTAGCTCTTGAATTGTTGCTGGCTTATCCACGTACATCTTTTCTTTCAAATAACCCCAAAGAAAGAAGTCCAACGGTGTCAAATCACATGATCTTGGCGGCCAATTGACATCGCCACCACGTGAGATAACACGGCCATTGAATTTGTCGCGCAAAAGAACCACTGTTTCGTTAGCTGTGTGGCAAGTGGCACCGTCCTGTTGAAACCACATATCGTCCACATCGATATATTCCAATTCGGGCCAAAAAAAGTTCGTTATCATCTCACGATAGCGAACACCATTCACAGTAACTGCTTGACCGGCCTGATTTTGGAAAAAATACGGCCCGATGATGCCGCCAGCCAATAAACCGCACCAAACAGTCACTCTTTGTGGGTGCATTGGTTTTTCGACAATCACTCTTGGATTATGATTCGCCCAAATGCGGCAATTCTGCTGATTGACGAATCCACTGAGGTGAAAATGTGCCTCATCACTGAAGATGATTTTCTTCGAATATTGATCATCCACTGTTGCCATTTCTTGCCACCATTCTGACCATTGACGACGTTTGGAATGGTCAAGAGGCTTTAGTTCTTACTTCTAATATTTTCTGCTGTACGAGCTGTACGAGCATGCACTGGTGTTTTAAAATGTCCTACAGACCCGGTTTGCTGAAATTTTGCACGATTTTCCCGATTGTACGCACATTTGGACGATTAAATTGACCGAAAAAATCACGAAGTGCACGATATGCATTTTCATTTGAACGCCCATTTTCATAATATACCTGAATAACTTTAACGCGTTGCTCGATTGTGTATCTTTCCATGGTTCAAATTGAGTTAGTCTGAAATTGAGAAATGTCAAATTAAATGCAGAAAAAAACTTGACGTTTAGGTGTGGTTCACATTCAACGTCGGCCCTTAAAATTTAACCACCCTTTATAATAAAACGGTGTTAAACTTTAACTCAGCAAAATAAAATAATACAAACTACTCGAGCGGTTCCGATTTCTTTATTTCGGTTTTTTTACCATACACTGTACCAAATTTTTAATTTTTCAGTAGAGCGATTTGAAAATGTCACTCAAAATTGTTTGTAAAAAGGCGTTTTTCAAAAGTAAATAGAAATACATTCTGATTAGTAAAATACATTTTTTGCTTTTCCTACATCCTCAGCCGGATCTTAATTCTTTAATATTTTGCAAATTTTCTTCGAATAGTTTCCAATATCTTAAAATTTTAATTTTTTTCGCGAATTGACTCATTTTTTATATGACTTGTGACACTGTTGCAGCAAATGAGCGATATAATAAACGGTTAAATAACTATTTCTCCATTGTTCGTGGAGGATTGAAAAATAACTTTAGTAAAAAAAATATTGTTAAATTGTGTTTGATGCGGACCGAATATAAATGGTTGGATATCACGAATGTTCATCATTATTTTGACATATTTGCACATACATACACAATTATATGCTACAAGATCGCATGATCTTTAATCGCCACATAGATATTTCTTATAAATATTATTTCTAGACTTTAAAACAAAATTCAGGTCGTCGAATCGCCTGTTAAAATATTTTTTGGGGTTTTAACATGCAAATTTATTGCAGCTTTTTAATTTGCCATTTTAATACATGATAATCCTTTTAAAAACAGTGTAAAAAATTTTCATAGGAGGTATCAAAAACTTGATTGAAAAAATTGTGAGGTTTAAGCTTTCATATAAATGAGTTTTTGACATGACTGGTAATAAAACAAGAAAACAGGATTCGAATGTTTCATTTCCACACAAACTCCTACATTCCTTTAAAAAAAAGCAAATATTGTTATGAACTTTACACTTTAAGTATTTCAAAATCATTTGCGGAATACCACTTAACATGTATTAAATATTAACCTTTTGCCATATTTCGTTTAAGAATATTGTGCTCATCATAAATATTTTGATATTCCATTCCAACCAAATATTATCTGGATTTGTGCCAAGTCAATCAACAGTTTTGTATATTTATCAAAGTAGAAATGCAAAAATTTTTTTTATAACTTAAACATGTTGATTTGATTGCACAAAGAATTAATTATACAGGAAACTACGAGTAGATATTCAGCAGGCAAATGCTCTTTGTGCGGCAGTAAATAATCGCACAAAAACAAAATGATTTAAAGTAATTGAAAGATGTTGATGACTCAATCAAACTTAAAATTTTAGCAATTCAGGATTTTAATAAAATGAACGAATTTTACAATTGATAACCACAAAGATTATGTAAAACCCATAGCGAATATATAAGAAAACGGAAAATTAAGGACGATTTCTTGTGGTATTGCGTGCGATGAACTTATCTTAAAAATAACACATTTCTGCGAAGACTCAACCAAATTTTATTAATAGAAATGACAACAATACAATCGACCAAGCTACACGCTTTGCATGTTAGGTATGTGACCTTTAGTGAAAATTAGAGCTTTATACTTGTAATAATGGTTAAAACTCAGTATTCTGCTATGCTACTCAGTA
This sequence comes from Nephrotoma guestfalica, assembly GCA_963691935.1. NCBI lineage: Eukaryota > Metazoa > Arthropoda > Insecta > Diptera > Tipulidae > Nephrotoma > Nephrotoma guestfalica. The sequence continues at coordinate 246,866,174 of OY829915.1, forward strand.
AGCTTTTTATAATAAGAGCAGGATATGGCTAAACTTCTCACCAAATAAAATTTTGGTATCAAACCATTAAACTCAATTAACTTTAAAATTGACCAAGAAAAATATAAAATTTATTCCATCCCAAACCACATCAATCACCGCCCTAAATTTTTACACAATTTCAGTATTTTACATCAATAACTTAGAAACTATTATGTATATGTATATTGTGCTGTGCGACTATAAACATCAAAATGGCACAAGCAAACTAAGTGAAAATTCAATATAAAAAACACTATGTTCATGATGTTAATGGATTTTTCCATTGTGGTTTTGGTTTGGTGAAAAATTAGGATTTTATTTTGTATGTTAAAAAATATTGGTCAAAACACTGACGATAATGATAAATGAAAATAAATTATTTCAAAATTACCATTAATCATAATTATATTTGTGTATATTTGTGATTGTCTTGTCGTGATTTATTTTACTCATATTGGGTAGGCAAATGGATAGTTGAGTATCTATGTAGAGAAGAAATTCGGAGTATGTTATCTTTCCAATTGAAACGTATGTGAAGATAGCCCGAAAACCACTAAATACGATAAAAAACTTTTTGGCCCGGAAAACAACATGAAACATCTCAAAATTACCCTATATACCGTAAATAAAAAAAAATTGATTTTTAAACCCCGTTTATTATTTTTATGAGTTTAAAATATTTACGTTGCAAAAAAATGTAATGTGTTGTACGTTTTACAATAATAAAATAGTAACACAATTATTTTAGAGAAAATCTTGCTACATATTTCTGCATTCTAAAATATTAGAAATTTAATAACGGCATATTGTTGGATTATATACCTAAATTGGTAGGGCGATGAAGTTTTTACTAAAATGAAATTAAATGATTTTAGTCAAATTTAGTATAAACTTCAATACCATTTTTTTTTTTACTGAAATGGACGTTTTTAACGGAAACCAGGATATGAAAGTGAAGCCATCGGGTTAAACCTAAAATCCATTTGATCACGATCTATTTTATAATTTTGCGATTTAAAATAGAACCAGAGAAAACCCTCTCTTAACTTGTTTAAGACTTTTTTTAAAATTTTTTTTATTTGGTACTAGCTCCAAAAATTTAGTGCCATATGGCCCGTTTCAAAATTTACAATTTTTGAATTTTTACATTTTTTACCATAATAATTTAATTTTAATTTCTTTTCATACACCTAGTACACATCTATCCCCTTTCACACTTCTATCTGATTTGTTCTAATAAACTCATACACATTCTTATATACGTTCATTCGCATTCGTAATAATTCAGTCAAACTACTTGCACTCAATATAACATCGAACATTTGTCTGCTCTGGTTAAATGCAGAGCATTTCAGAATCAAATATTCGATGTCCTCCACAACCAAACAGCTTTCACATAATTCACACACAACCAAATTGCGTTTCTTTAAACATTCTTTCCAATTTCCATGATTCAACCTGACTCGTTCCATAGTTCTTAACATTCTAGTACCTCCTTTGAGCACCTTAAAGAACGGTTGCTTCAAAGGAGACCTAACCAACTCAATGTATTTTTTACCTTTCACCTGCCATTTTTCAACAAACTCTTTCTCCCATTTTCTCCACAGATTCATCTGAAACATGCGAAGTACGTCTCTGGTATCCATGAATTCATATTCATTTACATCCTCAATCAAACAACCCCGTTTCGCAAGCATATCGGTTCTTTCATTACCTTCAATCTGTAGGTGTGAAGGTATCCATTGAAGGATGACCTCCCTCCCACAAGATTTAAGATACTTATATAGCATTTCCACATACACATTGCCATGAGTTCCCCCACCTTTACTAATTAATTACAACCCACTCCGGGAGTGAGAGATTAACACTATTCTCCTTCTAATCCCTATCAATTCTGCATTCATTATACAGATACTGTCATGCACTCTTACCATTTTCTCTTTCCTCATTGAAGGAATATAAATTCCCACCCCTACTCGAACATCATTTACACTTGCATCTGTATATATAGGGTGGGCCAAATAATTTATTTTTTTTACAAATGCAATAAAACAAAAAATTCGCAATATTTTTCAAAATTTATTTCTCATTGTACAGAACAATCCTTCCGATTATTTATGGAATACTATTTCATTCGTATGACTGCCTCGGCTGGCCTTGACGTACCTCATACGGTCGGTCCAATTTTTGAGCACATTTTCGATTGTATGCGGCATTATGTCTTCAACGGCAATGCGGATATTGTTCTTGAGAGCGTCAATCGTTGCTGGTTTATCGGCGTAACACTTATCTTTGACGGTACTCCAAAGATAATAGTCCAACGGCGTCAAATCACAGCTCGGAGGCGGCCAAATCACATCAGCATTTCGGCTGATAATTCGATCTTCGAAGACAGTGCGCAAAAGATCAATTGAAACGTGTGCTGTGTGGCATGGAGCACTGTTTTGTTGAAACCAAATGTTGCCCATGTCCTCCTCTTCAAGTGCCGGGACCAAAAATCGTTTATCCTCACCATTGACAGTAACGGCGGCTCCTTGCTCATTTTCAAAGAAAAATGACACAATGATGCCACCGGACCATAATCCGCACCAAACAGTCACTCGTTGAGGATGCATCGGCTTTTCTACGATCACGTGCGGTTTCTCCGTGCCCCAAATGCGACAATTCTGCTTGTTTACGTAGCCGCCAAGATGGAAATGCGCCTCATCCGAAAATATGATTTTTTTTGCCAGAATCAGCATGTTCTTCAAGTCGATCGCAAACCTACTCAGCGAACCGAATACACAACCATTTTCGTTCAGCGGAAGGTAAAACTAACTTTCTATAAAATCTAAAGTCACATAAGGGTTATTTATACAATAATCAAAAAAACCGCTAGTTAAAAAAATTATTTGGCCCACCCTGTACTTCCACATGTGCAACATAATTCATTCGCATTTTGCAAAATTCGCTCTTAACCGATAACTCATTCATCATTGCTTTTGTTGTGTCACCAAACTTCAACCGCACTATTAGATTGCTCGGAGGGACTTTTGGATTTGCCAGACGAATCTCGGAGAATATGTTAATATTTTCCAAGATTACCAGTGATCTTTTTGTCTTTTTGTAAACCGTCCCTCTTTGCAATCTCTCTTTCATTTCATTCCAATTTATTGTCCTTAGTTAACATTCGCACAGTCTCTCGCGATGATCCATTCCCTCTTATAATTAAAAGGCGGATCACCTAATTCAGACCACAAAGTCTGGTGTCGAATTGATCGCTCCCAATACCACTCTAGCAAACGCATTTTCCACAAGCATCAACTTTTTAAACCTAACCTTGGACCCATCACTATATATATATACTCATTCCATACGCAATTTTAGTTGACACTAGCGCCTTTCGTAACATATCAGTCACACGCGAATGAGATCCCAATTTCGGTTTCCTCATCCTTTTAATCAAGTTCAATCTACTCTTACAATTATCGGCCAATTTTTCTCCATATGCACTTTGAAACTCATTCTTCTGTCAATTCAGATTCGCACATCAACCATCCGATTCGTTCTAAAAGCCATACTACAACATTTACTCGAATTCACCGTCAAATTCAATTCACTCAAACATTCGGTTATCTGATTCACACATTCTTGAGCCAGACTCAATGCCTCCTCGATGGTCCCCCCCTTGCCCATCAGGACAAAGTCATCTGCAAATTGCAAAATGACTTTGCCCGAGGAGTTACACCTATGTATCGAGCTCGTGTACAGGTTGAAGAGAGTCGGTGAGATTTTACTGCCTTGGGGGAGGCCCATAGTCATCGCTCCTTCCACCCTATACCCTCTACCACATTAAACTAACTTTCTCTCATTCATGAACTCATACACTGATAAAGTTTGCCTGGAACCATGTAATCATATACCCTTTCTATATCCAAAAATATCGCCACAACATACTTATTTTCCTTGTGTGCTTCCCACACAAACTTTTCTACACATTCATTAGCAGAGTGGTTGTGACGAAACCCAAAGGTGGTTTCCATCCAAACAGGACCAGGCTGATATTGGCACGTGCCAATATCGTCACTCCGCCGAAGCCATCAGCCCTCGGTCTGGACAGATAATTGTATCCTTTCACACGCAACATCTTACCCTCACGCTCCCAAGTTTCACACAAAATTATCACATTCACGTCGTTATTGGTCAGATAATTCCGCAACATATCGCCATTGGCATATACATATACTGCGAATATTTATCTGGCCAATTTTCACGCATTCATTGGATCTCAGCATTCGCTCTACCATTCAAAGAAATGAAGAAGGGAGATTTGATTGCGGTTGTTGTTGTAATCTTTCTTGTTGTTGTTGCACTTGCTGTATTTGGTATTGTAGTTTGCTCGTTTCTAGTAGTTGTTTTGGTTGTTTCGGCTGTTGTTGGTTTTGTTGTTGTTGTACTTGATCTTTTTGTTGCTGTTGTTGTTGTGGTTGGCTTAATTTTATCTGTTGTTGCTTTGAAGTTGAAATGGTTTTTTGTTGTTAATCTATCTACAGTTTTAATTTTCACTATTTCTACTTCTCGTTTATATACTGGTTGTGTGGTGTTGCTTCACTACATTTGTAGCACTTAGGATCACTTGTGCATCTGTTTTTGGTATGACCAAGCTTGTGCCATTCGGTGCACTTCAACAGATTTGGAATATACAACCGAATACTTAGTTGTATAAAGCCTGCCCTTACATATTCCAGTAACACTGGTGAATTAAAAATCAGGATAATTGCTGCTGTATCCGTTAACTTGTTTTCCACCCATTTCTTTATTTTATATACCTCTATGACGCCTTGGTCCTTAAGCCCTTCTTTGATTTCCCCCTCAGTTAAACTTTTTAGGTCGTGGCAGAAAATGATACCTCTGGAACTGTTTAATATGGGGTGTTCCGTCACTTTTATTTTGTCCAATTGCCCCAGAGATGGGGCCTTCTGTAATGCATCCTTCGCTGCCTGATTTTTTGTCAGAACCAGCAGTTCTCCAGCTCTCGAGCGTTGCGTTTTAATGGTACCTTTGGTTATCATATCCAGCGCTTTTTATTTTCCAAAAGGTGAAAAAATTACCAGGTTTTGTCCTTCCTGCTCGTGCTTAATTATTAGATATTTTTCATTCACTCCATTGCAATCCATTATATCTGCACCGCCACCGAATCCTAATCTCTTTGTTCGCATTTCTTCGATCTTTTTCCTTTTGGAGGGTTAGCTATTATTTCCCAACATCCTCAACGGTGCGAATCTATTTGGGCTTTCAAACATCGCCCCTTTTAAGGACCGAAGCCCTCCTTTTGCCCACACCTGACCTTACTTACTGTCTAAAATCACGCCGCTTAAATATAAACAAAGACTTGTTGTTGTTGCCACCAAACAATAATCCACTTAAAACACTACTAACACTATTTTAACTTAATGAAAACCCAAAACCACTTAAATTAACTATTTATCAAATGAAAAAGGATTTTTGCACCGAGCTGTCAACATTTTATGTGTACGCTTGCCAAACTATAGCACTGGAATGAACTTGTTTAAGACATTCTAGTAAAAAACTTAACGCAATACCGAAAATGTATTACCTCCTACGCGATTGTTTATGTTGCTTCTGACAATTCCACCATATTTGCTGGGTGCCTAAATGGTTTTGTAAATACTGCAAGTTGACACTTACACAAGTAGTAAAGATTTTTTGTGTAGACTTTTGTTTTCAGAGGAACGGGTCATAACTTATTTGAATAAGTAAGTTTCCATAAAAAATTCTCAGTCTCGGAAAGAGTCTTACATAAATGTTTCAAAAACTTCGTTTTTTTGTCACAAATCAGACCTCGGATGTCCGATATATTTTATTAAATATATAACCGAACTCTTTTCATCTTCCTTAATTCAGGAAAAATAAATTTTTGTGTGGTAATATGCTATTGGTTTTAAGACCAGATAAATATAGAAAATTTCAACTCACGAAATTTAGTGAGACTAAACATTCTAGTATATGTTCCTTTTGTTTAAAATAATTTTACATTCTGATAATCTCAAATTTAGACTCTATAAGCGCTAGAGGAGTCCATTGCTTTTCAATTTTAGGTGAACCAATCCAATTAATTATTTTGATTGGAGTTCCAAATTTATATAATGCCTAGAGCCAAAAGTACCACAATTCGCACTAATTCAATCTTTCGAAAAAAATTGAAAGCTCATCTTGGCATTAATTAGCTAGCTCGATGACGTCAAACATTTACGATGCTTAAGAGTGTAGCTTTGAGTTTTTCTAGAAAAAACATTTAATCTCTATTTTGCAATTCATTTTTTTTATTCTAATCTGTGCCTATACGGAACGGACACACATAACATACTTTCGTGTATTCACGATATTTTAATTAAAAGCTTTAATGAATAAAATGGGTTTTATTGAAATTATTTCGAGCGTATCAGAAGCTGTACAAAAGAATTTTATATTTATTTTTATCTATACATGATACTAATATTGTTCTTTTCATTTTGGTGTTTTATTTATGTTTGTATCTGTACGTGTAAAAATTGTAATTTATGTTTAAATTGTATACATAAATGTATAATTAAATTCGCCCAGGCATAGGTTAGGAAGCGGAGCCCATTTATTTTACTCGTGTCATGTTCATTAGCGCTTGAATGAAGCAGTGAAAATTTTTACATTAATAATGGTTTGTGCTTTTTAATTGAAATAAAATTATGAAATCCGGTGTCTATGATCATTCTGTTTGTTAATATCTCAGCACGAAAGTCACTGACGTCACACGAGTGACTCATCAGCGACAGTCAAGCTTGAAACGTATACAGAAATTTATCAGCGAATGGTGAATCGTATATTAGAAGTCTTAAACGAATCTTATGTGACATGTCTGAGATGAATTGTATGTGATATTTCGAAGATGAATCGTGTGTCATAAGTCTGAAATAAATTTTTGTGCGTATAAAAATTTATAAAAATACGTAATGTATAATGTTGAACTGCCCCTGAAAAAATTAAAAAAATTGTTTCGTTAAAATTTTCCTAATAGGTAAAACAATTACAAAATTTTGGTTTACTTACCAAAGAATGAACATGAAATGAAATGCAAATTTTTTCATATCTTTCGATTGTTTACTACGCTATTACATGAGAAACATCGAAGACTTGTCACTCATATTTTGCTAACGAGACAATATACCGGGTGCTTCTTTTAAACTGAGACGATCAAATATCTCGAAAAATAGCCACTCTACGGAAAAAATGTCCATAATCAAAATTTAATCATACCGCGGGGGAAATACATTAGTGCAAAAAAAATAGTCCCCCACCCCCCGCTTTGTAGGTGGGGCGGGGGTAACTTTTAAACTAAGATAGGAAGCCATATTTTTTATTGCAGATACGGATTCTACGACTAAAAGTACGTATGATTTGAATGAAATATTTTGTTCGGTTCATGATAGATGGCGTTGTAATCGACGAACTTCATTTTTTTCAATTTCTTCTTCTTAGAACACACGCATTCGATTCTGCAATTCGTTTGAAATAAAAAACATCACGTTTTCATTGGAAATACTCGAAATTCGTCATCAAAACGATCTTGGCGACAACATATGGAGGTTTTTGAATACCCTTTGAGCTTCTGCAACTGGTTCTGTCGAAAACGTTTTATTTAACTGATCAACTCCAATAGTTGGCGAGGTATGTGTTTTAAAGCCTACAAGTGGAACCTAGTTGTTTCATTTTATTTTGAAATTCCTGCCTGATTTGTCCCTCAAAATCTCTGAACTGGCTATCTACTTTTATATCGAGCGGCTTCTTGTCTCTTTTTAGTTTTTTAACTTGGAAACCTTGGTCGTGCTGAATTTGGTTGAGCTTATGATCTTGTTGGTCTAATTTGTCGCCTTGCTTTGTGCGAAGCTGATCTAATGTATCGCCTTGTTTTATTCGGAGTTGAGGGCAGTACATATTGTTGTTTCTATTTGCTCCGAAATGCCTCACTTTTTACTTTTTAGAAAAATCATGTGAACTAACTCTGTATAAAATTTAACTTACAATCTTTTTACGCAAATGCTATCACTTCCGGTGGACCAATGTCGACCAAACATCACTGAGACCTCCAAATTTGTGGAAAAAACTTAATTGTAAAATTTCAACACAATTAGTCAATCCGTCTAGACTATACAGGCCTAATCTTTCTTGAGAAGCAGTTTTATGTCAGAAGTCGTGGTTTCCGCCTAAATTTTTGGGAAATTCATGTGGACCGATATTGCTGCAAATTTAATTTAGAATCTTTTAGTTCATAGACATTTAGAATCTTTTAGTTTTCTCATAGAGGATATACTTATCAAAATATTTTCAAAAATCGAACAAGCACCTATGGAAGCTGCCAGTTTTGGTGGAATGATTTCGACTATAAATCACTGGGATTTCCCAATTTATGAACAAAGTATATGCATGAATTTTCACCCGGCCAGACAAACAGTTTGGGCTGTAGAGAGGACAGAGATATTTAATCTGCACAGCACTACATACAAGCAGATACACACCACACACAGAGAATCTTTTGAAATTAACTTTTCCGAACTTCGGCGATATAGCGAATGGTAAATCTAAAATAATCAGACATAGATTTTGTTTTACTGTGTAAGAGAAAGTAAAATGGAAAAATGTATGCCTTATAATAAGCTGGGTTTCTATGCTTCTTCCAAATCTTGCGACGAAATTTTATGATGCGAACATAGTTGGGTTAGAGGATGCTGATGCTGGTTATGATTGTATAGATGTTAGTGAAAGGTGACTTTAATAGTTACCGTATGGTTGCCTAACGTTCTAATTATTACTGCGTTTTTTTTTAAAATCCAGTAGAACTTCTGTGAAGATTATTATGAACTTATGAATGAACTCATTTTGAATCATTATATCGAGGTAGTTTGAAGAAACTTCTCCAACTTGTTTAACAATAAGTTTAGGAATAAGTTATTCAGTGCGGATAAGTAATTTGGTCTTTAAGATTCTGCTTTGAAATATGTGTGCTGGTGAATATTATATGATAGATACAGGCCTTTTACGATATTCTAATAATGACCAACATATATCTTTATATTCCTCCCTCGCTTTCGCATACTTTTCGCAATATGAACTAAATATGATGACGAATTTCGAGTATTTCCAATGCAAACGTGATGTTTTTTATTTCAAACGTATTGCAGAATCGAATGCGTGTGTTCTAAGAAGGAGAAATTGAAAAAATTGAATTTCGTCGATTACAACGCCATCTATCATGAACCGAACAAAATATTTCATTCAGATCATACGTACTTTTAGTCGTAGAATCCGTATCTGCAATAAAAAATATGGCTTCCTATCTTAGTTTAAGAGTTACCCCCGCCCCACCTACAAAGCGGGGGGTGGGGGACTATTTTTTTGCACTAATGTATTTCCCCCGCGGTATGATTAAATTTTGATTATAGACATTTTTACCGTAGAGTGGCTATTTTTCGAGATATTTGATCGTCTCAGTTTAAAAGAAACACCCGGTATATGGCCTGTCTCACACTTGTTGTCGAATGTGCACAGTCTATTGACGAGCCATTTGTGAAACGAATGTGATCAAAAATAATATATTCACATGCATGTTGACAAATTTCCAACTGGGATGATAAATCCATACAAGTGAAAATATTGTCAAAGATGTAATCTCATTGATGACGTTCCCAAATTTTGTACGCGCAAACGAATTGCATGACTACATTTTGATTTGAATGAGTTTATTAGAATCTTTCGATTCAGTAATTCGACTAATTTGATTTATATGTATATCGCAATTTTTGGTAATTTGTGTCGTAGCATTTGATTATATGTAACGTCCCATTGAATTTCTAAGAAGGACGAATTATCGGTAAAAATCGAAATATTTATTCGTAGAAAATCACACGAACAAAATAATATTATTTATGCGATAAAAAATTTCCCAAATTCCTAAAACTTGTTCACCTGAAATGGACCCAATGATTTTTGTAGTTGTTATGATACAATTTTTTATATGTTGTGTAAAAAAATAATCGATAAAGTGGAGAACAGCTTTATTAAATTTGGTAAATTCGTTTTTGAAAATGTCCTTTATTTTAATATATTTACTAAAATTTACCTCAATAAAATTAATCTTGTGAAAGGTTGGTATATCACCACATATGGTCGCCTCATTGACTAAACAAATTTAAGTCTGACGTACAATACCTCACGTCATTTCGATCAAATTTCGTTATAGGAGGTGACCTAAACGCTAAACATCCTCACTAGACCTGTCACAAAAATAACAATGGCGGTTTAGTCCTATATAACGAAATGTTGAATAGCCAATTTTTAATTAAATTCCCCAGCTCTAACTGGCGGCTCACTCTCAACATTCACTTATTAGTATTAGCTAAAACCAGTTGCGTACCATTCAATGGCCCTATAACTAATAATACTAATAAATTTAACTCCCCGAAAGCTAATAAAACTCTAATTTGTCTTAGAAACACACGCAGACGACAGTAAACGAAATATATCACCGCATTAGGATTGAATTTCGAATACAAGAAAACAATAAATGGAATAAAATGATCGACCAATCCAAAATGATCGAAATATAAATAAAAAGTGGGTCCCTCTCTTGTTGGACGGAGATAATCGAATATTGATTACATACCTTGAAAAATGTGAAATTTGCTGCAATCCAAAAACATTTTCTCAACCCAAGTCTGTCACAGTCCCAACGACCTATTTGATGGGCGAGGGGGTCACAAGAAAACAAATTCTTAATCTCAAGTTCCTATTACCCAAGATCGTTAACAGAAATTTTTATGTTTAAGAAGAGGCTTCAAGACGGACTATTTTAGCACACAGCTATGGCTCAGTTGATGGGGTGGATATAATAATGAAGCATTCGTCAAATCTGGCTTTGCCGTCAGGAGGAAATAGGACAGAAAAAAATTATAAATAAAAATTTAGACAAGAAATGGGATAATCCAACGAAAACAACCACCCTCTTCGAAATTTATCTCATTCTGAAAAAAATTTGTATTTGTTAATACAAATAAAAAGAAGAAAAATTAACTATTTAAATTCAAACTCGAGAACAAGTGCTGTATTTTAATTATCATCAAACCGAAATTATTTAATAAATTAATAAATGTAAAGAAAAATTTAATTAGAAAATTAATCAAGTCAAAGAAAAATTCTATGAAAAATTATGAACAATTTATAGAGTGCACTCGTATTTCAAAAAAATTATAAATCATAACAAGAAAACTTAACTATAGGTCTTAATTACCCATCACCAAAATTTAAGATAATAAAAAAAATATTAAGTGGTTTTACATAATTGCCTTACTTAATTAATTGAGTGTTTAACATTTTTTTTGTTTGACATTTACACGAGTCCGTTGATATGGATGACGTGTTGAGAGTTGTTATTGCGCAAGATGATTGTTGAAGGTAATATCCATTCACGTAGGCAGATGTTATCCGTTTTATTGATACAGCCGACTTGTACCGGCATATGGTTTAGCGTACAGTACTGAGCACGATTATCCGATTTATACAGATCAAACAACGGACGATGTTATATTGTTGATCAGTACTGTAATTTCTGTTTACGCGAATTATGGTGTACTTAAATTTTAAATGATCGTATTAGGTTCTTGTTGTTGTAATTAATTACAGAACTGTTATAAGCAAGCTCTAATTATCGTATTATAGTCTCACCACCATTTCCATGTTCAACAGTTCGGGTCTCATATACACGACCACACTTATTTCACAATTTATATCAAATTATATTTTTAGGTTTCACGATGTTAATTGGCAAGATTATTTTATATGTTATTATTAGATTTAAAAAAAATTATTTATTCTGTTTCGGTATTTTGGTCAAATGTCCATTAATCGCACGAAACAACTGTTAAGAGATTTTTATGATCTCGGACCACACCGAATTTGACCTTTTGTCATCGCTGAAGCACATTACACCCTTACTTGGATTTTTTCTGTTGTTTTATGTCCCGGTTTTATCTTACTTAACTTAAGATATGTAATTACTTTAAATACTTTACCATTATAATACAAAAAAACAAGAAATTTACAAGTTTTTATTTTATTTTATAAATTTAGATTCAATTTCTAATTAGTTTTTCATCATCTTTTTAATTTTTATTCACAACCGTACTTCATTAAAACTCGGATCGAACTCCCCCTTTTTGTTCTCATCGCTTCTTCTCCTTTTTATTTCTGTCAATCAACCATAAAAAAAAATTGTACTAGACTCATTCAATCAAACCAGAGGTGACGACCATCCGCACATCATTGTAGCGAAATTATTCGTTACAAGTCTTCCGCAATCAATAACTTTTTATTGAAACACCCCATACCATTGTCGTCTCTTGAATACAATACGACGAAACCAATTGAAATGAATCAACTTTTTCTCACTCTGTTCAACACTCGATTATTGCGCGCATGTGGCATGAGATTATGTTAAAGCTCACATCGCTACTCGTATAATGCATAATTTATAGTGCCATAAATGCTTCCAATAATTCTCCACAATTGCTTAAAAATTTAGGTAGTTTCTCGCGATGCAATTGTGTTTTTCTGATCTGCTGGTCCAAATTTTGATTAGTGCATTGCCATAATAGCCCAGTATATGGTATTCGCTTGTAATGCCGAGCTTTGTTTTCCGAATATTGTAATCTTACTCTGTAATAGTGTACTGGAGAAGCGAAATAAATTCCAGCAAGGCCGACGTGATCAAAATAGCACAATTCAAGCTGCATAAATTCTTACTACTTCTGTCTTTAATTCCAATGTTTGGAAACTGGCTCACTCTGGTTCTAATTTTAAATTCTCCTGATATTGTCTCTCTGTAACTCGTCAGTTTTGGGCTGAGAGTCTGACTATATAACATGAGATGCCATTATGTTTCCGTCAGCTCTAGTTCAAATATATACCCATGCACCATAACATGAGATCCTAACAAGACTTACGTGGCCGTAATGACAAAATTATAGCCCCATAAATCCTCCTCATTTCTTCTCTCTGTAACTCCAAAAATTGATATTGGTCTGAGGTGTTACTCTGTTTTTCGAATAGTTCTAATCGAAGTCTTCTTATATCAGAGTCCACATTCAAATCTCCATAATTTTTTATCACTTCTCTTTGTTGCTCTAGAGTTTATCTGTAATTCTGTTCCCTTAACCTTTTCCATTGCGCCGTTTATGCATTTTGTCAAGCATCACCTGGCCTGGTGTCTGTATCCAGCTATAGCGAATAGGTGTTGACGATTTCACTCTGTAACTCAAAAATTTATCGCAAATTCGGATGTTACGAATTTTAGTTATGTTCAAACCTTTTTTGATGCCCGATAGATAGCGATATAATATAGCAAAAAATGTGCTCTAGGAAAAGTTGGGCTCTCGTCGTTATTCCTGGGTTAGGTTAAATGTAGTCAATGAATAGCTTTTTAAAAATGAAGAGTTGATTGTGTTGTGACTAACACCCGACATTGTTTTACTACGAAGGTAAATAGACCTCGAATACATAAACATTCACTTCATAAAGCGAAAAATTTAACCTACCGAATTTTTGATAAAAACTGTCTTTAATAATCAGAAATCATTATTCCAAATTAAATTTCAGAAAACCAACAAGGTCAATCCTTGGTGAAAATTTTGTCTTTAAATTTATTTAAATCTATGTCGTTATTTCTAAATAATATATGCCGCTATGCTTCGGTACACATATTTCCCCCACTTTTCGCAAGGATCTCCAAATTTACGGAAAAACTTTTGAGTTATATTTTACCCTAAATAATAATCCACATGAACACAAAGATGCCGAATTTTGGTGAAATAAAGTTTATTTATGAAAACTTATCATTTTCGGTAAAATTTAATTTTTTCGCAAATGTTATGTGCTTTTCAAAATAATTGCAAAAAAACAAAAAGCTCCTATGCAAGCTTTCACGACCAGTTTTGACCAAACATCACTGGAATCTCTCAATTTATGAAAAACAGCGTCTGGGGTCTATGTATGCCGAATTTTTTGTTTTTTATTCAAAAAATCGTCCTTTCCGCTTAGACTTTGGAAAATTAACGTGAACCGATGTGTTGCAAATTTAATTTGGAGTGTTTTAGTTCATGGTCGTTTTTGTCGTCAAGGATATACTTTTTAAAATATTTTCGGTGGATCGATTTGTTCAAAAAACACTGGAATCTCCCAATTTATGAAAAAGGTTTTAGATTGAAGTTTCTCTTCGATCAGACAAACCATCCAGGCTTCAGAGATGGCCCTGACATTTAGGCTGCACGATATAACGTATGATAAAAATATTAACATTGGTTTTTTCGATCTGTGGCACCATTCTGGCTTCTCTAGGAACAGGGAATTAGGAAATATATTTTCATAGCATTTTTGTTTGATAGTAATTTTGACTTAATTTTATTTTAGAACAATATTGAATGGAAAACTTTTGTTCCATACAATTTTTATATAGGAAAAATGCGAAAATGAAATGAAAATATTTTTTCCAATTTCCTATTCCCAACGAGAGCCAGAATAGGGTCACAAACCTGTCTGTTTTTAGAATTTTGCGAAATTCAGATTTGCGATTATAGCGTCATCTATCGCGAATAAATAAAGTTTCGAACAAAATTTATAGGGCTGAGTTGGTTGTCTTTGGATACCTTTACAAAAAATATTGAGCATCTGCTTTTTGCTTTTCAATATTCATACTTTTTCCTCACTACGTATATTCTTCAGTCATGACTTCCCTTTAATTATATACTATTAAATTATTCCCCTAAATGTTGCACTGAAGTACAATTATAAAAGTTCTAATACATTTAGGTGAATAATTGTAAAAGTGTTTATCGTTTGGTCACTTACGATTTTAGACGATTTACCGTTTAAATAAATAACAAAAAATTTAAAAAAAAATCCCGTCTAGCACCTCATTGCAAGAAAATCATACCGTTTTTATCAAGTTTCGTGAGATAATCGTTAGATCCGGATAGGTCAACACATTTTGGCGTGTTTGGTCACCAATGTTTAATTTTTTATTGCGAAAAAACAAAATCAAAAGTGTATAGGGTTTTGTAATAAGAAGTTTCATTTTGAATAGTCTGCTATTTGGGCAGCTGTCAATTTTGAAGCTGTTATCTTTTAACATTTGACAAGTACGCCATTACTAACAATGGTATACGATACACGCTTCAACAACGCATTAAAATTGTTAAAATTTACTACAAAAATGGTGAACATTTTACAGTCCCAGTTTGTAAAACTAAAGCACTTTTGGGTCGTCGTGAAGCAACTTCTCGGCCAGCAATAGCGAACCTGGTCTATTTGAGCTGTTGGGACAAGTTAGTGATGTGAATAATCGAAACCGTGTGCATCGCTCAAGAACAACTGAGAATATTGCTGCTGTAGCCCGTAGTGTTGACGAAAACCCAGGTTTGTCGATTCCTTGTCGATCTTTGGAATTAGACATTCGAAAAACGACATTACACCGTATTTTGCATAAAGACTTAGGTCTTAAGGCTTTTAAAGTTCATTATACACAAAAACTCAAGCCGGTCGATCTCCATAAACGTTGTATCTTCGCTGATTGGGTCCTTCAAATGCATCAAAATGATCCGGATTTTCATCGAAAAATCATTTTCAGTGGTGAGGCCCATTTTCACCTCGGAGGCTACGTTAATAAGCAGAATTGTCGCATTTGGGGCTCAGCAAATCTAAAAATGATTGCTGAAAAGCCTCTCCATCATCAACGTGTCACTGTTTGGTGCGGTTTTTGGGCTGGCCGTGTAATTGGACCTTACTTATTTGAAAATGAGGCTGGTGCAACTGTTACGGTGAATGGATTGCGCTACCGAGCTATGATTAATGATTTTTTATGGCCGGGATTGGAAGATATTTATGTGGACGATGGTTGTTTTAAGCAAGAGGGCACTACGTGCGACACAAGCAACGAAACAATCGCAATTTACAAGAAAAGTTTCCTGACCGTGTTATTTTTCGAAGAGATGATCACAATTGGCCACCGAGATATTGTGATTTAACACCTTTAGACTTTTTTCTTTTGAGCCACGTGAAAGATAAGGTCTGTGCGAATGCTCCACAATCGATTCAAGACCTTAAAGATGGAATTTGTGAAGTTATCGAGGACATACAGCCGCAAATGTGCGAGTTGGTCATGGACAATTTCATTAAAAGGATATAATGCTGCAAGTGTAGCCGTGGCAGCTATTTGTCTGGTATCGTTTTCAAATGTTAATGACATATCTTCCTCTTTACAATGAAATAAACATTCATTGATTTCTTTTAAAAAATACTCGTTTTTTTAAATATCAAAATGAAACCTCTTATTGGAAAACCCTATATTAATTCAATAAAATCAGGTTCGTCGCTTATTTGGGAATTCCATTTTACAAAATTAATAACTCCAATTGGAATACACCATTTAGATAAAAAATATGTCTTTTTTCAAGGAGTTGTACCTAAAGTGGAAGACATAAGATAAAATCAATTCAATTTTTGGTTCTTCATAACTTGGTAACAATTACATGCAAAGCGTTATTTTGATTAAAATAATCCTAGGACTATCACAAATCCAACGATCGCAATGGTTTGCCAGATTGTCGATGAGGATTGCTCACTAGTTGTTTTCGTTTGGTCATCCCTGCATAACGAGTTATAGCGAAAATTCACTAAATCCTCATCATTCCGCAAAATTGAAAGTGATCACATCTGAAAAGTTGAGGATTGGTTACTAGTTTTTTTTGTTTGATCATCCCTAAGTTACGATTTATGGTCAAAACTTTTGGAAATTCATCTTCCCTCACAATGTGAAGTTTTCAAGACTAGAGAGCAAACCAATACTAATAATTTTATAAATCCAATAATCGGAATCGTTTGGTCGGCTGTCGTTGAAAATTGATCAATAATTAATTTCGTTTGGTAAACCCTATGGAATGCATGGAATGATTTATAGCAAGAACTCGTTAACAACTCATCACTTCCGCTCAATTCGAAGTGTTCGGGGCTGGAAATTTCACCAATACTAATAATTTTATACATTCAACAATCGGAATCGTTCGGTCAATTATCATTGAGGATTGGGCACTAGGTAATTTGTCTGGTCATCTTTACATAAAGATTTATTACGAAAATTCATTAACTCCTCATAATTTCCGCATGATTCGAAGTGTTCGGTTCTGGAAAGTAGAACAATACATACTAATAATTTTATAAATCGAACGATCGGAATCTCTTATACGAATGTCATTGAAGATTAGTTACCAGTTGTTTTCCTTTGTTTCATCATAATTTCCGCATAAATCGAAGTATTCGGGTCTAAAAAAATTACCGACACAAATTATTTTATAAACCCAACGATCAGAATCATTTGGTGGATTGTCGTTGAAGATTGGTCATTAGTAGATTTCGTTTGGTGATTCCTATGGACTGATTTATTGCGAAAATTTGTTAAAAACTCATCATTTCCGCCCGAATCGAAATGTTCGGGCTAGAAAAACTACCGACACGAATAGTTTTATAAATCCAACGATCGGAATCGTTTGGTCAATTTTCGTTTAGGATTGGTCGCAAGCTGTTTTCGTTTGGTCATCCCTACGAAACGAAGTATCGCGAAAATTTGTTAAAAACTCACCTTTCCACACGATTCCAAGTGTTCCGGTCTGAACGAATGACCAATACTAATAATTGGTAGATGTAGCACTCCAGACTCGGAAACTTCAATTTGTGAGGGAAAATGAATTTTCACGAATTTTCTCAATAAATCATTACGTAGGGATGACGAATAGAAACTAACTAGCGACCAATCCTAAACGACAGTCGACCAAACGATTCCGATCATTAGATTTCTAAAATTATTAGTATTGGTCTACTTTCCAGAACCGACCCCTTCGAATCGGGCGGAAAAATGTGTTTTTAACGAATTTTCTTAATAAATCATTAAGCAGGAATGACCAACCGAGAACAACTAGTGATACATCTTAAACGACAGTCGGCCAAACGATTCCGATGATGGTATAAATCCCAATTATTAGTATTGATTTGATGTCCAGACTTAAAAACTTCAAATTGTGAGGGAAGATGAGTTTTGACAAATTTTAATAATAAATCGTTACTTAAGGATGATCAATCGAAACCAACTAGTGGTCAATCGTCAATGACAATTGACCAAACGATTCCGAACCTTGGATTTATAAATTTTTTACCATTGGTCAAGTTTCTAGCCCCGAACACTTCGAATTGTGCGAAAAGATGAGTTTTATCGAATTTGCGTAATAAATCGTTCCTTATATATGACCAAACGAAGACAACTAGTGACCAATCCTCACCGACCTTGATTAAACGATTCCTATCATTGGATATATAAAATTATTAGTATTGGTCTACTTTCCAGAACCGAGCACTTCGAATCGGGCGGAAAATTGTGTTTTTAACGGATTTCTTAGTAAATCATTAAGCAGGGATGACCAAACGAGAACAATTAACAACAAATCTTAAACGACAGTCAGCCAAATGATTACAATCTAAAATTATTAGATTGGTCAACTTTCCAGAACCGAACACTCACAATTTTGCGGAAAGATGAGGATTTAATGAATTTTCGCTATAACCCGTTACGCAGGGATGATAATCGATAACAACTAGTGAACAATCCTCAACGACAACCGACCAAACCATTCCGATCGTTGGATTTTTGATAGTCCTAGGATTAGATTAACCAAAATGACGTTTTGCATTTAATTGTTGCCAAGTTATGAAGAACCAAAAAATTAAAAAAGACATATTTGTATCTAAATGGTACATATATTCCAATTGGATTTGTTATTAATTTTGTAAAATGAAATTCCCAAATAAGCGACGAACCTGATTTTATTGAATTAATACAATTTTGATTTTGTTTTTTCGCAATAAAAAATTAAACGTTGGTGACTAAACGCCAAAATGTGTCGACCAATCCGGACCTAACGATTACCTAACGAAATTTGATAAAAGCGGTATGATTTTCTTTCCTTCTTTTCTTTACCGTTTGCGAGTGACTAATCCTGACCAAACGATGACCAAACGAATTCAATCATCAGTTTTGGCAAAACATTTAGATGGGGTGCTAAAAAGCGGAGCCGTAAATTTGGTAACAAATAATTATTTAAAATGGATCTATAACAATCACCTTTGATGGTAACAATCCCTAGAAATCCCTAGCGTGTAAACCACACCAAACTGTAGGCACACAATTTTCATGATGTGTTGAAATCTGGTGACCTCTAAACGACAGTAGAAACATTTTGAGAATAGGCTATCGCTAGCCTGGAAATTGGAATTGGTCTGGTAAGGAAATTTTAGGTTTGAGTTAAATTCGTTCTTCAGAATAACTTACAGCCGTCAATCTAACTGTTTTGAGAAATTAGCATACATGTCACTCAGGTCTGGGTGATTGATGATATGGCTTTCGTTCAAATCTTACTTATACTCAGCATTCGTTGATTTACCCTCAAACTCCGTCACAATATGAATAAGTACCTTAGTATATAGATTAACTGTTTAACTCGTTATCTAAACACCTGACATTTTGTACAAATATCAACATTTTTTTGTATATCCCACTTTAACCTTTTTTCAGTTTACAAACCTTTTATAATAGTCCTGTATCTCTATAAGAAACTACACTTGACATCATTTTAATAAATTTAAGCTCTTTGTCAAATACGTTTTGAGATAAAAAGAGATACAGACAAGCATGAAAGATATGAAATTCTAGTCAAATATATGTTACGAGTATGTCCTGGATATTCCGTAGTGATTTTCGTTTTAATTCATTAATATTTCAAAACTGCTGGAGGTATATTCGTACGTATATAAGAAAGGATCAATATCGAAAAAAGATTGTAAAAATACCAAAACTATTATATGGTGTAATATGAGGCAAAAGTTTAGGTCAAATTTGCTTCAAGCCCTATCCAAATACATTAGGAAACCGAAAAAAGGTTAATAATAATCAGAACATACCAAAACCCCCATCGGCATTAACAATTAATTACAAAACATCAAAAATCCATCAATTTTGAATTAGATTTTTGGGCACGCAACTCAAAAATATTTTTATATTTATACCAAGATCTCCGTACGCACACAGATCATTCATTTAAATTTTGAAATTTTATATTGACGTTCTGTAACAAATATTAAAATATTGCAATCAGTCGTTTGGTATGCAGCCACCGTCTTCTGATACTGATAGATATTACAATTACACGAGTCTTATATTCCTGTATAAATAGCACTCGTGTACACCACAAGAGACAACTAAACAACATTAATAATTCAACAAAAAATTCATACCGAGTACCACCGTTATTGTTGTTGTTGTCATAAAATCAATAACACCTACCTACCTACCTAGGGCTGCTTATTTCTAATATTTATACATATTTCTACTTTAATATTTTGGCTTTAACAGAAAAAAATTATGTTTCCAAACCTGTCATGGATTTGAGTAGTTAGTACGAACTTAAAAACGCTATCATTAAATTATATAAATTTTGTGTTGCATTAATTACTGTGCTTTTTGCATCTACCTTTATATGGTATAGGTAAAAAGCGGGTCATAAGTTGCATTATCGTGCAATTGGATTATAAACTACAATATTTCGTGTGCCATGTCCTTGTTAAAGAAAAAAATCGTTAATTCTAAAATATGAGCGTTTAAGTTCATAAAGCAAAATTTTGAAGGATTTCCGATTGCCTTTTAAGGAGCATAACAGCATTTGCCTTTTAATATTTTTTAATTTCTTTTTATAGAACTTAGTCGGGCTGAAGATGGAATAAATAGTTACCATTACAACGGAATTATTACGTAAAGTATAATCAAAATCTAGGTTAACAACTTATTTCAATGACAGCATCAAAATATTTCGTTCATAATTAAGCCATAATTTAGTTTGATTTAAATGTTACTCGTATTGAACCTTATTAATTTAAAGTTAGTAGGTAAAATTTTGCACGTAATATCAAAATGGATTTTACTTCCTTTCACGTAGTAAGGTTCTCTCTGTGTGTGTGTGTGTGTGTGTCTGTGTGTGGTGCTGTGCAGACTAACTGTCAGTCCTCTACATCCCAGACGGAATGTCTAATCGGGATAAACTTCATACTTAAGCTTTCTCTCTACATTGGGAAGCCCCTGTGAATCCCAAAATTTGAGCGGTAATGGCGATTTAGACAAAAAAACTATTTTTCAACAAAAATTGAGGCTAAACTGATTGGGATAAAATTTCAACCTCAAACACTTTTTTCTACAAATTTGGAGACCCCATTGATTTTTGGTCGAAAACAATTCACTAGTTTTTTTTTTATTTTTTATTTTTTATTGGTAACTATGCGATCTGTTTTGGGGCTCAAGGCTCACCCTGCTCTTCCGCGGTTATGCTTTTAACGTCCTTACTTTACGCCTTGCGGCCAACTCGAGGACGTACGGCTATAGGACCGATTTTAAGACCATCTGCACATTGCAAGCTCCATGCCAGCCTATACCAGCATGGAAGATGGGTCGGCCCATGAGTTTTGCACACCGACAGGGGGTCATAGATGTGTTACATTTCACCACAGATCGAAATCTGTTGATGAAATTTCACTTTGCATCCTGCCCCTATCGGGATTCGAACCCGGTACCTCCCGATCCAAACGCCAAAGCTTTAACCACTGTGCCATTTGGTCGGTAATTCACTAGTTATTTTGGAAAGTATATGTTGCGGTGAGAGTCCGAAATAACATGGAATACTCTTTTATCGAATTAGATCAAAATAATTTAGAATAATAGGGGCTTACGGCTTTACTAATTATAGAACGAGCTCGCCTGGACTTAGTCGTCTGATGGAGAATAAATGGATCTACGAGGATGTAGGCGAGAAGGTCGGCAAACATTTCGTCGAACCTCTGTACAATCGGTTTGTAATCGCGTAAACCAATTTAAACAATAAAAATTTCGGATATTTACCGATTTCGAACTTTAACCGTAACGTATATAATATTTACGAAAATAACAGCTAAAACCAAAAAGATTGTAAATTTAATTTCATATACAAAACCAGTTGACGGCAATTGCCGCCTTAAACAATTGTTTAAATTTTCCCTGGAATGTCCAGGCAGAATGATTATTTGGGATGCAATTTTATTCTATAGCCTTTTCCATAAAACCTTGTGGAGGTTCTTGCGAAATGTGATGGAAATACACACATATACTAAAAATGTGGCAGCTTCCGTAGAATCTCTTTCAATTTTTTGCAATTATTTGTTTTCTTTATTAATTACAACTGAAACTGTGCTCATCTAGCAATTTATCTTTCAAATTTACAAATTTTACATTTCTTAAACAATTCGATTTGTTGGGGTGAAACCCAATGGTTAGTCCCAAAATTAATTAAACCTGTCTAAAATACTAATTTTATTTTGGTATGTTTACTAGGTCAAGTGGCCTCGTTCTATGAAGCCTTCTTTCAACGACAGGGTTATCTATCATATGGCGAATATAGGGGTTTCCATGTTCCTGGAGCCTTATTTCGTGATTTGCGGCATGCTTTTTTATTTCATCTATGATGTATTCCATCTGTAAGTCCCTGTGAATGTCTTCATTTTTGTGTACCACGGAGCATTTACGATGCTACGGAGAACCTTATTTTGAAACGTCTGTATCATTCTGGCGTTTGTTTGCTTAGTACATCCCCAGAGTTGAATACCGTAGGTCCAGCTTGTTGTATATTGTAAGCTCAGAGCCTCTGCCTATGAGCCAATACATTTTTCTGAACCTAATATGAAATTCTTCTTTTTTTTTTTGACATGCTCTCTCCACTTGAGCTTGGCATCGAGAGTCATGCCCAGATATTTAGCTTTGTTTGCATATGGCACCGGTCGTGAGTTAATTACAATCGGTAGATGGGAAGCCTTTTGACATGTAAAGTTAATATGCGTAGATTTCGTCTCATTAAGCTTGATTCTTCAGCGCTTAGTACAGTTACAAACCTCATTGGTAATCTTCTGGAATTTGCTCGTTGCATCAGCGACATTACTTCCAATGGTCATGATTGCTGTGTCATCTGCAAAGATGGCTACGGTTCCTTCATCTGTTGTTGGAATATCCCTTGTATATAATAAATACAGAATTGGTCCTAAGACACTCCCGGTGTCCCGACAGAGAGTTCGGAGTTCGGAGTATTCATTCTCATATTTCACACGAAAATGTCCATTGGATAAATAAGATCTTAGTACGGCATAAAATTATCTCGGCAGATCTCTGTGCAGCTTGAATTCCAGTCCACTGTGCCAAACTTTATCGAATGCTTGGGCGACGTCCAGAAATATGCTGGAGCATACTTTTTTGCGTTCTAACGTTCTTTCAATAACGGTGGTGATTCTATACACCTGTTCAATTGTGGAGTGCTTTTCCCTGAATCCAAATTGATGTGGAGGTATTAGTTGTCGGTCCTCAATTATTGGTTTAAGTCTTTTTATAATAATTTTTCAAAGAGTTTTGACATAATTGGCAGCAATGAAATTGGTCTGTATGATCTTTTATCGTTAGGTGGTTTATCAGGTTTTGCTATCATGATTACTTCTGCTACTTTCCATTGCTACGGAACATATTTTAATCGAAAGCTTACATTTCTTATGTGTAATAGCTTACGAAAATCTTTATCTGGTAGAGCCTTGATTATTTGACAAGTAATCAAGTCATATCCTGGGGCTTTTTTAACATTCATTTTGCTTTTTATTTCTTCTTTTAATTCTTTGAGAGTTACTGGGCGTATATCAGAATCGTCTAGCTTTTGGATTCACATTATATTTTCATTGGCCGTTTGTCTTGGTAGTGGTCGGAAGGTATCCTCGAGATACTCCGCAATCAGATCAGCCTTCTCTTTAGGACCTCTTGCCCAGGTTCCATCCTCATTTTTAAGTGGAGGCACTTGCACTTTGGGTCTTTTGAGTCCCTTCGTCGCCTTCCACAGAGAATAATCAGACTTTTTTCATCGGTTAGGCTAACTAGATATCTGTTGATTGATGCATTTTTAACTTCTGTAAGAAGAGATTTGAGACTGTTACCTAAATTGTTAAGAATTGGTTTGTTCTCCGGTGTTCTAGTTATTTGCCAGGTTTAATGTGCCTGTTGTTTTTCTCTTAACTGGTGGGGATTTCTTATCGGCACCTGATTATTGATTTTTTCCTCCAACACCTCACGAAAGAGATCCCAATTTGTTTTTGAATTTGTTAATCTGGGGCACTCTCCCTTTGAATTACCATTTCACTGACTGTCATGTTAACCGGGGAATGATCCGATACTAGAGAATTACTGTCTTCAATGTGAATGTAGTTCTTGGATATACCTGTTGCTACATAAAAGTCTATTAGGTCAGGTATCTTCATTCCGTCACTGGGCCAGCATGTTAGGGAACCACCAGAGTAAAATTCACATTTTGATGTCTGCCCTGCTTGAAGCAATTCTTTACCTTTTGACGCCGTAAGTCTAGATCCCCAATAGGTGTTTTTCGCATTAAAGTCACCTCCAATAATAAAATCACGTCCAAGCGATTTAAATAGTTTAAGGTAGTCTTCCCTTTTCAAGTTATGCCGGGGAGGACAATATATTCCGATATATGGACGGTAAGCTGCCTGTGTTTAATTTGGATCCTTACAGTAGTGACTTGTATGGTTTCTTCTTCGATATTTGATTCTAAATGGTGTTTTATATTTTCTTGTATTAGCTATGCCGAACCACCTCTTGCTCTTTCCGCTGGATGATTTGAGTGATATAAGTTGTAACCCCGTATTTTAACAAACGAAGATTTAACTAGATGGCTTTCAGATATTAAGAAAATGTCGATTTTTTCTGAATTTAAAAATATTTCTATTTCTGGAATATGTTGCATAATGCCATTCGCATTCCAGATTGCTATTTTGAAAGTTGTGTTCTTACTTAACATTTTTTGTTGGATTGCGTTGAGCGAGTTGAATTTTCTTCGGATGATCAAGTATCATGTTGTTCAGATTACTTTGGTCATCTAGCCGCTTTGTAATAGCTGCAATGCTGTTCATAATGTTTTCCATAATTTGGTTACTTTCGGAGCCCATATGTTTGGTTGAACCCAAACCTTGCACTACCTGCGCAAATGAACTTCTTTGCCCTGTATTGCTTGGTTGTAGGTTTTGATCCATCTGATTTGCAATTTAAACCCTTCGATTTTCGTAATTTGGCGGTTGATTTCTTGTTTTATCTCTTAATTTTTGTAGTTGTTTAGCAACCTCACAGCCTCGATAATTTGCCGGTGTTATCCCTTACAATTTGTACACTTGGCTGACACATCTCTCCCTATTGTACATGCCTGGGTAAAATGATTATCTGAGCATTTTACACATCTTGGATCCCGGCCGCAATATCTTTGGGTGTGATTAAATGCCTGGCATTTCATCCATTGGAGTATGCGTGTAGTGGTTCTCCTCATTGGTCCAATGCTCACCTTCATGTGAAGGATTCCTTTTATTCCATAAATGTTTTGAACATTCTCTTTGTTGTCAAATACTAGCATACAAAGAGGGAGTCTGCGTCTTACTGATAATTTGGTTTACTTCCTGAATTTCTGTTCTCTCATTTTTAACAATATTCACAGCATCTAGTATTTTGAGATCTTTATTTTGTAAGTCTTCCATTATTTCTTTTCTTGAGCAAGTGTGATGCAAACCTCTTGCCATGACTTTTATAGGTCGGGCCTGTTTGTTCTCATAAGTGAACCACTGATACTTTTCAGCATTCAATTTCATAGATAAGGTTCTATGAGTATCTGAGTTCAGAGTATTAATTTTCCAAACGTCATTAATTAACGCTGTTACCTTATACTCTCCGATTTCATCAGTGATTGAATTTCTGTGTAACTGGTTGCACCCACAATATTTATTGAACTTCCTGGACTGTTTTTAAAGCATAATATACTGAATTTAAAAGCAAATCATATTGCGATTGGGGAAATTTCCATCGATTTCAAGAATCCCTAATCCCAAAAATGTAAAAATAAAAAAATAAAAATTGTCTCTGTCCGTCTTCAAGTCTGATGATATCTCAAAACGGCTGTGCGATTCGAATTGTTTTTTCACCAATCATTTTTTATTTTTAGTTCGGAGAATTCGAAAGATTATGTGATCTATACCTAGAGGGAGTTGGGGTATTTGCCATTGGATGCCATAGTATATCGTTTGAAAGGTTTTGAATCAGGCAGTCATTTTGATATCACTTTAGTATATAAATCCATTATTGTGGCGCTGGCTAACTTTTCGCTTATTATAGATTATATACTTGTTGCATATCATTGGAAAGGACTTAACGAATTTCGCAAATTTTGATGAAACACATTACTACTCTAAACTACCGATGTGTTGCTGGAAGAAGTTTCAAATTTTTTCATTCCCATATAATCATCTGACATATCATTTGAAAGGTCTTGGAAAAAGTTCCAATTTTGCAATCATTTCTTTAGTTACACATCCACAGTTTCGGTGCTGGTAGCTAATAGTTTAATTATTATGGAATATATACGTGTTGTATATCATTAAAATAGTCTTGAAGTATTACACAAATTTAAGTGATGCAACATTACACAACTACCGTTGTGTTGGCATGGCAATGAAAAAAAAAATGCTGCTCAAGCTATGGAATTGATTAATTCGATTTTGAGTGAACATTCTGTGAGTCATTCAGCAGTGAGGACAATCCTTGTGCAGGTACAGTAAAACAATTTGAAAACAAAGAACTTAAAGTTTTACTGGATGAAAATCCGAGAAAAAGAAATTGGGAGTTGGTCTTGACTTTCTTTTTGAATGTTTTTTTTATTTAACTTTCACCAATTTTTAAATCAATTTTTTTTAATGCATGTAATATGAAAATTCCTCGTAGATAGGTATAACTTTGTGATGAATTTTACACTCTGAAAGTGCTCTTTTAAACTTTTATGTGCTACTGTTCTGATACACTTAGAGTCAGAGATGCGGGAACGGATTATGCATTAAGGTGCTAATGGGGGCCATTAAAATTATTCCCAGCCTCTAACTATATCCGAAAATTGAGGATTAAGCAATACAAATTAAAATAACAAATAGCGGAAAGTAACAAAATCGGCAAGAAGGCAACAACTCAAATTTGGAAAATTTTAATTGCGCAGTCCATTATAAATGAGCTTCAACGCTCAAAACGGTTTGTGTAATTTGCTAAATTGTAGTAAATATAAATAAATAAATTGTATTTAAAAAAAACGCAAAACGAACAGAACAGTTAGGAGTTACTGACCATGCAATATCACTTTGATTGCATGTAATGGGAAAAATACAGAAGAAAGGAAAATGGGTTCCTCACAAACTGACCGAAGAAAACAAAAACCGAAGAGTTGACATCTGCATGAATTTGCTTTCTCGGAACACAAGAAAGAAAGAATTTTTTGCACAAAATCATTACGGGTGATGAAAAGTGGATTTTGTACGATAACCCTAAATTCAGAAAACCATGGGTTGATCCAGGCCAGTCATCAACATCAGTTGCAAAAATGAATATTCATGCCAAGAAGGTGTTACTGTGTGTCTGGTGGGATTGGAAATAAATCAAAAAATACGAGCTTCTACAACCTGGTTAAACTGTTGTAGCTGAACGTAACCAGGCCCAATTGATCAATTTAAGTGATGTTCTGAAAGAAAAAATACTATTTACGCACCAAGGAAGCCGGAAGATGATATTGCAACGCTCGTCCACATATAGCAAAATCAACCCAGGAACTCATCTTCTCCAGACTTGGCCCCCTCTGATTACCACTTATTCAGATCGATGTCATCATGTTTGAAAGACCAGCGATTCACGAAAGTTGAAGGTGTGCAAAAATGGCTGGATTACTATTTTGCTTCGAAACCACCAAGTTTCTATTTTCATGGACGGTAGAAACATTGCATAATTTGGACATTTTGATACATACTGGTTTTGACTTTAGGGTTGCCTCAGAAAGATTCTGGAATTTTCTGATACTGCTTGCTGGAAGTGACTTTAGTTTTTTCAACGACCACATTCCTTTTACTGATTTCGCACTTGTTTAATAAATTTTTCAGTTCGAAAGGTTATTTCTTTAAGTTTTTGGAAAACATTAAATTGGCGATTTTATTCACAAATTTCATTGCTTTCAATTTCTCTGTATTTTTAACAGCGTAAATAAAATAACCACTAAAATATGAGTTTTGAGAATCCAAAATTTCTATCAAATACAAAGTTTATTTGATGTTGCTGCTGTTTAAATTTGGAACAGCAGGTAAATCCTGGCATTGAATTAAAGTGGATTTGATTTAAATATTTTTGGTACTATGTAGATAAGAACTTGGGCGACATGACAAATCTAACCATAAATTATTCCAGATTTGTCTTCATATTTCAGGATTTGTTTGATACAAACATAATATGGCACAACATACCTCCATCACAAAATACTAAAATGATTCCACTTTTTCGTTATTTTCGCTACAAGAAACGCTAAATTTTGTTACTTTTCCATAAACATTTTCCGTTTTATTTTCTACCCGTGTATTTTATTAATGAACGGCACTGGCACGACACATCATAATCATATAAACGACATATTGTAATAAAGATTGTTAAAAGCATATATTGTATTGTTGTTTTTCTGTCTCGAGACAATTTTGACCTGTGGTATTATGTACAATTACCCACCACCTTAAAATAAAATAATAGCAATTGTATTAAAATAAAAGAATAAAAAAATCCAGTGAAAACAAAACAAAAACAGCGACGTCGAAGAGAAAAATGGGAAAATTGTTTATATTTTGGTGTGGTGGTTTTGGTTCATTTTTCACACGATATTCGTGTTTCGAACTTTATTTTTTTTTAACGTTCCTCGTTTTCGTTGCCGTTCTTTTTTTGTATTACACAGTGCTACTCTATACTTCCATAATACATATTATATAATAAATGGAAATGTTATTTCTTATAGAAATACATAAACCGTATATTTCGTATATGTACATGGAATAAGCTTTTAATATTATTTCATCTGTAAAGTCGTTATCGTTATTTAAAAAACAAAGTTTGCCGTTTTGAATACGAAATTGTGTTGTATGTATTTAAAAATTAACATTAGCTTATAGATTTTCGGTAGATACACGTATTCGTTGTACGTAAGACGCTAATAATGCAGTACCAATTATTTTCATTATGTATGATTGTGCTTAAGTTTTAAATACGATTGCTCATTTTGGATGGCATTATGCGCTTGACGGTTCGTTCTTTTGACTGGCACTTAAATTGGTCGAAATCATGAGCACGAATACATGAAACTTTTTGATTTTGATTCTGGAGCTTTCTCCCGAGTGTAATTTATATGTTTTAAATTGTAAACTGGGGCTTCGTCCAAATAGTCGAGTAAGTCAATTTTAAGTAAATTTTCGGTTAATCCAATTATTTTTTGATAAAATTATTTAATAAATTAATTGTTTAGGGTGCAGAAGGAATATTTTTTATGTCTGCTGTAAACCGCGAGCAGTAATGGAACATTTAAAAAGAAGAGAAACCGCTTCATTTTATAATTTCGTATAAGGAACATTCGAGCATGAGAATAAAATTAATAAAAATTGCCATCGCGTTAATCTTCTAAAATAAAAGCAAAACTTCGTAACTTCGTATAAAAAATGATGAAGAGGTACATAATTTTACTTTTATTAGGCTTTAATGTTAGTTAAAGTTATTTAAAAAAGTTTCACTTAAAATACTGGGGCGAGATTTTGTAACATCACATTTTTCGACGAAACATTTGTAACGAAATTTAAAATTAGTTTTCAAATCCCGTTAACAGATTGAATATCCCACTCTAACTTAATTATCATGGGTGATTTTAATATCGACTTCCTCAAGCAGAACGCATTGCTTGATAGGCTGCTAATTTTATTATCGGAACATGGTTTGGATAATATTCTTGAACCAACACGAATTACAAATACCACAGCTACTTGTATTGATAATGTACTCCATAGATTTGATCAAAGGTGTTTTCCGGTAGTTTCTTACAGTGTATTAGACCTAAAAATTTCAGATCACTGTTTAATTGAAATTAAAATAACAGGAACCTTTAACATTAAATCTAATTCTCGGCGAACCTTTGAAGTTTTACAGATTGATTTCAATAAGCTAAAGGAACTACTATTGTATGAAGTATGGACTGATGTTTATTCTTGCCTAGATGCTTCTAAGGCCTACGATAATTTTATTAAAATCTTTAAAGGTCATATTAAAAAAAGCACTTCCATTAAGTTGTTTGCCAATAGATCAACGAAGCTAAAGCCATGGATGTCTGATGATCTATTGAGACTTATACGTAAAAGAAATAATATTTGTCGCCTTGCAAAAAAACATAACAGCAACCGTAGATTGAAACAATATAGTTTGACGCTGTGTGACTCTGTTAACCTACAAATTGATATAGCCAAAAAAAGCTTTTATTCTCAAAAGTTCAGCAACAATGGTAGTGATGCTCGTAAAAATTGGAAAACAGTCAATGAAATAATTAACGGTCAGCCTGATTCAGTTGAAATTAAAGAAATTGTTAATCAAAGAGGCTGCAAAATATCTGGTCCAGTGCAGATTGCAAATGAATTTAACGAGTTCTTTACTAGTGTTGGTGATGCAAATGCTGCCAGTCTCCTCTTGAATGATGACAAAAATAGATTAATATGTCAATATTACCAATCTATAGATAGTTGCGTTTTTTCGGAAATTTCATCTGAAGAAGTGTATTTTACAATTCTTTCGCTAAAAAATAATTCAACTCCTGGTTTGGATGGGATTTCAAATAATGTTGTTAAAAAAATGTCCTGGTTCTTAGTTGATGTCTTATCTTTTATTTTCAATTTAAGCTTGGTAACTGGAATTTTTCCTACATCGTTAAAGCGAGCCTTAGTTGTTCCGATCTTTAAAAATAATGATAAAACAAGTATGAACAACTATAGACCAATCTCTCTACTTTCGGTCTTCTCGAAAATATTTGAAAAAGCCATAAAAAGTAGAATCGTTTTCTTCCTAGAAAAAAGAGACTTTTTCTCTCCTGACCAATATGGTTTTAGGAAAAATAAAAATACTGAACAAGCTATTGTATCTTTCCTAGAACAAGTAACTGAACATATTGATAAAGGGTCCAAGGTATCTACTCTATTTATAGACTTAACAAAGGCTTTTGACAGAGTTCAACATAGCACATTGTTAAAAAAGCTATATTGTTGTGGATTCAGAGGGATAACCCGGGATTGGTTGTCCTCGTATTTGCATGGGCGAGCGCAATTGGTTAGAGTAAATGGACAATTAAGTAAAGAGTTACCGATAAATGTGGGAGTCCCACAGGGTTCTGTCTTAGGACCTTTATTATTTTTAGTGTATGTAAACGGTATCTTTCGACAACAATTTCGAGGGTCTCCAACTGCTTTTGCTGACGATTTCTCGTTTACATATGCTAGTCCAAGTTATCAAGATAATATCATGCTCATAGATCATGATTTAAAAAGTTTGTCTATTTGGTTGGAAGCACATAATTTTGTTTTGAGTCACAAAACGAAATTATTACATTTTAGGGATACCTCATCGTTGTATCTTGAGACAACGTATCATACTTTCAAATGCAGCAGAAACAATAACACGCAATGCCCTCCTAATGACTGCTTCTTAGTGAACACTGTTGATGAATTTCGATATCTAGGTATTATTATTGATCGAGATTTAAATTGGAAAGCGCACACACAAGGACTGAAAACTAGACTATCATTGGTCTCCAGAAAAATGTATGTCTTACGGCTATTTTGTCCGCAATATTTACTTAGGACGATTTACTTTGCATTAGCGGACTCAATACTGCAATATGGTTTATCATGTTGGGGTAGTGCTTGCAATGCTACACTACGTCCTATCTACGTGCGTCAAAAGCAGTTAATCAGAATAATGTGCTTTAAACCATCTTTTTCGCCTTCGTGGCCATTATTTGAAAATCTCAGCATACTTCCTCTACGTCACATATTCGTCTTCAAGGTACTTAGAATATTCTATGTTAAAAGTGGGAATAATTTTGTGACTCATGCAGGGTATAATCTCAGATCAAATCATACTTTCTTGAAACATATTCCTAAGTTTAGATTAGATCTACGGAGAAACTTTATTAATATCGTTGCACCAATCATTTTTAACAATTTACCGTT
The DNA here is from genome assembly GCA_963691935.1 of Nephrotoma guestfalica. Lineage (NCBI taxonomy): Eukaryota > Metazoa > Arthropoda > Insecta > Diptera > Tipulidae > Nephrotoma > Nephrotoma guestfalica. The sequence goes on from OY829915.1 coordinate 246,898,526, forward strand.
TGATATTCGTAAGTGCGGCAACTTCTCTAGTTTTTCAATATACCTTAAAGAATGGCTTCATCAAACTAAAAATATTGACCATCTTTTTCAACTATTAGTTTAAAATATTATTGTTTTTGTTTTTATTGGTTTTAAAATTATATATGTTAAAATTAAATGGTGTAGTTTAAGAGGTTTTAATATATTCATGTGTAGTAATTAAGATGTAGTTATAATTTTATTATACAATTTTTGTTTCTCTCAATTTTAACTGTAAAATAATTTGATTTTAAATTGATTTTAATTTTGTAAATAGATTTCAAATATTTTTTTGTGGCTTAGAATCAGGGGACCAGTCACGTGATCTATTTGATCCAATGGTTCTCTTATCTTACCTTCTTAATCTTGTTAGTTTTAATAATGTTTTACACACAATATGTTTTATTTATAATGATTAAGCTGGTAATCGAAAAAAAAAAAAAAAAAAAAAAAAAAAAAATATGCAGAGGCCTCAACGCGATGATTGGTAGCCGGCTAGGCTCAGAGTTTGGCGTGGGAGTTGTCGAGGCTTGCATAATGCTTGCATACATCGCAAAAAAAAACTAACAATTATAAACGGCAACGAATCCTTTATGTTAAACGCTACTCCAAAGTCACCATCTACGCATACCAAACAATTTAGTTGCTCATATTACAAATAATTAAAGTGGACCTAAGCAAATAAAATCGAAAGGAGCAGATGCCAAAATTGAACGTCGATAAAGGTGAGCGACCAACAAAAAAAAAATACAATTGAGGGGGAAAAGAATACCCGAGATAAAAAAAATAAAGAAAGTAATGAAATCTGAAATGTTTAACTTATTTGAAAAAAGCTGAACTAACCGTCCCATCAACAAAAAACCCATGAAACAATATCGTTACATAAGAAATGTACGCGATCTTAAAAATTTCAAAAATTAGAAAAGCTGGTCTTTTTTTTTGTTTAGACAATTAATGAAAATAAAGACCACTTGTAAAAAATCAAAAGAACGATAACAATTAATTGATTAATGAAAAAAAAAACAAATATCAACCTTAATTTCAATTAACGTGAAGTATGCATTCCTCGTAGTAGCGGCATCTTTGATGACCTTGTTCCTCCACGATAAATTAAAATGGCACGTTGGCTTGATGTACTGTTCCGACAATGACCATACATATATGCGGGCTGCTTTAACCGGTCTGGCCGCAAATCGTTCCAGTCTCGCAAATAACCGAATAAAAAAATTTTGTGCTAGTCACTAATTTATAGATACGAGAAAAAAATTCAAGTAGACGATACGTACCTGTTGATTGGTATGGAGTCCCGTACCAACCTTCCTGGTGTAAAATGCCCGTTCATATTTCCAGGCGGCGTTTCCAGTGGCTGCTGACGCTAACGTCTGCGTTTTTGTCGCTCGAACTCTCCTTCAACCAGGCATATATCGTCGTAAAGCAATTCAGGCCAAGTTATCCTGCGTGAGTCGAAACCGCCTGGCGCCACCCCTCTCAACCTCTGACCAACCGCAAAAAAAACCCGCGAAATAGGTCGGACTGCCCAGCTTTATCGGATTACTGGATATACATTTTTTTCACTTCTATTCTCGTAATCCAAAAAAAAAAACCACCTTGTCGTTACAACACTATGGAGTACCGAAATTATAAGCAAAACTTATATATGCACTTAAATATCAATAAGAGTTCGGTATTGTTTCGAGGTTTTCGTTTTTTTAATATATTAATTTTTTTAATTTTTCACTATTCGGTTTACGATTGTGTCTCCCAGAAAAATGTTTTTGGTTTCCATTCTTATGAAAACCACTCAAAAAAACCATTTTTTTTTGTTTGTTTTTTTGGCTGTCACCTACGCCTCCGATTTCCAATTTTTTTCTGTCCCCTTTCTATCATTTTCGCCCATATACTCAAAATCAAACTATACAACAACAACAAGAATGTTATGGTTGAACAAACCCTATCTCACCCAAAAATGTCTCAATATTTAAGTACAAGGAAATTACCGACGTATTATTATTAACATACAAGGTGACGCCGCGACGTCAAAGGACGGTGTTACACATTCGAAAAGTTGGTATTTTGTAACATTTTCGACGAGCGATACTATCGATATTTACGTAAATAATAAGCATAGTGATACCGTGTGATATATACAGGGTGGCTGAGACCAAGTGTTACCAAATGAAAACGCTATAATTTTTTTAATTTTGATTATTTTTTATTGAAATTTCGTGGAATATGTTGAAAACATATTACATTTTATGAAAAACATGTTACTGCTCGATATGACCTCCTTTGGCTCTGATTATTTGATTCAGTCTTCCATAGAAAGCATTGCATGCTGCCCGAACGTGAGCTTGCGGAATTTCATTCCATTCTCGAACAAGAGCTGACTTCAATGCATCAACACTTTCGTATTTTTTAGTGGACACCTTACTCTCCAAAATGGACCATATGGAGAAATCCATGGGATTCAAGTCTGGTGAATATGGTGGCCATTCTTTCGTCGAAATCAGCCGCGGATCGCAATTTTGTAAAAATTGCTGTGTCGTTCGAGCTTTGTGTGACGGTGCCGAGTCCTGTTGGAATGTCCAACGGTTCGTACCAAAGTGTTTACGTGCACAAGGTAGCAAAGCATCGTTTAGGATCTTTTGGCGGTTCACCTCTTGGTTTACCTTGACTCCATGTTCGATGAAAATCAGAGGAGTGCGTCCATCTGCAGTCACTGCAGCCCAAACCATAACATAAGCTGGTGATTGCTTGCGCATGGCAACTCTTGTGTCCAAATTATCGTTGAACTTGTGCTCTAACTAAACACGATCATTTATTTATTCACATACTGTTGAATGGTGAAAATTTTCTCATCAGAAAATACAATTTTTGGAATCTCATCACGTTCGGCCAAGGCCTTCAATGCTCGTGTTCTTTCAAGCCTAACTTTTTTTTGTGCCTCCGTAAGATCTTGAACTTTATGTATCTTGTAGAGCTTCAACTGTAGTTCATTTTTGAATATGGTTTGAATGCTGTATCGTGAAACATGTAGACGTGCGGCTAATTGATTGGCACTTTGACGAGGATTTCGTTGGATTCGTTTCTTCACATTTCGTATCATTTCTTTTGATGTTGCTGTCTTTTTAGGACCGCCTCTGTTGCGTTTAGCGATGCTACCAGTTTCGTTGTATCGAGTTATTGTTCGATACACAAACATTTTATTCACATTCAAATGCTGGAGCTGACGAACTAATGCTGTTTGTGAATTTCCACCCAAATACAGTGCAATTACACTATTACGTTTACATTCCATTACGATTTTTTTATGAAGATATTAATTTAGAACAATTATTTGTTGACCACATGTAAACAACTAACCAAACTTCAATCTGTCAAAAAATTGACCCGCAAAAAAAGCAACTACACAAATGACAGCAGAGTGAAGTCAGTAACATTTGGTCTCAGCCACCCTGTATTTGTGATTCAATTTTTTTTAATTATTTTGAAAAATATATTATATTTTTTAATTTAACCATTTAATACAAATTGTTACTATCATGACACTTTTTACTCTCAGCCCCAAAAATACTTGCTATCACGATAGTAAAAAACTGTCATGACAGCTGACATTTTCGCGACTGAGAATATATATAATATGTACTTATAAAAACATGTTTGTGAAGTAAGATCAATTTTCCTATGTGTGTGAAAATACCTAAATTCAGTCTCAGACGAATGGGGTGGCAACGAAAGTATTGCTATCATGATATTTTCTACACTCAGCCCAAAAAATCACCACATATTTACTCTCAGCCCAGAAATTTTTACTATCACGATAGTTAAAAACTGTCATAACAATCGACATTTTCGGGGTTGAGAGTAAAAATGTATTGATTTTATTGTGCGGTGCACATCGTTTGATAGGTGAATGTTTAAACCACATTTATGATGTTTTTTTAGAATTTTTCTATATCTATGAGTTGCGATATAGTCCATAGAAGTCAGAAACTATTCGTTGGTCCAACTAGCGGGGCACATCATTTGATGGGTGAATGTTTAAGCAGCACGTGCAATTTTTTTTACAAATTTTATATGTCTAGGAGTTGAGATATGGTCCATAGAAGTCAGGAACTATTCGTTGGCCCAACTAGCGGTGCATGGACTATATCTTTACTCCTAGACATAGAAAATTTCTAAAAAAATTCGAGCTTGCTGCTATTCAAACGATATGCACAGCTAGTTGGGTCGACGAATAGTTTCTAACTTCTATGTACTATATCTCAACTACTAGACATAGAAAAATTTTAAAAAAAAAATCGCATGCTCCTTAAACCACCGCCTATCGAACGATATGCACCGCTAGTTGGGCCAACGAATAGTTCCTGACCTCTATGGACATCTGAACTCATTTTAAATTGAAATAAGCATGGAAATTATGATCAAATAATGCTGGGCACTTTTATATTGTTAGTATAGTTGACAGTAATTTTTTTATTTACTGTAATTTATTTAGGAGCTCAAAACGTTGTACATGTTTTGAATGACGAATCTAGTTTTATTTATAGAATTCCGTATGCAAACTTTTATCACATGTTTTTAAATTTTTTAAAAAGGTTCTTAGAATTTTTACTTATTAAATTTTAGAGAAGTATAGAGTAGCGAGACAAAAACTTCGATACATTATCGAAAATGTGATGTTATAACACGTCACCTCAGTACCTTTCCAGAAACTATTGCTTGTATAGGTGTCTTTTATTTTTTTTTAAAACCAGATTTTTTGTTGAAACATGGCACTCGACTACATGGCACGTTCAACATAAAAAACACATCAAGACCAGAAACTACTGTCTATATTGGGGTCTTTTGATTTTTTTACTAAACAATTTTTCGTTTAAGCTTTGTGCAACAATCGTTCCATTTATATGGTTGATCCTTGGAATCTACTAAGTGGCATAAAAACAGACCAAGACATTGCCAGAAATCACGTTCTGATGAAATTGCTCATTGAAGTCTTGTGTACCAAACGTTCCTAATAATGCCTTGTATTTTTATAGCCAAGCTTTAGAATCGACCACTTGGCATATTCAGTATAAAGTACACATCATGACCTTTTCAGGAAATCCTGTCTATATAGAGTCTTTCGGGTTTTTAGAATAAAATTGTTCGTTGAAGTTTTATGCATCAACCGTACCGATTAATGCCCGTTATTTGTATCGACCATTTGTCGTTTTTCTACATTTTTCCCAACTAATGTCGATTCAAAAATTCTACTCGAACAAGAAATTTGAAAATTGACATTGCAAATTAATTTGAACACAAACTATTTTTTCTTCTTCATATTTTACATATTTTTACATAATTGCGTTTAAGCAACGTTAAGGGCCACAAATTACGACACGACATATCGCTCATTTGCTGCAACAGTGACACATCTCAAAATTCACTCATGTCTAAGATATCCAAATCAAACGATTTCCAATAATTCATATTTAATGAATTTAATATTTTTTATTATTTTGTATCAAAACATTCTCTCTTATGTAGTTATTTCTAGCAAATTAGGTAAAATTCCATATAAAAATCACTCAATTCGCTAGAGAAATTAAGATTTTAAAATATTGGGAACTATCCTAAGAAAATTTACAAAATATTATTATTGGATTATAAAAATTAAGAACCGAGTGAGGATGTAGGAATAGAAAAAAATTGTTTTAGTAATGAGAATGAATTTTTATTTAGTTTTGAAAAACGCTATTTTTACAAACAATTTTGAGTGATATTTTCAAATCGCTCTACTGAGAAATTAAACATTTTGGATTGTGTCACTCTTACAGCAAATGAGCGATATACACGGTTACCATGTCGCTCATTTGTTGCAAGAGTGACACAATCCAAAATTTTTAATTTTTCAGTAGAGCGATGTAAAAATATCACTCAAAATTGTTTGTAAAAACGGCGTTTTTCACAAGTAAATAAAAATTCATTCTGATTACTAAAACAATTTTTTTTCTATTCCTACATCCTCACTCGGTTCTTAATTTTTATAAATCTTTATTATTTTGTAAATTTTCTTCGAATAGTTTCCAATATCTTAAATGTTAATTCTTTACCGAATTGAGTGTTTTTTATATGGAATTTTACCTAATTTGCTAGAAATAACTACATAAGAGGCTATGTTTTGAAACATAATAGTAGGGAATCGTTTGATTCGATTATCTTAGAAATGAATGAATTTTGAGATGTTGCAGCTAATGAGCGGGAATATCACAGGAATATTTGTCGGATTTACTGACTCACGTATCACCCATTCTGTACATAACAAGATCCATGTACATTATCTCAAGATCTACATGTCACAGCGTTAACCATTTATTTGGACGTTATTATACCCAAATTAAGTTTTTCCGATATTAATTTATTTTTTACCTCGAGTTATTAAAATGAATTAATGGGTTGATTACCTAAGCTCACCGGCACGTACAATCAAGAAAAATACTTATACATGTGTATTATTTTTTGTTGTGCTTTTTTGATTCTACATAGTTCCGATATGGGTTTTCCTTACACCGAAAATAATAATGAAATCGAAATAATACAGAGACATCGGAATATTTGGAGGTACGGATAAGAGAACGTGACCCAAATAAATGATAAAATGTAATATGCAGAAAGCCCATTGAACCAAAAAAAATTTTCTTTTATAGATTTTCCTTAGAGAATATATAGAACATGTGAAAAATGTGTGCTGACAATAGTTACCGGAAATTATATGGGAAATCTAATAATGGTATTTTGATCGGGGACAAATTCGTGTTTAGAATTAAAACACAAATTTGATTTGCAAGTAATCGGGTTGGAAGTAAAAATTATTGACTTCGATTTTTATTTTCTGCGGTAGATCTGCAAATAATATTCAATTTACTCATTTTTACTGTACAATCTAAATTCTATAATTGATCAATGTTTTTGCTAAACATATTCATATCTTAAAAAATGTCGCAAATATCATATTCCCGTAAGTGCAAACGCTCTTCTACAAATATGCTTCATTTGAAATTGAAATAAACATTTCGTAAATTGTAAACAGGTGAGAAAATTGGAAAAACGATATACCCCAACATATAATAAAAACACCTAAAATTGTATTTCTATATTTCAAAAAATATGTCATGTTGTTCTGCAGTAAAATTTTTCCAATAAAACAAGATTAAATGTAAATATATATTGGTGGTGTTATACGGTGAATTTTCATCCCCTTCATAACAAAATAAAAAAAAAACACAAAAGTTAAATTTGCATAAAACCATAGAGATTTCGTTTTAAGAAAACAATATATGATGTACCAAAAAAGTTCAAGAAAAATTTATCTTAAAAAAGCTTGCAATATACGATACCAACATAATGTTTCTTATTTATTTACGATGCACTCTACTTATGAAGACAAATTTATCTGGAATTGTGTTTTATTTGCCCCCCAGTTAATTAAGTTATTTTCACTTTAAACACCTTTTCAAATAAACTTATTATTATTTTTAATTAAATTTAGAATTAAAATTTTTTTCATTTCTCCTGTGCTCTCATTATATCTGCAGAAAACACTTAACATTACAGAATGTGAATTTATGTTTCTGCACAGATGCATCTGGTAGTCTGTATGTATATGATTACAACAATATCACCTTTCGTTGTATTGTACTGCAAGAATACATAAATTACTGATATTTGCAAGAACTGTTTCATTTTTATCGGGTACTTAGCATTCTTTCGGCCTTCCGTGATAACCATATTCCATTATAGTTAATGGGATTTTTTGTGGCTCTTTGGCTATGTTACCGACATTTCCAGCTGTAATATTCATCAACAACAAATTATATAACAATACCCAAGAAAATTGTTTATCAAATCATTTAGTAGAAAGTAAATTCGAGACAAACAAACAATTTTATCACGACGCGAACCTTTTTTTCACAAATCTGCTCCTAAATATAGTACTCAGTATACATCAAATTTAAGCTCAATGAATTGAAACATAATTGACTTCCAGTCTTTTCCTGTTTTTCATTACAAATAAAAAAAAAATAACCATTTCAATACAACGAGCATATCGCAGATAATAATTTGTGTGGCAACAGATTTTTTTATATGCGTCAGATTTTTTTTTATGACTTTCGTTTTATTGTTATGGTGGCGCGGCAGCCTATAATAAGTGTGCAAATGGGAAGATAATTTTCTTTTTATTCTAACTACTCGAATATATAAAAATATGTATATACAAGCTTTTAACCGAAATATTCAATTGTTTGCAGACCTTTTTCACGCTCGTCTTTGTCTATTTGTTGATTATTTTCATTTTCCATTTAGTCGCCTTCATAATATTTATTGGTACATAAAAACTGAAAAGTGTCGAAAGTCGCTCTTTTAAGCAATCTAAAATTAAAGCTTTTAAAAAATTATATTTTGTTATTTCAAACTTGTTTAACGTTGTAAACGAAGAAGCAGACTCGGTGGCAGCACTTGGTGGTTGTCAGACAAATATTTAACCATGTACCGTCTTCAAACTTCAAAAGCTTTACAAGGTTGGTAATTTCGTCTATTTTTTCAAACAACAACCCCATATATTCGTCAATTCGGGTATTACTCAGATAACCCTCGTAGATTTAAATGTTTAATTTTTATTTCATAGTAGTCTGGCATTTGACGAATATTGGTTGGTTTTTCTCGATTGTTTACCAATTACACTACAATCAAATTAACATTTGCTTCGAGATAAGTCTTTGCTTACCCGTTGTTTACGAATACATTAACCTGCTAAACAGTAAAAAATTGGAATCAATTCACCTATGACTAGAATATACGGAACGATGTTCTCAGATTATTTTTGCATGTCATTGAATTTCTATGGTCCTTAATGATCAGTTTCCAAATTGCTTCGAATTAGATCCATTTTAGCAGCTTTAGACAGATCGAGTGTGCTCTAGTTATAGGGTTTTCCAATAAGAGTGATATGGTTTCTTTAAAAAAAATTGTTGCACTTGCTGTGTGGCACGTAGCCCCGTCTTGTTGGAACCAAATGTTGTCAAGATCAACTTCTTCCAATTTCGGCCATAAAAAGTTGGTTATCATCGATCTATACCGATCTCCATTGACAGTAACGGTGTTACCAGCTTCATTTCGAAAAAAATACGAACCACACCAAACTGTCAATTTAGGTGCATGTAATGGTTTTTCATGAATAATTTTTGGATTTTTTTCGCACCAGAATCGACAATTTTGTTTATTTAACGCACCACTCAGATGAAAGTGAGCCTCATCGGAGAAGATGATTTTCTTAAAAAAATCGTTATCGTTTCCAAGTTGTTCCAAGGCAAAATCAGTAAATTCACGACGTTTACGATGGTCCAATGGCTTCAGTTCTTGAGTGAGAACAATTTTATACGGATGAAAACCCAAATCCTTTCTCAAAATCCGCCAGGCTGTGGTTTGAGACAGTCCCAATTTTTGAGAACGTCTTGGAATTGACAAATTGCGGTCTTCAGTAACACTTGCCTGAACGGCAGCAATATTGGCATTACTTCGAGCGAATCTTTATCTTATTGGCACTTCAACATTATGTAAAGAAAATGTGCGCTCAAAATTTTCAACAATTCGACGAATAGCGAGCACACTTGGACGATTATTGCGACTATAAAATGGCAACAGCGCACGAAAAGTTGCAATAGGAGAACGATTATTTTGATAATAAAACTGAATAATTTGTAAACGTTGTTCTTGCGTATATCTCACCATGATGAAATTGTAAACATGACTGAATACAATGAAACAAAAAATGACAGATCATGACATATTACAAATGACCGAAACGTCACTTAAAAATCATATCATTCCTATTGGAAAACCCTATATAATTGTTCAATATTTTAGAGGTGATTATCTTTGTGCCTATTAGTTTTGTAAAGGAACTTTTCAGAGCTTAGTTGGTGATTATTAAGATGGTCCCAACTGGTACAACTTTTACGTGCAAATTAACCAAGCGGGAATCACCTTTTTATAAATTAGCCGTAAGTCGGCAGTCAGAAAATTGTAATAATTTTATGTATGAGTACTCTACCGCGACCTTTTCACATAATCGATGTTTGTTAATCAAACTCTACGATTTTGCCTCAGCTTTGCGTTACTTGATGAGTATTGGGCGTGCATAGTCCAAGACACTGTGCAGAAACGGCCTCGAAGGTATAACACGATGCGGTGGAGGATTGGCCATCAGTTGCTGGCTCGTCGTTGCGTTAAGCTTGGCCCAAAACTCGAATGCCCAATTGCGCCCGGGTATGGTGATGAAGTCTCTCGAATGTGTTGTTCTGCTGAGATGTCGATGCTGGATAAAACGTCTGCAGAATGCCTTGAAGTAATTTGCCGCACGATGAATGTCAAGCGCTATCATTAATTTGCGATCATTGATTTTATTTTTCGTTCGTTGATGTTAGTGTAAGCCTCGGTCGTTCTTTCTCGTCGTCGTTTACCTTGACCTTCTCACAGCCAAGCAGCACATTCCCACCACAGCGGATGGCTGTGTAGTAATGAAGGGTCAACACCACGAGCCGCGCAATCTGCGTGAATATGCTTGGCGTCGACTTATAATTCCAATCGGTAAGTTGAGTGTAATCCAATCACCACTTACGAGTCGGTCCATACTGGTGGTGTAACCTTGGTCTTTGATGGCAGCATTTTGATTCTGGCGGATCCATCTGTACATCTGTACACCACCGATGCGTACGCTTTCTCAGAGGCGTCGCTAAACCCGTGAACTTGTAGCTGTCTGTGAGTTGTCGAATGATTTATCTAGCGATCGATTCTGATGATGATTTCAAACTATCTCCATAAGTGGTCCTTCTTAGAGCGATTAATTTTGGGATCGCTTCATTCCACGATATGCCGAGTACCATAATTCTTGTAGTATGATTTTTGCGATAATTATGGTAGGAGATACCAAGAAGTCGCGGAATTCGATAAATTTCTCATTCAGAAGCTGCTGACTGTTTGAGGACCACTTCCACAGTTCGAAGCCGCCACATCTGAGTAATTCCACCATTCGCCTCTGGTCCTCGATTAAATCAGCGATGTTGTCTGAGCCCGTCATCAGGTCGTCGACATACAAGTCTTTAAATGCCATTTGCACTTGGAAATTTTCGTGCTAGCTCTAAGATGGTGCGAATTGCGAGGTACGGATGCGCTGGTAGTACCGTATGTGTCGGTGCACAAACGAAAATATTTTCATGACGTTCTGTTGGACCTTGGGAGCAATGCAAAGCTTCTGGTTATGCGATATACCGGTTGATGTTGTGTGCGATGCGTTAAATATTACGCGCAGTTTGCGTTGCATCATACTGTGATGCGAGAGATAGCACGTCTGGCCCGTTGAGTTGTTGTGTTCTTCTGACATTGCCTCCATGTAACTCGATTCTAGATAATTCTGCTGTACTCAGAATGTATAGTTGATCGTTTTTAGAAAACCTGCGTTCCATATGGCGTAGTCGAATTACATCCTCTCGTGACTTTCCAAGGAGTAATGAGTTCTCATTGAATGGCAGGGATACGGTGTAACTTCCATCTTCCTTGCGATAGTGTGTCGACTTGTAGTACCCTTCACAGTCTGAATCATCGTGTGTGAATACTCGAGGTGAACCAACCACTTCGATTTCCCAAAATGACCTGACCGTGTTGCCGATGGTGTTATAGTCCTCGATGGTTGTCATTGAACTAGATGTGTGATTGGTTGTCCACAGCAGCGTGTCTGTGCTCTTCTCGACTACGAGGACTGTGATCGAGATGGAAAATGTAGAATCGATTCTGAAGTGTATTACGGATTCGGTTATTGAACGGGACGTGGTCACCTCGTTCGCAAGCTGACCTGGGATTTCGAATCCAACAAAGATCAAATGACGTAGTTTTGGTGCTATAGGGCGGCGATTCGACGTAAGATGATTTGATATTCAGATTCGAATTGTTTAATAGCGCGTGTTGTTTTTTGTTGCAAATCCGGCACAAAGAAAGGCTTTGCAATTAAAACTCTTTGCTCGCACAAGATTTGTTTTTTTCGAATGTTTAGAGGTTTGAATTGGTTGTACTGGAACACGCTGTGACATCCAGCAAAAACTTCACACGTGAAGATGCGAGAGCCCAAAGTAACTGCGAGTGAGCGAGTTAATTGCGTGACATGTTAGCGAGGTGCTCGAGTGCGCGACGAATGCGATGATGACGGAACTTCTTGATGTGACTGTGGTGCCTTCAATTGTGCTTTAGTCATGGAAATCATGTCCAGTGATTGCCATCGGGTTAGTGACATTTCCAAATGTCGATGGGTTTCTGGTTCCAGCTTCTCTGCAATGATATTGATTATGATGATATCCCATATGCGGGGGGGGATGATGATATCCCATATGTGGGATGCGAACGGTATGGGCCGTAGTATCAAGGATCTTGCGCAATCCCACGGATGATTCGATTGGTAGTGTAGGCATGGTTATGGACCTTCGAAGGTGGCTGTCGATGATGAACCGGCGGTGCTTGTGTCGATCTCGAAAAATGATATTCTCTTTAATTTACTTGTTCTAGCCAAGCAGCAATCTCGTTCTGAATATTGCCATATTACTTTGTAAAATGCGTAATTTTATTTCTTTCATCTGGCTTCGAGATAACCATTGCAGTTGTCGTTGGTGCTGCTCATAGATTTGAGCAACATATTTCGCCTTCTGATAGAGTAGCTTTTGCGAATTGATCTGTTTATGGTTGAGAACGAGGTCGATGAACAAATTCTCAAATTTGGCCCGATTCGTGTAATCGACGTCGAAGACTGAAACCTTGATTCAAGACAGCTTTATACGGACCGACGGCTGCACGTGAGTTAGCTTGGAGTCACCTTGCGAGTTCTTGACCGTGGCTGATAGCTGTCTCTGTATGATTTTCAAATTTGACGCTGCAACAAGGTAATAGTCATCCGCTTCATCGCGGAGATGTCACGTGATCGATCTGCGTCTGAATGAATTCGTTGGTTATTCCTGATGTCTTGATCGAGAGCTTCTTGTTCTTCCTCACTGCTCGTTGGAGGATCCGCTGTAGCAAGGCTTGCTTGACACGACTTGTCATTGCACCTATGAATTATGTTCGTTTTATCGCCAGGAAGTCACTGTTTCACTAATTTCAGTAGTCACGTCAATACAAGAAAAATATTTATTGATTGTTTATTCGTGCCATGTTGCTCGATTGAAGGTTGAAAACAAGAAGAAAGTTTTCCACATGGATGGAGGTCATTTAGACAGCTGCAAACATTTTGTCCGATGTTGATGATTTATTGAAAACCGTGTTGCCCTCGGCATTTGGTTGTGTAGTGCCCACCGATAGGTGTCATCTCCGACTGTCGTGAAGACGTTTGGTGTCATTCCCAACAACCAGAATATTTTCGAAATTCAATTTTGACGTTAAATCTTCATTTATTTGTATGTTTTCATACAAAATATCTAAGCCAACTTTGATCATTTTTCGAACTTTTTGTGTTAGTTCGTTGAAATATGTTAGCACAATTGATTTTACCTGTCGAATTTTATGGTCTTGCACCTGTGTTTTTCATCGGATTTTGAAAATGGCATATGCCATTTTAGAGTTGTAAAGTACGCTGTCCACACCCCGACTTCAATACACATCGCTTTTCGCAATGAATAAGGTGACCTCAAGCCAGTCAATTAACGGCCTGTCATCATCAAAGTCAAAGAGATGATCTCAACACCCTCTCCATCATCTATTGCTGGCTAGTATCGCAGATGAAAAGCAATAATACGTCTGGTGAGTCTTCCTATTTCTAGATAAATTTTCCGAATAGTTATTCTTGGCCTTTAAAATATTGTTCTTAACGAGCAAATTTTTGGACAGGTTTTATGGCAGGCCCAATTAGCCGATTTTTACTTTCTATGCTGTTCGAATAGCTTTTCTCAAGGTTCAGTTATTTTATTATTTACTATTTTAAAGTGAACGATCCTTCGTGTTTTGGTATGGTGTTTGTGCATTTTGAACATTTTCTTAAGATGGCGTACCTCTTGTACCGTATCAGCTTGTTATACCAACTCAGTCAAAATTTTAAATATCAATACATCTGTGTTCCGGAACCAACCTTTTGGCTTACAGAAATAGCTCTGAGGTTAAATAATTCATAATTCAATAATTTTTGGTGATGTGAATTGATCAAGAAAAATGATCTAAACAATTTTAAATTAGTTTGGAACAATACCAGCCAAGATCGGTTTTCCAAAATTTAAGCGGAAATACCGATTTTGACAAAATACTATGGTTTGCAAAAAAAATTGGCCTCCGTACAGCTCAAACGGATTGATTATTTGGGATGAAACTTCCATAAATGAGGAAATTCTTGCGAAATGTGATGGAAATCTGTGTACCGGAAGTACTGGCAACTTCCGTGGGAACTTTTAAATTTTTTTGCAATGGCGCTATTCAACATTCTTGTCAAAATTTGTACATTTACTAAAAACGACAAATACATTTTACCATCAAACGAGCTTTCAGTAGCGGAACCTTATATAAATCGGAAATACTTAAAATTATTTTAGTTATCTCCGCCTACGCTCCACAGGATCGTGTATCCTTTATGATTTATGTATCCAATTGTTAGGTCATAATTTTTAATTTAATTAATATTTCATAATTAATTATCTTAAATTTGAATTTATTTTAATACAAAAACATAAATATTTAGCCCTGTTTGGCTTCATTTTGATAAATTTTCTATTTGATTTGCACAAAACCAACATAAGAAATCATCTCGTTTTGGTGTCGGACGGTCGGTCGGTTCCCATAATTTGGTATGATAATGCCCCTGCTGTGATTTAAATGTTTCACAAAGAATATTTTATAATTTATTTTGTTTGTTTTAAACAAATAAAAACTTATAAATATTTAATGAATATTAATCATGAAAGATAAAATTTAATAATTTATAATGGAAAAGTTGCAAAAGTTTTTCCAAATTTTTTGGTTTGTGTCTTTAATTCCAGATTTTCGTTTCAATTGATTTCGTGACTGTGCACTTTTCCAAACAAAACTACTAAATAAAAAAATAATTTTCATCTATACACAATGCAAAAAAAATGTTAGGACATTTTTTTACTGTGCGGTGTTGTTTGGTCGGTAGAATGCACCCACCTTACGTTATGCATATTTTATACATAACAAATCTCTCGGAGGTGGGTGTGAGTCTGTATAAACATTAGTCACAATTTCCCGGGGAAATTAGGTTAAACCAATACACTGATTTAAGTATGTTTGTAAATATTCTAAAGAAGATTTAAATCAAATTCGTTAGACAAATTGAGCGAGATTATGCAAAAAATGTACACAATAGAAATTTATTGCTGTACAGGAAGGACAAAATAATGTCGACAATTTAATGTTAATGTTATACACATTTTATTTTTCTATTATATACGATACAAGAACGCCGACACTCCCTTTTTGCGGTATATTCCCGCGACCCATAAAGCAAGACAAAATATAAAATGTAAAATGTATATGCCATCATATTTTCCACGAAAATGGTATTTTCTTTAATTGTGGCAGAGGAATAATTTTACATAATCCTATTAAATCTCTTGTTCTACGAGTACTTTATACCTTTGTAAGTCAAAAAGACTTTTGTCTGTAATACACGCGAATCGTCTGTTTCTTGTACTCTGCCCCCAATATACGGAAAAATTGTGGAATTAAATCTTTGTGTAGCATGACCGGAATTGTTTGTATCAGAATATTGAATTTTTGTATCTGGTAATTATTTTAATTTATCTTAGCAGGAAATGTATAATATTTATGTGAAGTAAAATTTGATGCCCGATTGATATCCTGGAGTGAGAACGGAAATATCAAAATCACATTTCTTACATAAGTCTTGTTAAGTAATTTGTATTGTTGTTGAAAAAGCTTTTACAATCTGATTTTATTTATTATGTTAAATGCAATCTCATTTACAAAATAACAAAATCGATTCTGGGTATACAATGTCTGCTGAGCATTTCGATTTCTTTTGATATTCAAAAAATGTTTCGGAAAAGTTTGGCAAACTGTCAAATTTTTGATTGGTTGAAGGTTAAATTTATAAGTTACTTTACATATATTTTGTAAACTCTTCCCTAGTTTCGTAGAATGAAATATTGATTCACACTAACATTGAAAGTTGGACAGACGCTATGATATACGACGAATAACAAATTGTGATTAAGTTAGAATTTGTTTTATGTTTTAGTGTTATCGTGTCTGCCTAGTTTTAGGCTGGGTTTGTCCAGAAAATGTTTGATTCACATACAAAACAATGCCGGATAACGGGCGTGAAAATTTTCACAATAAGGAGTTACACAGTGTCTCAGAAAGTGATTTAGGAAATTAAATTCATTTAATTAATGGATCCTAAGCTACGCGATTACCGGAAATCAAATCTCATATGCTAGATTTGAAATGATCACCTTTAGTTGTGGATAAATTTTGAAATAACGTTGGAGAAATTTGTTATTTTATTTTTAATAGTTTATTGGAGCGGATTCCGGGTTCTAAAATTTTTTGCTGTACTGTTTTTACAATTCAAATTTCAATAGCATGCGGGGAAATAGAATAACATGACAGGAATTTTAATTTGCGAGGATTGGCCCTATATTTTAATTTACTGGGTATAGTTATCTACTATGCAGGATAACAAAACAAGTACTTTCTTCTTACTCTACCAAAGAGAGCCGCATGAAAGTCCACACACACACACACACATCTTATCGTCGTCACTCCTTCAAATGTTAGTTTGAAATCTAGAAATATTTGAGATAAATTATGCGTACGGTCATTGAAAATCTTATATGACCTCCAACAAAGGTGTTAAACAGCTGATTCGAACAGTGGGGCAAATGAGGGTTAAAACGCAATAATTCTTATTTCGGATTGACGCCGATCTTTAAGAACGCCATTCTTAATAAAACTACTAACTTTATAAAGTCAGAAAGACCGCAACAAAATGCGCCAAGTTTAAAAGTGAAATGGCTTTTACGTTGTTTCAATGTAATTACGGACTCTTAGAGTCCGATATATACGTACAACCTATCTCGTATGTTCTTCGGTAAGGAGACGAGTATAAACGTCACGAAAATTTATCTGCTCTTTAAAAATAGTTAAGTAAAATACCTGTTACATTCAGGTTTTGTATAGTAAATTGCAAAATATGCAATTTTCAGCCACGAGCCGGAACAGTTTCGTGTCGCATGACCCTTGTATTGTAATAAAGTGTTTGTTTTTGAGACAACAATCACTAATTCTATATTATCATATAAGAAATATATGAACGTAGAATAGAAATGTTTAAATGTGTAAATTTCTCCTCCTATCCATTGAATCCATTTTGAGCGCACATCAAATTCTCGAAGATATAACTTCCATTATATTTACTAAGCTCTCTTCTTTGAGGCACTGTTCTGTAATAACACACCCGCCATAGCCATACGGGCTTGTTAGATTTTGGACGAACTTGTTTTGGATCACAGATCCACATGTAGCTATTACACATGATATACTTACCTTATTAAAGTTAACCGAAAGTTTCCAGCCTGTCTTAGATTTTTCAGTCGAAAGTAATCAATTCCGATCCGTTGATTTATGCTCATCTAACAAAACATATCAGCCGAAATTTTTCAGCCAGAAAAGAAAATATATTTACGGCAACAATAATAAATGGTAGTGTTTACAATTGTGAAATTAATTTATTCGATTTACACGGTTAAAAATAATATTTTTTATAACCTACTGGCCCGTTTATGTGGTTAAGAATTTGTTTAAATTTGTTTATTGTTAAGAATTTTTACTTAGAGAAAAGAAGGAACCAGTTTAAACTATTTAAACTGTTTATTATTTTCCGAAATATTTGAAAGTTTCAGCTTAAAAAAACACCCGGTATACTATATTTAACCGTCATTTAATCGTATGTTTGTGCCCAGAGGTTTTAAAATTGTTTTTTTCGAGTACTAAAAATCGATTACAATTAGATTTTGGAAAATTCATTTCGGAGCTCTCGGCGTGACCTGGGCCATTTTAAATCTTTTTTTTTGCTTGATGATTTTGATAAAAATTGGTTAGAGGGGTTTTGAGTGCTAATATATTGCAATGGATTTCTGTGAACTTTATTTAGACGGTCTTGCAATCGGTACGATCTTGATAGAAATTGTTTAGACACAAAAAAACTAAGTCGTTTCTAAAACGACTGAAATGAAATGCTAGAGTCTGGTGAAAATGAGAATCTAATATAAATTCTGGACATGTCGTTGGAAAATTGTCGATTTGAGTGGACCTGTATTTGGTGATATACTAGTTTATCAAGATATAATTTTTTGTTTTTGTGATCCGAAAAAAGAAGCAACTGGTATTTTAATTAGGAGTTAATGCTATAAAAAGTCGCTCGGTGCTACAGGATGGCCAATCAAAAGTCAATGGTTTTTGTTATCATAAGACGTGATTACGTTTACGATAGTGCATTCCACTTGCCTTACGCATACTGCGTATCTTTTAAATGCCAGATACCTCACATATTGTGTGTGACGAGTAAGTAACTAATACTAGTCGACTACATCTACTATAAAACAATAACGAGTAAAACTTTTCCGTTTATAATTACAATTCTCAAAGCTTCAATTAAAGTTGAATTTTTATCCATTTGGTTAATACACAATTCGTCGTCGTATATGCGAGAACCGCACGAGCAACATAAAACTATTATCCGGTTATTTCGTTGTGTTTTTGTGCAGTGTACTTTAAGACGATGATAACCACAGATAAGAAATATTACCACAAGGTTTTTTTTTATTTTAACACACCAAACCGAGCGAAGCATCACTTTTCTATGTAATTTTGTAAAAAGAACTAAATTAAGAAATGCTACAAGCTTTTTATGTTCTTTGTTTATCTGTATATAGTACAAAACATATAAAGATGCTGTGGTTATTTTCTCTTGTACTTCCTCATGCTCCTGGTTTGTTTTTCGTCTTGTACGTACATATGTAAAATACAACAAAACAAAATACTTGTTCTTTATTTTAATCGGATATTTGACATCTTTTCAGTATCTTTTTCCGTCGTCTTCCATTGTTTAACATCACACAGTACATAACGATTTTTTGGTAAATCGGTAGCGTTACATTTTATGTCTAATACTTAGTAATTATCACAGTTTATGAGATGCAGCGCTCTATGCACCAAATCCACTTGAACTAAAGCCCAAATAAATTTCAAACCTCGTCCCATACAAAAAATTGTGTCGAGCACAATATAATTTCATATAATGTTTGGAATATAAGCAATAGACATAAATGGAAGCAAGGAGGAGGGAAAAACCACCGGATTAGCTGTACGACAAATTTTGTATTTTTTTTTTTGAATTATGAAATATTTTTGTTGAAGAGCTTAATCACGAGTACACCATGAAACCAACAAAAATTTTCAAATGACAACAAATTGCAACAAACAGCATCTCTATATCTGAATGTACTTATTGTAGCAGTCGAGTAAATTCTAAATTTATTAAATATATTTAATCCTTTTGCAGCAAACATCGTATGATAAAACTCAACAAATAGAATTAGTTTGTAATCTAACAAAATATCATAAAATAATAATTTAATGTTATTTAAATAAAGATTAATATTTTCATGTATATGATGCTTCAGGGTTACGCAAGTAAATGGCCAAGGGACATATTGCTCAGGAAATAAGGAGAAGAAACAAAACTTAATTTTGACACTCCTACCTGCTTGAGCTACAAATTTTTGTTTGCATGATAACTAAACCCATGCACATCGAACCAGTCAGCGAAAATGAGCGAGAATTGGCTGCAAATTATGGAACAACATGACATTTCATACCTCCAGCTTCACCCTATTTTTAGAAGTCTTTGGGAGGCGGCAGTAAAATCGGTGAAAAAACATTTAATCAAGGTCATTGGAGAAGCAACACTGACTTTCGAAGTACTATCAACAATCACCTCAGAAGTAGAGGCTTGTTTAAATTCAATACCTTTGGCACCAATAACACCTCCTCGACATTTCCTAATCGATGTACCGTTACGATCAATTCCACAAGATGCTATGTCTGGTACAAACATTCACGGCACATCATGATGGGGACTGGTACAAAAAATCAAGCCAGATTTTTGGGTAAGATGGCAATCCGAGTACTTAAATCAACTTCAAGATAGAAGAAAATGGTCATCTGAACAACCAAACATAAAAGTAGGTAACCTTGTAAAGGTTCGAGTGTATTACTTCGAGGTCCGAGAGGGGTCTTCATAAAAAGACCAATCCATAAACTGCCACCATTACCGCCACGCCAACAGTCAATCATCAATTACAACCAACACCTATATTACGGTTCCGCCCCATAGAGAAGTTAAACAACAAAGAATGCAACAAATTAATCGAGTATTCAAGAAAGAAACTTTCTGAATTGAATTTTCTCCGGCTACATCCAAAACCAAAATAAATCCATTGCCAACAGATGCCGGTATATATTTCTATAACACCGGAAAGGTCAATCTGAAGGTATTACGCTGAAAGATTATTTTAAACTACAATTTATCGAAAGTCTAAATGTATGAAATTACATCGCAAAATACACTTCTCATGTTTACTTATAAAGAGCACGTTTTCGATATCATGACTCAAAAGGATGCCTCTCACATCGCAAACCAACTCGAAAAAGCAGACCACCACGAAAAATATCTATTGCCACTAGTATAAAACCAAACATCGATCATAGAGATCACGACAAACATATTTAAATATCCACCGATGCCGATCATTACAACAAAGTACAATCTATCATAACAACATTTGCGGTCCAAATTATGATGCTTACTTTTTGATGTTATTATCAATGCTCATCATGGCCATATGGTCACCCAGCGTTGTTAACCCCAGAACAGTTACATTCCATCAACCACGAAGATTCCTGAAGGAGACGACGATAAGAATCTTAGACACATTTACGATATTCGAACTGCACACACCACAGTTACAGAAAATCGTTTTATATTCCTCATCCACATGCCCTTGGCATACTCAAAGATTTGTCAACTACATATTTAACATAGTCTCGAGAACAAAATTCTAAAATGGACAATTACACATCATAGTACGATCAAAAGAAAACCTCATCATTAATCTACATGGCGAATAATATGCTCCTCTAACCAACCAAGAAATCACCTCCGATTATGAAACTTGATCCAAGTGATTTAAATAATGTACAATAGCCTTATTTAATTAAATTATATGTTGGGGGGCAATATATTGACGATCCACTATATTCTTTGTTATTATTTATAAATACTTTTAAGGTGACTACTTGCATAAATTCCTCTTCAATTTTAAGATCTATAAAGTGTTTGATGTTTTCTTTTTTAACCACCGATGATCCTCCCCTTGCCCTTCCTGCTGGATGAATGGCGTGGTAACAACTGTATCCATATATTTTAAGATATGAAGTTGAAGTAAAATGGGTTTCCGATACTAGGCATATATCTATTTTTTCAGTATTTAGGAACATTTCTAATTCTGGAATATGTTGCATTAGCCCATTTGCATTCCAGGTTACTATTCTTAATGTTTTATTCGTTGTTGTTTGCATCATTTTAATAGAGCATGGATTTCATTTCATTTAGAGAGTCTTGCTTATCTAACCTGTTGCTTGAAGGCATTTCTCTTGTTTAGCTAGACGAATGTTAAGAACTTCCATGCTTCTTAGTATCTTTTGGAGCACTGCTGTACCTTCGGTAGTGCCCTCCGAAATATCTGATTTTGTTATGACTACTTGTGAGAATAGTTTTGGTTCTTCCGTCTCAAGACCTCTAGCCATAACTTTGATTGGGATATCATTCTTATCCTCATAGGTAAACCTCAGGGGCTTAACCCCTCGGAATTAAGCTTTGTAGCCAAAGCTCTATAGGTTTCGGAGTCTACAACATTAGTTTTCCAGACGCCGTTGTTTAGAGATACGAGTGTGTACTCGGCTACCGTAATTGATTTCATAATCGATTGTATAGTGGAGAAATTTGATATCCCGATGACATTTATTGGTGTAGGTGATTTTTCTATTGGTGTAGCTGGTTGTTGTTCTAGAGCTAGTTGTTTCTTGGTGATTAACTGATTGCTAGAAACCTCTTTTGAGGTTGACGGTAAAGTTAGTGCCATTTCTGGTGAGTGTTGCGCTTTCCTTTTCTTACTTGGTCTTTTATTCCGGTTCAACATTCAATTTGTTTCTCTTTCTAATTCTTCTTCATCCGTATGGAATGAATTAATGTCATCATCGACTGTAGGGCTAGGTGTCGTCCCCATTCTCTTTCTTTAAAATTGCAAATTATTCTTTCAATTTAGTTGTAAATTCCATTATTTCTTTTAGTTGTTCACGGAGTTTGGCATTTTCCTGCTCGTACTGAAATATAGGTATTACCAGTTGAAGATCTTGGTGATCTTGATAGTTTGGAACTTCGTCCAAATGGGTTAAACAATGATTGGCCCAGCCCAGAATCTGTTGGGCCTGCCTCCGAAGTGTCGATTTGGTAGCATATTTGCTGCTGTACCACCTGGGGTATTACATTCCGTAATTGTTGTACTCATTGTTTGTTTTAGCCAATTTATACCACTGGCATTTGGTCCTCGGTAGCACTTTGCTACGGTCGAAGCAGTACCCGCCCCCAGCGACGAGGACGCCGTTACCTTGGTGTTCCGTAGGTGCACACAGAGACAGCCGATGCTCTCTGAGTACCTTAGGCTGAGGGGCTATTGATGAAATTGATAAAAAATATTGAAAAGTCATATCACCGTGACCGCACAGCTCAATTTGTCAAATCAGAAAGAACACACAATATGCTGAGCTGTCAAACGGAATGACCGCCTACAGCGTTGAACCGCCTATTGGACTGCAATTGAATTGAACTGAAAATGAAATATGCGCCTAGAGCGCCACCTGTTAAGAATTGTTTGACTTTTCTTTCTTCCTAAACCTTCGCGTAGCAATTACGAACAAACTCGCAGAAGGAAGCATCTAATTTGGCCCAGTCGTTTTCAAACGTCCCTTAAGCTAGCAGAACCCAGAAATTTTTTTATTCTGCTCATTCTAGAAAAAGCATAAGGCTTTATCACTTCAAAGCTAGCAGAACTCAAATCGAAAAAACCGAACCAAAACCGAAATTAGAACTCAAAACAAGATCTATTAACATACAAATAATGTTAGGCTCATTATGGCCTAATCAAATGACCTATTGAACAATTTTGGGCTCCACTCGTTATTGACCAAACTTCAGGTCATTTAATCTAAAGTTAGCAGAACCAAAATCGAAAATCTGACCAAAAACGAAACCAAAACCAAAAACAAGATCAATTGATTTTTCAACAAGATTATTTTAATGAGGCATTTGATTAGACCATAATGGGCCTTAAACTATTCGTTTGTTAATTGATCTTGTTTTGGGTTCTAATTTCGGTTTTGGTCCGATTTTCGATTTGGGTTCTGCTAGCTTTAGATTAAATGACCTGAAGTTTGGCCAAAACGGAGTTTTATTCGTTTGTTAATTGATCTTGTTTTGGGTTTCAATTTCGGTTTTGGCCCGATTTTCGATTTGGGTTCTGCTAGCTTTAGATTAAATGGCCTGAAGTTTGGTGAAAAAGGAGTAGGGCCCAAAATTTTTTAGTAGGGCATTTGATTAGACCACAATAAGCCTAAAATTATTCGTCTGTTAATTGATGTTGTTTTGGGTTCTAATTTCGGTTTTGGCCCGATTTTCGATTTGGGTTCTGCTAGCTTTAGATTAAATGACCTGAAGTTTGGCGAAAAAGGAGTAGAGCCCAAAATTTTTTAATGAGGTTCTGCTAGCTTTAGGGACGTGTTTTCAAGTTTTAAGCATCCAACTACGATCGATTTTTATATATACGAGTATATATATATATATATATATATATATATATATATATATATATATATATATATATATATATATATATATATATATATATATATATATATATATATATATATATATATATATATATATATAAGATGTGTATTATTTGGTTGTAATTCTGTGTTCGATAGGCCAATATGGAACTCGCTTTGTATATTTTTCAATCTTACAAAATTTATCTTAGTGAATTTTTTATCAAATCAGTATACATATTACGTTCATGTTCTACGTATTTGTTGAACAAACATGTATACTTTTGCATAATTACAATTCATTAAATTTTAAACAATTTAATATGTAAATTTGCGAGAAAAACTCATGTTTGACAATTAATAATTTTAGTAGCGTTTTCACCACCCCATTTTTAATTTTCTTCATACACCACATACCAAAAAAAGCTCAACAAATATTTTACTTTAATCAAACTTTTAATCCCTTAATCTTAAATGATTATTAATATTTTTTCTTTGTTTTTTTCGTTCCAGGGAGGAATAACAGGCGAACGATATAATTAAAAATTTACACACAAATAAATAAATAAACAATAAAAATTAAAAAGCAAATAAATAGAATGTGAAAAATTAATTGAGATAAACCAAAAAAAAAAAAAATAAACGAAAATATTTTTTCAAAAATGTGTACACATTTTAAATTTAAATTTAAAAAGAAATTCAAAATAATGAATTATTAATAAACAACAAAACGATTGTTAAATAATACAAAAACAACAAACCAAAACAAAAATCAATAATGGCAGTTTTAATAGAAAATTTATATTTAAAATCTTCTGTAAATATAACTAAATTCAATAAATTAATTATTGTAAATATAATAATAATTTAATAAATAATACACATAAATAAAATTCATAAATAATAAATATTACTTAATATAATTCAACTATAGAAAAAAAATAAAAATATCTAAAATACGTATGTGCAATTTAATTACTGTAATAAACTATTTATTTATTTTATGTATCTAATTATTTATTAGTGCTTGTATATATTAATAAATAATTTAGCATGGTTAATAAATAAATAAATCGTTTATTTTATTATTTTAGGAAATGAAATTTAATCATAAATAGAATTTAATTAGTGCAAAAAGTTATATATAAATAATTAATTGTTATAAAAATATTATGATAAACAACTAAATAATCGTTTAAAAATTAATTAATTAATTAAATTTAAATTGTTAAATAAAGTGGATTAATATATAGGCGATATAAAATGACGGATGCAACAGTGACAACACCAAATGATGGGCAAGGTATGTTTTATTATGGCAATAATTTTAGAGCATTATACTACACACACATAAAATTTTCTGTTTCCAATATTCGTGATGGGCTCAATTGGTTTTACGGTCGATTTGATTACAATGTTGTCCATAGTAATTATCTGTAGTACGTTTTACAACTAAAACGAGAATAGCAGCATTGCCACAGTATTAGCAAATCAATCAACTAGTGCTTTCAATAAAGCACTCGTCCGACCCTTACTAGAATTAACCGAAAAAATTCTATCGATAATGCAGATTGTGTCTTTGCTATAAAATGTGTTCCAACTATTGGCTGTGGGAACCCGAATTTTTTTTTGACAAATGAAATGTCTAAACTATGCCATTTTTACGTTTACAACACAACAACGCGTTTTTGTTATCCAAACTTATTACAAAAAAGGTCGTTCTGTAAAAAAATATTTCTTAAATTACGTGATGATTTTGGTCAACATGGACGTCAGAGCCTGGAATTCACAAAATTGTTGAACATTTTGAAGAAACTGGGTCAGTTGCAGGTCGTAGAGCATATAAACATCATCGTTCAATTCGTACTCGTGGAACAGTAACACCTGATACTGAAAATGTTCGTGAACAGTGTCGTTAACCAATTTACATCTGAAATACTGAAATTAGCAGAAAAATTCAGCATAATAATACTGCCCTATCGACCCCCTTATTGGTATAACTAAATTCAGCAGAAACAACTGCATTATCGACCTGCTGTATATACATTGGTAGAAAAGGTCAGCATCATTTTTTTGTTTTTTTTGGATGTTGCTGAAGTTAGCCGAAAATTTCAGCCGAAAAAACTGCAATGTCGACATATTTTATATTAGGTGATAGTACTCAGACAGTATTCTGTTGATATTAGCCGAAAATTACTGTTATTATGTTATTGAAGTTAACAGTAAATTTTTGCCAAAAAAAATTTCAATAAATCAATATCACATAATTCCAATGACATAAAATCCAATGACAATAAGGTCATATGAACTGGGTGAAGTTAGACCAATTCGTAAATAGCTGCATCCCATATTTATAATTTATCGTCTTAGGGCCAATTAATTATTGTTGTGGCACTTACAGTGAACTCCTGTGCCAAAATTCAGGCCATATTTTATGTAGCATCATAGATCACTGAATTTTGTACTATCACCTTATACGAAATATGTCGATAATGCAGGGTTTTCGGCTGAAATTTTCGGCTAACATCAGTTGCATTATTTTAAGGTCAAAAAAATATTTATTGTGCTTTAGCAATTCGAATTTTTTTTCACATATGATAGTGAAAACTATGCCATTTTTACGTTTATAACACAACAACGCGTTTTTACAAAAAATGGTTGTTCTGTAAAAAAATATTTCGTAAATTAATTGATGATTTTGGTCAACATGAACGTCAGAGTCAGGAATTCACAAAATTGTTGAACATTTTGAATAAACTGGGCCAGTTGCAGGTCGTAGAGCATATGAACACCATCGTTTAATTCATACTCGTGAAACAGTGACACCTGTAACTGAAAATGTTCGTGAAAATTGTCCTTAACCAATTTACATCGAATTGAATTTTACATGCTACTGAAATTAGCAGAAAAATTCGGCAGAATAACTGCATTATTGACATCTTTTATAAACATTGGTAGAACAAGTCATCACAAATTTTTTGTTGTTTTTGATCGTTTTCTGTAGAAAAACTATGTTATCGACGTATTTAAAATAGTCGTAGAAAAATTGACTCAATTTTGTTTATGTAAGCATGTTTTCACATAAGCACAAAAACTGTTTTAATAATAAATTAGAAGTAGAAAATAGAAAAATTCTCCAGTCTGAACTCCTATGGCCATCTACCGAGCGAGTATGACGACTCGCTGACCGTGAGAAATCCCGCTATTTAAATTTGAGTGCGCGTCTTACGATATTTTACGTATTTGAAGGTCCACCGATTTGTCATTGCAAATAGTTTCTGTACTCTGTTTGCCAACGAAACATAAAGTTCCGCCGATCGTGGGAATTCCCGCGACGGGAAATGTATAGAGTCCGTTGAAAAGTAGAAAAATTCTCCAGCCTTAAGGTTTAAAAGATCCGCAAATTTGTTGATTTAAATATGTTCTGGACTCCTATGGCTATCTACCGAGCGAGTAAAACGACCCGCTGATCGTGGGAATTCCCGATATTCAAATTTGAATGTGCGCGTCTTCCAGGAGTGCAGAACACATCTAAATCAACAAATTTGTGGACCTTTTAAACCCTAAGGCTGGAGAATTTTACTAGTTGTCAACGGAACCCGTGTCACATATATTTGAAATTTTTCTGGTAACTTCAGTAGCATGAAGTTTACACGTAAATTTACACCTGCATCCTTACAAAATTCAAATAACTCAATAACTGCAGCCAGCTGACAACAGCAACGTCGTCGCTTTGTTGATCGCATAATTTCAAGAAACTCTGATGTCATTTGGCCACCAATGAAATTTTTTGAAATTTTTCTTGAAATTTTAAGAAAACATTCGAGCTAAAATTGAGCTATTGAACTGCACAACATACATTATGTGTCTTTTTTAAAATAAAAAAACATACAGATGGAACACACTTAAAGGTAATTTATTGATTAATTTGAGATAATGTTGGAATTCATAATTTTAAAATTAGTTATGTTATATTCATTTTAAAAGACAAATTTAAAAACAACGCAAACATTTCAATATTAAAATCAGAATATTTCGACCAGATGTCGATAGTTCAAATTCTTGCATATTCATTGAATGGTACCGCGTTCTAGGTTAACCTGAATCCGGCTCTTTGATAGTCCTTAATGCCTGTCAACTCTAGCTCATTTGTGAATAATTTCTGATAGGGGGCTATAGGAATGTATAACGAATGACTCATTAACGAATTTAAAACAAAAACTATCGAAATATTGTCAAATTAGGTCCACGTAGTTTTATCAAAATTTCTGGACAAATATGCTAGAGCTAACAGGCATGATATCAAATGTCAATAGTGACATCAATGCGGATGTAGGTTAACCTGAGCGCCAAACCATTATATGAATTTGCATGAAATGTAGCTTTCAAAAGCTTGACAAATTACACCCCTTCCATTAGAGTTTTTTTACGGGCGCTAAGGCAAACAAATGGTCAAAGTGGCCTCAATGTGGATTTAGATTAACCTTTCAATGAATTTGCAAAAAATTGAACTACTAAGATTTGGTTAAATTACAACCTCTTAGCCCAATCAGAATTTTTCCACAATTAGACTAAAGTTAACAGGCGGTAATGCCTATCAAATGACCATAGTGGCATCAATGCAGATTTATAGTTAACCTAGAGCGCCGGATCCTTCAATGAATTTGCATGAAACTAAAATATTTAAATCTGGTCAAATTACACTTCTGTGGTCCCATCAGTGTGCCCTCAAAATTTAAATATAGTTAAGTCAATGAATTTGCAGAATTTGAACTATCTAAATTAGCGTAGACAGATCAGAATTTCTACACAACTGAGCTGCAGTTAACATGCATTAACGCCTATATGATCATAATGGCTTTAATGCGGATTGAAATCTTGTTAAATTTCACCCTTGTAGCTCCATCAGAATTTCTTGTCAATTGAGCTACATTTGACACGCATTTAGGCCTATGACATGGCCGTAGTGGCAACAATGTTGATTTAGGTTAACGCAGTAGGTTAATTGTATTATAAAAATCTGGTCAAATTACACCCCTTAGCCCCATCAGAATGTCACAATTAGGTTATAGTTAACAGGCATTAAAGCCTTTCAAATGGTCATAGGGTCATCTTTGCAGGTTCAGGTTAACTGGAGCGCCGGACCACCCAACGAATTTGCAAAAAATTGAATCATCGATATCTTGTCAAATTACACCCCAGTAGCCCCAAATAATTTTCTTCAAATTTGAGGTAAATTTAAGAAACGTTAAGGCCCATCAAATTTATTTTCGGCTATTTTCGGCATTTATTAATTGACACAAGATCAATACCTTGATTTCCTAAATCACTTAAGACGAATAAGTGAATCATCCATGAGACTATTAAATAATAGGTAGGGGAAAAAGTTCGTGGCCTTTTTCCCGGTAGATGGCTTTACATATTCATATATCTCAGTAACCATTGATCGTATCTTTTGTGTGTTTCAAGGGTGACATTTTAACTTATACTTTGACATACAAAACATTAAAATCGGTGAAGTGAATAAAAAGTTACAACATTTTAAACATGGAGATAAATAATGAAAAAATTCGATATATTTTACAATTTTATTACCACAAAGGTAAAATTGCGGCCCAGGCTTGCGAAAAAATTGTGCTGTTTAAGGAGAAGGTGCTTTATGAAAATCAGCAGTAAAGAAATGGTTCAAGCGCTTTCGTTCTGGAAATATGGATGTCAAAGATACACGTCACTCTGGTCGACCAACCACTGGAAAAGTCGATGAAATCATGCAGAAAATTGAAGAAGACCAGCATATAAGCAGCCATACAATTGGTAAAGAACTAAATATTGATCTCAAAACAGTTTTAAACCATTTGAAAATGGGTGGATACAAAAAAAGCTTGATGTTTGAACGAAATCGAGCCAGTTTTAAAGCGAATGAATACTGGTGATGAAAAGTGGATACGATACGATAACGTTGTGCAACAAAGATCATGGACGAAACGAGGTATCGGAGGTATAAGGAGGACGATAAGGTTGGCCAGGATTGACGCCAAGAAAGGTAGTGCTGTGTATTTGGTGGGATTGGAAAGGAATCGTGCATTATGAGGTGCGGCCACCGGGCCAAACGATTGATTACTGTTAGCAACTTATTCGTTTAAGGCAAGCAATTCAGTTAAAACGTTCAAAGTTGATCATCAGAAAGGGCGTTGTGTTCCATCATGATAACGCTAGACCGCACACATCATTGATGACCCGCCAGAAAGTGAGAGAGCTTAGATGGGAAGTTTTGATGCACCCACCATATAGTCTGACGGTGCAAATCAGACTACCATTTGTTCCGGTCCTTGCAGAACCATCTAAACTACAGAAGTTCTACAAAGATGGGATCATGGCTCTACCAGAAAAATGACAAAAGGTCATGGATAAAAATGGCATATATTTGGTTTAATAAAGTTCATTTGAAATAAGAAAATTCTTTGTTTCAATGTCACCCAAAAAAGGCCACGAACTTTTTCCCTAACCCTTTATATTATTGAGACTATTAAATATAAATATTTTTCGCAATATGTAGGTCAATTAAAGCTATTGCCAAGTTACGAAGATTTAATTGAGGATTACATTTTTTTGTTCGGGTGGCTCTTCCTGAGGACGGCCATGAAAAGTTTGCAGTGCATACCGCTACCTTCATATTCACACTACTATCATATACCGTCTTTGTGTTGGAAGCTTCGGCAGCTTGTGAACTCACATGAGAGACCGGTCGGCCCTAAGTAAAAGCCTACATTGTTTCAGCTATCATAATCAGTTAGGAATCTTTACATCCTTCCTTTGAAGGGATTCGAGCGAAACACAACCTGGTCTAAGTGCTAAAGATTTTACTACTACTCCACGTTTACGGTTGCACGGTTAGATCAGACAAGTATAGCCACATCTAATTTGTTGATTTATTATCTTAGTCACGGCCAATACTTTTATTCCGTAAAATTTTATTTCAGCTCGAGGTATCGGTGAGGCTAATATTTTTAGGAAGATCTAGGTTCAATTAAGCCATTGCCAAAGTATACCGAAATATACCGTACTATAGATTCACATCTGAAATGCATATGGGACTTTTATTTTCATAACGCAAACTTTGCCCGGATCCAATCGGTTGAATTCATATTCAATTTTTTTAATCACCGTTGGGGTCATATAGGAATAAGATTTTTATCACATTAATCTAGTTTCATTTAAATTGATTGGGAAATGGCACAGTTCCACTAAAATTAACTATTCTCCAAAACCATGACTAGTTACATTGGATTATCTCGTTCATCATACAGATCGAATTGTTCATAAACGAACGAGAAATGGCTTAGTACTAAAGAGATAAGTCATTTATAGAACCACATCAAACTCATATTGAAATCTCATTTTCATGTCGAGATTCATTTTAATCGACTGAGATAATCTCGTCTTAATTGATTAAGACGAGATTATCTCAGTCGATTGAATGGTCCATTGAAATTGCCCAATTACGAGTACATGGTCTAGAACCACACTTGTCCCTCTTATCATACATTCCGAAGTTTGTTCCATTTTATTGAAAAATAGCTGACTTCCATTAAAATTAGATATATTTCAGAACGGTCGGTTCCATCCCTGTTGAGAAACGCCTTAGTTACATTCGAATTTGTTATTTTTCAAAACCACAACCGGAAGTAATATTGTAATCCCCTTTTCATCATACTGAATTGTAATCTAAAAGTTACCATAGTAAAAGTTAGCCATATTCAGAAATAATTTTAGAAAAAAATAAATATGACTCCATCTCTCTAAAGTATCTAACATGGTCCGATTTCTGAAAAAGTTTCAAAAAAAAATGAGTGACCTAGTTGGGTCGCAGTTGGCCTTCAAAAATAATTTTAGAATCCCACTTCTATCAAACAAACCCAATTTTATAGTTCCGATACATTTGGGCATAGTCTAGAATTTCTTCACAGGTCAAATTTTTGGTTGAAAACTAGGACTGATTACTTAGGTGTTTTACCTTTGTTTTAGGTTCCGGTGATTTTTGAAATTTTGAATTTTTGAAACAGTGATTTTTGAAATGATGTCACAGATGAAGCGCCTGAATAGTTGATACCGCTCAAATTTTCCTGTAGTACCACCTCTATAATTTTATCTGTTCAATCTGCTAACACATTTAAAGTCACATCATCTGAATTCTACTTAGCAACCCCATATATACTTTTGATGAAGTACCATGTTGTTCAAATTCATACCGGCATTCGTCGAATCAAATTTAGTAGTTGAAACAGTTTTTGCATCGTCCAATATTATATTGTGTATTAAATCATTTAAACGAGCCATTTTAGACTTACCCATTGAATATGAATTGAATATACATTGCATATGGATTAAATATTAATTGAATGTGAATTGAATATGAATTGAATATGAATTGAAGATTAATTGAATATGAATTGAATATGAATTGATTATGAATGGGAATTGAATATGAATTGAATATTTATTGAATATGAACTGAATACGTATTGAATATGAATTGAATATGAATTGAATATGAATTGAATATGAATTGAATATGAATTGAGTATGAACTGAATATGAATAGAATATGAATTGAATATGAATTGAATATGAATTGAATATGAATTGAATACGAATTGAATATGAATTGAATATGAATTGAATATGAATTGAATATGAATTTAATATTAATTGAATATTAATTGAATATGGATTGAATTTAATATGAATTGAATATGAATTGAATATGAATTGAATATGAGTTGAATATGAACTGAATATGAATTGAATATGTATTGAATATGAATTGAATATGAATTGAATATGAATTGAATATTAATTGAATATGGATTGAATTTAATATGAATTGAATATGAATTGAATATGAATTGAATATGAGTTGAATATGAATTGAATATTAATTGAATATGAATTGAATAGTAATTGAATATGAATTGAATTGAATATGAATTGAATATGAATTGAATATGAATTGAATATGAATTGAATATGAATTGAATATGAATTGAATATGAATTGAATATGAATTGAATATGAATTGAATATGAATTGAATATGAATTGAATATGAATTGATTATAATTTGAATATGAATTGAATAGGAATTGAGTATGAATTGAATATGAGTTGAATATGAATTGAATATGAATTGAATATGAATTGAATGTGAATTGGATATGAATTGAATATGAATTGAATTTGAATTGAATTTGAATTGAAAATGAATTGAATTTGAATTGAATATGAATTGAATATGAATTGAATATGAGTTAAATATGAATTGAATTTGAATTGAATATGAATTGAATATGAATTGAATATGAATTGAATATGAATTGAATATGAGTTAAATATGAATTGAATTTGAATTGAATATGAAATGAATTCGAATCGAATATGAAGTGAATCTAAATTGAATCTTAATAGTAATCGCTCTTATATCATTCTGCGCTTCAAACAGTTTATTAATCATTAAATCGCTAAGTTTGGGGACCCTGAAAAATCTGTTATTACTATGTTTAAATAAAAACACCTAAATTAATGTTCAGTGACGGCGCGATATGCTCTTTGCTTCTGCATTAGAAATCTTCTTATATATAATATATTAGTCAGATAGAGCTTTGGCTTTAAATTCCTTTATAGTTTATTGATTAGATAAAAATTCATAATTAAAATAAAATTTCGAACATGTGCATGAAGTTAAACCCGTTTGTAGAAATCCGACCAAATGAAATAAGTTATTTATTTTTTGTATTTTATTCAACTGGTTTTATTCAACTGGTGATTTTAGTCTAATTTGCTCTTATATAAAGAAGACAAGTTAGCACATCGGCGTAGATGCATATGTATTTATTTTGTCTGGTGAGTAGGTCTGGGCATTTTGTTTATATTAAACATGAGTAAACCAGTTTTATTCAATGTTTTATTGATAAGATAATTGATTCAATATTAAGTTCATTAGCATTTATTAAAAAAGAAACCACACTGCTTCACGTTTACGATCACCTTCATCACTTTTGACATTCTCATCTTTGTATTCAATATTTAGAATATTTGCAATAGAGATCACTATTTGAAATAATTTTGTTTTTGTTTATTTCAAATCGTGAACTCTCTCTTTCACAATTAATAAAAACATACGAACATTTTTTTTAAGGGCTTTATTATTTTTACGTATCCAATTCACAATCGTTTAACTTATACGATATACGGGGAAAACACCTTTTTGCAAATTTTTCCCACGCTGTTATACCCTCTTTTTGGTACACAATCTTAGCACATTCGATGTCGTTTGTAATATCATCATCCAGAAATGTAGTACAATCCATGTTACAGCCGCGGCCCGGTCGACCGTGCTCACACCAAAATGGTTCGTAAAATTGAAACATGCCGTAGGTACGATCACCTGGTCCACCACCTAGTAAATCCGTTTGAAATTTACTGACTCTATCTAAAATGCATATCCACACGTTAATCGAGGTTAAACCGCCACGATGTAGATCTATTGCGAGATCAAAGCGGTCATAAATTTTTGATGAATTCGGCACGATCATAATAAATATCAACACAATTGCTAAGCAAGAACGTTTTAAAAACATTATTTTTTTTTTCATTACCCTATTACTGTTTTGATCCGTTGATTTTAACTGACTGATGCGCTTGTTATTGATATTTTCTATCTTAGGTTTTACAATTGTTGTTACTCTAATAATAATTAATTCAGAGATCGAAAGAGAATATGGGTTGAGTAATATCATTCATAAACAAATAACATTTAGCAAATGCAAGTTCTCATTTTATACTTAGGCTTGTTGATAAGCAAATAAGTTGTTTGAATTTTTTTTCTTAATTGACGCAAGACATGGTCTCTGTATCATTTGCATCATTTTACACTTGAAAACTTTTTCTTACGCCGAATGTTCGTTTGGTTGGTTTTATTTATTGCTGGAACTCCCTCTCCATTTACTTGTTACGACATCCGTTTTTAGCTCTTTGGGAGTTACAGCTTTATAAGTGATTTGTCTTATGAATAAATATTTATTTAGAATCTGCTTTTGACATTCACTTGGTTTTTAACTAAATACAGTAACGATTTTGTTTTTGCTTTGTGTTCAAATGATTAGGTTAATAATCATCTTCCAGCACGCGCGACTATCTCCGAGCGATTTTAATATTTTTGCTCATAAAAGATGGGGCATATCTACTTAATTTGAATGTGCGATGCCGAGTTTATTGAATACTCATTTATTGATCGCGTCTATCATCGATTTTTATGCTGTTTCGGTATTTTCTGTAAGCCCGATTAGAACAAAGTTCATTTACGATTTATTTATAAATTGTGACATTGTTTCGATTGGTATTAATTACCACAATAAATGTGTAACGCTGGCGTTCAAGCTATGACAACCACAATGTGATGATCGATGTAGAAAAGTAAAATTAAATATTTCAAATCGATTCTCGATTGGGATGGTTTTGATTCGTGCAAAACATCGAAAAAACTTTGTCATAGAAAACAGCATCTTTTAATACTATTATTTTTTACTTCAGTCGGACTCAAAAATCGTCAGAATACCGCCCTACACAAGCGAGCTAAATGGACAGATAGAAAGGTTCTACTTGACCATCTCAGGGATAATATGATGCTTGAAACAGGACGGTTTAGAACGTACTTTCGATGAACTACTCGAAAAATCCGTTAACGAGTACAACCATTCTATCCACTCCTCCATACAAAAAAGAAAAGTCGAATTGTTCTACGGTAGAATGCCGAATATAGATCCCGGGAAATTCAAAGAGGCTCGGTTAAGCAACATAAAAAAGTTGAAACAGAAACAAACCAAAAACTTAAAATACAGGGATACTTCAAACTGATACACGCAATATATGTAAATAGACAATTTCCAAAAATTCATAGACAGCATATACGAACGATAATAGATAAAGAAGTGACAAAGGAACACCCTCTACATCAATATATATATACTATATGAACTGACGCAAGTCCTAGATGGCTTGAAGGCGCACAAAACCAAACGGTCTCTAGCTTTCATTGGCAATGCATGAAAATGGATCGCGGGAAATCCGAATTTTGAAATAATAACAAACAAAATAAATAATGTACTAGAAAATAATAATAATCAGGGCAGTCGATTATATAATGAAAGAATAAACCACATAATTAACTCGTTAGAGAAAACAAACCAGATAAGGCTTATAAAAGAAGAAATTATTAGAGTAAAATATGCAATGGATTGGGTCAAAATTCTGGCATACAAAATTCTTTTATTCTCTCTAACTTAGAAGTAGAATTAGCAGTAAAAACTATAGAAAACAAAAATCTGCCATTTTCGACACCTGAGGAAGTACTAGACTTTGCAGATATTAAAATCATTACCAATCAAAAATGTTTGCTCTACGAATATTTGTAAATTAAACCTGTCAATAGAAATGATAAAATCACCGAAATTCTAATGTAAAACTGTGAATTTTTTATCAATCAGCAGTCATAAGAACATGCTAGATACCGGTAACTAGAAACCTTTTGAGAAAGTTAGCATATACATAAGCACTCCGATATAATTTTCATCTTTTTACCCAATTGTATGTTGAATATTCTTGGACGTCCTGGTCGAAGTTTGGTAGTCATCGTTGAAGGAAAAAATTACTTTATTAATGGCTGTATGAGTTTTCCCAAAATTGTCACAAATTTTTTTCGATTTGAGTAACCTTTCGTATGCATATTAAATACGGTTCTACGTTCCTCGTTAGTGAAATGCTTAAATGAACCCATTTTCCACCGCTTGCGTGTAACTAAAACTTAAAACAATTGGTACAGATTTTTCGGGCTCGCTACACTTTAGCGAAGAAAATTATCTAAAAATTTTGGAATGATATTAAGGGCCAACTTCCGTTGAATATAGGAATACTTATGTTTCAATGTTCATTAAGCGGTTGAGCTCTAGAGCGTGTCCAGTCTCATCGATTAAATTAAAACATCATTTACAGCCAATGTTGTGCAGATTAATTACTCTATTATTTACACGTAAATAATTGTATTAATTACGCGAAATATTTTACGTTACATGACGTAACAAATGTAAAAATGTAATTAATTGGCGACATCTGCATAAAAGTACTTAAATTAGTAAAATAATATAAACCATAAATAAAAGAGAGAAAGATAACCTAACAAGAATGAATTATTTAATCCAAAACGCGGCTAGCGACGCATCCAGTATATTACTTTTTGGAACTAACATTACGATCGTGAAGTACAACAACTGCAAAACAACATAAAGTAAACAAACTCTCTTTCTCTCATTTTCTTAAATTTATATATATGTGTAATAATTATGTGACATGGAGAAATTATGTTATTGTTTTGTTATGTAGAGAAGGGAATTGAAGGAAGACGAACAAATATGTATAAAAAAATATTTTTGGTGTTTAGATCAACGAATGTAATTTTTTATTTTTTCCTATGAATGTATGTGATATAATAAACTTTTATTTAGGACGTACACACATTCAAATATTTTTTCTTTTGAAAATGACGTAAAAGTAAAATACATGATGTGTTGTTATTTCCACAAAATTATTTTTCCTCTCGCCCTTTAAATATTATGAACAGAAAAACGAAATTTTAAATTCCTATTATGTTCTTTATTATTTTACATTGATCGTGTACTTCAAAATATTCTAATGATAATAAATAGCTGATTCTTAATATAACAAACAAATTATAGTATGTAATATTCATTAGTAGCCTTTTTTAACGATTTAAATATGAACTGGAATACGTCCAAATTAAATAAATCTTCTTAGCGGTTGAACGATTGAATTATGTAACGAAAGTTTAATATCTGTAAATTTCGCCCTTAAATTATTGCTCATTACGAGTACTTTGTCGAATGAATGATTTCAACTTGGTGGGTTTAGGTGCGATTACTTCACTTATTCAAGCGATGTTCTGAAATATGGAAATTATTTACTAGTTTTAATTCGAATTGAAAAATCTAAATAGATTGGCAGGATATAGAATCGTTGATTTTTTGTTTTAAGTTGCGGAATAAATTCAAACCAAATTGAACTGGTCATTTCATAACCAAATTTAGTAAATTAATATATTTGGATTATTTAACGATTGTTGTTTAACTTTCTAGAATATCGTCAAACAATTAAATGTAAGTCAATTCGAGGATTTTTTTAAATTCGAGCAATTAAAAGAAGCTTGGGATGAAAATGAGATTTTATTATTTTCCAGTAAAATTCCATAATACGGGTTACTTAGTCTCTTGTTCCTAATCTTTATACTATGTAAAGCAAACTTCTGTTGAATTTTTTTGTAAACATTACGCATGAACCCCTGCGTCTGTGTTGCTAATCTTATTGATACAAAGTGCATTGATGTCAGAAAACCTTGTACAAAAATGGAGAGGTGAAAATGTTGTGGCCAACACCAGACTTTGTTTGGTACTGGTCTGTTAATTCACTCCAATTATTTTTATTTATTTTTTACAGAAATGAATGCAAAATCATTTGTTGTAACATTCTGGTCTGTTAAATTATTTAATTAAAATTTATTTATCTAAACTTGACATTCGAAATGAACGATTGGCGTTCAAATACGACCCAACAATCGGTATCGCCGACTTCGGAATAATGAGCACTGTTTGTCAACATTCCAATGCTTTGAGGTTTTGACACGAACCACCGGATTATGTTGTGCGAGCGGAAATGTCATATTACTACAATTGAGATCGCCACCAGAGCCACTGGCATCATTGCTTTCTGGTCAAGAACCTCGATCGAAGCATTTTTTGCAGAATATGGGCCGAATATATAGGTTTTAACCTGACTTTTAAGGTAAATTCTTTTTCGATTATATAGGTATAGCACACATTAAACAAACCCACATCACCGATTCACAACGTTTCACCGCCAAATCCACTAAAGATGTAGAACTCCGAGGCTCATAAATTAAGAATTTGTCTTCAATTTTACAGGTTCAAGGACAAATTCACCATGATGCAGGAGCATTGTTGCCGCCAATGAATGCTGACCACAAAATAGTGATCAGAGCAGACAAAAGACCAGCTGACGAACACAAAAGGCACTTCAATGATAAGCTTCACCATATCTGCGAACCCATCGTTCTTATGATGCATTACAATATCTACTGATATTTTCCCGAGGAGAGGATGAATATCACTTTATGATCAAGATGATTAATCCATTAACCCGAACGTAGCAATTTTGTTGACTGTTTCTCAGAAGAAACAAACAAAGAGAAGAGAAACAAACAAAAAGATCAACTCGATGAATTTTTATGCCTATCGTTTGATGATTCGTCGAAACGAGGACAATGACATATGGAAATGCCGCAGATTGTTTCATCAGTTCACCGTTGGTATGTATGTCAAAATCGAAAGAGAACGTCTGACATACACGCATTTAAATCAGCAAACATTGCGTACAGAAGAATACATTCATCTGCGCGATGCCATGAATGTAGATAGAAATGCAAACAATGTCGGTCGACTTATCATTTTGACAGCGACGTATGTTGGCAGCCCGAAGACATGCAAACCGGACTTATTCATCACTTTCACTTGCAACCCAAAATGGATTGAAATCACGCAGCTGTTACTACCCGGTCAATCATTAGGCGATCGCCACGACATTACAACAGTGCTATCTGTCTCATTGACTCGATGATCATGTGCATGATGTTGAAAAATTTACATTTACAAAAAAACAGCAAGGAATTAAAAGATTTAAATAAATTTGAAGATAAAATTTTCAACAACGGTTGATCTTGTTCATTGTCTGAAATTTAACCAGGAATAGTAATTTTGTATTATCAAGACAGTTTTACCAAAAGTCCGGGAACTTTAATTTCCCGCTTTAGAAATCAAGTGGATGTATCCGAGATCCGAGATATATACATCCGTGATAAAACAAAGGGTACTTGTCTGTTAATTCACCCGAACTATTTTTTTTTTATTTTTTACAGAAATGAATGCAAAATCATTTATTATAATATAAAACAACATTAAGTGTGTTATATTTAATTGTTTGCACACTAATTGTCACAGGTTAAACAGGTGGCCTGTTTAACCTGCCAGCGAGAATCGCATCAAATACATTCAATTGCCGAACTGTTGTACG
Source organism: Nephrotoma guestfalica (assembly GCA_963691935.1). Taxonomy (NCBI): domain Eukaryota; kingdom Metazoa; phylum Arthropoda; class Insecta; order Diptera; family Tipulidae; genus Nephrotoma; species Nephrotoma guestfalica. Next base: position 246,938,746 of record OY829915.1, read on the forward strand.
TTTACGCCACATGTATTCACACATGTACGAATCCAACATGCTTCTGTGTGTTCCATTGCTGCCTTCCACGGACGTTCAATTCTTTGAGTATTTGCTCCAGTGATAGGATCAATAAACTACAGAGAGTGGTTTACAGAATTCTTAAAAATTAAAACAGCAAGTAAAATAAATTTTAATTAAATAATTTAACAGACCAGAATGTTACAACAAATGATTTTGCATTCATTTCTGTAAAAAATAAATAAAAATAATTGGAGTGAATTAACAGACCAGTACCAAACAAAGTCTGGTGTTGGCCACAACATTTTCACCTCTCCATTTTTGTACAAGGTTTTCTGACATCAATGCACTTTGTATCAATAAGATTAGCAACACAGACGCAGGGGTTCATGCGTAATGTTTACAAAAAAATTCAACAGAAGTTTGCTTTACATAGTATAAAGATTAGGAACAAGAGACTAAGTAACCCGTATTATGGAATTTTACTGGAAAATAATAAAATCTCATTTTCATCCCAAGCTTCTTTTAATTGCTCGAATTTAAAAAAATCCTCGAATTGACTTACATTTAATTGTTTGACGATATTCTAGAAAGTTAAACAACAATCGTTAAATAATCCAAATATATTAATTTACTAAATTTGGTTATGAAATGACCAGTTCAATTTGGTTTGAATTTATTCCGCAACTTAAAACAAAAAATCAACGATTCTATATCCTGCCAATCTATTTAGATTTTTCAATTCGAATTAAAACTAGTAAATAATTTCCATATTTCAGAACATCGCTTGAATAAGTGAAGTAATCGCACCTAAACCCACCAAGTTGAAATCATTCATTCGACAAAGTACTCGTAATGAGCAATAATTTAAGGGCGAAATTTACAGATATTAAACTTTCGTTACATAATTCAATCGTTCAACCGCTAAGAAGATTTATTTAATTTGGACGTATTCCAGTTCATATTTAAATCGTTAAAAAAGGCTACTAATGTATATTACATACTATAATTTGTTTGTTATATTAAGAATCAGCTATTTATTATCATTAGAATATTTTGAAGTACACGATCAATGTAAAATAATAAAGAACATAATAGGAATTTAAAATTTCGTTTTTCTGTTCATAATATTTAAAGGGCGAGAGGAAAAATAATTTTGTGGAAATAACAACACATCATGTATTTTACTTTTACGTCATTTTCAAAAGAAAAAATATTTGAATGTGTGTACGTCCTAAATAAAAGTTTATTATATCACATACATTCATAGGAAAAAATAAAAAATTACATTCATTGATCTAAACACCAAAAATATTTTTTATACATATTTGTTCGTCTTCCTTCAATTCCCTTCTCTACATAACAAAACAATAACATAATTTCTCTATTTCGTTTCGTCACTTCGTCGACACATGTGTTTACGAATAAAAAAACCAATTGCCGACCTTCAATTTTACGTGAACAACAACAAAAACTCAAAACGATCTTTATTATGGTTCAAAGGATAGACACGCGCGCTGGTGTCAATGAAGAGATTTACACTACATAATTCATCTTTGTCTTTTTTATTTATGGTATAAACTAATGTTATCTAGTCGATAATACAACCATTACATGCAACTACATCTATTGATTTGATATTTGAATTTCATTTTTATTGTTGGCTAAAATAGTTTTTTGTGTTTCTGCAAACTAATTTCAAACCGATACACGAAAATCCGGAGTTTTCAAATTTTTTTAAGTACATGTATTTAGTCTAGTTTAAATCTAATTGGATGATTCCTATTTTTTTAAATTCGAAAACCAGTCGTAAATAAATCACCCAGCGTTATTGCAACATCAGCAACCATACCACACAATCTACCTGATGAATACAGTCAAATGTACCACATCCAACGTTTCATAACGAGTTAAAAATTTTCGTGCCATTAATTAGCATTTGTCAGGCCCACAATACAAATTTGCTGCTTGCAATGGTTGTATTAGTTTCTAGAAAATAATGTATTTTAAATTATTTTACTAATTTCTGCAAGTTCTGATTGGACAAATGCTGTGACTGCATCCATTTCGTGAATCTCCAAATCATATTTTGCTGCCATTGCTAATAAAAAACGAATTGAGCTGTATCTCACAACTGGAGAGTACGTTTTTGTGAAGTCTATGCCCGGTTTCTGCGCACATCCTCGGATCACCAGTCTCGCTTTATGTTTTATTATTCTTCTAGCAGCATCGCGTTTCGTTTTAAACACCCATTTATTACTGATAGGCTTTTTATTAACAGGCAGATCAACCAACTCCCAAGTATTGTTTTCCATTAAAGATTAATATTCGGATTCCATGGCTTGCTTCCACAAATCCTAATGTATACTTTGTAATGCTTCATTTACTGATGATGGATCTTCACACAAACTGTCCGCCTCGAAATTAGTATGGTACATAAAATCAGGCATTCTTAAAGTTTTCTGATTTCGTGTTGAGGTTCTCCTTGGTTGTTCAGCTATTTGGATACTTATTGGTGGTTGATAGTCATCGTCTGAGTTTGTATTAAAGAATGATTCTTCATCCGTACAGTACGAATCGTCAACATTACCATCTGTACTAACTGGCATTTGTTGTTGAGTCTCTTTTTGCGGAACCATAGGTTATATAAACGATGTTTTGTTTTCGAAAAAAACGCAGTATTTTCTTTTTTATCCACTTTCACTTCTTGAAGTAATTTTGTTTTTATAAAATCTCCTGTTCTAATAGCCCCCGAATTCTAGATTGCCATTATCATCGGCTTGTATGAATCAGGTAATCCAGCCAAAAGAAATGTGCCTATCCATTCTTCATTTACTGCAAACTCAATATCAATATGATAGTGACGTACTCCTCCATTGATTTACAATCAATCATTTTCGTCATGAACATTTTTCGCATTAGACCAACCTTTATTGATAAGCCTTTATCTGTGAATGCAATTTCCCCCAAACTTCTTTTGAGGTACTGGCTGAACGAATATGAACATAGTGCTGTTGACTGACCATCATTATTATTTTGGTTCTAGCCTTTGTGTCTCTAGCTGCTTTTTTAATTTCCTCTTCTGTGTCATCTTCTGCACACATGACCACAAATCTTCATGTTGAAGGCATGCCTTCATTGCAAAACTCCAATTATTGAAGTTTTCTCGGTCATGACATCGCCATGATGGATGATAATTTTGAAATTACACACTTATTTTTATTTCGAAAATTCTGGGCCCATAACCTGATGGACAGAGATTTCTGTCGTATCGAAATAAATAAAAAAAAACAACTTGCTCTTGTTGTAACTGAAGCGGAAGTGACAGAGACTTCTTTTATTTTACAGACTGAAGATAGTAACAATATAAAAACATGAATGTAACAATACAGTGTTACCAACATTTAGAATACAATATTTAATTTTCAACAAATTTACATGTAAATAACCATGTAAATTACATCGTGTAATTTACCCAACAGTGGTTTAAGTTGGGTGACTCAATGGCCAACGTCATATACTAGCCAGATCTATTTCACAATCTTGGGAATGGTATCGGCCATCCAAATTTGAGTTATAATGACATCAGTACACCTAGAAGATCAAAATACGTAGCAAAAAATCCGAATTCGTGCATTATTATGCATCATTATCGGTACTAGATTGTTTTGGTTAGGTGACTGCTGGTCCTAAACCTAAATCTCGGCCAGGTAGGTGAGTTGTTGTGTCTAAAATAACAAAATATAAGAACACGAATCACATTGACATTCAACCCCCACCTTGATAGATTTCAAAGTCCACAACCACTCCTGACGAGGTGGTGATAACAAAAATGTTTTGCCCAACTGACCGTGGCTTGTTTTTGACGTATTGTCTTAGAGACCGAGGGCATCTGCCAGTAAATTTTATCATCCGCTCGTCTATTGAAAAATCATATCCATTACGTGGCAATTCTAGACAACGTTTTCTAAAATCATGAATAATTGGTTGAACTTTCCAAAGTACACTTGATCCATCAGAGCCAATGCTTGTATCCACATAATATAGACATTTGCGTAACAAAAACGGTCTATTTTGTTGCAAATGTGTTTAATTCCAGAGACAGCGCCGCAAGTGCATACATCTTGGAATATTGGGCGCATTTTAAAAATCTTTTAAAATGTTCGATTGCCAGTAAACTTGGTGACGACGGTGCTGATTCTGAGTGGCACCGAGGTTGTTGCTCGACTGCAGTGAATGAAAAATCTTTCCACAAATATGGCCGACATTTGGTATTGTCCTGTTTTTCTAATTCAACAGCAACTTGAATATTATCGTGTTCTAGCACGGGATCGTGGTCATCTTCGATATTTCCGTCATTCTCAAAATTCGAAGATTCCGGTTCGATGCATTCTCTGTCTCATCAACGTCACTGCGATCCTCTAATTCTGAGTCCTCGTTAAGAATTTTAAATAATTCTTCTTGGCCTTTTGCATTGTCGAACCGAAAGGTTTCTATAAAAAAATACAATCACATTATTTACATAAACAAAATTAATCAACCTGATTACCAAGCTACACAAATGTTGAGGTGATTTTTGTTGCGCGGACATGTTAAACAATTAAACCCTTTTCATATTAAATGTCAACACGAAAAAACTCTGAATGTTATGAATTATAAAGAGGCGTTGTTTCAGTACGAATTTTTATAGGTGCCTACACAAATATGTCCTGAATCACAATCTCCAAGAATGACCGATAATGGCTAACATAACATAATTGGTTGCAATAAACTCGAAGTCGTGCAGTATTAGCACTAGATAGTTTTAGTTAGGTGACTAAATCACCAACTTTATGTATTAGTTAAACCTGAATCACGATCTCCGGGAATGGCCGATAATGGCTTTCCAAATTTGAGTGAAAATGACATCAGCACACTTAGACGATCAAAATTCGTAGCAAAAATACCCGAAGTCGTGCGTTATTAGCACTAGGTGGTTCTAGGTAGGTGAGTCTTCTCTATTGTCAATATTTTTACGAACATTCCTGCCATCTTCAGGTCAGAAAAAAACTGTCCACATCAATTTGATGCGACGCATCAAGAAGTGCTGCCCGGTACGAATGTACCTAGAGTACCAGGTCGTACTGCTTGATACGTCGCATCAAATTTATGTCGACAGTTTCTTTTCTGACCTGAAGATGGCAGTTATGTTCGTAAAAAATATTTACATTAAAGGATAGTTACGTACCCAAAACACCTATAGTGCTATTCCCGGAGATCTTGATTCGAGGGTGGACAGTACATGAAGTTGATCATTGAGCCATCTAACTAAAACCATATAGTGCTAATAATGCACGATTTCGCCTTTCGGCCTTTCCCAGTGCTCTAAACGTGTACCGACCAAATTAGTCTGCCTTAATGAATCCTGTACTATAATTTGTTACACATTTATTACAACAAATCCCGATTTTATTACAGTTACCGTTTTCGAAGAACGAGTGCGGTCGGTTTAGCTTACAATTAAACCTGCACCGCCAAAATTGTAACTTTTGATGTAGCTATGATAATGGGATGGTTCTTAGACCAGAATTTATTACAAATTAATTACATTGGATAAGTTAGTTCAAGACCACCCCTATACCAACCTAAGGGTAAATTTCACCCCAAAACGATTATATATTACAAAAACGTCAATTTAACCAAATTTAATAATTTTTTTACACCAGACTGCCACCAGATTTTGGCGAAAATGTTGCAAGAAGTCTTGTCGAGAGCAGGTCAGCCTTATCCAGGTGTGTAATAAATTATTTTTGTGTCAGGTTACACGGGTTTGGCTCAAAACCGTAAAGTCTTCAAAAACGTAATTTAACCACCTTTACTAATTTATTACACCAAACTGTCACCAGTTATTGAGTCAAATGTTACTCCTTGATCATTGCAGTGGCCAAGTCAACCTTATCCAGATGTGTAATAAATTATTTCGACCTAAAAGACGCCTTTTGGCAGATACCTCTCGATCATCAAGGGATAAGACGGCCTTTACAGTACCGGGTCGTCCACTCTTCCCATTTGTCGTCATGCCGTTTGGGCTGTGCAATGCCGCCCAAACGATGTTTCGACTAATGCATAAGATCATTCCTCACTGTTTGCATGACCGAGTGTTTGTCTACTTAGACGATTTACTTGTGGTTGCAGAAACATTTGATGAACTATTATCGGAAGTGGCTAAATTATTGAGGGCTGCAAATCTAACCATTAATGTCGAAAAAAGTAAATTTGTTATGAAAGAGACGAAATACCTCGGTTATGTGATCGGGGAGGGATGCCTTAGAGTGGGCCGTGAAAAGGTTCGAGCCATAGACGAATTTCCCGTTCCCAAAACTGTAAAGCAAATACGACGGTTTCTGGGGATGACTGGCTGGTACCGCCGTTTCATTTCAAATTACCATTCCATTTCAGCACCTATTACCGACCTGCTAAAAAAGGGATCAAAACTTGTTTGGAATCCGAGTGCTCAAGAAGCTCTGAAGTTAAAAAGATCCCTTATTTCGGCTCCAGTCCTGATAAACCCGGACTTTACGAAACCATTTTTCATCCAATGCGACGCATCTACCTCTGGCATCGGAAGTGTCCTGTTTCAAAAGACCACGGGGACGAAGAACACCCAATAGCGTTTATGCCACATAAACTAAATAAAGCTCAAAGGAATTATAGCATTACGGAGTTAGAGTGTCTAGCGGCAGTGATGAGTGTAAAAAAAATTCAGACCTTATATTGAAGGATACACATTTACGATCAGTACTGACCATTCCAGTTTGCGTTGGCTTCTGGAGCAAAAGGAGCTAGATGGACGATTGGCAAGATGGTCAATTAAATTGCAGGCTTTCAATTTTAAAATAGAATACCAGAAAGGGTCATTGAATGTTGTCCCGGACAGTTTATCGAGAGTAAATGTTGAAGCTTTGGAGCAGTTGGATGATACAATTTTTCATTTGAACTTGGATTCGGATGCATTTGATGATACCGAGTATACGGATAGAATAGAAGCGCTCCACGAAAATAAGGCTGCTCAAAGTTCTTGCAAAGTCAGTAATGGTAGAATGTATGTTCAGGTAGGACAACAGGCTGATACTGATATACCAATATGGAAACTTGTGGTTCCCGAATCCCCCTCACAACCCACCAGCAGCTGCGCATCAGGGAATTGCGAAAACAACTGAATTATTGAGGCGTTATTACTATTGGCCTTTGATGATATCTCAGATCAAAAAGTTCATCAACAACTGCGATATTTGTAAATGTAGCAAAGCTGTCAATTTTTCGACGCGACCCGAAATGGATAAACAAATTGAGGTGTTACGCCCCTTTCAGCGCCTTTCATCGATTTCCTTGGTCCCCACCCAAGAACGAGAAATGGATTCACACATCTTTTTAAAGTTCTCGACCAGTACAGCCGATTCCCTCTTTTGTTTGGGGTACCTGAATCAATTTTTTCCGATAATGGTGTTCAATTTAGCTCGATTCTTTTTGACAACTTATCAGATCTTAACTTGTCAGAGAGGATGAATAGGTTAATCCTATCTGCAGTGAGGGCTTATCTCAAGGATGATCACCAGCTATGGGACAGTCATTTAGATGAAATCGCAGGAGCTCTGAGGAATACTGTTCATTCGGCTACCGGGTTCTCGCCACATTTTTTGGTCTTCGGCCAACATAAATTGATGCATGGATCAACATATTCGCTCTTGAGGGACCTGCATTTTCTTGAAGATAATCATAGATATATTGCCAATAATGCTGACCGTTTGTCCCTAGCCCAGGAGCTCATCTACAAAAGGCGCACGGAGAAAGTCAATCGATATACAACCTTCGGGCACGAGTAAGAAGCATTTTTCCAGAACAACGAGTATTTATTCGGAACTTCGTCCAAAGTGATGCCTCAAAACATTTTTCGGGAAAGTTAGCAATGAAGTAAGTCGTTGGGAATATATCATGCAAAAGACATTCGATAATGATAAATCGTTAAAATGTAATCAAGGAGTTGTCACCTACCTTAGCTTAAGGTTTCTGTACTAAGCCCGGCCGTGAGACTTATCTCCTGGGTGTGAGTCGTCCCCACGAGTGTAACAAATAAACTGTTACAGGTGGTGTTGAACTAACTAACAATGCAATTAATTTTTAACAAATTCTGGTCCAAGTACCATCCCGATCTCATAGCTACGTCAAAAGTTACAATTTTGATGATGCAGGGTTAATTGTAATCTAAACCGACCACTCGTTCGCCGAAAACGGTAACTGTAATAAAATAGGGATTTCTAACAAACTATAGTACAGCATTCATTGAGGCGGGCTAATTTGGTCGGTGCAGGTTCAGAGCACTGCCATTCTCGGAGATCGTGATTACAATGCTTAACTTCCAGTTTTATGATATGAAGTTTTATTTTCTAGGTGTTCTTGTGTCATTTTAACTCAAGTTTGAATTTTAACATTTTCACTTTATCGTAAAGATTTATTGTAATCGTTTTAAAGTTCTTATCTGTTTAAATGAAAATCTCGATAATTCCTTCACAATACATGATTGAGTTTATTTATAAATTTGTAAGCAAATTTGTGTGTTAATTAAATTGACGTTTGAGTCATTTTCTAAAAAAAACTCATACCTATATGATTGTACTAAAATTTCTAAAAAGATTTATTTATTACACTGTTACACAAAATTAAAATACTAATTTGGTGTAACAGTGTAACACAGGATATTACAGGATTATTTTTAGAATAAAACTGCTTTACTCTCTAGCCATGTTGAATTTCCAGTTTTCTAGCTTCAGCTTTCAGTGAATTTCAATTCAATCGATTGTCAGTGAACGTTGTCCCAAATCGAAATGCGACTCAAATTTCTTACGTATATACGCTTCCCATACAATTTTGAATACAATAACTGGTTGGTTAGTTTTAAGAGATCCAAGTGCAAATATCATGTTAAAGCGATAAAAGTAAATTATCATTTCGTGGTATTATTATGAACCATGAGACAATTGGAAAAGTACATGAACTGACAGTTATCAGTAAAATCATATATTTCTATCAAAACAATTAAGTCTCGCTATGTCATAAATCAACTTTAAGTGACCTGCTAAGAAATCGTAGGAATTTCACAGCAACGATAAATTTATGAAAACAAAATATAATCGCCACCTTTGACTATCCTAAGTCAATTTTTTATTCTCAGTAAACAATTTTAAAACGATCTGCTTTATAAGATTAAACGTAAATGTATGTACAATATATTGGCGGACAGTGATTAATTTTTTGGAGTATGCTCAATCCGATTGAGAACTATAAATTAACAAGTCATACGGTTCATAAGCGTGCCGACCTATTTTTCTAGAATTACAAGATCTACGCCACTGACTGCTTGTCTGATCGCTTCCATGTATTGTTGCAATAAAACTGGAAAACCAGTTGTATTCGAATATTTAGTGTTAAGACAGTTGATTCAATCTTAAGTTCATATACATAGCATTGCGAATAAGATCTTTGAGCATTACGTTTAGATCGCGATTGATTTTTGTATTTTTGAGTCTGAATCATTTTTTATTGTTTAAAAAAAATACACGAAATTATTTTGTGTTCAAGTTTACAATGAAGTTCATGTACATTTTATTTGTGTCAATGTGTTTTGTGAAATACGCGTGTGGTAAAGTGTACGATCGTTACGAATTGGCCCAGTTACTGTACAATAACGGAGTTCAGAATATCACTACGATGATGTGTATAATAGGGCGGCAAAGTAATTACACAACGGATTATGTGTACCATGCGGAAGGTGGTAAACGGGGTTACGGCATATTCCAGTTTTATTATCCGTATTGGTGTGATGAAAATCGAGATGGGAAGGGATGCCACATTAGTTGTGATAAATTTCTCGATAATGATTTAAACGATGATATTCGGTGTTTAAAAATTTTGCTGAAGCAACAGGGTATCGCGGCATTCGATGGAAGTTATAACGATTGTTCTAAGTTGGATTCGAATGATGTTCCCGATTGGGTATGGATTACGGAACAGAAAACTACGGGAAATAAACGGTGCCCGCCCCAGCGTCATTAAAATCCATTTGAATACACAAATTTTTTAATTAATAAAAACACAAAACCAAACAATTTTTTAATTTTTTTTTGCTTTATTATATTCTAGCATCCAATTCACAATCATTTAGCGTGTACGTGATATTTGGGAAACAATCTTTTGCATATTTCTCCCACGCTGAAATACCTTCATTGTCATACACAGTTTTAGCACATTCGATATCATTTGAAATATCCTCATCCAGAAATGAAGTACAATCCATGTTACAACCACGTCCCGGATAACCATGTCCACACCAGAATGGTTCGTAAAATTGAAACATCCCATAGGTACGTTCACCTGCTCCACCATGCATCAAATCCGTTTGATAGCCACTGATTTTATTCAAGATACAAATCCACACGTTAATCGACGATAATCCACCTCGATATAATTCGATCGCGAGTTCATAACGATCATAGATTTTTGATGAATTCGACGCGATCAAACTAAATACCAACACTATTGTAAGGCAGAGACGTTTACAAATCATTTTTCTTTCTATGCCTTGATCAATTGATCGTAAGCGAGTACTTAACAGACTGTGCGCACGATCTGGTTGAATTTTAATGATCTTTGATTAAAGGTTTTTTTTATTTGTTTTTTTTGTAAGTTGTATTAGTTACAATTCGTAGAAAAATTAAGAGAATAAGAGAACAACTACGATGCAATAATAGTTTAATTTTTATTTGTTGTTACCAGCGGCGTACGAATTAGGGCAATTCACAGCGTTCACCCAAAACACGAATAACAGTCTTTAGAAAACAAAATTTTTATCACGGAAAACGCAAAGCACAATGTACGACCAATACTCATCCTACTGCCTTAATGTATAAAAATGCTTGAAGGAAATGAAAAGGACATTTATGTGTCAGTTGTTGCTTTAATATTTTGTTTAATCCTTAAATTATACTCGAATTCTATAATAACATAAGCAGAGCAAATGAAATTAGAGGATTTGAATCCATTCCGTATACTCGTATATATATACAAGGATAATAATACTTTGGCATTTTAATACTTTATCTGTCCTTCTACCAGTTGTGATATAATGCGAATTTTAGACAGCGCTTTCCAATGTATGTATCATTATAGTCCAAATTTGAAACTAACCAAATGGACATATACTGTATTGTGTAATATTTCATTTACAGTAAAATTCGCATTCGAGGATGTTAGTTACTTATCCCTTAGCGCGTACAGAGCTGGTCTAAACTAATGTACTGAATACTCGTTTCTCTCATAAATTTGTTTTGCCAAAAAGGAATCATTCAAAAATTTATTATATTTTTTTTTTACTTTGGTTGTTGTTCCTGTTCCGTTGTAAATAAAATAAAAAGGACGAGAAAAACAACTCAGTAACGTAAATTTTCCAACGGTGTTTGTAGTTGTTGTTAGAATCCTTAGGAAATGTTTATACAAATGTATTAGGCACTATATACATATGTATGTATAGCAGCGAGCGGGAGCTAAATTCTAAAGCACAAGAACATTGTTAATAATTTAATATCTACCACTTCGTATCCTGAATATACATACCGTATATGTGTGACGGGGATGCGATCTGAATTCGGTTGAGTTGAATAATAATAAATATAAATGTGTCTGTATTTTTGTTGAATACCTAAGGAGATTATGTGATTTGTTCTGAATATTGGAAAAAAGTGGGAAGAACAATTTCTGTAATGGTTTATGTCGGTTATATTTGGGTTCCCCCAGCCTCAGAGTCATTTTGAGTGGATTAATCTCGCATCGGCAAGCATAGTTTGGAAGAGAACCTAAAAAATAAATAAATAAATAAAAAATAAAATAAAAATCTTATTTGGCATCACGCTGTGTATTCATCCGTTGCCACATAATCTAAATTGAAAGTCCATCCTCATACCTTTCTGAATAACAACATTTCGGACAATAATCGATGTAGCCACACCAGTTTCTTCATCGCATACGCTGCCGCCGTGTGTTCGGACTTTGTTGTCGATAACGCCACTGACTTTTGGCGGTCTAAGCTCCAACTTATAATACTATGGCCAAATATGAATATAGACTCGGACGTTGACTGTCTGGTTTCGATGTATCCTACCTAGCCTGCGTTACTGTAGCCATACAGACTCAAATTGATGCCACTTTCAAATCGAATTCCCATATCCATTGTTCCTTTACGTATTTCATAATGCGTTTGAAAATAGCCATGATTCTGTACACTGTCCGATGGAGTTTCCACAGCATTGCATTCCGCCATGCCGAAACGGTGGGTACGTTTTGCTTATACGCCTGCTTTTAGATTTTAAGCCCCAAGAAACATTCGAGTTCAAATACTTTGGCCTTGAATTCCTTGTGCAAGTGTTCAATGACCAGAAAAATTGCTTCTTCATCCTCCGCTGCAATCAAATCGTGGTCGACATAAATCGCAAGTATCATCATTCCATTCTTCCCAATACACATAAATCCGATTCACTGCCCACAAAGTCGAGTTTTTAATAAATGACGTAATTTTTTTGTTCCAGCAGCGCGACGCTTATTTTAATCCGTACAAGTACTTGGATAGTGTACACACTCGTCCGCTGCCATCGCCATATCCGATCGGTCGACTCATATAAACTTTTTTTTCTAAATCATCGTTCAAAAAAGATGTCTTTACGTCGAACTGCTAACCTCTCATTCCTTTCGTTCACTACCAATCGTGCAATTTATCGATTAATGCTTCCATCTGGATTTTGCTTTAGTTTGTAGACCCAGCCATTATCAATCACCTTTTGATTTTTTGGTCAAAAGTTTTTTGGTTCCAAGTTCCACGTACGATTTTTAATAAACGAATCGTACTCGTCGTTCATTGTCTGCTCCCACTGCATATGATCATCCGATCATAAGTCCGCTCATATGTCCTTGGTTCTTCGCTTATGTTGATGCATAAAACGTTAATCGCCGCGCTGCGGTAATGTTGTTTTGATCATGCAAAAGTCGTTAAACGATAGTCCTCTTATTCAGATCGCATATTGCACCACATTTGATTGGCTATGCCGCCGTCGTCACATCATCGTCATCTCTGATTCATTATATGTCACATTCACAATTTCGTCGGCCTTCCTATTAGTGTCACATGCCCAATACGAAGCCATTATTTCTTCCAGAAGAAAAATCACGGCACGAGCTATCTCAATTTTTATTCGTCTCCGGATTCCACGCTGACACGATTTCGAATGATGTTTAGTTTTTCACCCTTCCTTTGGAATGTGCATAAACTCTGACCCGAAAAACGATAATTTCTCTGGTACTGTACTCGGTCGCGTTTTATTCAGTATACTTACTGCCAAATTGATAGCCACCGCCCAGTGCCCCAATGTCCATCACATTGGAAAAGTTTTACAATTCTGCATTGACGAACTCTGTCCTGTTGTCTTATCGGAAACTGCGCACTTTATGTCCGTTCTCTTGCTACATTCGCATAAGCGTGAATTTGACATTTGTAATGAAAATGTCATTATTTAAAAAAAAATACCTCGAACTGCCAATCAAATTCGTTTCCATTGGCCCAAAAACGTCCCTATGAATAATTTTGTCAAATTGCTTTGGCTTCTCTTCACTAAATTAATAATTTCCGCAACGATGCTTTTCCGAAAAATTTAGTGGTTTGAATTTGTGGTAATCCAGAATTGGCCCAAGTCCATTGAACAACAACGACCGTTGAATAAAGAATTTTGTGACATAAAGTGGTCTAAAAGCCAATGAAGTTGGCACTTCTGATTGCATATTCCTATCAGGTATGTATATTGGAATGAGATTAGTGCGCCTACCGTGGGTCGGAGCTAGTCCAATTCAAAACAATATATTTTAATAAATGAGAAGCGATGTCCTTACAGTTATTTTAACTTTTAACTTTATTATAAAAATTTTGCAGTTTATATAGTAAAATTACTTGATTCAAGTAAATGCTGCATTTCAGAAATTTATGTTTATAATTTTCTGTTACCAGTTCAATTGGTAACATATTCCCGGGCCTAGTTGTTGATTGGCTACGGATCTAGAAGTGGATCTGCTGTAGCAACTTGAATTGTTCTTCTGTGTTTCACATATATGATGGCTGCTGCCTATAATGACGTATGATGTTGTGTAGTGATGAAGATTCCTTTGTTGGTTTTAAATTGTCACTTTAATGGCTTCAATATCTGAGTTAAATTGTGAGTTCCGATTTGCTCTGAAGGTGGGATCTAACATCATATGATCACTCCAATTAAATTGTGACATGAATGAGAGTTCCAATCTACTGCTAAATGCTCTGTACTCTATCAACGTGAATGTTTCTCCTTTTAGCACATAGCTTGGATCTAGTGTTAGGATTCTCTCTCCTTGGATGAGAGTGGTTGTTGTTTCGATCATTCTGCTGCTACTTTCGTAAGTCACGTTATAAATAACCTCGGATTTTATTATAAAGATCCTTGCGCTGTGTCGGCGTAACGGAATCCTTAGTGAGGTAATGTTTATTTTATGGATTTCAAAACTAGTTGGCACGGTTCTAGTTTGCTGGAAAAGTTGCATCTCACAGCTGCTTGTATCTGACTGATACGCATTCAGTGGTTGATGTATATCACAAAGATATTCTTCATTGAGGTTGCTAAAAGCATTCAGTTCTTTGGAAGAGAGACGTATATACTAATTCTCTTGTATTGCAATCAATAAACAACTCGAGGATGGCTTGATGTATATGTAGACTTGCTGATGAATCGTTGGGACTGCCATTGCGTGGTATAGGTTGTATCGAGTCCTCCCTACTAGTGGAATTTTGATCTAGAATATAACTATTGCCTCAATTTTTATGGTTTTGACGGTGGCTATTTTATAGATGGCGGCTATATTTTCACTTCGGTATGGCATAGCCTGACTTCGAGGGGGAGGGGATCGAGTGTGCCTTGGTGAACTTCCGTGATGGTGCTGATTATTGCGGTTTGAAAGTTTCGTAGTTTCATCATGGATGGTTGTTAGAATTTGATTGTTTTGTAATAATTTGTTTTGGTGCCTTGTAGGTTTTTTCATCTCTTTGATTTAGCATACCCCGAATAGTTTGTTGGCAATTGTACCTACAAAATCGAAGGGTGCTCTTCTTCTGCAGGTGATTTTATTTCTGCCTAAGGCGTTTAACACTTCGTTTTGTCCATTTAATTCTACCTGTTCTACAAAGTAGATCCCGGGATGAGAGGAGAATCTCGATATATTATATCTTGTTGGCGTTTCTGCTGCTACTAGTCGTAATGCACAGATTAATTCGATAGTGTAAAGGAGCAGCTTGGACTTGGCGCTTGCTTTTGTCGCTCTTTTTTGCTGTTTTGCGTGGTCGTTGGCTTTAATTGCGTCTATTTGGGTTTCCTCTGATGAAGGTAACATCTTGCATTGTCCATCGTCCTCAATCGGCAGACTGATCTTTGTGATTGACCTTTTTAGTAATCCTCCGTTGGTGTTCTTTACTGTTACGGTTCTAACAAAGCCATCGTTCCCACTATGTACTTCAAGGATCCTTCTTAGAGGCCACTTTCCTGGTGGTTCACCTATAAGGAAATGTCCAGGTGTTAAAGTTGTGAAGTCACTGGGATCTGATGATAGTGGGAGAAGAGGACGTGAGTTGAGACATGCTTCTATTTGACAAACAATTGTTGGCATGTCTTCAAACGTTAGATGTTGTTCTTCAATTATTCTACGTAGGTGATTCTACGGATTCTACGGATTTAACTGCCGCTTCCCGTAGTCCACCCATGTGTGGTGCTCTTGGTGGTACATAATGCCATTGGGTGCTATCCTTTGCAAGCTGTTCTGCAAGCCTTTCAAGCAATTGTATCAGTGCAGCACTCAGATCGTTCTTCATAAGATTTGAAGCCCCTATAAAGTTGGGGCCACGTGCTGTGAAGTGTCTAAACGCTGCTAGAAAAGCTTCTGATGACAAGTTTCTTACTACTTCTAAGTGAACGGCTTTTATTGCAAAACAGACGAAGACAGCTAAATATCCTTGGTAGCTTTTCTTACCTCGTTCAGGTGAGCATCGGAGCTGATAAGGCCCAGCATAATCCATTCCTATATGAGTGAATGATCTTGTTGGAGTCCCTCTTGCTGTTAAAACATCTTTCATCAGTTGGCCCAATGTCCGTGCTTGGTGTTTGTAACAAACCATACATTTATTGATGTAATTTTTTACTGCTAATCGACCCTTTATTATCCAATATTTCTGGCGAATGAAGGCGTACTACATATTGTGTGCGTAGTCTATCAGCAGCGTTGTGAAATGACTCTTATAAGGAATAATTATTAGATGTTTAATGTCGAAACAAACTCTGGCGTTAGACGGCGCTATGTTTGCCATGATGTTCGTCAAATGTTCCTAAGCAAAACTCTTGTGTTAACTTTAAGGCTAACCTCAAACTGTCGTGAAGTTCTTTGGTCGTCAGGTAGCTTGGTGACGTTTTAGTTGTTCTTTTTGCAAACCCAAGAACATAAGCGATGATCCTAATTGCTTTTGTGAACGATGGACATCGTTCTTTCAAAGCCAGTATGACGCTTTCTTCTTTGGTTGTCGTAGTGATTGCGCATACTTGGTTCATGAACTCTTCTGTGGTCTCTTGAACTTGTGGTTGTAAGGCATATTCAAAAGAGTCTCTGAGCAGGCTTGGTTCGTTCCACCAGAGAGGGTGATCTATTAAACTGGTAAGGTGCAACCTTCTCGAGGCACAATCCGCTGGATTTTTTCGGATTTCGCGTAACCCCATTGCGCCGTAACCCCATTTTGAATCTATGAGAGTTATTTTCTGTTACCAGTTGATTTGGTAATAGGTATGCTCATTGCCATCCGAAAAAAATAGTCGCTGTATTTGTGCTAATCCAGAATTGACCCAATTCCATTTAACAACAAAGATCGTTTAATAACAATTTTCTCACATAAAGTGTTCTAATCATTCATTTAAAAACAAAGACCGTTGAATGAAGAATTTTGTGACTTAAAGTGTTCTAGAAACCAATGAACTTGGTGCCTCTGATTGCATATTCGTATCAGGAATGTTCACTGCCGTCCGAAACCATAATGTTTTTCGGATGGCAATGAGCATACCTGATAAAAATATACTACTGTGAGCAAAGAGTAGTAAGAATTTTTAATTTAAATTTCGCGCGGAAAACCATTCGTCGAAATATTTTTTTTTCTTTGTTGCTATGACTGTCAGTGACATCTGTGCCAAATGTCACATCAAAATAATCATTAGTGTTTAGTATACGCTTGTCTTTCTGAAGTACAAAAAGTGCATTCGGCGATTTTTACAATGAGTGGAATTACTCAACAAAGAAGTTCTATTAAATTTTGTGTGTGGAATCAATTTTGTGATGCCGAAACATTCAGAATGTGGCAAAAGGCCTTCGGTGATAATTGTATGTCGCGAGCAAGTTTTTTTGATTGGTACAAATTGTTCAAAGAGGGTCGAGAACGTGTTGAAGACGAACCACGTCTAGGACGGCCATCAACATCAACTGATGATCAACACGTTAATAAAATCAAAAAATTGGTGCACGAGAATCGACGATTAACAGTCAGAGACCTTACTAACATGACATTTGGGCCTAAGAAAAGTGAAAGCACGATTGGTTCCAAAATCACTCATTTTTTTGGAAAAACAGCGTCGCGTTGATGTCTGTGAAACAATGCTTTCCGACTACCAGGATGTCATGAAACGTATTATAACTGGCGATGAGTCTTGGATCTATGCTTATGACCCAGAAAGAGGCCGAATATCGTGCCAAAGGTGAGCCGAAGGCGAAAAAACCACGTCAAAGCAAGTCAAAAATCAAGGTGATGTTGACAGTTATCTTCCGTTATCGAGGTGTGGTGCACTCCGAATTCCTTCCGACCGGCTAAACTGTCAACAAGGAATACTATTTGAGTGTTATGCGTCGTTTGCGCGAAGCTATTCGTAAAAAGGGGCCGGAATTATTGGTCGACAACTCTTGGTTTTTGCACCACAACAATGCACCCTCTCTTACTGCATTGGTTTTACGTGATTTTTTCGCCAAAAATTTCACCCATATCATTCCGTAACCACCGTATTCGCCTGATTCATCTCCGTGTGACTTCTGGCTGTTCAGCAAACTCAAACGACCGCTCCGGGAAACTGTTTTGAGTCAATTGAAGACATTAAACGTGAATCGCTACGCGCATTGGATGCTATTCCGGAAATTGAATTTAACAACTGTTTCGAGAATTGGAAAAAACGTTGGCACAAGTGTATTGAGGCCGGGGGGGAATACTTTGGGGAGGACGAAATAGATTTGGAGAAATAAATAAAGAATTTTAAAATTATGAACACAGTCTTTCTATTTTTTGCTCACAGTATTATAATCAGAAGTGCCAACTTCATTGGTTTCTAGTTACTTTATGTCAGTAACTCGTTCGTTCAACAGTCTTTGTTTTTAAATAGAATTTGGTCAATTCTGGATTAGCACAAATTCGGCCACTATCCTTTTCGGATGGAAAGGTAATCAAAAGCGCCAACTTCATTGGTATTTAGAACACTGTATGTCAACAACTTCTTCATTCAACGGTTGTTGATGTTCCATGGAATTGAGCCAATTCTGGATTAGAACAAATTCAGTCACTAAATTTTTTGGGTGGCTATGAACATACCTGATACGAATATGCTATCCGAATAGCTTATTCTTGGATTTTAGAACATTTTATTTCTATTGTTTATTTTATTCTTCAGCACAAGTATTATTGAACGGTATACCTCCCGATTTTATTTGTTCAATATAGTATCTTTTAGGGGCTAGTTTATTTTTCCTCAATTTATGAATGAACATTTATGCAAATTATATTTCGATGATAAGCACAAATTTCGTCAGTTTAGCCATCTTTGGAAAGTTTAAAATTAGGCTTAAATTATTTTTTGGTTTTTAGGTTTTTCTAGGTTTTTCTAGAAATCGGGTTTTATTTGTTTCGTCTTTTAGGCGAAATTTGAAATTTTTTTCCCTGATTTTTCGGCTTCTGGACTAGCACTAATGTTTTCCCGTTTAATAGCACTAATTAGCATAAATGAGGCTTAATCGGTATGCAAAATTTCGTTTTGCAGCTCTCCCCACCATTTTGCTGCCAGGAAATTCATTTGCCGAGAGCCCTCTAACCAAGTCGATTCGCCTGATGCTCACCTACCCATGCTTGTGAATATGTGATCGGTTTTTGATTAGAAAGTAGTTTCGTAAATTTTAAATTATTCAAACCATACGTTTAATTTCCTTCCGGTTTTAGAATTAAAATTTAATAAAAACAATTCCACTTAGCTATAATATACGATGATGATCGAAATCGTAATATTTTTCAACCGTAACGATTAATAAATCCTCCCGTTTATATTTATTCATAACCATATTTGATTTTTCCGCAGATGATAGAAATATTGCTGCTATTGAATCTCGAACAATAAAAAAATTTTAAAATTCACAGTGCGGTTTAGTAAATTCCCCATACATGCATGCATATTTGGATTTATTTATTTAAATATAAATAAAAACTAAATTGCAAAAAATCATGAAAGCTTTACCATTTAGAAATATAAATAAATAAAAGCCTCTCTGTATACCATAAAAACTAAAAGCTTAATTCAATGTAAAAATAAAATAAAAATATCGATATTTTTGTTGCATTCATTATTGCAGCAAAAAAAAAGCTTAACAAAACTATTGTAGTGTAATCAGAAATCAATTAAAATGAAAAATCGTATGAAATATGCATGCAACTTAAAGCACGATAAATGATAAAGTTTTTTATTTGTTTGTTCGGCAGTTATGTGGGTATCTCTTCCGATTATCCACTAAGCTTTTATTTTAATTAATTGATAAGCGATACGTCGATTGGTTTTAGAATAACAACATTATATATAGTTGAAAGCTCCCACCTTAATTAAATGCAAACAAAGCTCGCTTAAATTATTTTCAAATATTTTTTTTGTGGTGCTAAACCAGGTTAAGAATTTTTATTTTTAGCATGCACTTGAATTAAAACAAAAAAAATCGCTTATTATGTTTTCCGGTACTTTAAATCTCTAATCAGAACACGAATAATAAAAACGAAAAAGTTTATGACGTGGAAGAGAGCTTTCTGTGTGTGTTTGTGTGTGTGTTATTTCGACAGAGATATAAAATATAATTTTAGATTTTAGAATTAAATGGATATTAAGATGCGGTGGTGGCGCTCGTATAACAATAAAAAACAATTAAAAATCATTAAATTCATCTTGAATTTAGAATCTTAATGAGCTTTTAATGCACATCTCATTAAAATATTATTATACATACATATAAAAGATAAGATATTGGTTTTAATGTTGCTGATGTTGTGTTTTATAATTTCGTATGTCGTATCAATTTTTATCTGTAATCAAATTGCTATAAATCGAAATTAATTGTTTCTGCTCTGCTCGATACAGAACGAAATATGTACATACAAATGGGATGATTATTCTTGTCAGCATCTTGTGAATTCAACTATAATCTTGAATTTTGAAAGTTGATCTTTGTTGTGTTTAGTTTCTATTATTTATACAACCCAAACAGAAACCCGTACATAAACCCATAAAAGGGAGCTTTCGTTTAGACATAAACCACTAATTTAATTGGTTGAATATTGATTAGAAATATATTTTGTGTAAAGATCTAAAATAACTGCCAATATGTATAATTAATGGACAATTTCTTATACAATTTTATAGCAAAAATGGCGCATCCAACTTCTTTATGCTTTAAATAGTGGGCGCCACTATCCACAAAACCCAAAATTTTTATGTTTGACAAAGTTTGTTCGGATGGAATGCCTCCACCTCAACCCAGGTGCCAAATTCCCAAAACCTATTCCACCAAAAGATAGTCAATGAAATAGGTCAACGTCTCTACTTAAACTCTACTCTGTGACTGCACGCGGGGAGTCACCATCTCTAGTTTTTTTTTAATATAATTCAAATTAATCATGACCAAGGATATCAACCAATCGGTTCCTAACTACTAAATCTAAAGGCTTTGTACTTTTTCTCCGAATCCTTCCAGAGGCTGGAAGCTTTTTTTGCTTTGTTCGTCTCAATACAGTAGCGGCTTAGAAAAAAAGAAAATTCGGAAAAACGCAAATAAAAATGCGGAAACTCGAAAAAAATTCGCCAAAACCCAAAGAAAAACCGAAAAATTAAAAAAAAATCGGAAAATCGAAAATTGCGTTTTGTATAGGAATTTTGTATGGAAATACACTTAACACCATGAATGAAAATTGTATTTCGAGAATGATCGTTCATTTACATAGCCACTTTCGGATTATTTTCAATAGATGGCGTTGGTTGCGGACTACTATAAATACAACTTGTGTAGAATTTTGGCAATTTATGTAAAAATTTATAATCTAATTG
Source organism: Nephrotoma guestfalica (assembly GCA_963691935.1). Classification (NCBI taxonomy): domain Eukaryota; kingdom Metazoa; phylum Arthropoda; class Insecta; order Diptera; family Tipulidae; genus Nephrotoma; species Nephrotoma guestfalica. Next base: position 246,960,264 of record OY829915.1, read on the forward strand.
TCTACATTATAGCATAGACGAGTACGTATGTCAAATAATTAACATCAAAAATGATTAATAATAAAATCATTATATTTATTGCACCTTCATTTTGTGTCAAGTTTGTTTTTGATCGTGGAACCCACAACCTGTTGGCTCAAACATTACCATTATTACAATCATATAAAGTTCGGTGTGATTTTTACGATCTTAATAATTTTTTACATCAATTTATTGGTGCGTGACAAGTGCGATTATCTAATTGGATTGCGGGATTGAGATTGATTCGATCGGTAAGTTCATTTTTGTGGATTAATGACTTTAAAGTCAAATGAATCATTGTAATTCTTAGGAATTGATTTTTGATTAAAACTCCGGCTATCAGACGATCGAGCCTTGGACGAAGAACGCGCAATTCACAAAGAAGGCACGGTGTACATGAGGCGTGCTCATATCGGACAAGTTCACGCTACATGCGGGCACTAGCTCAGGTTTGACAAAACGTAACTCGACGAAGAAGTACGGTGAACGTCGACTTGAATCACGCTGCTTACATTTATGACTGTACAATCGCCTACAAAGATCTTCGCTGCGTTGATATTGGCGTATTGTCTGCCGTGTGCCGTCATTGTCAAGCATTGAAGTTCCAAACAGAAACGCCGACGCTATGCTGTGCCGATGGCAAAGTTAAATTGCCGGTTTTGACTTCGCCACCGGAGCCATTGCTTACTTATCTCTATGGAGATGCAACGTTAACTGTAATGACGTCACCACGTGCTCATCATCATTTCGATAATGTTGAACGATTGTACTCATCCTATTCAAAATTGCCCTCTATTTCATAGATTCAAGGTCAAATTTATCATCAAAGCGGAGCGTTGATGCCACCAGCAAATGAAGAACCCAAGTTTCTTTAAATTTATTTCGTTGGAAATTCCGAATTAGAATTGAGTTATCGTTTTGCGCTTTTCAATGCGTCAAAACGAGAGATAATCGGAGAACTCCAATGTCTTTTTCATGAACACAATGCGCTGGTTCCTTTGTTTAAAACTGCTTTGGAGACAATGTCTTCCGATGATCACAAAATAATCATTAGAGCAGACAAAAGACCAACCGGAGGCCATGTACGTCAGTACAATGCTCCCACTATCGACGAAGTCGCAGTTGTGGTTGTTGGCGAAAATGTGGTGTCGCGCGATATTGTGATCAAGCGGCGTGATATCGGACGAGTGCAGCGCGTTCAATATCCATTGATGTTTTGTTATGGAGAGAATGGCTACCACTTCCAGACAAAGATGGTCAATCCGCTGACCGGTTAATTATTGAGCTATCGATTGTTTGCATTGCTATACAAATAACATATTTATTGTGCAGGTGCAGAAGAGAATAAGAAGGTCAGTTCCATGCAGTTTTATACTTATCGATTGATGATGCGGCAAGGCGAGGACAATCATCTTTTGTGATATCGTCGATTGTTTCAGCAGTATTGTCGATATGTACGTGAAGATAGAAACTGGACGTTTAAATTGCATCCGCTTTAATCAATAAAAACTACGTTCCGAGCAGTACATTCATCTGCGCGATGCTATCGTTTTGTATGGAGGTGCAACCAACGTCGAACAATTGACCATTCTCCCAGCAAGATATGTTGGCAGCCCACGGCATATGCATGACTATGTGCAGGATGCTAAGACGTATGTGTGGCATTACGGACAGCCAGATTTGTTCATCACGTTCACATGCAATCCTAAATGGCCTGAAATTACCGGTAATCTACTGCCACGACAAACTTTCAGCGATTGCCACGACATCACCGCACGTGTGTTTAAACTAAAACTCAGGACGCTAATGGAATTCATCGTTAAGCAGATGGTTTTCGGACAGCTACGTAGTTGGATGTACTCAGTAGAGTGGTAGAAGCGTGGTTTACCACATGCGCACATTCTGCAGTGGTTAATTGAGAAAATCTGACAAGACCAAATCGATTCAATCATCAGTGCCGAGATAATAGATTCAGAAGCCGACCCGAAGTTGTTCGCGGTAGTCCAGATTCACCGTGTATGGCCTATGGGAAATGCACAAAAAATATCCGCGTCCGTTGCTGCCATACACAATTAGTGGAAACGACGGTTATCCACTATATCGGCGTCGTTCATCCGAAGATGATGACAAAACAGTCACGATGACGATGAAAGGAAAAGATGTCGTGGTCGATAATCGCTGGGTCGTTCCGTATTGCAAGCTTCTATCGAAAACTTTCGCAACACACTGCAATGCTGAGTACAAGTGGAGTTACATCCATTAAGTCCGTTAAATATGTCTGCAAATACGTGAACAAACATCATCTGGGACGAGTGCACAATGGCACATAAACGACCATTGGAAGCGTTCAATCGAACGATGAAGGATTTACGAAGTGACTCACTTTGGTGGAGCGATGATTCTGCTGGCCTGCGATTTTCATCAAACGATACCTGTCATTCCGAGTCATTTCCAATGTCATGCTGCATTGCACTGCTTCAATTCTTTGTATGTGGACTGCGTGATATAGGGACCAGACTTGGCAAGCGTACTCGAGCAAGATTTAAGTCGTATAAAGAGCCTTCGTAACATAACGATCAACAAATTCTCTTAACCAACGTTTTATGAAACCAACAATGGAGGGTTCATTGTCGATGATATGTTCAATATGTGCTCTGAAGTTCTTTGTCACAAATAACTCCCAAATCACGAACGGAAGTTACTCTTAAACTTAAACTACTCTTGACGAAAGTCTGTGGCATACTATCTGACAGTTGCTCACATTCAACTCGAGAATATTCTTAGAATACCAAATGGCGAAATCGTTTAGGTCATCTTGTAGTAGATTGATGTCAATGCGAGTGGAAAGTTTACGATAGATTTTCATATCGGCGGCGTATATTGGAATAATTGAGTTTTTAATCATGCACTCAACGTCATTGAAAGACAAGATAAAAATAATGGTCTCGATTACTATCCTGGGACCCAGCTGACGTGGATGGCCTAAAAAGTACCTAATACCTTCGTTCCCTCAGATATTAGCTCACCAAAGATAAATTGAGTTGGAAAACCGAGGGCTCATAGTTTAAATAAAAATTTTTAGGGGGCACGCTGTCGAATGCTTTGCTGAAATGGATGGTGATGACATCAACTACCTTTCCTATCTTCATGGTGTTCCCGGTATACTAATAAGAGTGATTTTTGAAAAAAAAAGAAAGCCGTGAGGCTATCACTGCATTTTTTTTCCAAAACGGTAGGCAGTAGACCATCAAGGCTTTATATGAAGTAGTCCGTGTCTGGTTCAAATTAGAAAAAGCTTGACCGAAAAAATTGGCAAACTGGTTAGTAATGATTGTGGAATCATTGGAAGATTGTAAATTGTACTTAAGGTAGCAGGATATCCTACTAAAATCAACAGGGTCCGCATTGGTTTTTAAAAGTTTTTGTCAACGTTTATTTCTGAGATTGCGCAGTGTACGGAAGGCTCGATTGTATCTTGGAGGGAACGATGGAATATTTTGTTGGCAAGTGTATAGTACAGATTTTTCGGTACATTAAAATATTGCAGAATATAAATTGACCGTCCAAAATTATTATTATTAATTAGAATGTTTGGTAGCAATTCGTTGTTTTCCAAAATCAGTTTGTCGAAAATTATAGCGATGCAGGGTGTCCGTCACGCCAGCCAGAATGATGCATTGTGCATCATAGTATACTTTATCATTTTTTCAGCCGAAACCTATACTACATACTACAGCCAAACCAACTATGGCATCATCATTGTACACTAATTGTTTTCACTCGGAACCTTATAAATCCAGCCGGAACCTTATATAGTGTACTTTTTCTGATAACTCTGACGCTAAAGTGAAATTAAACATTTTCATGATTCCATTAAAAGTGGTAGGCAGCGTAAGAAAACCTTCTTCGGTTCTCTACATAGGTAATCCACACTTTTTGCAAAATTGATGTAATAATATTCCAAAAGGATATTATGAAAAGTAGTGACCTTCTGACGGAATCAACAAGTATACTGTTGTTTTAGGTATGTTTGTGTTAGGAGGGAGCGGAGTAGATTGGAGATTCGGGTTTTGATAGCTCTTTAAAATACGGCAACAATATTTGGGATGGATGCATATATATTGGTTTAGAGGAATTATTCTTAACTGGAAAGTTCGAATGACATATGGTTGAATAAGGTGGTAAGTTTTAATCGGATAAATGAAATTCAGGAATATTGAAAACGTCTGAGATAGATAGTCCTTCGAGAGATCGATGCACCTTGCAATTATTATATTTGGTCTGTTATCATAACAGTTTCATTGTTTGAAAATAATTTCAGACCAGGCCGCATATTGGGATAGAATGTGTAATGAACTAGGCAACATACACATATCACTAAAATAAAACATAAATGACTCGCTCGTTTCTCACTGCTGTGAACGGCGGTGAAAAGCGAAAGTTTCACTGCATTTCACTTCTCAGGTGATGCCACATGATAAAATTCTTGTAAATTAATGCCCAGTATGATGATTCAGAGGTTATTTTTTCAGGCATAAACTGAGTTAGTTAACCAATCGCTATACTCTGGTATGTCGAAGCTATTAGCTTGGTATTCTACTTGAAATAAAAATTTGTGTACTCTCTTTCCTGTTGTCATTCTATTTCAGATACCAATGCTTCAAAAGCCTTGACTCAGAATTGATTTTGTTGGTTGCGTTATGTTTGCGAATTGATATCCGCCCTCAAAAAACTTAGTAAAATAATTTACTAAATCATTTGACAAATGATTATCGAAATTCCAAGGTAAATAATATGGCTAGAAATTTGTGTTCCATTCAATGAATATTAGTTTTGATGGCAAGGTCCATTAAACTATTCCTACGCGATTCATCAACTACATATAAGGGTAAAAATTAGGATCCGATAAGAATAAAAGTAATCATGAAACACTGAGGTTTATTTCGTTTCAATTCACAAAATTGATCAATTTGTAGACAATCAAATGTCATAACTTATTTAAATTTGCATTTGCACTTTTTGCAAAAAAACTAAAAATTAAATCTAAATATTTCCAAGGATGAAGTTTTGGATAATTATTGCAACCCAGCTTAAATGAATAAAAAAATTCAATAAATATTAATGGTTTATTTCGTTAAATTTTAGAACCACACTTAAAAACTAGTTAAGACACCACGTAATATCTTTGAGTTTATGATACTCGTATAAACTTAGAGAATAACAATCTTGTTTAACTACGTCATCAAATGTGGTATTTTAAACATAAATACCACGACGCATCTTCTATACAAACAATTACATCCAAATTGTTTCAAATTTAAAGCAAATAGCAAAAAGGACAAAACATGATGCCTGAAGCTTTAACAAAAGTACAAATTCTTCAACAACTAAATCAAAACGAACCCACATACCCACATTTGTACAGAAAAATAAATATTTTTGTTTCGGTCGGAATGGTCAACCTATTTTTGCTGACTTACCGGTTTACACGTTTTTTTCGAGAATTATTTTTGCCTTGTGTTTTGCCCCGTGTACATAAAATAACTCAAGAGAACGCAAATATGCAGAACAATATAAAATAGTACAAATAACAATAAACCCTTTTCGACAAACACCCAAATGAGACACAGTACAATTTTTTCATGTTCACACTACATACCCGCCCATGAATGACATTTTTCCTTTTAAATTTTAAAGCTCCAGTATTTTTAGCATTTTGGTTTCGTTGCGGTCTCAGTCGCATAAATTATTCGTACGGTCGAATGTTGTTTGACTAAATTTTAAACCAATTTGACTACAGCTGTGTCTGTTTACAGTATGAACCAAATTAACCTCAATGAGTATTTTCTCCCATTCGTCGGAGATACAACCAAAACCAATTTCCTTAAATATTTCAGAAACAAATTTACAAGGAAAAATAAACTCAATACGTACGAATGTAGGGTAGGGTGTATATATACAGTGGAAGAGTAAGATATTATGGGTGAATAAGAGTAATATTTTTGTTGATTTGAAAATATTTTTGGAATTTTTATTTATTGATAAATCAATATTGAAATTGGATTACATAATGTTTGAATTCCTTTTTTATATTTCTGTCTACCTACCTACAAGCAAAAATTTAATTTTTAAATTTTGTTAGTTTCGTACGAAAAATATATTTTCGAATTGTAACAAATTGCCAATTGTCCCCAAATGTAATCGTAAATGCATCCAAATTGTACAGCATGCAGGATAAATTTATATAAAACATGTAAACCATATGGCGGTGATCTAAAATATAAAATTGTATTGGAATGGGATGCCAATGTCAAATTAAACATTTGAAAGGAATTGTATTTCGAAAATCGTTGCAAGCTTCCAAAACTTTATTAACAATAACTTCACTTCGTGCGGGTCACACCAGTAATCCCATTTTGGTAATCCCACGATTTTCTTATTTTGTCGAGTAGTGTTTGATTGTGCAATTTTGTGCGTCTAACGGTAAAATTTGTGCATAATGTATTTTGGAAGATAATGTGGGATTTCTGACGTGATTAGCACACCAGAAATCCCATAGAACCGTTTAATCATTAGAGCATATGATTTGCTTTAGCTTAATTGTGCAAAACTGTGCATGCCAAAATCAACTTAGTCCTTCTCCAGAATTGGTCAGTATTTCTCCTAGAACGGATTTATCTGCCCATTTACATGCGATGTGCACAAAATCTGTTAAAGTAGATCAACTATATGTAAGAAAAAATCGTAGTGTTCTAGCCACAATGTTTAGACTAGAAGTATATAACCTGGTAAGACCAGGATTCACTGGTGGCATACTCCATATCAGCCAGAATTGGGAATAGTAAACCCTTAATTCAACCCTAATTAAAAACTTAAATTTTGAATGATTTTTGAAAATCCCACATTCTATAAATGTAATCACCTAAACTACTTCCACTGAACATACTGATCAAGTTGCATGATTTTGCCTAGTCCGCATCAGCCCGAATGACCCGTAGGAAACCTACATTTCAACCTAAATTTCAAAAGATCCATTTCGAAAAATTTTGTATGGATAATTTCTGGAAATCCCACCTTTTATTAATGAAATCAATTAAACTAGTTGAAATGAACATTCAGATAAAATTTTATGATTGTGCCTACTCCCCATCAGCCAGAATCCCACATACAAGACCCTTCCTTCAACCCTAATAAAATGTGGAATTTCCAGAAATCACTCATATAAAACTTTTCAAAAATTGATCTTTTCAAATTAGGATTGAAGGAAGGGACTTGTATGAGGGATTCTGACTGATGGGCAGTAGGCACAATCATAAAATTTTATCCGAATGTTCATTTCAACTAGCTTAAGTGATTTCACTAATAAAAGGTGCGATTTCCAGAAATCACTCATATAATTTTTTCAAAATTGATTTAGGGTCGAAGGAAGCGTCTTGTATGTGGGATTCTGGCTGATGGGGAGTATGCACAAACATGAAATTTTATCCGAATGTTCATTTCAACTAGCTTAAGTGATTTTATTAATAAAAGGTGCGATTTCCAGAAATCACTCATATATGTTTTTCAAAAATGGTTTAGGGTCGATGGAAGTGTTTTGTATGAGGGATTCTGGCTGAGAGGGGTAGGCACAATCATAAAATTTTATCCGAATGTTCATTTCAACTAGCTTAAGTGATTTCACTAATAAAAGGTGCGATTTCCAGAAATCACTCATATATTTTTTTCAAAAATGGTTTAGGGTCGATGGAAGTGTTTTGTATGAGGGATTCTGGCTGAGGGGGGTAGGCACAATCATAAAATTTTATCCGAATGTTCATTTCAACTAGTTTAAGTGATTTCATTAATAAAATGTGGTATTGTCAGAAATTATTCAAAATTTCAGTTTTTAATTAGGGTTGAATTAAGGGTTTTCTATTCCCAATTCTGGCTGATATGGAGTATGCCACCAGTGAATTCTGGTTTTATCGGGTTATATTCTTCTAGTCTAAATATTGTGGCTAGAAAACTACGACTTTTTCTTACATATAGTTGATCTACTTTAACAGATTTTGTGCATAAAACATGCAAATGGGCAGATAAAGCCGTTCTGAAGAAATGCTGAGCAATTTTGGAAGAGGACTAAATTAATTTTGGCATGCACAGTTTTGCACAATTTAAACTAAAGCAAATCACATGCTCTAATGATTAAACGGATCTATGGGATTTCTGGTGTGATAATCATGTCAGAAATCCCACATTATCTCCTAAAATACATTATGCACAAATTGTATCGTTAGACGCACAAAATTGCACAATCAAACACTTCTCAACAAAATAAGAAAATCGTGAGATTTTCAAAATGGGATTTCTGGCGTGACTCAAGACAGCCGTTCTTTTATACAAAAATCATTTGTTGGATGTTCTTACCTTCAGCCAGTTCCTAAATATTAATAATCAACTTCTCAACTATCTTCCTGTGTCTTCTCTCCACCAATTTAAAATTCGCCGGAATCCATTAATTCTTCCCGTTCATTCACAGCAGATTAATTGATACAGTTTGAGATGTTTAAGATTTCGAGTTAGTGGTTGATGCAATTTTAGCACCTCCGGCTTTGCCAATTATGCGGCTTATAAAATCATGGATCGGCCAATGGATGCGATACTGGCTATTGGATTTGGTTCTGTATCGCATTTTGTTTATAATTTATGCCATATGATGGAAGAAGATTCGAAATTTAAAATTTTATTACACAACTTAGATTTTAGATATCGTTTGATTGCCGTTGTTGAATCATCATTTGTTCTGGTTTATTTGAGATGTAAAAACTCTGTTTTTATTGATAATTTCTTGCACATAGTTTATGCCACTGTAAGCCACTGCTCTGGCTAAACTAATTTGATTTTTTTTTACAATACTGCTGGCCGGTATGAATATTATCAAGATTTGTTCCAAGCGATAAACAACGATGATAAGCTTGAAGAAGATTCAACTTTAGGCACATCATTCGAGTCGGTTTCTCGATTTACTGATTTCGTTGAAATGTTTCGTCTGAAGTGAAGTAATGTATAACTTTTTGATGAACATAACGAGCACGGCGAGGATTTACAATCGAAGGTTTTTACGAAAACGAATACCAACCACTTTTTGTGCCTGGTCGCTTTAATATACTAGCTGATGTCGGAAGGGGGCATCGCTAATCGATAAGCCATCAGGAACAATCGTATATGTCGATTCCAGTCATCCTCATTTTTATTCGCAACTTTTGCTAAAACATTTTCCAGTGTACTAGTAAATCTTTCCACTATACCATCTGAGGATACGACGGTCTTTTCTTGCCTTATTTATGCCAAACAACTGACAAATTTTCCTTGGAATATCACCGATCCAACATTTTTTTTGAACCTAGTGAATTTTCATTGGAACTCCATAGTGGCTTGTCCAGCTGTTAATTATGGCATGGTTGTTGCCTCCTTATTGGGTGTAGGATACATCTCCGGCCATTTGCTGATATAGTCCATCATTACTAATCCATACCTATTACCGCTTTCCGAAATATGAAATGATTCTCCCCACGTTCATGGCAATACACTCGAATGGTGTGCCGACTGTAATGTTTCATTAATTCTTGGCTTTTTCGTACAGGTCCTTTCACTGCACATTGATCACATTTTTGACACCACTTCACTACCGACTGTCTACATCCCGATGAAATCGTTGACGAATATTTGTGAGTGTATTTTTAATTCCGAGACGATCTCCACTTACTTTTCCATGATACTCCCAAGTATTTGATTAATGCTTTTTTTCGGCACCACTTTCAATATTTTTTCAATTGTACAATCCGAGTTCCCCCATATTAGTTTTCAACAACCATTCTCTAAAAGAAGGTTTTCCCACTGTGTCCACAAGGTCTTCACTGCTGAACTGCTCGTTTCAGCATTGATTGATCTGTCCTTTCCTAATCGGGTATGACTTTCATAAACCGTACTTCGATTACGTCCGCAGTCTTTAGATTCAGCTTCTTTTTCGATGTTCGATATGAAAGTTGTAGCTTTGCAAACGTTCCAATGTGCCACATGCCGCTCAGAATTCTTGAATTGTAGTAACCATCGTAACGGTTCATGGTCTGTTCGTAAATGGAATTTTTGACCAAAGAAGTGTTTCGAAAGATTTCTCGCATTCCACTATAGTGAATATTTTTTCTCACATGATGCAATAGCTACGCGCCGGTTTCGATAGGATTTTTGAGTAATATGCAATAAGTCGCCCTCGACCATCGATTTTTTGTGAACACTCTCCCTACACCATCATTAATTGCATCGATATCCAAAATAAATTTCGCCAAATATTGGTATTGTGAAAAGTCGTTTCTGTAATTCAACGAATGTAAATTTTTTGCAACATTAGAAACTTCGTAAATCATCAGTTTTGCTTCGTCTGTATGAACTTCATTCGCGGTTACTTTGTGACCCAAAGTGAACATTTTTTTGGTCTGCACTTTAACAAGGCCTCACATGCTCTTCAAAAGTTTTTCCCATGACGAAAATGTCGTGTAAATATACAAGACAAGTTCTGTATTGTAATCTTTTTTGTACGCGCTCCATTAATCGTTCAAAACACACAGGGACACTACATAATCCAAGTGACATTACATTAAATTGACATAACCCGTTGTCTACACAAAATGGCGTTTTCTTACGATCATCCTCTTGTACTTCTACCTGCCAATAGCTACCATGAAGGACCATTATGGAGATCATTCTTTCAGTTTTCGGTGCTTGGTGAACGGTGTCTCCGTTCCGGCATCAATTTTGTGTTTTGCCATTTTGTGTTTATTTTCTTGTGTACCACAGAAAATGAACTTACATCGTTCTAGTAAAGAACCCCTTAGTAAAATCTTCGGTCCAGTTCTGCATAAGTTGTTTCATTATTTCCTTTTGTTCTGCTGTGCTGATTGTTTGCGAGAGATATTTAGAGCAGAGAAAGAATTATTTAGTAAAGACTAAAGAGATGATCATTTCATGTCACCCAATGAACCACAATGAACCGGAACAAAGAATTAGAAAAGTAATGATCGCAAAATCCTTAGAAATACCAAATAACGACGATAGAGATCCAACTAGACCTCTATCGTCGTTATTTGGCGTTATAAAAGGTTTATACGATCATTACTTCTCTAGTTCTTTGTGCCAGTTCATTGGTTCCACAACCCACACCCTGGATGACTTGGAACCTCCCTTTAATCTTCCCCAAATAATTTCTTCTGTATATTTGGTGACTCCTTCTCGACAGCAGTTGCATCTTGATATTACCGTAGCTCGGGACTCTCGGTCCTAGTCCAATACGAAGTCATCCGTACTCATGCAGTGAACAATTTTCACGGTTTTCTTTCCTATAGGATGAATGTACTGCCTCCAGTCGCTGTTTGTAACTTCAACCCGTTGGCTCGTTATGTGTTTCCATTGATGAGATCCTTTCGAACAATCACGTGTGTTGTTCCTATGTCAAAATTCCTCCATCAACAACACCTCTTATTGTTAAGCTGTCACCACTTTGTGATGATCTGGAAATAAGGATGGAGTTTATGGGACAATCAGTTGTGTGAGCCAGCTTCTGCTCTTTTAAGCTGATTAGTTGGAGTTTAGCGACTCTTTTTTTGGGTCCACGTCCTTTGTCAATGTTTTGTCTTCCCAGCAGTCCCGTGAGATATGACCTACCTTGTAACATGTCCAACAAGTAATACTGCCATCACGTGCGTATTTCAACCCGGTATACCTTGACTGACGATTTGATGACGGTTTCTGCAGTCTCATTAATTAAAACACAAGCAATAGTTTCAGAGAAAGTTACTTTCGGTGACAAAACCACTGCTTGGTGACCTTGAATACATTTCCGCTTCAGTCGCCCCTGGACCCAGAGAACAGACACTGATTTGGTATTGCATTTATAACGGCGTCAATAACCCATAGCATGTCAATGACTAAAATCAGAATTTCCTTTGTATCGCCTCCACCATACCGGGTGATTTATTAGAGTTACCCAAAGAGCACAAAAAAAGGTATGAATTTCGGACGCTCGCCGTTCACTAGCTTGCTTCTACATATTCTTGTGAGTTCGTGCATGTTTTTGGCATTGAATTTTGCACCGTCTCTTCTGTTTCCAGCTGAGCTCCTTTGTATCACAATAAGTGTGAATCTGTGAATTAGTATTTTCCATCACAGTGCTTCACTTTTAGCAATTTTGATCCTTAGATTATTTATCCTGTATGATGATTGGCGAATAGCGCTTTAAGAGTTTCGTACAATGTCGATTTTATCTGTTTGCTGTCCATTGTCTTCTAGATACTTCCAGTTAAAGCTTCTTCTTCATATTCGGATTCGAAGCTGTTGTCGAACGCGATAAAGAGTTTTTTGTTTATTTCAAAGTTAGAAGTCAATAGGGAGATTGCGTGTGCATTTTCGTTGCGTTTGAGCTTGCATTGGACGAGATTCTAATTGATTTATATAATTCATCGCCAGGTACCATGTTTCTAATGTCGCGGTAGTGCATCTGCTTTGTGGTAAGGTGGCGGCTCTAACGCTGTTAGTCAAAACGGCCCTGCAATCCATTATACATGATAATTATTTAATCGGCATATTTCTTGTTTCTTGTGCTTGTTGCTCTGGTTCCTCAATATTTTCTAATGGAACGGTAGCGACTCTTATTAAACCTTGCGTTGAAATCGATGTCTTTATAAAGTGGATTTTTCGCGATCAGCTACCATAAGGCGCTCCGTCCCAACCATGAACTAAAGAACAAAGCCTTGAGCGGAAAATACAGCTGTTCTCGGAATCGTGCTGTCCAAACTGCGATGTAAATTTGATTACCTTGACGAAAGGTATTACTATTGACACCAGGCAATTGGTGTTTGCCCAGGATCTAAGTTGTTACATCGAGCCTTTGAGAGTGTGGTACTCTTGATAAGAGTAAGATAGGTTTTGCAGCGACAACATACATGAAAACCTAATAGAAAAAAAAACACGTAGTGGTTTTGAATAGCAGCGCGTGGTCCAAACTTGGTATATGTGACTGCAGAATGTAATAATTGCAAAAACTTCGACATCTGCAGCTCGATATTTATCTTCCTGTGAGTGATATTTAGGATCTCCTTGTAAGTTATTAGCACGCTCTTTGACGTTTCTTTCACATGCTTGTAAGTGATGTTATCTTTTTCTGACCCAGTCTCTTTCTCTCTCGCTCTCTCTATCTCTCGCTCTCTCTCTTCAGGAGTTTCTGATGTTCCTAATTTGGACATATGCAGTCGTACGTTTTCCAATCGAGTTTCTTTCTTATCACGGGTTCTGTATCGCTTTCGCTTAGAAAGTGTGTCTTTCCGATGAAAACTTCAAAAACAAATTATAGGGCAAACTTTAGTACCTCAAGTTTTTTGATTACCAATACTTAGTACTTGAAGTCTTCGTATATGATTTTCGGAAATAGCTCAGCTGTTTCTCACCAACGGGATAAATTTTCTTTATACAACTGATTCATTTACTATAATGCTATCTGGGATAGATATGTAGCTTGGGAAGCACACTTGGATACAAACAATAAAGAAGCAAATCCTGAATCAATGGTGGTATATATACTTGGAATAAAATTGAAGATTACCGAGAACTCAAGTTTCAAAAGAGAAAACAAAATACGTGGAAACGACAATGAAGTGATCGTAGGCAATACACTGAAAATATTTTCAAGGTAGCCGTACTCCGGAACATGCGCGCTAGAAAATTCACTAAACCATTAAGGGATGCATCTGGCAAAAATGTTAACAACAGACGAAGCACAATTGAAGAGATGGGAGGAATATTTCAGAGAAACCATCACCAACAACACTCAAATCTTTGAATTAACAAGTCATTGGTAAAATAAAGAATTCCGCTAGAAAGGTAGGCTCGACTATAACGATTCCCCAGGGAAATCGAGGAAATATAAAAATTGGCGGGGATTATCTCCTCAACACGAGCATAAAGACATTAGTACTGATCTGATCACCCTGAATAAGATTTCACCGACTATCACCAACTATCATCGACTCGAAATTAAGAAAGGTAAAGCTGGCTTTACAAATTATTTTGACCTTGAATATCCCGAATATTTTTATTTATCTCATTTAAATTCATTGGAAAACTATAAATTTCGTTCAATAAACACCAACAATTTACAGAAAGTCATTAATCATCATATTTTCGACATAGCAGACAGTCACATCAAATTAGATCACAAAACACATACTTTAAGAGTTGATGGCGCATAAAAACCAATAAATTTCTGGCAGCACCACCTAAACAGCACACAGTTACAGCAGTATTAGTATTGGTATAGTAGTAGTAGTAGTAGTAGTAGCAGCATGTAAGTAACACCAAGTCAAATAATTTACATAAATAAGAACAACAATCAGCCAGGCAAGCGGATAACGAACATAAATTTTGTGTACGTTCACTCTACAAACGAGAGCCGTGTACATGCAGGTAAGAAAACACCATAAGACCAAATATAACACATCACACGGCAAAAAGGTATAAAAACAAAATGTGTACAGCATATTTTTAATTAACAATATACAACATATTTTTTCTCTCGTTTCTATATACAACAACCACCAGCCCGCCCGGCCCGCCCCTCTTTCACATAAGCGCACAAAAATATTTATAATGAAAGCACAATATAAAAGCTTCGTAATTCTTAGTTTTTTTGTTTTTTGTATGCTTACCCTACCGCAAACGACAAAATAATAATGACGATGAAGGTAGAACCGAATCCGTGTGTCGTGTACGTAGATCTGTGTGTAATCTACATATTGTTATGTATGATACGTCATTTGGATCCGTAAAATTATTAGCGTATCAGTTTTGATTCTCGCCTAATCACTTTCCATACAACTGTAGACGACGTTTTGTATGGGATCCCCTTGTGGTGCACATCCATTACATTAAAAGATGAATTTTATGATTTATTAATGAGTGTAGAAAGCACAGCATTTTGCCTGGATTCTAATTAACAGCCATGAAACTTGATTTACTACTGAACAATTAAAAAAAAAATTGAAAAACTACCACCAACCATTACTACCGCAAACAAAGAAAATTAGAATCGTGTATAAGAAAATAAACTCAGCAGAATAAAAATAAAATAAATTTATGCGCTGGCTGGTTGTAGGGGCGGGTGGTAATATGGCTAAAACATGTAAACGCTACATATATTTTGTTTATGTACGCGGTCGATTTAAATAAATTTATAATGCGACCAAAACGCGTATACACGTATACCGTTATAATGTTAGAAAAACCAAAACGAAACATTTCTATGTAACATCGGTTAGATTTTCCGCTAAACAATGTTGTGAATTTTTATTTGTCTTCTCAATTTTAATGCTTTGTTTACAGTAAAACAATTACGACATAGGCTGGATCATTTAACTCTGTTGGGTGTTATTGCTTTGATTTCCACCCATGACCAATTCATATCCACTTGCGCTTTCTTATTTC
Source organism: Nephrotoma guestfalica (assembly GCA_963691935.1). Classification (NCBI taxonomy): domain Eukaryota; kingdom Metazoa; phylum Arthropoda; class Insecta; order Diptera; family Tipulidae; genus Nephrotoma; species Nephrotoma guestfalica. The sequence continues at coordinate 246,975,792 of OY829915.1, forward strand.
GGTCCCAATGCCAGCTTAGCTTATTTGTCTTAGTAGCTCAACATTTGTTATTTTGTTGCGTAGAAGCACCTCAGTATGCTTCCAGGTTCCGCAATCCAATCGAGCAGAAACACCGATTTCACACACGTATTGAACATTCTTAGCTTGGTTCGTTTATTTATGTCTTCATTTGTTCCACCCGTTTTTGCTAATGTGCAGCCAAAATATACAAATTTATAAAGGAATCGATATTGGTGTGTTTAGCCTCATCGTCCTAGTTTTCCTGATATTTATGAAGCCAACCTCAGCTATTCATTTCTTTGACATGTCCATTTCACAAATTTCTTCGAAATCCGAACGAAGTTCGAAATCCACGAAGAGAAAAAATAGTTTTGAATTCCATTCGCTATAGACTGCTCGACAATGCGGGTTGTGTTGTTATTATTGGTGCAGCTTCGTCCTGTGCCACTATTCTAGGTTCCCTGGGAGCGGGGAATTGGGAAAAAAATTCATAGCATGCTTGTCTAAATTATAGTTTTCTGACCTACAGTGAAATTATATCCAGGATGATCACTGCTAATATGTTTATGATGGTGTCCATTTTTACGATATTCTATCAGCAACTCTGTTATTGTTGTTGTTGGAGCCCTAGCAGTAGTCGATAGGTTTCCTTTAATATTTCAGCTGATATATTACCCGTTCCAGAGGCCTTGTTATTGTTTATTTTTGCAATGACACTGATAACTCCCCGCTCCGTTAGTAGATGGGTGTTGATAGTTTTTTTATTAGCGCCAGTTCTTAATTTTCTTGATTTCACTTGCCGTATGTTCATATTGACATTTCAATTCCGACGTATTTTGCTGGCATATTTGAAACTTGGGTGGCCTTCGTTCTCTAATTTTTTCAAAAATATGGTTTCACTGTTGCTCAACACTGATGGCTTCTTCATTGGTTTGGAGGGCTTGAGCGCGTTGCAGAATATGCTGCTGGTGTGGTATCTTTTAATCGGTCAATGTTAAATTCCTTCCGATTTATCTTGAAGCATTTTTCAGCGGCTGACTTAATTTGGAACTGTGATATTGATGTTGTTGATCATTGCGTGATCTATTTGGTTCCTTTTCTGTCATCAGATGATTTCCATGTGTGTTTGTGTATATTTCTGTGAGGAAATTTCCTGGCTTCTCCTATGAATAGCTGGTTTGAGACGCAGAAGTCGATCAGTCGTCCTCCATTATATTAAGTCTAATGCTTGTTTACCCATCATGGTTATGAATCAATGGAAATCTCTTTGTATTATCTGGCCATCATCTCTGTCTGTCCTTGCAGTTGTGGAATGTAGTTGTTCATATAACTCATATCTGGTTGTTTCGTCTGCGTCTTCTGTTTCTTCTGTTGGAGCATATCTCTATATTGTTTGTTTTGTATTTTTATCTGTTGTCAATATACCTTCGCCTTGTTCATATGTATCATCTCACCACATTCTTCACTAAGCCGTCTTTCTCTAAAAGTGCTATCCTTGATGCTTCTGTTATAGAGTTTAGATGTTTCAATCTGCGATTCGCATCCATGTACGATAGTCGAGGATCGATATTTGTGTTTGTATTGATTCTGTATGATTTGTTCATTGAATCCTAGCTTAAAACTTGCTGAGAAAGACATACTGGTATGCCGGGGGGATGTTTAAATCCACTCAAAACTCGGTAATTTCTTAACTGATTATATAGGGATTGGGAATGTTGGATGGAAAAGGGATTTTATAAAGAAAATGGGAAGAAGAACTGAAATGACCGTAAAATAAAGACTGTAAAATAACCTATGTGGGACTGAGGGACCGAACGATTTTTTGGCGGACTTTGTTTTTCATAAGTTCTGCCAACAAACTGATTTTTGGAACTCGTAAATTGAATTTATTGACTGGCATGCTGTTCATGGTACAGTTCCGCGAGTTTTATTATCTGTTGTTAAATTAGTCCGGTCTTCGCAAGAATACTTTAAACGGTACTTTTTATCTGAATAGTGACGATACGGTTTAAAGTGCATATTTTGACAATTTATGTAAACAATAAAACGCTTTTTGGCAATTTCATTGCCAGTCCTAGAGCTGTAGTACCTCGTACATATAAGCTTCTATAAATTTTACCAAAGCTGCTTCATTTTTTCGCCATAATTGCCCACATCCCAAAAGTATGTTAATTTTTTTCATTTTTTAAATAATAATCGTAGTTTCGAGTTCGTCTAAAAATATTCCAATTGCTTTCATGCATTGCCCAAATTTCATCTTAATCCGTTAAAAATCAAGTTGTGGAGCCTAATTTCAGACAAGCGGATTAGGTTAGAGTGGTTGTGTTAGAGGACTATCAGCGACATAATCAGGTCCGTGCCGTGCTACATTGTTTTCTCTTTTCACCTACTTATCGAACCATCTTGAGCTCCCAACACAGCGTAGGATATCCTTGACGTCCATTACTCACGTCCGTCAATTCATTTAGGAGGGGAGCTCCCATCAATTTCAGTCTGCTAAGCACTAGACTATGAGAAAGTGTACCGTAATGGCACTCAACCATACTAACATTCGGCCATCGCACCGATACCAGCGGTCTGGATTTTGACAGTTCTAGTATTGGAGAGATCTACCTAGTTATTACGCATGAGGTACTATTGGCTCATCTTTCAATCGTTGTACTTCTAGCTTCCACCAGGCTTGTTGAAAGGAGGCAGGTTGCGCTTAGTCGACCTGGTATCCACATAGGTGGATATTGAACTGTTTTGCCATCTTGTTAAGAGATGAGGGACTGGGTTACTTTCGATGTAAGGATATATGATTTGTGCGTCTTAATTGATGTCTGATTGTCCGCAAAAATGCGAATATCTCTTGCAGATATTACATTTTACCTCGACCAGTCAATGGCTTTACTTATCTCGATTTACCTTGAAAAAAGCTGCCAGGAGTCCAGAAAACGAAAAAAAGGTTCACATTTAATTTTCACAGAAAACCCAACTCCCAACCTTCCCATCCATCTTTGAACCATCATTGAAGAAATTACCAGCTTCAGTATTTAGAAAAGCTTGTCTGAACCAGTTCTCTCTGGTGGTATCAACCCTACAAAATGGTATAGTCGATAGCATTTGGGACGTTCCAGTTTCATAAAATATATGAATGTCCTGTATTTTTACAGTTCTACTTAGAGTTCTACAGTTCTAATAGTAGAAATACCTATATAGAGCCAATGTACAATGTGCGGCTCCAAACCCCATCTTTTTCAAATGACATTTTTACAGGAATAAGTCGCTATTGAAGGTTTCTTCACCCGTTCTAATATGTCAGGTGTCCAGCTTAGTTTGTTTTCCAGAATGACACAAGATACTTCGCTTTATCAGTAAAGGTCAATCCAAACCATTTAAGGTAGGGGTCGATCTCCAAACCGCAACTGTTAGTCCTTTGGAGAGAATGCCAAGAAGACTTAAAGCCGCACCCCTCCAGGTTTAATAGGTTATTTATAAGCAAGTTCACAAAAAGATGGAATAATAATACAGTGCGTTGTTCCTTTACTCACAAATCTCCTCACTCACTCAAGTTGGCCGTCACAACCTGCTTTTAAGTATTTGATCTACTCAGCCTCTGAGTGTCTCGTCTACATACAGGGAAAAGAGTGCCCGCGTGATTGATCGCCTCTGGCTGACGTGGTTAAAGTATTCCATATTTTAAAGCAATATGCATATTGGGATTACGATAGCCTATTTAAGAGACTACACTTAAAGGCCTAAGATCTTTAAGACTGCAAAGAAAGCTTTATCCCGCCTTAGGTATAAATATTACATTTACATACTTTAGTTCATTTACTATGAATGTGACAGAATTCTAGGTTGTAAAGTCCGTCGTTTGTTGGACATTCGCTGGTATACTGCCATTAGGTCCTGCCGACTTATAAGGCTCAAAAATATGTAGAGCCCACATAATTTATCTTCTAATAATAATCTGGCTTACAATGCTTACGACTCTGTTGTCTCCAGGGTTATGTGGCGCACGTCTGAATTTGCCTGGAAAGTTCGTTTCTAATAGTAGCTCCAAGGTTTCTGCATTTGGTGGTCCAGGAACCACAGGTCGTTTGAGAAAACTCGGAGTGTTGCGACTTAAATATAGTATTTTACTCGTCCTAGCCTCCAGACATTTATTTTAACATTTTTTAATTCGTATTTGTATGTTTTGAGGGCTTCCTTGTAGCAGTCCCAGTCCTTAGCAGTTTTAGTTTCCTTGGCTCTTCTAAAGAGCCTTCTGCATTTTTTACGGGTTTTTTGAAGTCCTTTCGACCACCACGATGATCGTGGTATTTCCTACTAGGAGGACACGCATCTAATATCCCCCAAGCTCTTGTGTTTAATCAAAGGGGTTTGGAATCGGTATCATTAGTGAATTATTGAGAATCGTTCCAAAAATATCCTCTTGTTTTTAGAGCTAGGTTTTTTATGGGTTTTGCCTCCAATTTAAATTGGCGATAACAATGATCAGAAAAGGAATGGTCCTCCGACACCTTCCAATTCACTAAACTAGAATAATGTCTAGTACTTCTTGCCTATTTCTAGTTATAAACGTTGGTTCAAGGAGTAACTCACTTCGTTCATTTGTATCATTGCTTCCCCAAATTGTGTGATGTGAATTTACATCACTTCCCAGGATGACTCCAATTTTTTTGTTTTTGGGCCTCCTTTAATGAGCTTCCTAAAATGGCAAGTGGGATATCTTCCCCATCATGTGGAAGGTAAGCTGTTATTAGCCAGAGATTTTGATCATTCATCTCAATGCTTGTTGTGACCAGGTCTGAATTACTGTAACTTGATAACAGAAAAATATTCAGATTATATTTAGCAAGGATGCAGAATTTTACTTACCTTCTTCGCTTGTAGCAGTTTATATTTAGGAGTCCTAAGTTTAAGTACCTGGTCACCATTGGCCAAGGATCTTAGACTAGGACAATGTCTATCTCCTCTGCTCTTAATTTGAGCATGAGCGCAATCGAAGCTGCCAGGAGTGATGGAGGTTAATCTGCAGGAACCTCAACATTAGGTTTGCTGCTTTATTTCAACATCCACAACAGTTGCGTCAGAGTCCTCCTGTGATTCTTCGGGGAATTCATAAAGTAATCCTGTCTAAGTCGATATCATTTTCAGGGTCAATGGCCGTTGGGCGGCATAAGATGTCAACTTGACACGATTCCAGTGCCCGCCTCCATTCCGGCAAGCCGGAGCAGGTCCAGGGTGGCCAAAGCCTTCTCCACCTTCCCCCAATTGCTGGAAGATATATATCTGTCTTTGCGGGCCCGGTCATAGACAGCCAACACTAAGTGCTCCTTTAGCACCTGCTTCCTTTCAATAATCATTTAGTCCAGGATAGCATTTCCATATCTTTGTTCGTTCTTTTCGCCAACTGAATCTTATTGAGATTTGCTAGAGCTTTCCAGGCTCTTTTCCTGGTTTTGTAAGTTGAATCGAAGGGACTATTCTTGTGTTTGATCATGTCCCTAGAGATTGCATTCGAGGAACCAGCCTTGTTCGTGCCTGTGTCCGGGTTTTCTGGAATATCTTGTCGGCTACGCCAATTGACCGAAGTACTACTTCTCGTTTTCTTCGTACATTCTGCAGACCAGACCTATGACCAAACTTCTACGTTTCTGTGGTAACCTCAACCATTGATAACCACCTATGCCTTGGAGACCAAGCCTAAAGTTCAAATCCCACCAGTATTATTTTCCGGTTTTTTAATAGTGCCGGACTCTTTTTTGTATTACTGCTTTCACACATGTTTTATACGCAGTACACAGATAGGGCAGGTTGTTTCGTATGATGGCAGGTATCCGGTTACACCGTCAGAGACTGAGCTATTTTTAGACTGGGCCGCCGCCTGGCCGGTTATCAGCACGGTACGATTAACACCTTAACCCGGCCTAATTTGCGCCACGTTTTAGCCTAATACACCACAAAACCCGTCGAACGGTAGTTGCTCGGTTGTCACCGCAAGGAGATAACATGAACACTGGCGGAAGCTGCAAGATACGGAGCTGATACAAGCGCACACAGGTCCAGTGAGTTAATTATGTAATATGTCATTGCGTGTATACACGGCCAAATAGAAGCCAATGAAAAAATATGTATGCAGGCCTTTACAACGTAAAACGAAAAAAAACTCTATGTTCTATGTTGACATACAAATGTTCATTTTCCTGAGCGGGAACTATTTAAGTCTATTACGAATCCGAGTTAAGTAACAATATTTACAATTTAGAACAAAAACTTACATCCAAATGCTTAGCGCAAACTAATTTGCTAATCAGGTTCCCAAAGGAGTGGAAAATTAACGCCAACCTGATTTCTTCGTTTGGCGAATAACACAAATCAGTTTTAGAAGGATTACCTTACAGACTGTTATTGATGCTTCAAGACAAGAATTGATTTGAATAAGGTCAACGACAGACTTATGGGGTGAGAATTCTTAGGTTCAGTGTAATTTGACTTTGTAACTTTATGCGTACAAGTTAATTTGAGTTTGAAATGAGACCAAAGGCCATATAAGCTTGGAAGAGTAGTGCCACATGTTTTTTTTTCACTACTGATAACCTCAGTAGGGTGAACCCCTTATACAACACAAGATATATATTTTACAAAGGAGAGGAACTTCAATGCAGGAAGTTTTACATAATTAGCCCTTTACGGGCTTTCGATGACCTGACTTTGTATTAGCGTTAAGTGGATTTTTGAACAGTTTATATTCATGTGAGCTCATTAATCTCACTTGTGAGTGTGAGAAACCCCAAACAATATTTCAATCAGCACCAGTATAATTTAATTCAATATGCCATGGCATCCAAGAATCATAAACTATTTTTTTTGCATCGTCCGCATTATTAACAAACTTACACGATTTGCTATACATAAATTTACCTTGATAGCAGCATAAATATTTATGAATTTTGGTCATGAACTTACATAAAATATAAAACATAGTATATCTATCAAACGACCACAATAGTTTCGGTCATGATGCTCATGTAGCAGAGCACAGACTATCCAAATGAAATTATACATACCGCCTCGTTTTCATTCGTCCACTACATATTAAAATCGCATGTGGTCTTTGGTGTCCCCGAAAATAATATTTCATCATGTCCTCTCGTATTTTTATGGCATCCAAGATCAGAATTTTGATTTGATTTAATTACGTTAGACACGGAGTACGTGTATAGAAGATGTGAAACGACATTCCTCCCCGAAACTATGCAATGAATATTGATATTTTCGGTAGCACGAGACACCATATCGTCTATAAATTCGCACACAACAGAATCAATATGTGTGATACGAATTATCTAATTCGAATTTGTTTGATACAATTTACGGGGTGGTAAAGTCTGCAGTAATTTTTGTTTCGATTTTTATTAGAAGCGATGGATTTCATACTAATTTTCATATCATGCTCCCATGGTATATGTAACACAGGCACAGAATGTGTCAAGAAATGCGACAGAAAATTTTATTTATAGGCCTGTCAATCTACATTGGAACGGTAGTTGTATATAGGACTATAGCATATGGAGAGGAGGGCAGCTGTTGCTGTCGCTTTTATTGCCTTGAGCTATTTTTCCGATATCAATGAAAAATCAAATCTTTTATATACATAAACTGAAAATAGAAACATCGGATTCCAATTTTCTACTTTCAATTATTTTTATGGTGCAAAGTTTTTGATAAAATAAATAAATCCCAAGCGGCTGGCATAAAAGTGTTGGTCGTTTCTCGGTTAACTGCAAAAATTGACATTCACGTTCACAAATCCAGTTAAACGATGCTACACAAATTTTCTAACTGCAAAATATTTTTTATCATTTCAGGTAAGCTGCAACTTGAAACTGCGACAATAAGACGTTTATTCAAAACGAACTATGCACAAGGTAAAGAACTCCTGATCATATTTTCAAATCATTAAATATGAGTCTTTAAATGAGCTTTAATTTTTACCAATTGGCATTAAAATATAAAAGGAGCTTTTCTACTTTCTCGTAATTTTATTGAATTTTTCGTTGTTGTTGGCATTTTGTTCGTTTAAATATTTGGTTTATTATTTTATTCTTATTCAAATTAAAAACTTAAAAATATAAAAAAGCTTTGTGAACTTTATGCTTTATGGTTTTTGTGTCTAAATTTCGGGGAAAAATGTTATTTCATTTATTATTCAGATAATATTATTTAAAATTAGAATTAATTATTTTTATATGAAAATTAATATTTTTTGTGTTTGATAAATTTAGCATTTAATAAATTTAATGTAATTTTCGAGGAGTATAAAAGCTCAAATAATTTCAAAAAAATTTAGAGTTGTTCGCACGAACTTCCTATAGTACAAATGTGGTGCTCTTAGAAATTTATTGATTTTGAAATTTACTGTGTTGCTTAATAATGTCTTAATAAAGGTCTTGCTGATCATTTTTAAAGTTGATGTTCGGCTAACAAGTTAATTTTAAATGTTCGACTGCGCTGCTTAAAAGTTTAGTATAAAACTTGATTCGTATTTCGCAGAAATTAAAAGCACAACTTTGGATTAATCTGATTTTACCTAGTTAGGAAACCCAAAGGGTGTGTGGGTAACAACAGGGTGTCCGCCGGGAAGGTATACTACTTTGTTTGTTTATGATTTTTGATTAAATGAAAGAGAATGGAGCTTATATTGATAAATGTTTTATTTAATGTCGACAATTATGTATGGAATACAATATATGATAAATGTTCGCCTCTGTTAGCCTCACAAATGCGAGCCCTTTTAAGCACATTTTTCATTACATTCTCACACATTTCACGCGGTATTTCATTAATTTCATCACGAATGTTTTGTTTGAGTTGCTCAAGCGTTTCTGGTTTGTTTGCATAAGCCTTGCTTTTTAGATATCCCCACAAAAAGAAGTCCGGAGCAGTCAAATCAGGCGACCGTGGAGACCAATCAACATCACCATTTTTTGAAATAACTTGTTGTGGAAAGAGTTCTCGCAGTAATCCCATTGTAATCCTAGCTGTATGCGATGTGGCACCGTCTTGTTGATACCACATGTTAATCAAGCCCAAAGCATGCAGTTGGGGCGTTAAAAAGTTTTCAATCATATCACGATATCGCTCCCCATAGTTACTTTTACGCCGTTTTCATTTTCAAAGAAGTAAGGTCCAATGATTCCTCCTGACCAAATTGCACACCAGACTGTCACTTTTAATGGTTGTAAAGGTGACTGATGAATAATGTGAGGGTTTTCCATTGCCCAGAACCGACTATTCTATTTATTCACATATCCATTTAAATGAAAATGTGCCTCGTCACTCATTATGATTTGTTCATGAAAATCGGGGTTGTCATGGGCGAGCTGTAACATCCTATTGGCATATGTACGGCGGCGTAAATGGTCTTGTGGAAGAAGTTCTTGTGTCAACTGAATCTTAAATGGAAACAAATGCAAATCCTTGTGCAAAATTGTGGCCAAACTTGTTCTTTGAAGACCAAGCTCCTAAGCACGGCGTCGAATTGGTTGATGGATTGTTTTGAACACTTCCTTGAACAGCAGTAATGTTTTCAGCCGATCTTGCAGTACGTTGTGGCCCATGCTTGGGCCTATCACTTACAGACCCTCTCTTTCTTCGAAATCATTCACTACACGATAAATAGTGCGTTTTGTTGGCATGTTGTTTCTCCCAAAAATTTCACGTAACTTTCTCATCGTCACAGTAATCGATGATTGATTTTAATAAAATGTTTTAACGATTAAAACACGATGGTTTATCGAATATTTTTCCAAAATGAATTTGCCACGTGTCTACTTCACGACTGTCAAGTATGAATTGTCAATACTAATATTCGCCTAAATGGCGACAAAACAAAGTAATATATCTTCCCGGCGGACACCCTGTACATACCAATAAAGCTAATTTGTGCCAATAGTGTTCAATGTTAATGATCATGAATTTTTTCTTTGGACTTGAACCAACTGATTGTCAGAGTTGATCGATATTTTTATCAAAATCTATTAATTGGTGATTGAACAAACAATTTATAGTGATTGGTCCAAATCCAAAGGAATTCGTTACGTTTAAAAACCACCCCACCGACACGAAATCCAAACATTACACAATTCTCAGGTAGGAACATTTTGGTTGTTAAGTCTATAAATTTATGTAGAACTTCGCTCTAAAATTTTCATTTGTAAAAATTGACTAACTATGGCATAAATGGTCCATTATTGATCAATTATTAATTTAGATAACAATTGATCTATTCGCCTTATCAGTAAGGACCAGTATAGTACCATTTAAACTTGGTGGAACCGTTACCGAAATTTTATATCTCGTAGTGAAAAGGGCCAGCACTGTTTTAGATTAATCCCCAATCCACACCTGCTGGCCCAACCTGCAGTGACTGATATCACATTCTGCATCACATCCATAATTGTACTAAGGTGCTTTCCCGAGATAACTATCGCTACGTCATCGGCATAAGCAACCACATCTATTCTTTCCCCCTTGAGCTGTTCCCCAAAGATCCTGTCTCCTGACGGAAACTTCCCTTATCTCCGCAATAATCCTTTTGCTTTCCAGCAAGTGATTAATTAGCCTGGTTACAGGGTGTTCAATCTCGAGTGACAATAATCCTTCCAAATTGTCATGCCCTTCACGTTGTTAAAAGCGCCCTCGATATCGAGAAACGCCACCAGCGAGAATTCCTGAAAATTCAGTGATTTCTCAATTTCCCGAACCAAGGCATGTAGTGTCGTATCCTCGAACTTACCCTTATGGTACGTATGTTGAGACTGTGTCCAGTTTCTGGGAACAATTTTCGAACGAATATAGACATTCAGCAGCTTTTCCATGATTTTCAGCAGAAAGGATGACATAGTTGTTGGCCTTAAGTTGCTGTGCGAGCTTCTACCTGCTTTCAGAATGAAGATCAGCCTAGCCTCCCTCCATTTCTTCGAGATGTACCCCAGCTTCAGACACCCTTTGAAGATAAACTCCAACCAGAGAAGTCAGACCACCGGGTTCTTCTGAATTTCTGCTGCTACAATCCCATCCGGACCAGCTGACTTAAGGGCTTTTAAGAGCCCATTTTATCTTCCGTGTATTCAGAATATCCTCTGTACACAATAGTTGGGTTCCGCAGTCATCCACCTCCGCAAACGACACATCCTCACCTTCCGAGAAGTGACTTTCCATCAGAAGATTAAGAGTCTCTTCACTAGAAACCGTCCATTCGCCATCCAGTTTAATCAGATAGTCTGGAACAGCTGGGCTGGCAGAGAGAATCTGTCTTAAGCACGAGGTTTCCGAGACCCCTTCCATTCTACCACAGAAGAGCCTCTGCGAATTTTTTTGCACCGTCCATGTCTCTCTTTTGTATTCTCTGAGGCATTCCTTATAGAAGTTCCAGTCTTGGGTTTCCTTCGATCTTTTCGCTCTATCATCCACCAAACAGATTTCCTTTCCCCTCAGCTTTGTTAATGGGCAGGCTTTCCTCATAGAGGTATTGCAAGCCCTAGTAAGATTATCCACTATTGAATCCAGATCAATACCCGTATCAGGGAGTCCTGGAACTCTAGATGGAATACTACCCTCAAATATATATCTAAATACGTGCCATATTGTGGACTTCAAATCCCATCCTGGGATTTCTCAAAACGTACTGATTTGTAAATTGGAGATTAAGCTTAAACTTTAGAATCGACGGTCAGGGAAGGAATGCTCCTTCGCCATGATCATAGTTCATGGTTCTTGGATCAGAACTATCTCCTCCCCTAACTTAGCAAGTCTGAGTAGTAGCGCCGCCGAAACAGTCTTGGTGTGGTGTAGATTTTTCTGCACAAACCTGATCTTTGTTAACAGTATTTACTTACCTACTTACGACAGCCGTGCTAGTTGGTTGGTTGGACTCGACGGCGTCGACGGGATCATCGATCCCTCAATTCCCTAGTTAACCCCTCACTTGGGTTCGCCAATGGCTGCGATTTTAACACCTCCTCTGGAGAGAGTAAAATCGTCGGGCTTTTCTTTACAGGCTGTATCTCTTCCACCCTCTTCGCGGGTTGCACGGTGCTCGGTTCAACCCCGACCTCGTCCTTCTTGAACACCTTCATTGTTACTGACCCGAAGGGGAAATTAATTACACATTTAGTTTTTGACAGGAGAGGATAATCCTCAGAGATTCTTCCAGTTTTGCCTCCTCCTTGGGAGTCCAAACCATTGCCCCAGGTCTGCTTGGAATTTCCTCTTTAGGATCTGCCCTGAGCTTGGCTCCTGGATATACCTCGCTTAACTCTTTAATCGCCTTCCTGTACTAGAAAGCTGATCTCTGATCAGCGCACGCAGTCAGCTTCAGTCATCTCTGATACCAACCTGGGTCCCTGCAAATTGGCGAGGGTCCCGGATGTTGTCCAAGGACTTTAAGAAAGACAAGGTTGAGTGCATTAAACACCAACCTCCATCTTTCTGCTGTGATGCTCCCGTTTTCGTAGCTCTCATCCACGACGGCTAGCATTACCTCCCCTCCTTCACTGTTTCGCTTAACAGCGTATGCCTTTTTGTAGATGGTCCCACATGAAGCTTGTCCCGTTTTCTCTCGGCATTCAAATATCCATGCTCCTCTTCGTTGGATCTCTGCCTTTTAGACTCAAGTTCCTCCATGCGTGCATTGCCCACATCGGCGATACAACCCTTAGCCCAGCAGCTCTTCAAGTAACATAGAATGCTTGTTTGTCACGCATCTCAAATGATGTTTTACGGCCATCTCACTTGAAGTCGCTCTGGTGTCGTCGTATGAGAAGAATTTGAGTGATTTTAAATGATTGTGAGCACCGATGAAATCGATGTGATTATCACTAAATACTATATGTGGTGTTGGAGTGATCCAATTTTCAATTAATCTGCCGTGTAGATCCAGCTCAATTTGAGCGATGGTATTGGTTATGTTGGTTTTAAGGGCATCGGTCGATTGCGACTTATTGGCACAGACCTGAAACTTGAGAAAACTCCACAAGAAAAAGTCTAGCGGGGTCAAATCGCACGATCTTGGTTGCTAATTGGCCGCCGGCCCAAAATCCGTACCAAACAGTAACTTTTTGTAGATACATTGCCGCCTGGTGAACTTCGTGTGGATTGGCGTCGTCCCATATACGGTAATTTTACTTGTTAACGTAGCGACTCATCCGAAAATGCGCTTCGTCGCTAAAGATGATCTGTTTACCAAAATTGGGGTCTTCTTCCAAACGCTTCGCAGCCCAGTCAGCAAACAATCGGCGTTTGAGCTCCTGGGTTAGTTGGATCTTGTATAGGTGTAGGTCCAAGTCCCGACGCAAAATTCGCCAAGTTGAAGTCTGTGATAAAGCCGAGTTTTGTTCTCGGCTGATCTGGCGTTCCTTTGAAGTTGGCTGATTGTTTACCGAACTGGTTGTCCCGAATTTGGTCACGAAACATTGGAGAATCGATTTTGAAGGACAAACGCGTCTGCCGTAAAATGGGCGCAACGTTTGACTATAGTGAACATTCATTTTGGTAATAAAATTTTATCATTTTGACGTGCTGCTATTTCATGTCTGCCAACATCGGCCCGCCCAAATTGAAAACCCCTTTTTTTCTATCAACGATTTCTTATCTTATAAATTGCACATAGCAATAAGGTTGTTGCCGTATGGGATCAGGTTGCGCATTATGTTGTTTCGTGGGAATTGTGCATCTTGCATATTGTTGCTGTGAATTGTGTAGTCGGCATATTGGGGTAACAGAACTACATATATGTTCGTGTACAAGGGCAAAACTAATTTATTTGTATATCTTGCTCTACGTAGTGCATATATTTAAAAGCAATAAACCGTAATTTTAATACTATTTCTTGTTCTCACCTAACATATTTACCAACCAACTTAATTCTACACCATTTTAAATGAGCTTTTTACAACCTGAAGCTAATACCTGTAATTCCCACAATGATTAAATTTTTGATGTGACATTCGCTCATACATCGAATATACATCCGACATACATAAACTGTAATATACATGACAAAACTGGAAAAATAGAATCACTCAAGTTGAAACTAAAAAAAGTTTCAATTAAAACTTGCATTTGCAATATAAAATAACTATTTAGTACATAAGCATAAAAAACATAAAATGTCTTATAGTTTTATAGAAATCTAAAAACGGAAAAGTAATTTACAGTCATGCGTCAAATTACAACAATAATAAAATAGCTCGGTGAAAATTTTTTCTGTATGACGTCATAAGAAAAACAAGGTGCATTTTATACATAAACATATTTTTATATTCCACGTAGAAATATATAGTTTAGCAACAAAACTAGGACATGTCGTAAAACATTGCGACGTAAATAGAATTTCCGTTTATATTCCGTATGTACGTACAACAACAACTTTATATGGTAACTAACATGACACTTACAACTACAGATACTTAACAACAATATAATTAATTAATTAAAAAGGAGTTAATAAAATTATCGTACACTATTTAATTCGGAATACCAAAAATAAAACTTTAAAAGCTTTTTAATTTACTTGGTATTTTATTATTAGTATTTTCCGTATTTTTATCTGTACGAATTTGTTTATTGTGTATGTATGTGTGTGTGTGTTTGCGTGTGTATAGATTGAAAATGGAAAATTAAATTTTTTCCAAAAATAAAATGATAATGAAAACAGCAAATTAGATTTTAATGAAAAGAAAACTGTCTTCTCAGTTTCATTCCGTGTACATGAAAATGTATACAAGTACGAAAGCTTTTTAAAGTTTAATGTTACAATAAAATTAAAACTTAATACACTAATTAATTAGATTAGACTGTGTGAGTGTGTAGCTTTTATTGGAGGTTTCAATAGAATAGGAGAACTATTGGTTTTTATTATAGTGATCGGATTTAATTTTTGCGGTTACCCGAACCCGTAAAGCTCATTAATAGAGTTGGAATATTATACTTTTCAGTATTTATTTTCATCGTTAAAGAAATAAAGCTCTCGAAGGGCGATACTTTTCCAAATTGTAACGAATTTTTGGGTTCGTATTTTTTCAGATTTATACACTGGGAATTTCAAAAATGTTGGGACTTTATTACGCTATTACGGAGTTTGTATTTTTAATAGTTTGAATCGTTGAAGGATGGAAAAGTAAGCTCGTTTACACACAACCCTACTGGCGGACGCTAAACAAATTTTTTGAAATCATAACTCATTTCAACTGATAACATCACGCTACTTGATGCAACTTCCAACAGCATAGTGTTCCTTAACATGATCCAACATAAGCACCTCAATGCAACATGGTGGAGTGAAACGCAACATGACGAAACATGTTCAAACAAAAATACAGATTATGCTAATCCTAACATACAGCTGGGACTGGTGAGCACACCATAGTTTGCCGTACCTACAAAGTTCTTAAGAGATACAAATTTTTATTTAACTTAATCTGAGATTTTAGAACTTGGTCATTTACTCAAATTTGAACATACGGCTGGTGCTGCCCATTTTGTCAGTAATCACTCAACTATTTCCGGCCCAGGAAGGGTTTGGAAGTTATAGAAGATTTTCATATAAATGTATATGGGGCCATATCGAAGCTGGAATTTTGGGCCAATCCTAACATACGGCTGGCACTAGATTGTCTACAAAAGTTTTCCCTTATCATTACCAACTCAAAACCTAAGGAATCAATTCCGGCCTAGAAAGTTCTTAAAAAATACAAATTTTTATTTAACTCAACCTGAGATTTTAGAACTTAGCGATTTACTAGTCACTGGGTTAGCAATCACTTAATTACGTACTATCTCGAAACACCAATCACTATTTCCAGTCCATGAAGGGTTTGGAAGTTATATACGATTTTCATATAAATGTATATGGGGCCATATCGAAGCTTAAAGGTTATGCCAATCCTACCATACGCCTGGCACTAGGGAGCTCACCATAGTTAACCCTTACCATTACCAACTCAAAACCTAAGGAATCGTTTCCGGCCTAGAATGTTTTTAAAAGATCTACATTTTTGTTTAAATTAACTTGAGACTTTAGAACTTGGCCATTTACTCAAACGGTCGATGATGGCCACTTGGTTAGCAATCACTTTATTACGGACCATCTCAAAATATTAACCGCTATTTGAGGCCCTAGAAGGGTTTGGAAGTTATAGACGATTTCCATAAATTTATATGGGATCATATCGAAGGTGGAAGATTTGCCAATCCTAACATATACGCCTGGCACTGGGGTCCTCATTATAAGTTACCCCTAATATTTTAAACTAATATTATGGAGTATTGTTATCTCGAACTTAAAATATACAAAATTACTATTGCCAAAACACAATCCATTATTTCCAAGATATATTAGATAGATTAGATAGATTAGATAGACTAGATAGATTAGATAGATTAGATAGATTAGATAGATTAGATAGATTAGATAGATTAGATAGATTAGATAGATTAGATAGATTAGATAGATTAGATAGATTAGATAGATTAGATAGATTAGATAGATTAGATAGATTAGATAGATTAGATAGATTAGATAGATTAGATAGATTAGATAGATTAGATAGATTAGATAGATTAGATAGATTAGATAGATTAGATAGATTAGATAGATTAGATAGATTAGATAGATTAGATAGATTAGATAGATTAGATAGATTAGATAGATTAGATAGATTAGATAGATTAGATAGATTAGATAGATTAGATAGATTAGATAGATTAGATAGATTAGATAGATTAGATAGATTAGATAGATTAGATAGATTAGATAGATTAGATAGATTATATTATAAATTGATCTAGATAAAATGATAACTTGTCAGCAACTATGGTGGCCAAAACCTTGTAGCCGATGTTGAGCAAAACTGTTCCGCGATAGTTGTCACAATTCAGGCGATCTCTCTTTTTGTGTAGTGGACAAATTACGGGTATTTTACACTCTTCAGGTAATCGCCGCCGTTTTTGAACATTTCATTACAGACGTTATGCTGACCAGATGCCTTATCATTTTCTATTTTGGATATGACTCTTTGCACTTCATCGTAAGGGTGCAGGCATCATTTCTACATTAATATCAGTCAGAGCGGTGTTTTTGTATATTTGTAACACTCCCGATTCGGTTTGATTTGCACTACTATGTGGTTGAGGCCGGTAGCGATTTTTTTATAGAACGGTATCTCTCTTAAACTGACAGTTTTGATATTAAACACTTATTGTCTGTGCCAATCAAGTTTCGTCCTCCAACATTGTTGGTTGGAGTGTATTTTCGCGACCATGTAGTTATTGTGTGATTGCCTTCTTGATTGAGGTTCACAGACTGGAGCGATGGTTGGATGTCCAGGATGTATGAAGCGCTAGCTTTGAAGTTAGCTGGGGTAACTTGATTGTTTAACTCTTCGATATTACAACGTGAGATTTGTTGGAATCGGATATTATACGTGGGGTAGTCGGACGGCATATTTCGCAACTACCAGAAAGTGGTTAGAATGAATGTTGGTGCTGCGTTTGAATTCGCTTGCGTGGGATCTGTGCTGGCTACAACAATTTATATAGGTGACCTTGCTTGGTGGCGGGAATCCGTAAATTGCCTGAAAAGTGTGGTACGCGAAGTGCGTTTTTAGGAGAAATAAAAAATAGAGCGCGTGTATATAAAAATGTTTTTTGCTTAGTTCGTGGGTTTCGCATATCGATCGACAAAATCAAATCAAAGTGATATATAGACGTACGGAGTGCCATAGAAAAGTTGGGCTGTATTTAAAGTTTAGAAAATTAATAACATTTTTTTGTGAGATTAGTGACATCTAGGTTTAAGTAGTTGCATTAAAGGTAGTTTTGTGGTATTGCAGATTATAGTAGTCTAGAAAAGAACCATCGACAATATTACTGCAGTATAATTTCAGGCGAGTCGAGAATGTTTGATTTTTATATAAATACGAGTGCAACGAACACAATGAGGGAGTCATCCAGGAGACACGGTACGCGAAAGATTAAAAGCGAATGTGAACTGTGCGAAACATTATTAGTAGTTAAAATACCTTGTTTGCTTTATTGAAAATTGTGGGAAGTGAATTTATAATTATTTGTTGTTGTGTTTTAGTAACTATTTGGAGAACTATTCTAAGATTATTTTCAGTATATTCAGGAATATTCCGGAAGCGGTGTAAATTACAAGTATGGTTGTAAACTGCCAAAGTCTATAACGGCAAATGTTGCGTAAGTGGGATCAAATACACAGCTTACCGTTGTGCTACAACACTGTGTATACGGAGGGAGAATGAATTTATTGTACTTGGCGTACTTTTGAGGATAACTGGGCTCAAACGGGCCTCAAAATTGACAATACGTCATTAGCGTCACACGAATCAATATCAAAAGTTTGTCGTGGAGCGGTACTCAAAAGTGACAACACATTTCCGTCACATGTATCAACATCAACAAGAGGAATGGATTCCTCTAACACCCTACGCCATCATCTGATAAATTATTGAGCGAGGGCCGGACAACAACAACTACGCTAATCCAGTCGATAACAGCGCGATTCCTCCTTTTCTTAATCTGACTTTCATTCATTCGTCGTAGGTATTGTTTTGAAGCTACAAAGGTGTTTCTGATTCATCAACACTTACTATGACTTTCAACAAATCTGAGGTTTGCTATAAATATTTCCTAAGAGAAACATTTTAACTCTCCTATAAAAATGTCAATAAAACCGCGTTAGCGTCTTGGTAACATCAACCTTTCAGTACATGATTTGGGATGAGGAAAGATAAAATTTGTCGATGCAGTTCTACTTCTAATAAATCTCTGAAGGATATGCAATTAGGAGTTGAACCTCTTCAAAATGTCGAAACTGTACGTTAAGGGTAGGCATATCTTAAGAGTTTTCAGCTTTAGTCAGTTGTCCCCAATTAGGGAGCTTTTGACAGTTCTGTAAATTGTTTCTTTGAAATTAAAAAAATCTTTATTTTAAGTTTTGCTGTTCGCATGGTTGTGGTTTCTTCCAATTTTGAGCCTCAAAATGCCTTCTGAAATTGAATGATGGCGGTTCGATCGGCATTCATGTTAGAGATCGATCGAAGATTGCCAACCTTTTTTGTATATGTTCAGCGGTTGGAATATTAACATCCCTTGTTTCAATATCATTTGGGTTCGACTTCAAGTTTCTGTAAAACAACTTTGGATTAGCTTAAGTAGTAAATTATTCTTCCCTTGGACGTCACGTAATTGTGTGTTTTATAGTAACTTTCGTCTTAAGCCATTTAAAGATCGGTTACCCTTGAGGAAACTAGTGATTTTGAATATTAGGTTTTTTAGTGCAAAATCTCTCTCCAGCACTTTCTTATTTTGCCTGATGTAATAATTTTTTGCACAGATTCGTATTCAGGTGTTCAAATTCAGAGCCGGTTTCTTGGATACAGCTGGATACAGCTCTAATTTGCACTGCGTATAACTGTACGTAAAAATGTGGTAAAAAAATTAAATCGTGGTGGCGCTTTTCACGGCACGTTTTAACCTTCTAGTCCTTTGTGAAACCTTTACATTCACTTACACCATTACAGTATAACATCCGCACATTGCGAGCTTCATGGCAATTTAGAACCTGATAGACGATGGGTCGGCGCCGAGATATGCACTCCGCTAGAGGGACTTAGGTTGTGTATATCAAGCCAATGATCGGGTCGATGAATGTCGTAGATTTTAAATATTTTTTGACGCCATCCTGAAATCGAGGTGCTATTCTTTCTGGACTTTCATCATTGAAGACATCATTAAGGTTATTTGAGGCATGGTTTCATTTTTTTCAGGGGTCTGATACAAACCAGGGATCCTCTCAAAAAGGAATAGAGGCTTTTGGGTTTATAATACTAGGTTAGAAGTTTGTTTTCAAAGCTAATATGCTAAATTTGGCCCGACCTTGTAATGTGCTTACGGGTTTTGGGAGCCAGGTTAAATTGTCAGATACATTTCCCAAAACCGGAAGGTAGAGTTTATAGCACATTAGTCACATCAAATTCTCTAACTGATTTAAATACTACACTGGTAAAATCTTGAGTGACGGCCTACACTCCGTACACACAACCATCGCAGGAAAAACACGAAACTTATACCACTTGGGTTAATCATTCTACCATTCCAAAATCGGCCTCGAATATTTTGTCATCCGTGGGCCACCTTTGTCGAAACCCAACTAATCCATATTTACCTTTAGTAACCCACACCCATAGAATCCTACCTAACATACCTACGCAGAGTGCACGACTTCATTTTTCGAATAGAGTCGCTCGCCAGTACGGAAGATATTTCCATTAATCGCTTAGAGACTCAAATGCCGCGAATGCTGACACACATTGCTGAAAAGTGGTATTGGGTCTTCGTCCGAAAATATCCGAATGCGAAGTATTTTCAATTGCGACAAGCAATTCTCGACAGATTTAGTAACACCGAATCCAATCGCGCATTAAGAAGATTGATACAAAATAAACGACATGCCGAACGCGAAACCATCGGTAATTATGACCAATAAAACCTTTTCGGAACAAGAACTCGTGGAAATAATTAGAGATAACATGGGAGTACAATACCGAGAAGCTACGTTATCTACTTCATGCTTTACGGCTGACGAATTGAGAGTGATCTATGAGCAGTTTGAAAAGTTATGGAATCAAAAAAAAAAAATAAACCAATCGGTGTTGCGCGAAACGCGAGAATTATAAACGAAATAAATTCAGATCACATGAGGTCAGATATGTCGAGTTGGCCATCTGAATCTACTTCTACATTAAGAAAACCTTACGAACAGAAATATCCAAACGAAATTTATTTAGATGCAATCGTGAAGCCGACCCAAATTCGCCCCACAGGCAACATAAAATCATTACTTATACATCCAAACCTTATTATATGTTGGAACTGTCGTTACTTTGGACATCGATACCAGAATTGTTCTTTGCCTCCGCAAGGTGTATTTTGTTATGGTTGTGGCCAAAGTGGGACTATTAAACCTCAATGTTCCAATTGTTCAAAAATTGGCGCGGGAAACCGATATGCGGGCGTGTTCACATCGGGACCAACACGTCAAGTATGAACTTCGTTCCGTGTACTCAAGTTGGAACAACCAATAAAGCCAGCAACAGAGGATTCAGCAATGAATACCGAACCTTCCGCTCAACGCTAGTGCAAACCGATGTATCATGTCCTTCATCTCTAAATTCCAAGTTACCTACGAAAATTGAATCGGCGTCATCCGGTCAGTCGACCAATCGAGCCAGCAGCACAACCTTTAAAAACTAGAACTCGACGCACAATTCACTATTTTAAATTTCAAAAGTCGCTGAAACGAGCTTGTGCAGAAACCGTTATATCATACAGGTTATTTTCACGGAAGCTATACGAGGTTTGCCTAATCCGCCTGTAGGGATGTGTCCGAAGAAAGGAATAAGAACCCCACACGGGTATTATTACTGTTATTATTACTATTTAATACGTGCCTGGTACGCCAGTCA
The DNA here is from genome assembly GCA_963691935.1 of Nephrotoma guestfalica. Classification (NCBI taxonomy): domain Eukaryota; kingdom Metazoa; phylum Arthropoda; class Insecta; order Diptera; family Tipulidae; genus Nephrotoma; species Nephrotoma guestfalica. Next base: position 246,997,334 of record OY829915.1, read on the forward strand.
GAACCAAATAAAAGATGGCGGAATTATCCAGACAATTGCCAAATGAGCATGATTCGTTCTAGGTCATTCTGCGCTATCTAAAATTCCAGCTGGACCTAAGCCAGAAGAAACCATACTTTTATCAGTTGGAACAAGTTTGGCACTTGCACAGTGAGCACAAAGTATTTTTCTATTTTTCGGGTGGAATCATCGGAGCCGAACCCGAACCAAGCGGGACAATATGAAGTCTGTGCGAGCTATCCGGATTATTAAGCCCCAGTATCATAAGCACGATCTGTTCTAAATACCGAAATCGGTTCTAAATAAAAACCGAAGCGAAATCAAAGTTTTAGCTACCTGAACCGTTTGACTCTTGCACCTCTTGTTTGAGCAAAATATTGCCAGCCTGAATTTGTTTTGTTTTATGAATAATTTGAGAGCCGTGGAAAGCTAAAGAAGTTGCGCCACATTCTTATATCAATTAAATTACTACTACAGACTCGCTCGGGTTCGATTCCGAAACCATTTTACGCTTGCACCACCAGCACAATTTAATTTGAATTTTTATGCAAACAATTTTTAATCAGCGGTTCTCGTTTGAAACAACGTCAACCGGAACCACCACGATGTCTGTTAGAACTAACAAAACAAGCCGAAATTATCTGGCACTTTATAGTATCGGCCGGTGTTGTTATGTTCCCAGCTTGTGTTTTGCCCAACCAACCAAAATACATTGTATTGGTGCCAAAGGGTTCCAACCGGCCACACTCTGCTCTTATCCGGAATTTTAATGTTTAGGCTGGCGTTATATTGGTTTCGGGTTCAGGCTGGTTTTTGTTGGTTTGATGCAGACATTGTAATCGTGCTCAATACGAAGCAATGGTTCAAACTGTTCTCACTGATTTCTTATCGTTACGGCCGGCTCAGTTCCACAACAATGCGCAATGTATCGTGCAACTTGTGCAACAGAATGTAAATATAATATACGGATGGAGCCAGCGTAATCATAAATATTTCGTTTAGCGTTTTCGCAAATCAAAAATAATATCTAAACTACAGTTTTGGATTCGAAACACAAATTTAACAAATCGTGAATTTACAATTTCTAGTTTCGGCTCGCTAACTTGGAGTGACCGCCATATGGTCTTCGCCGCAAAACTATAATTTTGAAGCCCAACGTCGTCATCGCGTCAACACACAATATTTATTCGTCTACTGTATATCCATGATATTTATTATGTAAAGCATATACAAGTATATACAACAGGTAACAAGAACATTTTTGGAACGTTGCCAAAGATAACAACGCAAGCTACCATGCACAGCACCATATACACCGAAAAAAAAACGGTTAACATGGAATTGATAGTTTTTTGCTGTTTATACAACCAACCGAAAAAAAAATATCTGGCAACATATTTTTTGTTCTAGTAATTTAATTTAGCAACTGAAACATTATACATATTTTAGAGATACTGTCTCGTATATTTAATTAGTTTAAGTGTTACGGCTGCATAATTTTTTTTTTTGTGGGCGTGAAAATATTTCACATCCTGCCGAATTACCATCATGCCATACATCGTCTGTTATTTAAAAGTTCCAGTCAATTAATTTCTTTAATGGCGTACAGGTTGCTATATCGCATGCGAGTAAATCTTGATTTTTAATTTTTCATGTGGAAGCAACAATTGATTTACGGATATCTTGGTAGTACGCCGGGTTCATCTTTATATAACGCCTCAATCTACAATATAATATTTATTTAAAAAAAACATTGAATGACATATAAACTAACGGATATTTGCACAAAAATATAATATCCTAAATTGTCTTTTCTGTCAGGTGAGCTTTTTTTTATTTTTGTTGTTTTTGGTGGTGGCATATACGGTTCGGTTTGTTTATCAAATTTATTTTGTACGACACACATTTTAGATATAATTTCCGACCTTCTAACTTAAATCAATTTTATCCGCAGCCAAACAATTTTACACGTTTCACTCGTTTATATGGGCGTGTATACATATGATCCAGATATTACATACGTGGAGTATATTTTCAATAGAATTTCATTTTTATCGGATAATGATGTGAAAACACCAACTGAGAAAGTACAGATAATCCAAAATGTGGATTTATGTACATCAAAAACGGCGTAACCAACATAAAAATACATATATACAGCATGAATGTTTTATCTAATCGACAAAAAAACCGTGAATCGAATTTCCATATGTAAACTATATAAACGAATTTGCATCATCAAAGGCCAATATAAACGATTTGGTTGATACAAAAAAGCTCATATAAAGTAACTCATGTGGAGAAATAGCAGCAACAACAACACAATTTATATCCAACAAGAAAAGCTCGTATCGCGGTGATAATATAATGTGCAACACACATCTATATACATCGAGCATATTCGTATCTAAAGCTCAGTGGTACATAAAGAAAGCTTTTTGACTGTAAATCAATGAACGAAAATAAAATTCTTTCTTCCGAATATGGAAATTATTTTCTTGCTTAACCAAACAAACGAACATACATACCGTAACACAGAAAAGCTTATATCGGAATTTTCGCTGTCGCCATTCTCTAATTTTGTTTCAATTTTCCACATTTTCTTTTTCATTTTCACCATACTCAAATATTCGCAATTGAAATCGTGTACGTACATTTATACGTACAGACATATAGCAATTGCGCAAATCTATCTGTCAGTTTTTTGACAGATGATAATACTTCATGTTTTTTGATACTTTGTAAATTTAAAATTACTAAGGGATCTAAGTTGGAATTAATTCGATACAAAGTGGTTATGTACTGTTAATTGCAAAATAATGCGATAACAAGAATATTCTTGATCATCATATCGATGATCACGTGTTAATTTTAAATTCAGTGAATAATTTATCTTGCAATTATAAATAATTCGTTAAAACGTAATTGTGCACGGCTGTTGGCTAATTTAAATACTCGTAGTTGGGTGACAAGAATATTCTTGTTTGATCACATTGAGGATCACGTGTTAAATTTAAATTCAGAGAAAATTCTCATTGTAAGAGAAAATTCTCTTTCTGTCCCTAATTCTCTTGCAATGAGAATTAATTCGATAAAAAGTGGTTGTGTACTGTTAATTGCGAAATAATGTGGTGACAAGAATATTCTTGTTTGATCATATTGAAGATCACGTGTTAAATTTAAATTCAGTGTGAATAGTTTATTTTGCAATTATAATTAGTTCGTTAAAACGTAATTTTGCACCGCTGTTGGTTAATTTAAATAGTTGAGTGACAAGAATACTCTTGTTTGATCACATTGAGGATCACGTGTTAAATTAACATTCAGACAAAATTCTCATTGCAAGAGAAAATTTTCTTTCTCTCACTAATTTGCAAGAGAATTTGCAATGAGAATTAATTCGATAAAAAGTGGTTGTGTACTATTATAGTGCTATTCCATTCAAAATTACAGGATTTTGTACAAAATTAAAAAGAGACGAAATCAATCATTTCTAGATGTTAGAATGGTATTTCCGATTTTTTTGTATTTGTTGGCTTGCTATAATTTTTCCTTGAAAAATATCAAGCTGAGTATTTTTTATGGCAGCAAATATAAAAATCAAAAATAAAAATCCCCCACTCCCTTTTTAATTTATTTTTTGTAATTTTTTATGGTGCACAGACATCCGACGACGTTACTTTAGAAGTTGAATTTATGATGCCGTGGAAAATAACTCTACACCGAGCTTTTAGGAAGGTACTCCTTAAGATGAATATTTATAATCTGAGTTTCGAGTATAGTGCTTGACTAAGTAACGTAAGAACATCGGATGGTTTGCGTTCGATCATGGAAATCATTGCACGCGCCAATAAGAACAGCACCTTCACATAGTAAGCGTTTGACTGCTCGTCCGTTGAGTCTGCATCGACTGCTCATAGTTCAGATGCAACATTACATTCCTTGTCGATTGCATGAATTTGCTGTGAAACAAATAAATACTCTTACTAATTCATACAACTCTCGCATATTTATACTTACATCCAACTGGAATAGCAGTTTACACAGCCAATATATATTGTTCTGGGATAAAACCAAAGCCTTTTGTAATACTTGTTTGGCCAATGGTATTTGGTCCTGTTGTTGATATAAATGGCCTCATCGAATTTTAAATCATCAAATCCGTTGAGATTGTTCGAGAGCTTGTAACGGAATTTTATTCAGTTCCGTTATCAACCCAAACATCAAATTTTAACATACGGCATAACCTTCGAGGTGATACCTCAAATTCTACCAAAAGAAATTACCATGCCGTATTTCGCATTGTTATTGGTTGCTTATGTTACTCAGATTACTGTATATATCCATGCAGTAGGTGAATAAACGTAAACCATAATAATATATAATGCAACATTATCAATTTATTTTTGCATCGATATGTCTTGAGGTAAATGGCTTGAAAAAAAAACTTTGCTATTGAAAATACCTACAATTGCACCTTTCGATCGATTGATTTTTTGTTGATGTAAATAAATTTTTGCGCGTGCATTGAGTAAGCGAAAATCAATGTCACGTTGTTGTACGTTTTTGCGTTCGTACATTTTGATGAATGTACAATAATTTGTTTTCAATTTTTGGTATAAAATGTACAACGGAAAGAAAGAAGGGGGGGGTTTGCGTGCTAGACAGTCAGCCGTGCAGCTGTGTTTAGAAGAGGTAGAGAGTTCGGTTTCTTTTTGGGTAATTTCCTGATATCTAAAATAAAATGCGTTTATTAACATGTGTAAAATTTAGTGAAATACAATAATAATTTTAAAAAAAAAGTATAAATTAATCTGAAATAAATTTAATTAAGAAAATTGGATGTGTTTATTATCTCGTGATACTATACAGTGTTCATTAAGTTACATAAATAAATTGATGTAATCGGGGAATAAATCAAATCAAGTGCCAATAAATGTGAAATATCCAAAAAATTCGTTTTGTGGGAGTGTTGCAAGTTTGATTTATTTTTGACACCAAAGAAAATTTTTGTTCATTAATTTAAAAATTTAAAATAAACGTTAGTGAAATACATACATTGAAAGACTGATCCGGGAGGTAAATTAAAAGTGCGAGTTTTTAGTCTAGTGCTTTGCAGACTAAATTTTCTTTTTTTTTGGTAAGTATGATTTTAGTGCAGTAGAGATACTAACCATTCTAATCGTGGCGAGGTTCCTTAGTTGCTTCTAGCAAAGCTGAGTCTTGCTAGAAGCGAGGGCATCGAAAGTAACCCTGCCCATAGGCGGGACACCCTCTTTCTGCTGAGGACCTCCTCCACGCCATTAAACCACTAATCGTTAAGCTTCTCTATTAATATTTTTTTTTGGTGCGTATTTCTTAGGGTAATTATGTTACCCTAAGAAACCAGAATTAACAACCGTGGGTAAAACATCCGCTTGAGATATGTAGGACCCGCCAGTTTTGGGTCTGAGGACCCCACTTTTCATTTTTTTTTCAACCTTTAGATGGTAAATATTAGGCCATCTTTCTCTTTCTCTTTTGTTATTGTGCGGTAATCTAGGTCCCGCATTTCGTCTAACCCCAAAAACCCACGACCACATCCCCTACAAGACTGAGCTGCGGGAATCAAAGCCGCACATGGGGTTAGTGCATGAAATGGGGACAAATTTCTTTAGCGTTAGGGTATACGGTCGTAAGACGGTGAACTTTTAGCGTTACAAGCTTTCACTGGCAGAAGCGATCAAAACAAAAATTGTTAGGTTATGTCACAACATACGCAACTTACCGCTTGCTTAAATGCTTTTTCACTAAATCAACATTTTTCGTGTATGCCATGAGCACTTGTCCCATCTGTAAATGTGTACGGGCCTCCATCTTTTGCGGCAGATTGAATGTAAATAGCGCTTGTAAACATTGCAGACATTTTTTTATGTTTGGAGGATTGGACGTGCGGAAATATTCAGCCAAACCCAATAAAGATATAAATATAACATCCATTTTGGGCCATTGTATTTAAAAAAATTAGAATTATTTATTGATATTAAATTATTTAAAGTAAACTTTTACATTTTGACGTTCTTCTTTTGGTGTATTTTCTTGGCACCAACCTTTGATTTTTTTAGGTTATAGAGGAACTTGTCAAAATTTTCCCCTCACATATTTTATAGCAGAGTACTTTTCATGTATTCGTCCAATTTTAAATGGAATAGCGCTATTAATTCCGAAATAGTGCGGTGACAGGAATATTCTTGTTTGATCATATTGACGATCACGTGTTAAATTTAAATTAAGTGGGGCTTTTGGTGACTTAATTTTCATAATTTTTAATTAATAAATAAAGAATTTATTACATTGTTTTATAGGTTAGAATAAAAGATTTATTTTAATTAAATTTCGAGCTGTGCCAGTGTGATCACTGTAAATTTAAGTTTAAACCCAACCACCCACCCTAAACGACTATCGTTACCTTTGTTTTATTAATGTGTAATATATTTAAATTTATTTTTACTTTGACTTTCGGAATTATTCGGTAAATTAAAATACTTAACTATTAATTGTTATTAACAGCTGCTAGGTTGCAGTGGTCGTTTCTCTGTGTAAGCTCGTTTCTCTGTGTAAATTAACAACATCTGGGTCTATATGTAGAATCGTAATTGAAGGAACTGTATCCGACTCCTTTGAAATAACATCTGGTTTCGACAGGGAGATGCACTCGAGTATGTAGTGAGAAAAAGCAACATTGAAATTTCGCGCTGTATATTTAATAAATCAGGCCAAATTCGGCGATAGCGTTATCAAAGATAGTTTTATACCGCTCGATCGCTGCGCAAGAAGACTTGGTATGGAGATGAACAGTAGTAAAACAAAATTTTTAGAAGCACTCAGGAACATCTCCAAGGCAAATCTCGGAATTGGCGACCATAATTTTGATAGCGTCCAAAAATTTAAATACCTCCACCAAATACCAGAAATAAAATTCCGAATCGCTGCCGGACAACGAGTTTTCTACGCCCACGTGTAAGCTCGCACTTTATAAAGCACTCATAAGACCATGACCTCTAACGATTGTAGATTGTTGTCTACTTTCGAAAGGAACCCCATCTGAGCGATGGATCGAGACGGATGGAGGACCATAGTGCAAGCGGCAAAATATCTTCATGGGATGTGAACACTAGAGAGAGAGAGGGAGAGAGAGAGAGTACGTAGTGATGTCATTAAATGGTAATGAATTTCAGGCTAATAAATAATCTCATTTAAATAATTTCTGGTTTAACGAAATTCACTTGGTGTTGAGAAGTACATACTTCAGGAGAGAGATGAGTTCGTTGTTAATTTATAATACCTGGATGATTGAAGTTGAGGATCCTTCTATCTACATCATATATATTAACCTCAAAATTTTTTTGGTTAGTAAGCTCATCCTGTGTGAATTGGAATTACATATTTTTACACCTTTCAGTACCAGAAGCATTTCTTTAATTTGATTTAATTTAAATATTGGTTTCTGAGGTGGTTGATTATATTAAACCTTTATTCTTTATTCTTCCTTCTAGTAGATTAGAATGGCGTTATCTTGAGGCGTACGATCGCTAGGTATCTGCAATCGTGTCGTTTCTTCCTAAAAATAGCTTTCCTATCTTTCCATCTTGTTATGTGTAAACAGGCTGTAGGAATAGGAGCGGCGTTATCCGGCACACTTGTCTAGTACCTGGTTTTACAGTCCAATCGATCTATCAATAATGAATTTAAAATTACTCAGAGCGATTTTTGTTGGGATTAGTGTAGAATTGGTTTTTTATTATTTTGTATAAGGACATATAATTGAATATATATTTTATCGCAAATACGCAAATCATTTTCGATATTTTTAAATCTGATATGCATCCTGATTTATAGTCTAACAAACTAGCTAAAAACTGATATACACGGCCCGAAACAGTCATACAGAAGGACGTTAAACCAATGAAACAGCGTTATTTGCCGGTCTCACCAGCCGTGCAAAAAGCGCTGAACTCTGTTACTGAAAAGGAAACTTATCCCCTCCCAATTATTGATGGACTTCTCGGTAGACTCACAAAGAACAAATACATCACCGGACTTGATCTGAAACGCATCGTTTTGACAAATTCTTAGATGACCTCTTGATCATCTCCGCCATAGTCAGGGACCACTTTGAATTGTTAGAGCTACGATATTTGAGATACCTGGTGAGTGAAATGAGGGACCTGATCCTCGAAGAAACCGTCGCAACCCCGGAAAGTGTCAAGTAGGCTAAACGTCTCCTGGATATGGCACACTGGCATCGATTTCCTGAAAAAGAGTAAATTTGTTTGGATAGAACAAGCGTAAAATATATTCCAAATGCTAAAAAATGTTAAACATATGCTCTTGTGTTGGTAAACCCTGTATATTATCCACCTTTCTGCATTCGATGTGGTGCAATTACGGAGGGGATAGGAGCTATCCTTTATCAGCTGGACTCCGACAAGAACAAACGTCCTTTGCTATACATGTCTCAAAATTTTAATAGAACCCAACCTTACTAATCTGTTACAGAACTGAAATCTGTGGCAACCATTCTAGGTAACAAAAAATTCCGACCACATGTCGAAGGATATGAGTTCTATTTGATAAAAGACCTCGCAACAGCTTGACGTTAGTGGGCGTTTGGAGCCTCAATCTCCACCGAAAATGATCTAGTTCCGGACATGTTGTCTTGACTACGCCTCCAGTATTTTGAAATTGTCCGCACAACTTAATCTAGTATTTGAGGTATTCGATAACACAAACCTGGAATTACGCTCAAAGGTTCAAGCCGAGCCCCATAGTTGTCCTGTATTTTGGGTAAATAACAGTGGAATCTATATCCGACTTGATCTCAAACAACACCAAGAGTTAACTGATATACCGGTATGTAAACTGTCTACACCGACTACCATTTGTGCAGAATTAGTGAAGTTAGGACGAATTTATTTCTGGAGGGTTATAGATTATGTAGGCCAGTGTGTAACATGTAAAATGGCGAAAGTATTTCGTCATCCCAAGGAAACACTGTGATTTTAATTATTCTGGACTACTTGGCAAAATTTGTAAATCTTAAACTCTTGACATCGAAATAGATCGTGAATATCCTTAAAAACAAAATTTTCTGCGAGTTTGGAGCTTTAGAGCCATTCACTCTGATAATGGTAAAGTGTTCAAGAGTGTGGGTTTCAAGCATCTTTGTGAAGAACAGGATGTGATTGACTGCAAAACTGCGATCTACTCATCTCAATCAAACTTGTCAGAAAGAATTAACTGATGAGTGTTGGTTGCTGTCCGTTCGAATATACAGGAAAATTAATAAATTTAAGGTTAATGGAATATTACATTTTATTTTATTTTACGTGGTAAAGCAAAGTATAGCAATCATAAAAAATTCGGACATCGATATTTTTGCAGATTTAGAAAAATCTCTGTGTGTGTGTGGTTCCGTGAAGACAAAAAGTTTATACCCTCTCCACAGCCCAGACAGACTGACTGGTCGTGATAAAACTTCACATTCAAGCTCCCTCCATAAATAGGGAGATCGGAACCGGAACCAGCAGCTTCCATAGAAGCTTTTTCGTTCTTTGCCAACATTTTGAAAAATTTTGAACTTAGAAAAACTATTACGAACTAACAGATTCTATATCAATCTTGCAATAATATTCGGTCCAGATCAGTTTTACAACATTCAAAACTGCAAAAAATGATTTTCAAATTAAATTCAAACTTTGTACAGCACAGACGCATATTGATCGGGATGCAACTTCACACAAGCTCCTTCGACAAATATGGCGGTCCCGATATCAGTTCATCGAAATTGGTAGATCCAATAGGATCCTTTTCTTTTGTTGCAAACACCTTGAAATTTTAAAAAAACCTTTATAATCTTACCGAAAATAACGTCATCGATTCCGCTGTGTTACCTGTATACGATTCAACGATTAGCTTATCATTGTATGTGATTTTAGTTTGCCGATATACGTAGACTGGATAGTTATAACGGCACCTTTAACCATCTTCTACCGACGCAAGAGCATTATCAATTATAGACTACTTTGCTAGCATACCGACAACCCAACTAAATCGTACTATCAATAGCCGAGGTAAATTCCTGGATCTGATTTTTTGCTAATGATGCTTTGGATTTAGAGGTTTCTTTATGTGTGTATTCGTTGGTTGCTCTGGCATTCATCACCGAACGCGAAAAATATTTTTCATGAAAAATGTAAATCTAAGCCATTATGTAATTCTTATTTTAATTTCAGAAACGCTAACTATGCATGTTTGTACGAATTTCTCAGAATTAGTTTCGAAAGACAAGTTCCGTTGATTAGAAAGAAACCTGGCTTTTGGGTTTTGATTTTGGTTTCGGGTTTGATATAATTAGGAGCTATATTTTGATAAATCCCGGAAAGAGCTCAAAAGCACAAATTGTTTTTTGTCTAGTAATTATATAGTGTGAATTGAGGGCATTCATGAAATTCCAGTAGTCTTTAAGACATGATGTTAATCATGTCCTAAAAACTTCTGGAATTTCATGTATACCAAGAAAACATAGCTGGTTTCCCATCTCTAATTACCTATCAGAGTTCGGTCGCTATTCGTCCCCCGAAAATTTGTAATTTATTTGCGAGATTTTTTATTTCTGTATATGAACCACTTTCGATGACATCTACTGCACTGCAACACTCTAACGTTTCTGAAGAATTTAGTTTTGTTATGGAAAATTTACCTATTTTTAAAGCAGGTAGAAGGAATGAGTTGATGTAATTATCGAGGAATAGCCAACAGTTGAGTAGTTATAGTGAGTAACTGAGTACTTTTTCAACCGATGCTTCTTTTAACAGGTATATTACCGCACCATTGTCCCAAAGGCTTCCAATAAGCTAGGTTTCATCAAAAGAAATTGTAAACATTTTCGCTATCCGATAACTCTATTTTCAATAAACTCAATTTTAGAAAAATGCATCCACCGTATGGTCACCACCAGTATCATTTGAAGAGAATTGAGTAGTCAGACAGCCGACTCTACACTTCCGCCGTATCTAGATCGCTGTAATTTATTAAAAATAATTCCCGAACATCGTATTCGTCAATGCGGCAGATTACTAAACATCGACCAGTCATCAAGAAACTACGATCTTTCAAAACATGGACGTATTTAATTTTCATTTCCCGGTCAATACATCCTCCCGTGCTGTAGACAAGCTACAAATATTTAGTCTGCACGGCACTACTCAGACTTTTTAAAAACTACTTTTTGTAGCAAATGGTATAATCTACAAAAATTTGGAGGTCAAAATTTCTCATAATTACTATTCTTTATTTTGCTTTGTAACAGTAAAAATTGAACAAATAAGTAGGCTGGAAAGGGAAACATAAAAAATAATCTCATTTTATCTCGTCTCGCCAAAATAGAATCTATGTATGTGCTGGTCTTGTAAATATTTTGTCTTTGGCAATTTTTTCTTTCTAACCCTGAAAAGGGTTTCAAAATGGTAGAACGATTTTCTCTGTCAGGTTTTTACTGAATTATTTGTGGGGAGATTGTTGCTTCCCAAAATGATTGATAACCATATACGATGGAGTACCCAAAAGGGCTAAGTCAGTTACTCCATTTTCATTCCATTTTTACTTGTTTGGGTTTTAAAAGTAGCAATTCGATTTTCTGGTTTCTGTTCCTTTCATTGATCGATATTTAAACATTCCAGTTCGGTTATTTTGCTAGGAATAAATAAATTTATTACTAAATATGTCACTTACCGATTGGGGCATGAGTTATTTTTTAATTTAGGAAGGGGCTTATAATAAGCTTAGCTAATCTTAGCATAGCTTAGGGTTTAACAACTGCTTTGTAGTCAGAGCATCCAAAGAGAATATATTTAAAATTATTAACGACCTTGAATCATACTACCGTTTATTTGACTTTCAATATGGCTTTTGTAATAGTCGTTGTTCAATGTGATTTTATGGCTTATTGGATTTTATTTTGAGGGTCCTGTTTTCGAAAAAAAACGAATACCGGCGTGCTTCAATTTCCATCTTGGTTTCAATCGATGACCTATACACTTTTTTCTTTCAAGTATTTCACCTGCCGTTGATTACACAACGTTGTCGTTAGTCAGAAAAATGCAACATCCTTAACTGTAGTTTTCCTAACCAAATGAACGAGTCTCCTTTGTCTAGTAGGTATTTAACTTGGGTAAATTAAATGCGGTGATGAAAGGACTGCAACTTTACAGGCCGCTCTTATTATAAATTAGGTTTTCGTTATTTTATCTCTTAAGGAATTACATGTGCTAAATTAGGTTACCACAAAATCGATCTTTTACCTTATACTACTTTCATGTTCGATAGAACTAATCATCTCCATTAGGTTTAATTTCAAACAATTCACATATCCGCGGATCACTGTGGCGCTGTGTAACGGTTGTAAGCAAAAAAAGCAACAATCTAGGTACAATCTGTGAGCTTGCAACTTATTACACCATGAATCATTGAACTGAAACATAATCGCTGTTGTGAATAGTTCAGCTTACTGCTTCAAACCCAATTTATATATTCTGTCAGATATATATATTCTGTCTTAAATATAGAAAGAACCAAGAATTGTTCACCCAAATACAAGAAAGCAAGAAAGCGTCTAATAAAATAAAATCTTACCTATAATACCTGTACAAGAAGAAGAGGTACATAGAGTCATAAAATAAGATTTTGGTTTTATTACAATACACAATCATTCCTTGTATGGATACATACATAATACCAGGTTTTCCCGCAAACACATGTCTCGCAAAAAATAAAATACCGAAAAAATATTCACCTGAAAAATCTCTGCATGAAAAACGACCATAACATTGCCACCACCACATGTATATGTGGATCAACATAAAACTATCAAAAAATCCAGCAAAAGCACAACAAAAGCACACAAATACAACACGGAGCAAAAAAAAATCTATTAAAGTTCTAAAAATAAACTTTCACACTATACACCAAAATATAAAAAATTAATTTAATAATTTTATTTGCTTTATTATTGTACAAAGTAGGAAAAATGTAAATAGCTTTTCATTTCATATCATCACCACCGTGCGCGTGAGAGGGAGGTCTGTTTGTGGGAGACAACGAAGACGTTCTGAATATTTTTTTTTTATTCCAAACACACCATTCCATATACCAAAATAGCGAGTTATGCGCTGAATTTTCATTTCATTTTCAATTCAATTACCGAAGTAGCAGCTACAGTTTTGTAGTTTGTACTCTTCATTTCTCGTTGGTAAAATTTTTATCAAAAGTTCAACAAACAAAATCAAATACAACACAAAAAGCTCTATGCTTACTTGAAATTCAACTCGCAGTTGTTGAATTGATAAAAACGACTCGATGGCTTCATGTCTGTATGTGGGGCGAACCACAAACGTGTTTCGGGGGAAAAAAGTTTAATTTGCATGTCGCGCGTTTTTTCAGATTTTTTTTTTTTTTACTTCTGTACGTTCGATATGTAGTGCAAAAATAGTTTTGTCTCCTCTCCACTGTGTGTTGTAAAAATGTTTTGCAAATGGGAATTTCAGTTTGTTGAATGTCGATGGTGACAATGTGATATTGGTAATACCGCTGATTGGGGAAACATGTTTTGTGTTGTTGGGTACAATCGATACAAAATACTGAATATATAACAGAAGCCGGGAAATGCGGAAAACTTAAAAATTAACAAAATTATTATGGAAGTATATTCTCTGCAAAATATAACATTGCAATTAGCAACGATTATCTTGACCAACGCAAAATCTTGACCAACTCTTCCATAAGAATAACAAATTACGTTATACTCGTACATTTATGACCCCGACAGAATGTGCAGACATTTCACAATTCTCTCTCAAACACTGGGACAAATTTAAGTAGGATCAAAGGTAGGAAGTGCTAAATCCGTTTACGCAATGTTTCTGAAGAGTTGCTGCTTAGTTCATCCCGATATCAATGTTCTACGACTTATTTGATCCGTAAATTGCTCGGATGATATTATTGTTTCCAAAAATAGAAAAGTTCTGCAATCGGCTATAGCGGTGGTTAGCTTTCGGTTCCAAATGTTATCAGTATGATTTCACGAAGAAACACTCAACATATTTAGCCTAAAATTCTAGTATTCTAATAGTCTCTAATTCTCTAAAGAAACAATACATAGTTATTTATTTACGTCAATTTTCATTCTACACGCAAATTCGAAAATTGTATTCCAACTTTGTAAAAATTATTGCCCTAATCACCAAACGTAGCGAATTATGGATAAGAAAAAATATCTAATAACAAGTAAGATCAAAACGCAGAGAAATGTTGACATTCAATAAAATGTGAATTTCTATGACAAGCCATTATAACAAAATACACAAATTCACTACGGCGACGCAACAACGTTGGGGCCGAAATAAAAGCGAGAATCATAATCACTTTTCGCGTTAAATTTTGAGTATTCTATGGATAGCTACCGAGTTTTTTCATATGAACGTAACGTACTAATTAAGACAGACCCACTATATATTAAGGGCCAACCATACAAAAAATACGTTCAGCCATACTCGCCGTAAAATTTGTAATGATTCTCAGAATCAAATCCATAAATTTTCGTGATTCTCATGGGTTGAGCAAAAATAATAAAAAAAATTAAAAAAATCAATTTTATCGAGTAATCTTTATTTTCATAAAAGAGAACCATTCTTTACATTTGTTTACATTTAATTTTTAAAGATCATTTCATTCAAATCTTACCCGTAACTGTGGTTGGCGTAACATGGTCCATTCGGAAGTTCCAATTTTTGATGGCGCGTTCGAGGATTTCGAGTGGTGTTTGGCCAATGACGCGTAACGTTGGCTTGTAATTCCTCAATCGTAACCGGCATATCCATGTAGACTTTGGACTTTGCGTAGCCTCGAATCAAAAAGTATAAAGATGTGATATCACATGATCGAATAAAGCCCTTACACGGGTTACACGGGCTGTGTGGCAAGTAGCGCCGTCTTGTTGGAACCAAATGTCATCGAGTTCCCTTGCTTCAATTTCAGGCAGCAAATAGTCGGTTATCATTGCGCGATAACAGGTGCCATTCACAGTTGCGTTCTGGCCATGATTCCACCAAACCATTGTTTTGTCTGGATATAATGGCAGCTTTTGACCATCTTCAGTTGCTCTTCAGCCCAAATACGGCAATTTTGCTTATTAACTTAGCCATTAACTCAGAAATGGGCCTCATTGCTGAACAAAATTTGGGTCGAAAACAGTGGATCTTCTTCAAGCTTTTCAAGAGCTCAAAAACTGAAACAGTGACGATGTGGAAGATGACTCTCAGCGGCCGCCGCTATATTTTCTTCAATACGTGCTTGATGTGGTATATTTGGTCGCGTTTTATCCAATAATGAAAATTGGGTTTCAAATTTTTTGATGGTATAGCGAATTGTGCGTTTGGTAGGCCGTCGTTTTTCTATTATATAGCTCGCTTCAAGAGTACGACATTTTCAAGGAGTTAAAAAATACTAGTTGTTTACTCTTTAACCAAATGCCGCATACTGCGTTTGATAGTATAGCAGTGCTGCTCTAGTATCGACACCACCGCCATTGGCAAATGGCAGTCATATTCACACCCCAATACATAGATCTCATAATTTTGGTTAATTTTTATTATTTTGCGTTTTACCAAATATTACGCAGATTACTGAAAATAATTACAGTAGCTGTAAAGCAAGAAAAGCAAGAAGATGGGAACCTTTGGTAATGGAGTTTATGTGGATTTGGTTCCTCGACGCTAAGATTGGAATAAGATTGGAAAATGGCTTATTAAATACTCTCACTCCAAACCATCGTTAAAATTTTAGCGACTCACCTGTTACGGATTACAACCAACCAAGTAAAAATCTCTCCGAAATGCCCGGTTACAGTAGCTAAAACTTTATGTAGCCTAGACCTCCGAAAACTCCTGTATTTTATCACAGTACAGCCTCTTTGCATTGGCTATGGCTCTACTTAGTTCGTATTTGTATGCTCAGTGGTTTTCCTTAGAGGAGTATCGGTCTTCAGCAGCTTTTGTTTTCCTGGCTCATTGACACCTTGACAACAGAACCTTTCGTTAAAATTTGATTCAATTTCTTCGTGTAATTCTACTATTAATTCAGCACATTTATCTGAGTCCCTAACTCCCAGGGTTTCTAAATCTTCTCTGGCCTTATTACCAACTTCTTTAATCTTGGTGCAGAATGCCAGCATATTTTATCATCAAAATTAGAGCCTTATCTAGGCAGGTCTACAGCAGGAATAACTATGATCACGGGAAGATGTGCTCAATCGCTTAATCTTCAGCGTAAGCATGCCTACGTAAATATTAAAGGTCTCGGTTCCATAACCGGTAAAACCAAAGGTTCTGTACGACTGAATATATTATCATCCGATAATCTCTCTTTATTCGTGAGAGCTCTTATAATGAAAAATTTAACGTCTGACCTTCCCCCGATCACTGTGAAGTTAACAAAATACGAAAAGTTTCAGTCGTTACAACTAGCTGATCAAAACTTCAACCATTCGAGTCCAGTAGATATTAGAAGAGAAATTTTATGAAATCACTGCGCCCGGAAAAATATCAACTTGATTTTTTCGCTCAAAACACATGCTTCGATTACGTCATCTCTGATGATAAAGCAACTATTCCAATTGATCAATCCTCCATTTCAACTTACGGCACTGTTAGTAGATGCCATGTCGATCTTCATGACACAATTTGAAAGTTCTGGGGATTAGAGGAGATAACGATCTCGCTATCCATGGCAATCCGGAGACTTTTCGCCTTGGGGCGGCGATTTATCAAGTCTGCGGAACTAAATCGGACTACACAAAGTTTACGCGAGCATATTTAGAAATCAATAGCTGGACTCATTCAAAAACTTATTATCTGTCACACCACGTGATGTTTAAAGATTCGAGTTCAACAACGAAGTTACGCATCGCTTTTGACAGCGAAATATTCCGGCAGGTGATGATGCACAAAGAAGATGGCAATTACCAATGGAGTGTCTGGCGTGAGGACACAAATCTACCGATATTGCATTATCGCTTAAATACCGTTACAGCCGATACCGCTGATAACACAGCCTGCGCAACATTTTTAGCTTCGTTTACCTCCAAATATCTCGGGCATGAAGGACATTATGCAATCTGGATGGATGCCAAATATATTCAAACAAACATAGTTGAAGGATTGCGACTAGGCGGATTTAAATTAAGAAAATGGGTAGCCAACATGCAAGAACTACTAAGGTCTATACCAAAACATGAACATGAACCTCTTATGTTTTTTGAGGCTTTCGTAAAACGTTAAGGCTTAGTTTGAATGACTAATTCGGATTGTTTTACACACCAAACGATATTTTTTAGAATTTCTCTCGCCATGTACGGTCTTCCCGAAAATCCTCTTTCAAGGTCTTTGGCTTCATAAAATTGATTGCGATGATCCTCTTCCCCAAAAAATTAAATCAGAATGGTAAAAGATACATTCAAACTTCATATTGTTCGAAAGAATTCAAATTCCACGGCTCCTGAACATTCTCTCTGACGCTTCAGAAAGGTCTTACGCAGCCGTGGTCTATCTAAGAGCAGTTGACTTAAATGGAGTTGTTTTGGTGTGAAAAAACCAAAGTAGTTCCTCTTAAACAGATTTGTCTGGCACGCTTAGAATTATCTTCAGCAGTTTTGTTGGTAAAATTAATGACAATACTAGTTTGTTCCTTAGGCATTCCTAAGGCTTGGCTTTCCGATGTTCCTAGGCGAAGGAAAACGTTCATCGCAAATCGCACTTCATTTATTTTGGATCGGCATCCAAGGATAAACTGGGATCATGTAAACTCTAAAGGTAATCCAGCAGATTTGGCTTCGTGAGGAATTTATCCAGATCAATTGATTGACAACTCGCTATGGTGAGAAGGTATTCGAGACGTCATTTTATTTTGTAATTCGAGCGTTTCCTCAGTTTTACCGATTTTTTGACTTTGTATTTAACAGGCTCACAAATCAAACGCGATTATCGACTCTACCTTAACGATAACTTCATTTTACTCAACAACAATTATTTGGCATCATTCGACAAAATTATTGGATAGTTGGAGCAATAAACCTGTATCACCTGTACTCGCCATCGTATGATGGCGTCTTGAAGAACATTTGAGCATCTTCAAGAACATTTTCTACAGTAGATTTCGACTTCGCGGGACCTGTTAATGATGATGTTGCTTCTGATGAAGCAAAATCGTACACTAAGTGCTGACAGCTCCTACAGAATATGATGAATCCGATTATTTAACCACGTTGCATCAGTGGATAAAATGGAAATCCAAATTTTCAAATTTCGTAAAAAATGACATCGTTCTCATCAAAGATAAAAATGTACCACCCGGTTCCTGATTTTTAGGAGGGATAATTGGTATTCACCCTGGCGCTGATGGACTCGTTCGTGTGGTGTCCGTTCCACTCAACGTGGAATCTACAAAAAGCCTATTGAATTGCCTTCACCTCTTCTAAAATTTGGGTTGGTCTCCCCTGCATAAAAAAAGTTATATAACTATAATTTATTTTCATCTTCAAGATCGAATATTTGTTTATTTGGACGATCTTTTAATCACGTCTGCTAGTATACAGGTGCACTTTTCGTTGCTTCGAGAGGTTGCGTGGCGTTTAAAGGAAGCCAACCTCACCATAAATATAAACAAAAGCAAGTTTGTTCTGAAACAAATTAAGTATCTCGGTTATATCGTTGGTGACGGTTGCTTAAAGGTTGATCCGGAGAAAATCTCAGCAATCGAACAGTATCCTATACCTAAGACAATAAAACAAATACGTCGATTCTTGGGCATCACCAGTTGGTATCGCCGTTTTATTGCTCAATACGCTACCATTAGTGCTCCCATAACTGAATTGCGCAAGAAACGGAAAAAATGTGTCAGGAACGATGAGGCTCAAGACGCATTTGATTTCTTAAACTTTCTTTGTACAGTGTGATGCCAGCTCTACTGGAGTTGGTAGCGTGTTGTTTCAAAAGGGCATAGACGAGGAGGAATTTCCGATAGCATATATGTCTAAAAAATTAAACAAAACCCAACGAAATTACTTCGTAACAGAATTGGAATGTTATGCTGTTATCTTAAGCATAAAAAAATTCCGTGCCTACATCGAAGGATTTCATTTTGTAATCATCACCGACCATTCAAGTCTCCAGTGGTTAATGTCTTAGAAAGACCTTTCGGGGAGATTTTGAAATACAACATAGAAAAGGTTCTCAAAATGTTTTGTCCCGGACGCTCTGTCTCGGTTGGAAATTGATGAAATCATTACAAAGAACTTACCCACCATGGTCTTACCATTACGTATCGATTTAAATGCTTCGAAATTCTCGTCAGACAAAGAATATCGTGATCAAATAACCAGATACCAGAATCTGCAAACGCCTAACGACTCCAATTTACGCTGAGATGATGACAACAAACTTCTTATTTGTCGTCATATGGGGCTAGAGTTTGTGACACCGATTTGCCAGAATGGAAGTTAGTAACTCTGCAATCTCTAAAACATCAACTAATGAACCAAGCACACTCTCCTCCTCTTTCGGCCCATTTTGGTTACGCGAAAACTTTAGTAAAGTTGCAGAGATATTTATTTTGGTTTCAAATGGCAAGTGACGTCAAAAATATGTAACTGATTGTGTCATTTGCAAGACATCTAAGTCAATAAATTATTGAACTCTTAGGCTTTGCTTAGATTTTTGGGTCCCTATCCTCGAACCAAGTGTGGTAATGCATATATATTGATAGTGTTAGATAAATATTCTCGTTTCGTGTTGCTCCAACCTTTAAGAAATGCAAACGCCGCAAGTTTGGTTTAATTCGTTGAAGGCCAAGTATTTAATCTATTCTCTTTCCCCGAAACCATTTTGACTGATAATGGCAAACAGTTTTTATCCATTCAGTTCCAACATTTACTATGTTGAACGAGTGAATCGTTGTATCTTATCCACTATTCGCTCGTACATAAAGGTGGATTAATGAGACTGGGATATTTATCTAGACAAGATTGCGTCGGCATTGCGTAATGTTGTGCATGCCTCTTGTGGATACTCTCCGCATTATTTGGTATTTGGAGCACACCAGAAGAATCATGGCTCCGATTATGCATTGCGTAAACTTTTCTCTTCACACGGAGATAATGAACTTTTGATGCTATCAAAACCTAGCCGATTGAATTTAGCTAGGGAATCGGTTTTGTCTCATCTGAGGAGTGACTATACTAAAAATACCAAACACTACAATCTTCGCAGTCGAGCACGTCGATTCCTACCGGGTCAACAAGTGTTTGTAAAAAATATAAACAAAATTATTACTCAATAATTAAAAAGTTAAATTTTATAAAAATTAAAATTTATAATTAAAAAAGTTGGCCAAATTAGGCAAAATTTAAGAAAAGTACGTGCATAGTGATTGGTTCAAAGGTTAACCAAAAAAATATTGAAATCATAGTGAAAACCTTATTTCTATACCTGAACGGTATAATTCAGTGGTTTTATTAATTGAACTTAAAATTTCGTCGTTTCCCTTGAAACGACCATCGTAAATTCAGCTGTTTACCAACCATCGGTATCAGTGAGTCGTCGAAGGTCAGAGATTGGAGGTAAGTGCTGTCCGTTTATAATTTGTTTGCACAGTAAAATATGTGCAACCGAATGTCTGATTTGTTGAGAATCTCCAAGTTTGTCCCTGAGTCAGTAGCCGGAAAAGCTGTGCTCAGGCATTCAGTTGGATGTTTTTGTAACGATCGAGATAAGTTGTTTACTGAACAATAAATCGTTAGTTACACTATTGGAAAACTCTGTCCTGTATTCAAATAACTGCTGTGACAAATATGTTTAAGTTATTTTTTGGGCATTGTCCGAATTGTCGATAGACATTGGTACGCTTTCGTGAAACTATTACTTCAATAGATAGCCATGAAACATAATTCTAATTCTAGGCTCGATTGCATAATGATTACCGATTTTTCTTGCTGCTACTTATACTTCCAAAATAATTTGAGCCAATCAAAATAAATTATACATCTTGAATAGCTTAATTACCAACTACATGATAAATTATCCAAGCGCTATACTTAACTCTGTCTGTATTCGTTTACACGCATAATTTCCAAATTCCAAAATATTAAAAAAAAAGTCAAAACGAAACTTAAAGCACAATATAATTATTTTTATTTTAACAAAAATTCGAAACTTTTGTAATATTTGTACGTTGCCAGCAAATCATGCTAATCCTATATACAGCCCGACTATATAATTATGTAGACGAGTTCCATTTACCAATGGAACTACATAATAACGAAAGTTATACAAGAAAATAAAAAGTTTTAATTGTGTTTCTTTCCCGTACACAAAAAAAACACTGTACAAAGTATAAAAAAGCTCGTGGAAATAAATTATTATTTTCGATTGTTTTTTAAATCCTTAAATTAGTTTAAAACCGATCAATTAAAATTTTCTTCAATCGTTGTAACTGTTGTTAAGTCTTGTACCGTAATAGCTCATTGTAAATTGTTAGATGTGCTTTATGTATCACGAATTATATTGAAAGGCGAACAAAGCGACTAAAAATCATTAATTTTATTATTATTTTTTTTGATAAACAGAGCGAGAGTTTTCACTGTCAGTTAGCTCATTTATTAAACGATTTTCTGTTATTCATTTTGTATATTTTAATGAAAAATTATCAACTTGTTAGGAAAATCGTTTTTCTCGATGTACAACAACACAACAAAAAAATCAATTAGATTTGCTCTAGCGATTATATTGTATATACAAATTTATGTAAGTTCGTCTGTTTTTGTGATCCGATATGTACACAAAAAACGAATATGTGGTTTTGATAGAGTTGCGAGCGCTTCACAGAGTACAGCATTATGAGAAAAAAAAACATTATTGTAATTTGCGTTCAAATCCATAATACATTAATCATATTTCAACAAATTTTTATTTGAGTTTTGTTTTTGGTTTGGTTTGGTTTGGATTGGGCTGGCTTGAGTTGCTAGCGAGATTGATTGATGTACGCTTTTAATCGCATAGTACATACATCAAGTTTTTGGTTTAGGAGAAGTAAAAGTTCAATGTCTAGGTTAGAGGTTAATGCGTTCGACATATATGCACAAGTGTACATGAACCGATGCGAAGTATTAAAAATTGCAATACCGTGAATCAACACAAAATTACCGTGATTACCTCTAACCACGATTTAAAAATTATTTGCCAGACGTTAAAACCGATATTTACCATAATTAGTGAAATAATACATTTTTAATCCGATATTGCTGATTTTATTTGGCCAATTACGAAGGGTGTTCAATAAGTTCGGCCAATGTGTATGAAATAACGATAAAAGAAATGTTTCATTTTATTGTTTTAATTCCACTCAAAAAAATTCATGCAAATCAATTGTTTCATTTAGCTTTTATGAGTTATTTAACGAACAAGTGTTTTTGAAGCCGAATTCATACTTCAATTTCTTCGTTCATTCTTCTTTCAAACAATTTTTTCGACCAATCATTTTGCCCCATAATGACGATTTTTTCTTGTACATTTTTTCGCAAGAGGTAGTTTAAGCCGAATTCATACTAATATTTCTTCATTCGTTCAGTAATTTTGTTTTGACGATTCATACCGCATAATAAAATTCCAGACCGATTCTCAGAACGATTTTGGCACCATCGAAAAATTTAAGTTTTTAACGTTTTCATATTGCTCAAGTTGTTTACAAGCGTATATTTCAGTATGTGTTTCTAAAATTGTTTATTTTAAATAATTTTGTGTGTTAATAAAGAGTTTGTGGATCACTACTCACGTCCCTTAAGCCAGCAGAAACCATACAACAGAACATTACAAGTTAGTATGGATAGTTATAATCTAATAATAGGCTATTTAAATGCTCTACTAAAAAAATTTGGGCTCCATCATTTTCGACTAAAACGCGGGCTCTGCTAGCTTTAGAAAAAGTTCAATTTGGGGTTTGCTAGCTTTAGATTCAATGACCTGGAGTTTAATCAAGAACGAGCGGAGCCTACAATTTTAATGGACATTTGATTAGGCCATAATGAGCCTAAAATTATTTGTATGTCAATTGATCTTGTTTTGAGTTCCTGTTTCGTTTTTGGTCCAGTTTTATATTTGGGTTTACCGGACAAGTGGTGCAGTGGTTAAAGCTTCGGCACTTGGGCCGGGAGGTGCTGGGTTCGAATCCCATCAGAGGCTAGATGCAAATCGAATTTTCATCATCGATTACGATCGGTGATGCTAATAAATATAACTAAGACCCTCTGATGGAGTGCAGAATTCCGTGTCACGCGCCGACCCACCTTCCATGTCAATTTACAGGGTGACATGGAGCTTGCAATGTGCAGGTGATATACTGTAGTTGTGTGAGTAGGTGAAGTAGGTGGGTTAATGATGTGGAGTGAATGAGTGGTATCACAATGGGCCTAAAAATTGGTCTAAGTGTGCAGTAAGCAACCACTGAAACCTACCCTATATTTGGGTTTTGCTAGCTTTAGATTAAATGACCAGAAGTTTGATCAAGAACGAATTGAGCCCAACATTTTTTAATGGGGCATTTGATTAGGCCATAGTGAGCCTAAAATTAAATGTACATGGTGGCTGATGAATACTGCTACATTAAGAAACTCAAATAACTTTTTGATTAATTCACGTAATTTATTTTTTGTTGATTCATTTGAAAGATAATTCATTTTTATTAAATTTTCGTGGTATAATTGGTTTTAAAAATAATGGCCATTTACCGCCACGCTCGTTGACGCATGTGCGACATCTCAGCAAAAAATTATTCATTACTGCCTGAAGAGATGCAGCGGGAATTTCCTCAACTATCGTTCGAATGGATTGCTTTAAATCATTGAAATTTATTGATTTTGTTTTGTAAACTTCCTGTTTGCAATAACCCCACAAGAAAAAATCAGACGCAGTAAGGTCAAGAGACCTGGGGGGCCAACGGAATGTGCAGTTTCTTAAAATCAGCTTTTTGGGGAAGTTTTGCTGCAATTTTGTCATAACTGGCCGGGCTATGTGAGGAGTTGCACCATCTTGTTCAAACCACACAGAGTTGAAATTGATTCTCTTTCGGCGTAGTTCTGGATAAAAAAAACTCTTTCAACATTTTTAAGTAACGGTCTGCAGTGACCGTAACAGTAACACCATTATCTTCGAAAAAGTAAGGCCCGACAATGCACTTTGATGAAACTGCACACCACACAGTTACGCGAAGTGGATGTAATTCCGCCTCATGGAGTATCTGTGGTTTAGAATCACTCCATATTCGACAATTTTGTTTATTAACATTGCCGTTTAGATCAAAATGGCCCTCGTCAGACATAAAAAGACAGTTTAAGACGTTTTCGTCCTTTCCACCATTTGAAGGATGTTCTGGCAAAATTCCAAGCAAATCGGCAAGTCTGCTGCGTTGAGTTTGTTTGTTATTTGAATTTTATAAGGGAATAAGTTCAAATCTTTGTACATAATTGTCTGCAGTGACTGTCTGCTGATACCCATTTGAGCAGATAAACTCCTTGTCGAAACTCTGGGATTGTCTTGTATGCCAGCAGCTACAGCAGCGATAGTTTCCTGCGTCCGAACTGAAGGGTTTCGATGATAAGGATTTCTTGAGATTGACCGATGCTCATTAAAATTGTTTAATGAGCGTGTCACAGGTTTACGCTTGATTTCAAGGTGCGTGCTGGAATCAATTTCAAGTCGTCGTCACGTTGTTGCTGCACAAGTCATTCCTTCGTATCGAAGGAGAAGATGCTGAGTTCTGTGAGAAGTGTTTTACCGGAACGAGACAAACAGTCGCCCACCACATTGTGTTTCTCTTTGATGTGACGAATGTCTGTAGGATCTTTACAATGTAATCGAGCTGTCGTAATCGCCGGGGACTAAGTTCTGACTTTAATGCAATAACTGTTGTAAGGGATTTATGGTCGGTAAATATAGATAAATTTCGGCTTTCGACGAAATGACAAAAGTGTTTGATTTTTAAATACATTGCAAGAAGTTCTTTATCGAAAGTAGAGTAGTTAATCTCCTCAGGGAAGAGCTTCTTTGAAAAGAACGCTAACTGTTGCCAACATTCTTTGATGCGTTGTTGTAAGACAGCTCCAACTGCTCCAATGGAAGCGCCGATAACTGTTCGGCTAACCGTGGTATAAAGCGGTGGTAATAGTTCACCATAAAAATTAACCATTATAATTTTCTCTGGAAAATTTGAAATGACATCAACTCTGTATTTCGACGGGAGGATCTTTCGAAATTGTGTGGCTCAAGAAGTCGAGTGATTTCACGCCGAAAATACATTTCGAAACTTCAGTATTAATTCTGTATGCCGAGAGACGTTTAAATACTGAGTCAAGAAATATTCACTGTGTTCCATCTCGGAACGGCTCTCAACAAGGATATCATCGATATAAGAGTAGACGAAGTCCAGCACTTTTAACACTCTGGGCTGAGTTTCGAAGGCTATATGACATTCGGATAAACTCAAAACTTTAAACGGAATAGTTATCGCTATTTTGTGATTCTCCTTGAGAGCCATGGGAATTTGCTGATATGCCCCAACCACCATGTTGGCGAGTTTCAACGAGAAACTGTGTATGTGTGGAATAAGATATACATCTGAGTCAGTGACAGTGTTTAACTGTCGATAGTTTCCACAAGGGCGCCAGTCCTTACCTTTCTTTTGAACCATATGTAATTGTCAGGAGACTAATGAGACATATGATGTATAAGATAGCGGAAATTTTACAGCAGAAAATAACAGATTACGCTAATCACCACAAGTGACAGCACCATCACAAAAGAGAATTTATTTACTTATAATTACTAGCAGAATTTTTTTTTATTCATTTTGTATCTCTAGTCATCCCTAAAAAATTGTACGAGACTACAATCACCCTAATGCCTTTTGGATTACGTAATGAAATCTTAGAATCCCAAAATACATTCACGAAATATAAATGAATTAGCAAGTATGTTAGCTCACTCGCTTAATGAGACAAAACTGTTCAGTATTATAACAAGCGTTGAGAACCATTTGCATTTTCTCGAACAAATTATCAAATGCCGAACAAAAGTACTCAGCATATGAAGAATGAAGCATGAAACTAAATGCAATCCAAGGCAATCCATATTCAGTACGTGAATGATAACGAGAATATTTTATCTCGTACAACCGACATAGAATCCACAACGGTCGATTTCAACATCAAATTTATCTTCTGTTTTAAATGTCACGCTTCAACTTAAAACTGTAGAGCTTTGAAATTCTCCGGTTACTAAATAAACTTTGAAACATCAACGGATTTAAATTGTTCATACATCGCAAAACTTACTTACTGTTGGCACTACATCCCATATTGCGGTTCGAGATATGGGCGCGCCAGACATGATTACCGAGTGTGTACAGATCCTTTTCCACGTAGTCCATCCATCGAGTAGGTGGTCTACCGCGGTATGGGATATTTCTATAGTCACCACTTTCTTGTAAGCCCGAATATCATACGAGTTAGTTTACGTTCGAAAACCATTACATTTTTTATGTTCGGTATTATACAAAATGCCGCAACTGTCACGGGTTGGATATTTGCTCATGAAATTAGCGTTTGTATGGAAATATGCAAGGTTTTATAAAAAATGGAAGAGTTTTTACTAATAACAAGATTCTCAATTTTGTGAGCCAGTGTAAGCGATTATGCAAGAATGCCTGTGTTCAATCAAGTTTCTTAACCTCGCCCTTTAAATATTTGAGAAAGGTAAGTATTTTGTCAGCAGCCATACAGCAATATTCATTAAAGCTCTATACAAATACGAGTAGCTTTAAACTTATTTCTGTTTTATAACTAAAAATAATCGTTATTTATGGCTAATTAGATGATCTCTAATTAAGATATAATACTTACACAACATAATAGTGTCCTGTACACACAAAGACAATAAAATTATAAGGACATTTTTGTGCTAGCAATAAAATTTAACATATACGCACCCTAATAAATTATAGAGGATTTTTTGTCAATAATTTAAACTCACACTTCACAAAATTCATGTTGGCCTCCTACCGCTCGCGCCAAGGAATCCAAAATCACTTAATAATTTTGATTTTCTATGGATTTGTTCATTTTGCCCACACCCTAACTCAGCATAGAATTTTCTCATTTTCTTATTTAGCCATAAGGTTTTATGGCCTATGGTGTATTACTGTTTAAGTATCATATATCTGTATATGCGATGTAATTTCATTTAAATTAGCTTAACGTGATGTTATGGTCGTCTTGACAAAAATCTTTTATTCGGGATTTAGGAAATATGTTTGGAAATATGTTTAGGCATTTTTATAGCTTTTACAATATGGGTTGTAACTAGGAATTATTAATTGAAGTAATTTGTTTTCGGAAAATTACGGTTAAAACAGCACGCTAATCTTTAACGAGTGGTCAGTTGTCCTAATTGCACACTATACTGACAAAACAATATCACCGTGGTTTTTCAAGGATCTTATTTAGAAGGTTTGTTGGCACTGTTTTGAATTTTAATAAGTTATAGGTTAGTGGTCAGGTTGTAATCTATATAAGCAGGCCGACTTATACAATATCTGTTTGCAACTTCTCTTTTATTCACAAGTTCTACAACAAGTTCGAAGCCGTGAGAAGGCAGGTCACTAGAAGCTCACAGAAGACTCCGACTGCTACTCTACTGAATAGCTTGGAATTGCCAGTGAAAATTTTCACCTCTTCGGGCTTAGCTACCGAACCGCTCTATAGATGTCGAGTGTCCTCGATAGTGCCCTCAATATCCACTAATATATATATATGCATAACATAAATAACGGCTCTTTATTTGTATTTTCATGTATTTGACTTTATAAGGGGCTGGCCACCATACACTCGTTCTGTTCACAAGTATATGGGCGGGATCATGAAATAAATCTATTAAACTTAACCTTAATGAAGTTATTTCCACCGGTAATACATTTCCCTTCAAAATTGCTCGACAATGAAATAAATAGTTGGCGAATACAATTTTGCTGTTAAACCTTTCGTTTGTTTGTGTTTTCATACAAATTATTTTGGCCAACTTTGACCTTTTGCCAACTGTTTTGTATTTGCTCATTGAAGTACAGGGGTCGGCGCCCGAAGTGTTATCAACTTCACGCTGCTGAAGCAACCAAACGGCTAATGACAGCACGTTAATTTTTTGACATGCGTCAGTCTGTTATGTTGTTTAGAAACCTACGGAAGCATATTGTTTTACGTCGCAGTTAAAAAAGTTATCGAAATGGAATTCAAACGCAACAGTGTTATTGCTGGAAAATCGCAGCCAGACATTGTTGTGTATCGGACCATTACACGTTATAATTAAAGTGGTAGCATCAAAAAACGTCATGGAGGTGGACATCGAAAAACAGCAACATCGCCAGAAATGGTTCGAAAGATGAAGGCCAGATTTCAAGCAATCTACGACACAGCGCAGTTAAATTGTGTATTGTTAAATGTGTCTACTCGTAGCATGAGGCGCATATTAAAAAATGAACTACGGTTGAAGCCCTACAAAATACAAAAAGTGCAAGATTTAACACCTGTACAAAAGGCAGTTCGCCTAGCAAGAGCAAAGGTGTTAAAACATTTGCATGTTGGTGACAAACGGGGATGGTTTGAGCCGCGATAACTGCCACAGGACGCTCACCACTCGTTTTTATTGTACAGAGCGTAAAGGTAGTAAATCAACAAACCCACCGTGAACAGATTTTAAACGATGTTTTGTTACTTTGGACTCGTAAGCAATTCGGTAGAAATCTAGGCATCATCCCATCATCCCATAAAGCCCGTGAAATCCAACGTTTTGTACAATAAAAAGTTCCCAGCTTCAATTCCTTACAACAATGGCCACCATAGTCCCCAGACTTAAACCCAATAGATTTTTCCATATGGTCTATTCTGGAGGCCAAAGTATTAACTAAAAAAATATGAGGCGATCGACCTTTACAGAATCCTCTTCGCCGAGCACGGGACAAAATACCTTCACCACATTCGTGCAGCGTGTGAAGCCTTCTCGGACAGATTCGATGCTATTATGATAGCTAAATTTGGCTACATCGAACAATAACATATTTTTTGTTAAATTTGAAATATTTTTACGATATCCTGAAGTTTTGAAATAAATTAAAAAAATTTACAAATGTACGGTATTTTTAATGGGAGTGCCGACCCCAGTATTTTGGAACAATTGGTTTTTCCAGATGGATTTTATGAAGTCGTCCCAGGTTTTTCCAACAACGTTCCTTCATAAATAAATAGCTGTAGTGACCTTTTTGCTCTTTCTAGAATGTGGCATCAGCCAATTATGTTATCAGCCAATTATTATTATTAGCCGATTATGTTGGGATTGTTTATACTGGATCGAAATGGGATTCTTAAATGATTTTGGGAAGGAATTCTGGAATGTGGCCACTTTGGACGGAACTCGATCAATTCTTAACCGATTATGATAGAATTGGTTATGCTGGATGGAAATGGGATTCTTAAGTGATTTTGGGAAGAAGTTTTGGAATATGGCCACCTGGGGCGGAACTCAGCAATTTCTTGACCGATTATGATTGGATTCGGTATGTTGGATGGAAATATGGTTCTTAAACGATTTTGGAAAGGAATTCTGAAATATGGCCACTAGGGACAGAACCCGATCAATTCTTAACCGATTATGTTGGGATTGAGTATGCTAGATGGAAATGGGATTCTTAATTGATTTTTGGAAAAAGTTCTGGAATTAGACTACCTGGAACGGAACGCGACCAATTCTCAACCGACTATGATGGGATTTTGTTTGTTGGATGGAATTGAGATTCATAAACAGGTTTTGGATGAAGTTCTGAAATATGGCCATCTGGAACAAAGGAAAAAACAACGAAGGCTATGCATATGTTTTAGATTTTTAGATAAATTGCAAAGTAAAAATATTTAAACTTCAAGAGTGGTGATATCAAGTGGCACTAACAATCCAGTTTTGACAGAAATTTACATTTACATTTACATTTACATTTACATTTACATTTACATTTACATTTACATTTACATTTACACTTACACTTACACTTACACTTACACTTACACTTGCACTTACACTTACACTCACACTTACACTTACACTTACACTTACACTTACACTTACACTTACACTTACACTTACACTTACACTTACACTTACACTTACACTTACACTTACACTTACACTTACACTTACACTTACACTTACACTTACACTTACACTTACACTTACACTTACACTTACACTTACACTTACACTTACACTTACACTTACACTTACACTTACACTTACACTTACACTTACACTTACACTTACACTTACACTTACACTTACACTTACACTTACACTTACACTTACACTTACACTTACACTTATACTTACACTTGCACTTACACTTAGACCTAGTCCTAGACCTAGACCTAGACTTAGACTTAGACCTAGACCTAGACTTAGACTTAGACTCAGACTTAGACTTAGACTTAGACTTAGATTTATACTTACACTTACACTTACATTTACACTTATACTTACACTTGCACTTACACTTAGACTTAGACTTAGACTTAGACTTAGACTTAGACTTAGACTTAGACTTAGACTTACACTTAAACTTAGACTTAGACTTAGACTTAGACCTAGACCTAGACTTAGACTTAGACTTAGACTTAGACTTAGACTTAGACTTAGACTTAGACTTAGGCAAAGACATAGACTGAGACTTAAACTTAGACTTAGACTTAGACTTAGACTTAGACTTAGACTTAGACTTAGACTTAGACTTAGACTTAGACTTAGACTTAGACTTAGACTTAGACTTAGACTTAGACTTAGACTTAGACTTAGACTTAGACTTAGACTTAGACTTAGACTTAGACTTAGACTTAGACTTAGACTTAGACTTACACTTACACTTACACTTACACTTACACTTACACTTACACTTACACTTACACTTACACTTACACTTAGACTTAGACTTAGACTTAGACTTAGACTTAGACTTAGACTTAGACTTAGACTTAGACTTAGACTTAGACTTAGACTTAGACTTAGACTTAGACTTAGACTTAGACTTAGACTTAGACTTAGACTTAGACTTAGACTTAGACTTAGACTTAGACTTAGACTTAGACTTAGACTTAGACTTAGACTTAGACTTAGACTTAGACTTAGACTTAGACTTAGACTTAGACTTAGACTTAGACTTAGACTTACACTTACACTTACACTTACACTTACACTTACACTTAGACTTAGACTTAGACTTACACTTAGACTTAGACTTAGACTTACACTTACACTTGCACTTACACTTACACTTAGACTTAGACTTAGACTTACACTTACACTTACACTTACACTTACACTTACAATTTCACTTACACTTACACTTACACTTACACTTACACTTACACTTACACTTACACTTACACTTACACTTACACTTACACTTACACTTACACTTACACTTACACTTACACTTACACTTACACTTACACTTACACTTACACTTACACTTACACTTACACTTACACTTACACTTAGACTTAGACTTAGACTTAGACTTAGACTTAGACTTAGACTTAGACTTAGACTTAGACTTAGACTTAGACTTAGACTTAGACTTAGACTTAGACTTAGACTTAGACTTAGACTTAGACTTAGACTTAGACTTAGACTTAGACTTAGACTTAGACTTAGACTTAGACTTAGACTTAGACTTAGACTTAGACTTAGACTTAGACTTAGACTTAGACTTAGACTTAGACTTAGACTTAGACTTACACTTACACTTACACTAACACTTAGACTTAGACTTAGACTTAGACTTAGACTTACACTTAGACTTAGACTTAGACTTACACTTACACTTACACTTACACTTACACTTACAATTTCACTTACACTTACACTTACACTTACACTTACACTTACACTTACACTTACACTTACACTTACACTTACACTTACACTTACACTTACACTTACACTTACACTTACACTTACACTTACACTTACACTTACACTTACACTTACACTTACACTTACACTTACACTTACACTTGCACTTACACTTACACTTACACTTGCACTTACACTTACACTTACACTTACACTTACACTTACACTTACACTTACACTTACAATTACATTTATATTTACATTTACAAAAAATTTCCGATTTTTGACTTAATTTGGCTTCTTTTACTGATACAAAAGTAGTTAGCAATATTTTGGCTAGAATCGATTTATTATTAACGGCGCCGAAACTGAACTTGAAAGCTTTAGTTAATTCTGGACAACTTTAGCTTTTTATT
The DNA here is from genome assembly GCA_963691935.1 of Nephrotoma guestfalica. Taxonomy (NCBI): domain Eukaryota; kingdom Metazoa; phylum Arthropoda; class Insecta; order Diptera; family Tipulidae; genus Nephrotoma; species Nephrotoma guestfalica. The sequence continues at coordinate 247,029,831 of OY829915.1, forward strand.
TAACTCTTTTGGATTTAGAAAGATTATTTGCTTTTAATTATGCAATATTTTCATCAAATAAATTGTTTCCAGATAAAAGCGCACATCGTACCGTGAAATTGACACGCGCGAAACGGTACAAAAAATTTAGCATGAAGGGCAGCCTTCCATACAATAATAATAACAATAAAATTTGGGACATTTTTATCGATACTCGTATAAAAGAACCGCATATAAAACTTCGATATAACAAATGTATCAAATTGTACAGCGTACATCCATAAAAAGTCAAAATTTATAGTTATTACAAAATGATTATGTCGTCATATTTAAGTATCCAATATAATAGTCACATTTTATTAAGTTTTGTTTATTACATATGTAATTTACCAGTTCTTTCTTGTTACCCAACGACATACACACGCGTAAGCATAAAAAACACCTAACTTTCATTATCGATAAAGAAAAGGCTCATGTCGATATATAAATAGAATTTCTTTACATGATGATGTTTCAAAGAAAGTTACTCGATATTTTACGTAACATATCCTTTTCCGACTGTGTAGGTGATATCATCACACAATACATAATCATTCTGTGGGATATATAGCAGTACTACTACAATGAAAATATTTTAATTCAATACGCGCTCACTAAACGCTATCCGATTAAAAGTAAAGCTATTTCGATTTCTATTAATACGATACGTGCGAATGTTGTGTATACTGATTTCACAGCGGTTCTGTATATTTGACTACTATAAAGAAAATTCAACGTATTTGGGGTACAAAGAATTACCCAAATGAATGGCAAATCGTGATTTTACCGTAAACATTTTCGTCATATATTCCTCATTCCTTTAACCCCTCAAATCGTGTCTCAGAGCTTTTTGTGAACATGAGCCTCGAAAATATTTGTAATGAATGAAAAATCAATAAAGAGTACAATACACAGATGGAATATTACGATATCATAATGTCCTGTATTTTTTCATTACATATCGTTGGGTTTGCATAGAAATATGCTATACCACCCCCTATGTGGTAAAATTTTTGTAATAATTATAGCCATATATTAACCGTCAGTTGTTTGTATTAATAGTTAGGGTTTATTAATAGCCAATATCTAAATAGGTGCCGGTAGCGTTTAAATAAAATATGAAATCAAATGGGTGTTATGAAAAGTGGTACATTAGAGATGGTCAGAATCATTATATTTCTATCTCCATGTACTATATATATAGGGTTTTCCAATAAGAGTGATATGATCCAAACTTTTCTCGCAATAATTCAATTGTTGCACTTGCTGTGTGGCACGTATCCCCGTCTTGTTGGAACCAAAGGTTGTCAAGATCAACTTCTTCCAATTTCGGCCATAAAAGCTTGGTTATCATCGATCTATACCGATCTCCATTGACAGTACCGGTGTCACCAGCTTCATTTCGAAAAAAATACGGACCGATGATTCCGCCAGACCAAAAACCACACCAAACTGTCAATTTAGGTGAATGTAATGGCTTTTCATGAATAATTTGAGGATTTTCAGATGAAAGTGAGCCTCATCGGAGAATATGATTTTTTTTTTAAAAATCGATATCGTTTGTAATTGCAATTTGTAAACGTTGTTCTTGGGTATATCTTACTATAATAATTTGTAAACATTACTGAATACAATAAAACAAAAAATTACAGATCATTACATATTACAAATGGCCGAAACGTCACTTAAAAATCATATCATTCCTATTGGAAAACCCTATATGTATTATTATTGTTGGCTTCAAGAAACCGGGACCTAAATACCTCTAAGGCTGGACAACTGCAAGCAAAGTGAACGCAATCACATTTCTCATCGGCACAGTCTTTGTACAGAAGGCTCGATTAAAAATTACACTCACTGTAAATTCAGTGCGACATGGCTGCGACCCGTAAGCACAGTTGGGCGCGTAAATTATGAAATGTAATTTACATGGTTTTTACATGTAAAATGTATGTAAAATTTATACATTTAAATAATGCATAAAATACTACTTTTTCGTTACAATTGCGCCCTCTTTTGCCAAATCTAATAATTCTCGGACAATTGACTGTGTACTCGACCATTTTCCTTATCCGTCAAAAATAGCAATTTAACGGATGAAGTAATACAAATTTAAAAATTTATTATAAAATTTATTGTCATTTGTCCTGAAGTTTTAGATATTTATAAATTGAATAAGTTTATCAACGAATTAGCTTATATTCACAGCGTTTATTTAGCAATTATCATGCATGGGAAATTGGCTACGAACGAACGCTTTAAAAATTATTCAGTCTATTTTAGCTAATACCGATTGTGAATACAAAATACAATCACCTGTTTGGCTGAAATCTAATCGAAGAAATATCGATCATTTCTTGCGCAAACCGTAAAAATGGTTGATAATACAGTTGTAGTCAAAGGTAAACAAGAAGAGAAAGAGGGACTACCGAAAAAGTTTGAAGTGAAGAACGCAAGGCGCAACCAAAAGTTCAATCGATTGAATTAAACAAGCAAGCGATCAAATTTAATAATTTGGGCCTGCCCGAATTTTAACTATCCTTTAAACTGATAGGTGGCCATGTGGATGAGAGACGCTTCCATTTCAACCAATCATGGTCCGATAAGTTCTGTATTTGCGACAGCTTCGTCTGACCATCTGCATTATTATTTCGATCTCACACAAAGAACGGATACAATTTTTGTTTTAATTTTCAACGTCGCTATAAGCGCTCATTTAGCTTCGAGTAAATTTCATTTTGTGGACCGAGAATGGAACTCGCTTCAAATTTATGTTCATCGTAATTACGTAATTTACGTTTCTACATTTAAAATGTAAAAAACGTTTTTTACATGTAAAATGACCAACTCTGCCCGTAAGAACTACAGTTAGAACTCTTAGCTGATCCTTCTGCACAAATAAAGCATTCTTAGCTAAACCCAGGATAGGTGTATAAAAAAAGTATTTCGCATTCCGACAGGTAGAGGAGCAAACCAATTGTCCTTGGTGATGATCGCATTTCTTAATGGATTCCTGGCTATACTTAAAACTCAAATGAACTGCAGATTGTGTTTCGATTAATTGAACCCAGTTGTTTCGATTCGTGAACCCAGTTATTTGACTTCATTGTTCGAATACAAAAGCCTATAATAAAATATATACATTTGTTAGCCAGTGATTAAAAGATCCTCGGTGCGTTGGGCACGGCTTTAATATCTGTATATACAGAATAATATATTCATATGAAACAGCGAGGTTAATAGGATTTGTCGCACATCATCATAGGTTCGACCGGGAGCTTGACTATAAATTGCATCAAGATTCTAGATTAAGTTATGACTTTTAGTAGTGTGTTCCTATTCATGCACGTAATTAAGAGTGAATGCTTCTAGTGAAATTAACTTCTCAGACAATCTAGTAACACTTGATCATTTGTCATATTGATTTCAGGTACGGAGATTGAAAATTATTCTAAGCCCTGCAATCACAACGAGGCTGTTTCATACATTAATCGATCTAAACCTAACACCAGCGGAATAAACTATTCCCAAAATGAAAACCTGCAGCGGAGGGAACAACATTTTGTGCATGTATAAGAATCGGAGTCGATTGGACTGTTAAGTTTCGATAAGCGTAATTTGCGCTATAGGCTACTAACTACCAGAATCTTATTAAAGCAAGGGTAAAATCATGGTTTGGTTAATGCCAATATTTATTCATGTTTCTGTGTTGGTATACATGAGGTTATCAAAGGCACCCGAATGAGAAGAAAACTTCGTTGTAATTTAATAAGCGAAACCCCATAAGGATAATAAGCGATAACATCAAAGTTAATAACGTTTCAAACCGGAAAGAGAACATAATGCATTACTTCTGCAATTTCTCAATTGAAGGAAGTTATAGGCGTCGGGCAGTTACAACACATCCAGTCTGCAAAAATAATATTTAACCAGAGACCATTTAGGTCTGTACTTTTTTCATGGAAGTTAATGTAGGAAGTCCTACGAATCGATTGTAAACTTTTTTAATTTTGTTTCTAAACTGCTAAAAATAAACCTCAATCGACCTGAAGGTTAGATCTTAAGGCAGTATGGCACTGAGAAAAACAAATTTATTTTTTAACATCGATATTTGGTGCCCCTAAATGTATGTACTGGTTTGTTTCTTTAATACGTGTGAGTACGATAATTTCGTGTAATTTGCTTACTAAACTTTACTTACATTGTTTATATATGTAAAATTAATTAATAAATTAATTATTTTTATTATTTCCGATTTAAACATTACATACTATAATAAATTAATAACCACTTATCTTGGACACACTTTTTATTTCGTTATTTGCCATCTAGTGACAGTAAATAAAAAAATAATCGTCATTGCGGCGTAAAACAAATAAATTTATCGTTGACGTAATTTTTCGAACCAATACATTTAGTATTCGACGTCATTTCAAGACTAATTAATCCCTTGATTTTATGTTTCTTAACAACTTGGTGCATTTTTTTTCGGTCTTTAGAGGTAAAATATAGAAAAAATCGATTTGTGCGCTCACAAAAACGATAAACTTTGAAATCTAACCATAGACAAACTAAATATTTTATTTGGATAATCATGTATTAATCCCTCAATTATACATCTAAGTTCATGTTAAAGAATGAATTAGGTCAATTGGTGTTATTTTATGGTCAAAAACTGATTTTTACTAAACATCGAAAATGAAACATGACGAGGGAGTGGTGTCGACACATGGTCTATTTGATAATTTACTGTTGCGCATCACACTCACCAGAAGGCATATTAAATTGTGCTAAAATGTGTCTTAGCTGTATTTTTGTGGATGTAATATTTGTACGTTAGATGGCACGGTCGTTGAATTTGAATTTTGAATTGTAAAATTATTTATTACCCCCAGGGGCTTTATTCCGCGGAACAAGGTATTCCTGACAATGAATGTTCTTTATTTTTAAATAAGTATCTACGTAGCCGGCGAATGATTTTATTGGTGCCATCGTATGGAGGTTATAAGTAAACCAGTGCGAACCTTATCCACTATTGAACTGAAAACGAAATCGCTATTATCGAGCGATTTAGGAACGAATATGTCGTTTTGTCGCAATGGTCGTGGGTTCGATGGGATAAAATTTTGATATGGTTTCTCCATAAACCAATTCAGCTGGTGAATACTTAAGATATTCTGTAACTGTTGCTCGAAGACCAAGTAAGGAGGTCTGAGAGCCGGTTTAAGCTGTCGATGAAATCATTCGACCATACCGTTCGCTTGCGGTTGATAAGATAATTTGGGACTCGAATTGCGTTCCTTGATCTGTTGTAATATTAAGTAGGATGACAAATCGTAATATATAATTGTTAACGAACGCTTTAACGTCTTGGGCTTGTTTATCAGATCGGCCAAGTAGGGCCGAGGTAATCAAGAGTGTTCGAACCAAAAACTCATTTGATTTTGACGCCAGACTTGTCAAGTCTTAATAAAAGTTATTCCAAGTAGAGTTTGTGTGGTCTCACATTGTTCGATGTCTCGAAGAAGTAGTGTCTCGAGGTCTCGAGTGACTTAATTAATAAAATGTTGGAACGTTTGTGCGAAATTTTTAAGACGTGGTCGATTTTTGAGAAATCAGAGCATACATGTATTACAACGCCTGGAAAGTTCTCGGTCTGATACATGGATGGTTCCACAAAATTAAAACCCATACGATTTTTAAATTCTATCTACCTTTAAATGATACCTGTTAAAATTTCATAACAGTTTGGTAGTTAAATTTACATGTTACGAACTCTGCACCTGGAAAATCAACCATCATCGACTGGTATGTTGAATTTAAACGTGGTCGTACAACCACCGATGATGTACCACGCTCTAGACGCCCAAATTAGGCTGATACTCCAGAAAACATAAAAAAAATCAACGAAATTGTTTTGAAAGACCGTAAAGTGAAGTGGTGTCAGATATCTGACATTGTAAAGATATTAATGGAACGGAGGCGGAGGAGTTGTTTGGAGTTGTTTAAGCACAATAAAAAGGATTTTTATGCGGTATGTAACAATGGATGAAAGATGGATCCATCACTATACACCAGAGTCTAATCGACAATCAGCTGAATGGCGAAAGGCCGATGAATCTCGTCCGAATCGACCAAAAGTTCAACAGACGGCTGTAAAGGTTATAGCGTCTGTATTTTGGGATGCACAATTGTATATTATTCGTTGACTATCTTGAGAAAGGAAAACGATCAATAACGAATATTATATCGGGTTATTGGTGCGTTTGAATGAAGAAATCGCTAAAAATTTGAGGTCGAATAAAGAAGAAAAAACAATGCACCATGTCACAAGTCGATCGCGACAATGGCAAAACTGCACGAATTGCCCATATTGCTTCCGCATCCACCGTATTCACCAGATTTGGTCCCCATCGATTATTACTTGTTTGCAGACCTCGAAAAATGCTCCAGGGAAAAAGTTTTGGCTCCAATGAAGAAGTGGTTTAAGCCGAAGCTGAAGCTTATTTTGAAGACAAAGGTAAATCATTCTCGAAAAAGATTATCTTTTCTTTGTTATACCGGGAGCTTTTCAGGCGATGTGTATGAACAATTCACGGATGTTAAGTGTATGGAACAGTTTTGTAGGTGCGGAATCTGATAATCTCCATACGGTCTCCAATAGAGCTCTTTTTTCTTACTATATGTGGTGATAAGGGACGAGAGATAAGGATGGGCGACAAATCCCAATTCCACCATGTGTTGAAATTCGGTGTACGCAGCTTTATGGCGAAAGAGATCAGTATCATTAAATGATTGACTGATAAATTATAGTGTGGTTAAGCTGTTAGGGAAGGAAGGAGACTTCTTTAGCAGTTTACCAAAGTCCCTGTTTTTCGTGAAATGTAAAGCGGTGTGTGTATCAAATCGAACCGTTGTGGCATTGATTGGCAGCTGCGTCGCTAAATCAATCAGACGTTTTTGTTTGAGATAAAAATGTAAAAGTGCGAATTTACTTAAGAAATCAGCGCCAATGATGAACGATTCACATCAACTAGAACAAAAGCACGGGTGAATGAGCGCTTGAGGCTGAGATTAATCTGGAGCTTTGTAGTATCATTAGGGACCGATAATACTAGATCAGATTTGTTGACGTATTAAAACATCTGACAAGAAACACCAAAAGGTCACCCCGTGTCGATAAGGAAACTCAGGCATTATTAGTTTGTTTAAATTAATTTATTACCGACGCGACCGTGAGATTTAGTCATTTTTATTGTCGTCGTTGTCTGAGCGACGGGTACACCAACGAAGCTTGCGAATGTTTGTGTGGTACCAGCACATACCTGGTACTTCTACGCTCCGTGGTTGAGTGATCGTGATAGAATTCGCAAAGATTGTTGAGATTTAAACAGGTTATTTTGGTTTGGTGAACGGTTGCGATTTCTAAAAGAAATGTTCTAGGTAACCATCTCGAGGTGCACTATACAATATTCCAATGTCAATGTGCGCGTTTAAGTGAGCGGCTTGGCACGCGCACGGCTGCTAGAGCTCTGTCATTTGGTTAGGTTCGGTCGGAAAGTAATTAGGTTTCATGCATCTTGTCGGCCATTTTTAAAGGTTTAGGTGTAAATACTTTGTTCGATCGGAGTGAAGTTTATGCCAAAATAACAAAATATACACTGTGTCCTATAAGTACCTAGAATTAAAAAAAAACACTCAGAAATTGTACTTTCAAAATAATATTTGAAAATTTTTAATAAACACAAACATTTCTGGACAATGAATAAAAAATATTTAATTTTTGTGAAAAGTTTTGAGTGAATTTTATAATAAGAAATTTTTACAACAAAACACAGTACGAATCGCACAGAGGTGATCGTAGTGCTTCTGACTAGTACTTGATGTAAGAAAAAAATCTTTTTTACCCACATGCTCGGAAATCTCTGAGTTTTTAGTTATTCGAGAGAGAACATCATTGAGTGTAATCCAAGATAAACTATTTCATATGTTTAAGTATTTTCGGATTACACTCAATGATGTTCTCTCTCGAATAACTAAAGTCTCAGAGATTTCCGAGCATGTGGGTAAATAAGATTTGTTTCTTACATCAAGTTCTAGTTCAGAACCACTCCGATCATCTCTTCGCGATCCGTACGGGCCGAGTTAAATAAGTTGAAATGTTAAAGAATTTTCATATTTCACTCATTGATGTTCGCTCTCGAATAACAAAAAAATCAGAGATTTCCGAGCATGTGAATAGATATGATTTGCTTTTTTCATCACGTTCTAGTTCACTGAACCACTTTGATCATCTGTGTGCGATCCGCAGGGACCGAAATAAATTATATCATATGTTTAAGAATTTTCGGATTACACTCAATGATGTTCTCTCTCGAATAACAAAAATCTCAGAAATTTCCGAGCAATGTGGATAAACGAGATATTTTTCTTAAGTCAAGTTCTACTTCAGAACCACTTCGATCACCTCTTTTCGATTCGTAGTGTGTTTTGTTGTAAAAATTTCTAATTATAAAATTCACTCAAAACTTTTCACAAAAATTAAATATTTTTTATTTATTGTCCAGAAATGTTTGTGTTACACAATTTCTGAGTGTTTTTTTTAATTCTAGGTACTTACAGGACGCAGTGTATATTTTGTTATTTTGGCATAAACTTCACTCCGATCTTTGTTCGGCCGTTTTTTTTCCTGAACAATTCGAAATGCATTTCGGCGAGGTGGAAATCGTATGGCCATATTCGCGACGTGACCCATCTACTCTTGCTGTTCATCTTCATTACGCATTTTTATTTTCATTTATTTTACAAGGCATTTTTGACCGGTCGAGTTTAAAATTTTGTACAATTAAAAATTGATGGGGTACCACACAGTTACTCTACGAGGGTGTAGTGGTGTATCAATTGAGAGTTTAAGTGCCTAATTAGGGGCTATCCGGTTTATTAACAAAGCCAGCCAAGTCGAAATCTACTGCATCGCTCATATTGATTTTTTGGCAAAAATGGTGGTGTCATCTCTAGTGTCAATTGAAATTTATACGGGTAAAACTACAAATATTCTGTGAGAATTGTTAACAAACATGATGGAAACATTCCTAAGTTCTTGTGCACGACGTCGATAAGAGGTACCAGGACATTCAGCAACACTCTGCCTTACTGCATCATTTTTTTCTGGTGTAAGTTGGCTTAATTGTCGCCCAGCCTTTACTTTGTCTCCCAGCGTATGCAAATTTTTAAAATTACAAAAAAATTCATTACACGCTGAATGGTTGATTTGCTCGACACATGATTAACACCAAAAAAGTACCGAAAATTCTCCGCGTATAGATGTTCCATAATAAATTTTTATCGACCACTCTCTACGACTGTCAAATGCGAACTACCAAATATCATCCAAAACAAAATGGCGGCCAAACAAAATCGATCTGGAACATGAAAACTTTTTAAAAAGGAGTGTATGTTTTAAATATATTTAAAAATTTAACCTACAAATTTTTCATATACTAACAAAATTTCATTTTCTTTTTCATTTACAGCAAAACAGCAAGTTGTTGCCTACACACAAAAATCACAGGATAAGCATGAATCGCGTCACATACAATTGGTACGTGAATATGGATTTCATCCACGTTCCAAAGTATCAGTTGAGGATGGTGGCATGCTGCCGAAAAAATTTGAACCATTTCCTCAGAATATGTATGGCAAACCGCTGGAGGAAATTGATACTTTTATTTATGAAGAGGTAAGTCTATCTAGATTTGTGGATACATTTGTGCGATTTATCGTAGTATTGAGTGTAGAAGACACGCGTTTTTTTAGCAACAAGCATTTATAATTTATGATATCGCGCCGTCGATTTTATGTATTTTATTACACCTTGGGATGCCACGTTTTTGGTATTCAGATTATGATAATGGATTTTATGGCACTTCTACTATAAATATTTCTTGCAGTACAATAAGTGCTCTTACACGGTTTACCTTTAAAAATAACGGTGTACTTAAAAAAAATAAATTAAGCGCGACCCAAATTTTCTCATTTTCGCGGTGGTGAGAGAACGCACCAAGACCCACCCGCTTGGTGGTGTATTTTTGCTTATGTTTCACATTTATTACTTCTTATCATTTTGTAATACATAATAAAAATTCACATAAAAAATTAAATAAATTATTTATAATCAATTTTATATTAACAACCAGCAAAAATAATAAAAATTTATGTTTTATACAAAAAAAAAAGTAAAATAAAAATAAACATTTATTTATAGCGCGCACAAGTAAAACGGAAAAATCACCCGAAATATGGGAAAAATGTGAAAATTCTGCTGTTTTCCTTTAAATTTTTTCTTTAAATTTATGTATAACCCATATATTCAGACATAGCTATATACATACATTATACACACAATAATAATGTTGACGAAGAATATTAAAATCTACATGAATTATATGTGTAATGTGATTAAAATTTATTTTTATATTTTTATGCAAATATTTCATGAAATAAATATTTTGTTTTGTTATTTATTTATACCTAGAACTTTTAAATTAGATAAATACAAATATTTGTATTCGAAGTCATAAGTTCGTCTATCTGTATTCTATCGCACCTCGTAGAAATGAGGACGAGAAGTGATTTTGTGCATTGCTATAGGGTTTTCCAATAGGAATGATATGATTTTTAAGTGACGTTTCGGCCATTTGTAATACGTCATGATCTGTCATTTTTGTTTCATTGTATTCAGTAATGTTTACAATTTTATTACTTTACTACTTTTTCCTTACTCATTTTGCCTTGGAACAACTTGAAAGCGATAACGATTTTTTTAAGAAAATCATCTTCTCCGATGAGGATCACTTTCATCTGTGTTGGGCGGTAAATAAACAAAACTGTCGATTCTGGTGCGAAGAAAATCCACAAATTATTCATGAAAACCCATTACATTCACCTAAATTGACAGTTTGGTGTGGTTTTTGGTCTGGCGGAATCATCGGTCCGTATTTTTTTCGAAATGAAGCTGGTAACACCGGTACTGTCAATGGAGATCAGTATAGATCGATGATAACTTTTTATGGCCGAAATTGGAAGAAGTTGATCTTGACAACATTTGGTTCCAACAAGACGAAGATACGTGCCACACAGCAAGTGCAACAATTGAATTACTGCGAGAAAAGTTTGGATCATATTACTCTTATTGGAAAACCCTTTATTATGTTGAATTTTGTAAATCTGCAATAATGGATTAACATTTAATTGTCAACGCCTCGTCCAGCGGACTAGAATATTAGAAGTTAATATTTAGAAGTTAAATTATGACGCGGTGAAATATTTTAAATAAGAAAATAAAATAAATTTCGAATTAAATTTAACGGTTTTTTCGGGACTACGAGGCTCAATTTTTATTTGAAATTGTTGAATTGAAAGGATTGCTTCAACTTTTTCTGAATTAGTAAAAAAATACCAGCTTACGCTACAGTACCCAAAAAAAATATTGCGATTCTTATACCCCCAATAAAACCGTACTATAATTTATTAGACAATACAAAAAATAAAACCAATATTAAATTTATTCAAATAATTTATTCATAATTTACAAATTGGAACCCAAAACTGTTATGAATTGCAAAACAAACAGAAAAGTTTGGAAAAAGTTTTAATAATTACGAATTACAAGATTACGAATTAATTATTTTCACAAGGCACAACGTGCCGGCACTGAATCAAATAACTTTTTCAAACGATCAATGGAGATTCGGCTCCATTCATTGCATAATGTTTCGTATAAAACATCCTTATTTGAATAAATTGTACATCTTACGCGTCGATTTAGCTCCTGCCAAAGATGCTCAATAGGGTTTAAATCGGCACTTTGGCTTGGCCATTCCAGGAGTTCGGTTTTCACAAGTTTCATGAAGTCACTTACACGCTTAGATTTGTGTTTTGTATCGTTATCTTGCTGGAAATACCAGCTAGGTGGCATATTTTCTTTAGCATACGGTAGCATTTGCTTCTTTAGTATCTCAGTATACATAAAACGATCCATAGTCCCTTCTATTCAAACTAAAGGTTTAAACTTGTTGGCGGGAAAAATACCCCCAAGCCATAATATTGCCACCTCCATGTTTTACTGTGGGTATTTGGTATACTGTTAAAGTTCGCCGACTCGCTCCAGCCGAAAAATGTCCATAATGCAGATCCGACTGTAACTACTAATGTTTACCAGCCGAGAAATGTCGATAATGCAGATTGAAAACAATACGGATTATCCGCTAGTAAAAGTCGGTAAGACAGATTCGTATACATACCCAGCCTATAAATGTCGTCAAATCAGATACATACATTTGGTGTTAAATAGAAATTTCTTCTTAAATTTTCTCTTGCATTAAATGCATTAAAACTATAATACAAAACTATTTTACCACTGAGACAACTCGAAGAAATATATGAAGCAAAACCTCAAAAATTTCAGGTCAATTTTCATGTTGGGAGTCCGAAATAACTCGATTGAATAAAACATATTAAATGGAAATTCAGAAATTCACAGAAATACCCAGTCGAAAAATGCCGATTAGATTTAATTAAGAGTAAATGACAGCCAAACAAATTTTTTTCAGCATGAAAATTGACCTGAAATTTTTTCCAGGTATGAGCATCACAAAGACCTTTCATTTGAATCTATTTTCAGCCATGACACTTAAAATGGTCAATTTTTAGAAATTTTCAAATTTTGTGTGTGCGATATATTCAATCGTGTTTTCCCGGACTCCTAACAAGAAAATTGACTTTACGTGTCTAAAATGATATTCTATAGAAGGCACTTTACTTGAAATATTATCTGAACATGTCACTATAGATGCATCTCCCATTTAACCTCCTCAAATATCTAATAAAACACTTAGAAAAATTTGCTTTGGGTAATTTGTTTTAAATGTTTCGAATGGAAAATTCTTATTTTAATTTTTGTAGTTGTTTTTTAGGAACAGCAAAATAAAAATTTCTAATAGAATTATTTGATTACCGACATAAAACTTGTATCTGCATTATCGGCATTTTTAGCCCGGAGTTTTCGATGAACATGTTACCGACAATTATCGGCTGTCATTTTCGTTTGATTAGTTTGAATCTACATTATCGACATTTTTCGGCTGAACATTTTCGGCTAACTTTAATAGGGTGTATTTGGTCTCGAACATCAAATCTTTTGTTTACAGGACGTTCACATGCCGTATTCCATCGGTTGACACTAAATTAAATTTGCTTTCATCACTGCATAACACATTAGACCATTCTGAACTCGTCCATGATCTGTGCCGTTTAGCGAACGCAAGACGCAGCTTCTTGTTCTTTGCAGAAATCAGAGGTTTTTCGGTTTTAAAGTAGAAACGTGTATATTTACGCCATAATTTTCTTGTAATTCGTTTTTATTTGGGCGACTGATTTTCGGACATCACTCGTCGTTAACTTTTTTATTAAGCTGTCTTCCCTGGCAGTAGTTTTTTTCGGACGACCACTTCGGAGCTTATTTTCCACTGTCTTACGTTTAATATAAGCCTTATTCCACGCACTAACAAGCTATCGATTCTTTAGACTTGTCCATGTTAATATAATATCTGACTACTTATTTATAAAAAAAACTCTTGCTGCTGTGCAACCGATCTTGTTGACAATTTGGAACTGAATAATTGTCAAAGGTTTACTATTTCTGGTTCAGATTCGTATTTTCGTTTGATCGTCCGTATCATTATCATCACTTCATCGATCAGGAGTACCAATTTATTTTGACTCGCTGGGATTTCATATTCCCTATTCAATGGTATGGCATTTTTCTACAAATTCTTGATGAAAACTGAGTCCCGTTGTCAATGTTTTAGGCAATATTTAATGGTGTATATGAAAATATAAAAAAACCGTACTCGTACATATTGGTGGGAGTTTTTGAGATATAATATACTCCAAACAAAATCCATATGCAATCCTACGAACAGAATTTCATTTTCATCTCATTACGAGATTGTAAAAATGTCACGCAGTCTAGAAGTTTGTCCAAAATAATTATTAAAATTACAACATAAGCCTACTAGCCAATTTTCAGTATAAGTGGTTAAAAATCACCGAGCCCTATCCAGCAATGTCAAATTTCAGAACTTCAAAACTCTTCTTAGAATTAGAACTTAAATCGTGCAGCACGGACAAATACCAAACCTCCTAAAATTTATATTTGAATATAAATTTTATCATAGAATCCAAATTTCATCATCATTGGTCACAAAATAATGGAGTTTATTCATGCATAGAGAGTTTTCCGATTATTCCCCGAAACTCGCGGTAGCCAATATTTAAAACAAAATTTTATTATAATTCGTTAAGTAAGGGCAGAGTTCCGTCCAACATTTTAAGCTTCCAAAATTTTCTTTATCTATTTAAGGAATATTTTTATTTTATTCAGCTGGATACAAAAATTAGGTGCAAAACTGAATTCAATATTGCCTAAACATTCTACTTTGTGATAGTGCTGCCTCTTGTGTCGACTGACGTAATGTATTATTTTATGCTGGTAAATATCCTCTGTCTTTTACAGCATAATTCTGCTGTGACTCAATTAAAACTACGGTTATTTGAACAAATTTTTTCGACTCTATGTAGATAATTCCAAGAATAATAATCGGTCTGTGTACGGTCGTATACGTCAACTGCTCATGAATTGCCTGGGAGATATGGTTCAAACGGCAATATCCAAATAACTCCAAATCCGGTAATATATGTGAAGCGGTCGTGAATTGCTTGTATAGAGCGAGGTTTAAACGACTTTATCCAGATAATTCCAAACAGAAGTTTCCTTTGAAAATATTTTTAAAATTGTAAAATTTAGAAGCCTTTTTACTTTCGTTTACGATAATCATTCACGATTTGACCTTGAGATTTTTGCAGATGTTCCAATCGGTATATCGCCGAAGTCAAAAAAGTAATTTTTAAAAAATCTCTGTCTGTGTGGGCCTGCAGACTAAATGTCTGTCTCTCCTCTCTACAGCCCGGAGTCGGTTTGAAACTTCATACTTAAGTTTTTCCAATTAATTCGGAGACCCCATTTTTGGCCGAAATCGGTCCCACCGGAAGTGGCAGCTTCCATAGGGCCTTTTTTGTTTTTTTGTAAATATTTTGAAAAGTTACGAGAAAACCGATTATGAACTAAAATATTATAATAAAAACTTGTAACAATATCGTCCCAGACTATTTTTCCAAAATTTAACCGAAAATGACGACTTTTGACAAACAATTGTTTTACAACAAAAATTTGCTCTCCACAGCTCAAACGGATTGATTGAAAGGGATGACATTTCATACTTAATTTCCTTCCATAAATTGGGAGATCCCAGTGAATTTTGGCAGAAATAGGTTTGCCGAAAGTAATAGGGGCATTTTCGTTTTTAGCAAATATTTTGAAAATTGTAACATTTAGATCATGTGTGAGATCATTTCTCCAAAATTTACAGCCCAGATTGACTGATTGATCGAGATGAAACTTCACACTTAAGCTTTTTTCGTAAATTGCGGAAACGCGGTGAATTTCGCCGAAATCGGTCCACTTTGGCGAGCTATACGAATTGTGGTGGACATCTGCATACCAGAAGTAGCAGTATCCATAGAAGCTTTTTGATATTTTGCATTGTTAAATAAATTTTTAACAAGAGTTGACCTAGTTGGTTTTCTGAAGCTTAAGCAGGAATAAGGATTTTTGTTTGAACAGGATGTCCAGCCGAAAGATTTACTATTTTTTTTTGCTTAAACAATTTTTTTAAATAAAATCAAATAGATTTAATGTTTACATATAGTTTATTTAATGTTTGGTATTATGTATGAACAACCTTGTCAGCAAAATGTCCGCCTCAACACATGCGGGCTCTTTTGATTACTTTTTATCACTTTTTCACACATTTCACCTTGTATCGTGTTAATTTCTTCTCTAATGTTAATTTTATGTTGTTCAATATTATCTGGTTTTTTTCATGAACCTAACTTTTAAGATAACTTCACAAAAAAGTCGGGAGCAGTTAAATCGGGTGACTGTGGAGGCCAATCATCACCAGATTTCGAAATTAACTGTTGTGGAAACATTTCTCGCAACAAATCCATGGTTTATCTAGCTGTATGACTTGCAATTCTATAACAGCTGGCCTCTCCAGCCCAAATTGCATACCATATCGATGCTAGTGAAATGTATCCAAGCAAACCCAAAAAATACAACAACAACATCCTTATTGTAATAGTTTGGTGGAAGTAAACATTCAGGCGAATTTATGTTGAGTAATTTAAAGGAGATGTGATTCTTTAATTGGCCTTAGGTACATTCCAAAGTCATGCTAAGTATTTCTAAGCTTATTTGCCACAGTCCCTGTTTCTTCAAATTCTTCTTCTTTCTTCAAATAATTCGGAAAATTGAAGGCACCATATTCCGAAACTTTCACGAAATTTTCTTAATGTTAATGTCATTGATTGACGATGATTGATGATTAAATTGTCATGTGTGTACTTTGCGACTGTCACATTTGAACTGCCAAAATTAATATTCGCCTAAATAGCGGTAAAAATAATTGTAAAGCTTTCGGATGATCACCTTGCATAAGGAAATTTGTATCACAAATTTGGTAGGTTAAATTGTTCGCTTTAGAAATTAAGTATGGTGTCGGGTGTGGGCCACAACAATTGCACCCCTCCATTTTTTAATTCGAGTAATTTAATGCTCATTTAATACTGCTAAATTATTTTGTTTCTGTTGCTAAGTTTATTTTGTTTGTGACACAAATTTGCATAATGCAAAAACTTGAAATTTCGGGCTAAAAATTCGAACTTGGTAGCTTAATGGAGGTAGTAAATTTAACTTATATAAATGGTTATGAAACTTCAATTTTTTCGAACTGACAGTGTTGCCATAGCAGAGGCATCTCTTAATAATCCTCTGCTTGGAAAAATTTTAAACCGAAAAATCAGCCTAAATAGTGATATCGTGACTCATTATTTGGAAGTGGCTTGTAATTACACCACATTGATAATACTCGTATACCCGCAAAATTAACATCGATACAACCTCCCTCGTACATAATCGTTAGCAGAAACCGGGTTTTATTTCATTTTTACTTAGTTAGCTTCACGGAAAAAATCCAGATATCGATTTTAAACACAATGTACAAAACACGATATTAAACCAAAGATTTTTCATTAACCACCACCAAGTCGAACAAATAATAATAACAATTTAACTAGATACCAAACAAAGCACCATGTAAGTTCAACAATATAAATTAATTGTTTATAAAAACGGATATAAAAATGCCACAAAACATTGGAAAATGTTTGCTTTTATGTATGGAATTCATTAAAAATATAAACTGGCGATGGGATATAACAAAACCATCATGAGCTAATAAATAATTAATGGTTTCAATGTACAGCAGAATAAAAATTAATTTTTCAAAAATCTATATAAAACTTTATAAATTCTCATGTACGAGCAGCAGCGTTTATAGTAAATACATAAAATTTGGATACAGCACATGGTAAAAGCATAAATAGATTTTTATGTCTTATTTATAATTTAACTCATAAACATCTTTTCTAAATTTATACTGGCTAGGGATTATATGTATTCCTCTCCCAGGGATACAAAATATAACCGACACGGTTTGAATCAAAATTGGATTAATTTTCGCTATAATTTTTCACTTAATTTGGTAATTTATTTCTGCTTCTATCTAGGATCTAGCAAACGATTCCTGGTCGTTGTTTGAAAATTAAAAAAATCGTCGACATTTTAATTATATTTAGGAACCGACGTGACAACTAATTTTTCACACCCGTACAGTATTTCACTCCATTAAATTTTTAATTCAATTTCAGTTTTCATAGGGAACATGCTGTTCCACGTAGATCAAATAACACCAAAAAAAATGTTGTCCATTTGGCAATGCTGTTACCATATGTGTTAGGTATGTTAATCTATAAAAAGCAAGATGACGAATTTTAAATTTGATTTACCATTTTACAAAGAAAAATAAATTGGTAATACATACAACACATAAAGGTAATATTGAAGTGAAATTTGATATAACAAAATTTGGTTCATGTATATCCTATTAAACACTAACGACATGTTAAGGCTAGTGCGAATGTTGAATGTACACATTTACCAACCCTTACATGGTAAATGTAAGTTCACGTTACTTCTTTACCTAAAAATCTTTGAAAAAAATATATTGAACGTGTGACGGTTAGAATATTGCGTGAGCACATTTATAACCGCCACACCCACGTGGTATGAACAAACATTATGAGCCAACATTTGACCTCACAATCGTGATGACGCCTAACGAGAGGGCCGGACAGCGGCAACCACAACAAGGACAGATACAACATCTACGACAGCAGTACTAACGGCAACAGTGACTACGTAACAGCAAAAAGAGCAGCTAAAACAAAACCGGGCAGCAGACATTTTGATTTTATTAATTATTAAATTTTTTGACGTTATAAACCAATTAAATGTTTTTAGATCTTTTGTATTGTATTTCATTTCAAACACAGTGACCGAAAACTCTATGTCCAAAGCAGTACTCCAAACTTCAGGATTGCTTGGTTCCATGAGTCTAACTAGGTTCAACTTCCCAAGCCAGCTTCTTAACTGGACTCGCTTTGCAAAACAAATATTTAACCAATGCCGAGAGATTAGATGCTGCAAGCGACGAATGTTCTTTGGAATTTAATCACGATCGACGATCGACATTCAACATGTAAGCTGGGAAACAATCACTCGCGATCGGCAAACTCTTACTTACACTCCGAAAATTACATTTTTAGATTCGGAGTATCGGCCAAATTAACGACCGATCAGGCTCACTGCTGTTCATATTGAATACGAACTACTGCCTAACATCAACAAGCTAACGGATATCTTTCGGTATCTCCATAAATCAACCAAACGATCACAATCGCATATTCTGAAGGCGGTGATGTTAATATTATATATCGCAAATAATGTAACATATCGCAAACTCAACGCAATTAGTGGCACAACTCTAAATCGCTTCCCTTTCGTAAACAACATTAAATGTGGCTCGTTTTCAAATCGCCACGCATGTTGTTTACCCCAATTCTTGAGGCACAACATTTTTACAAAAATGAGCAAATAAGAGGACAACGGGAACAATACGACGGTTATTCTAAAACGACACAACAACCGTCGTAGTTATTGCACAAGCAGCATGACAGATGGCAGTCGCCACCACCAGCCGAACAAACACCACACCAACATTACATATGGCGGATTATTAAGAAATTAGATTTCAATTTAATTTAATAAAACAAAATAAATTTAATTTACGATATAACTCATATTGATAACTAGTAACCTATCTCAAAAATTACGGATCGTACTGGATGCAGCCAATTTTATGCTAACGAAATTATTTACTGTAGTGAAAAAGTAAACATTTAGGCAAATTTTCCTTATAAAATATCTACGATTGTGGAAATTTTAATTGTCCAAGAGTTTCAAATTAAGTACGTACCGTGTCAAAATAATCCCAGAAAAAAAATAAATAATTGCATCAGGCAACACTAAAGTTATATTTTCATTCCCAGAATTTGCCAAAATTTATTTAAATTGACATTAATTCAGCGCAAGGAATATTAAAACCTCGTAAAAAATTATGCTCAAAACCCAGCCAATTATATTGTGACGAAACATTTTCAAATAAAGTACTCGTACAATTAGTATTAGTAGCGTCACTATACCAGTAGCGTCAATCACAACGGCACGATTGACCTTAAATTTTATGATACGTCGCGAGCATAGCGACGAATTGTTACTATCAGGATTGATTTCCAAATCGTTCCAATTGACCTGATAGCAACGACTTGTCACGGTGGTCCCTATGCCTCATAATTTCAAGTCAATCTTATACAGTGGTGTTTGGCCCGATACATGAATCGTTTTACTTTATGGTTCCCAGAAATCGCATGTCCCGAAAACTAAACATGGTAGTAACAACTTGTCACAATGTCAGTTAGCGACCATACAAATTTGAAATGTTTCTACCGTTATGAATGGCGCTATAAGCTCATATTAGCTTTGATATCTCCTGGAAACAAAGAGTTCCGGAAACAAAACATAAAATTCGGCTCGTCATTATTTTCGCTACGGACAGTAAAAATTTCTAGTTAATCGTATCGTTTTCACGTTTTCATCGACTGGCACTATAAGCTGTGTTTGGCCCAATACATAGACTGCTTTACTTTATGGTTCCCAGTTCTACCGTTGTGATTGGCGCTATGGTTCCCAGTTCTACCGTTGTGATACTCACATTTGTTTGGCCAATATAAGAACTGATTTGCTTCAGTAACTGGTAGTAACCACTTGTCATAATGTTCGATACCGACCATTAAATTGTTTACATAATCATATCTTTGCGATTGGCGCTATAGGCACATATTTGAATGGGCCAATTCTTTTGCCAGGGACTTGCTTTAATAACTCCTGGAGACGAAGAGTTCGGGAATCCAAAATGGGGATAAAAATTGATGATGAAAATATAACTTTAGAGTTGCATGATACATTTATTTATTGTTTCTGCTATGAATTTCTCTGCTAACTTCACATACATGTTAAAAATATGGAACACGGATTTGCTATGTTTCTTAATACATTTTAACTTTTGGGGTAGGATACCCTAAAACTTTTATTTTAATTTTTGAAACGGTTTCTATCTTATATAAAATTATTCTTGCGGCCAAAATATATTTCGAAAGGTTAAACCTACACTTGAGTCATTACGCCACAATGAAAAAAAGTCCCCAAAATGTGTACGGGACTGGGGTGTTTATGCATATCAAAAAATTTCTAGGTCCTTCTCGCAATTTCAGCCAATTCCTCTTGAGATCTTTGCCTTTTGGACAAAAAGCTACCAGATGAACCAGCCTGCACAGGTTCCGTAATCTTTTTAACTCTTTCGAGAGTTTTGTTATTCTTAACAGTACTTTGTGCTACCGGAATTTGGTTGAGGTCTTTTACCGTTTTTATAGCTCTCCTCGTTTGGTAGTTGGGCACATGTAGACCCGGCTCGGAGACTAGGTCTGGTCAGAATTTTATCAACATTTTGTTAAAGCGGCTTACGCATTGCAAATAAAAGGTTGTCCAGCTGTACATAGACCTGCAATACACAGGTAACGCTACGATATAGTAAGTCTCGACTCAGAGTCCGCTAGATATCCGGATACACCGTTGGAAACGATTAATATTGGCCGAGGGCCTTATTCAATTTAGATATCCTTAGCGCATCGGTGTCGATGTGTAATTCTCGATCTTCGCTCCTTCTAAGAGTTGTTAAAACTACCTAAATTTTTTTATTCATAAAATTATGTATTTAGATTAGTTTGCTTAAAAACTTGAAAATGGTGTGTAACTTTTGTACCTTTTATACTTACATATGACATCTAGATTTAAGCATTCGAAGTAGTTTTATAGCATATTAATCTAGAACAGAACCGTTGCAAATGTTCGTGTGGCGTTTGGAATATTTAGTGTGGTATTTAAATACGAGTCGTACTCGAAGACAATGAATGAGTCTTACTTAAGAAGCGGTACACGATAGTTTAAAAGCCTAACCAAATAGCGTGAAAATTATTAATGGTGTTTAAAGTGAAATTAGTGGTGTTATTCTAAGATTATTTTCAGTATTTTCAGGAATATTCCGGTAGTGGTGTGAGGTAAAACAATTATTATTGTAAACCATAAAACTTATAGTGGATCCATAATCCAGTGATACGAACCGGCTTTGACAACGAACATTCGTAACATTAGACGTTACGGATGAGTATCCAATTGTAACTATTGTTCAGCATGTTACTCCTAAACAAGGATGGATCTTGTTCGTATATGAGGTTGACGATCCGATAAAATGGTTAACGTTCATTCCCTAGTTGAGCACACTAGATTCCATGGCCAATACATATTATTCCAGAGATTTATTGAATTAATGTTGAACAGTCACAAGTAAAGGATTGAAAAGATTTTCTCAAATTTTTGAATTTTATTTGCGTGTGTGCGTTTTTGTGCGTAAGCACACACATGAGGTTAACGTTCATCTCTTGTGTGTGTAGATTAGATCGAAATTTACAGCGAGCTGGCGGTATACTCCTACCTATAATACAGAAACAGGCTTACCGGAAAAATTTGGTTGCTGATTAGTATTTAATAATACGCAAATATTGATATTCCGGTTATAAATCTAGTAAACAATGACAGATTTAAACCAACAATGAGGTAAGCTGGCCGAACACGCAAAATTGCTGCATAATGTCCGTTTTCGAGCCGCCTTTCGTCTCCCATTACGCTAATGTATTACGCGATAGGTTGACCCATCTTGCTTGATGAACGAAAGTTCTTTCCACCGAATCACATGCTTTACTACGAGTATGCTGTTCTAATAGAGTAAATGACGTAAACTCCTTTCTCGGATGATTTTCTCGATGATGTACCAAAAAAATCAGGCCGTCGCTGTATCATTACGCCCGGTTATACTGTACCCTTATATATGGATGACGCACTTGTAGTGGGAGTAGAGTAGTTTACCAATGCGGTATACAATGACGAGGTTATTGGCGGACAAAAATGTCACTACTATAGAGAACCTTTTTTTCTCAACGGGATTCTTTATAGTTTTACCACACACGATATTGTCTGTATTCACTAACGTGATGCCGTTTATTAAGCCACATTTTAAATGCCACGAATACGTTTTCTGTGATTTTACGTCGTATTGTGAGCCAATGCGTTAAACCAACTTTTTTTATTCTTTGAGTTTGTTTTAATTACGAATAACAAATTCTTTTTTTGTATATTTGATTTATTTTAAGTTTAGAGGTTTTATCGTGTCCGTCCTGCCAGCCGGAACCAAACAAGTATGGCACTAGTAGCACGATACATTGAGCATCATTGTACACTATATGTTTTCTCAGCTGGCACCTTATAAATCCAGAAACATACGATTTTTCAGAGAAAATAACCTTACAAATTCAGCCGGAACCATAATCTCTACAGCCAAACTAATTATGGTACAAGTAGCATGATGCATTATGCATCATTGTGCAATATATAATTTTTCAGCCGGAACCTTATAATTCCAGCCATAACCTGATAAAGCTAGCTAGAACCATGTAACAGCCAAATCAATTATGACACAAGTAGCACGATGCATTGTGCACTGTATAATTTTTTAGACAGAACCTTATAAATCCAGAAACACGATTTATTGGAAAAACCTTACAATTTCAGTCGGAACCATACCGTCTACAGCCAAACCGACTATGGCACAAGTAGCACGATGTATTGTGCACTATATGCTTAATATGGTTCTGGTTGGGTTGGCATTGTAGTGCATAACGTTTTGATCGTTCCGGAAACCTCATAGGTTGCACTATTATTCAAATTTCACTGCGACCATTGTGCAAGCGCCAAAATTATTTTTGTAAACATTTTGTTTCGACTGGATTTGTATGGTTCTGCATCATGCTACTTGTTGGTTTGGCTGTAGTACGGTTCTGGCTGGCTTTATCAGGTTCTGTCTAAAATTATAAGGTTCCAACTGAAAAAGTGCATAGTGCATAATGATGTACATAGTGCTGTAGAAGGTATGGTTACGGCTGAATTTGTAAGGTTTTTTCCGAAAAACTCTATGTTTCTGGATTTATAAGGTTCCGCCAGAAAAAGTATATAGTGCACAATTATGCACAATGCAGCATGCTACTTGCGTCATAGTTGATTTGGCTGTTATATGATTCTAGTTAGCTTCATCAGGTTCTGGCTGGAACTATAAGGTTTCGGCTGAAAAGCATATATGTAGTCACAATGATGTTCAATCCATCGAGCTAATTGTGCCTTACTTGGTTTGGCTGTAGAGGGTATGGTTCCGGCTGAATTTGTAAGGTTGTTTTCCGAAAAATTATATGTTTCTGGATTTATAAGGTTCGGACTTAAAAATTATATAGTACACAATGCATCGTGTTACTTGTGTCATAGTTGATTTGGTTGTTATATGGTTTTAGCTAGCTTTATCAGGTTCCAGCTGGAATTATAAGGTTCCGGCTGAAAAAGCAAATAGTGCAAAATTATGCTCAATGCATCGTGTTACTTGTGCCATAGTTGGTTTGGCTGTAAAGGGTATGATTTATAAGGTTCTGGCTGAAAAATTATGTAGTGCACAATACATCGTGCTACGTGCGCCATAGTTGATTTGGCTGTTATATGGTTCTAGCTGGCTTTATCAAGTTATGGCTGGAATTATAAGGCTCCGGTGAAAAACGCATAGTGCACATTCATGCACAATGCATCTATCTAATTGTGCCATAGTTAGTTTGGATGTAGAGAACATGGTTCTGGCTGAATTTGTAAGGTTTATTTTCTGAAAAATCTTATGTTTCGGGATTTATAAGGTTCCGACTGAAAAATTATATAGTGCACAATGCATCGTGCAACTTGTGCCATAGTTTATTTGGCTGTTATATGGTTCTAACTGGCTTTATCAGGTTCTTACTTGAATTATAAGGTTCCGGCTGAAAAACCGCATAGTGCACATTGATACACAATGCGTATATCTAATTGTGCCATACTTAGTTTGGCTGTAGAAGGCATAGTTCCGGCTAAATTTGTAAGGTTTCTTCTCCAAAAAATCGTATGTTTATAAGGTTCCGTCTGAAAAATTATATAGTGCACAATGATGCACAATGCATCGTGGTACTTATGCCATAGTTGATTTGGCTGTTACATGGTTCTAGTTGGCTTTATCAGGTTCCAGCTGGAGTTATAAGGTTCCGGCTAAAAAATTATATATTGCACAATGATGTTCAATGCATCGTGCTACTTGTTTGGTTCTGGCTGATATGTTCCGGCTGGCGTGATGGATTTGCTCACCATCAGCTCGGTGCAAAAAGCACAACTTTTGCAAGACCACCCTACCTAACGAAAAATCACACTACCGCCTATATAAAGTTACTATGTGCCTCACCTTAACGAAGTAACTGTTAGAGTATATACGTTAGGCTGTTCCTAACTGAGTGTTCATTAAATTCGTTAAAAATATGAAGGCTCGACTATAACAAT
Organism: Nephrotoma guestfalica; assembly: GCA_963691935.1. Taxonomy (NCBI): domain Eukaryota; kingdom Metazoa; phylum Arthropoda; class Insecta; order Diptera; family Tipulidae; genus Nephrotoma; species Nephrotoma guestfalica. The sequence goes on from OY829915.1 coordinate 247,054,993, forward strand.
TCCCAGGAAAGAAGAATCCCGCCTCCTTTTCCATTAAATTCTACTTTCCGTTGAGCGCACGGATAACCTATTTCACTATTGCTGATTATCAATGTTTAGCGGCAGTAGCTTTTGCGTTTTTGTCAACCATGCAAAAAATCGCGTCCTAAGAAAGCCACGAATAGAATTGCCAAAAATAATCGTTTTGATGGCTCAATTCGTTTATCGCATTCTGTTACTTAAAATAGGAAAGTAGGTTACATTAAATTTTAACGGTTGTACGTTATAGGAATAACCAACGAAACCCGTAAAAACATAAGGTCACTTCAACGTATCCAGATTACACCTAGCAGCATTTGTCACGCAGTCTATCGTGGGGATTTTGGTGGTGGTGTTCTCCAGGATCGTATAGTGCTGCCTAACAGAGGTTCACAGAGGTTTAAGTATCCACGCATGCCAATTTACATCATCACCTCCTGAACAGGATTTTTTGATGTACTTCTTGATACTTCTTCATGACAAATTCAGTTCGAATTTAATTATTTAGAACTTGCAAACCAGTTAAATCTATGATGTTGAATCACACTATTCACTTGCAAAAACATCGCTGTTTCTTTCATCCTATGAAATGATAGTCATCTAAAATATTTCAACGATCAAAAATTATTTCCACGACCATCTGCGCATTGCGTAGATCTATGAGGACGGCCTACCTTCAACTTTTCAAGCGTTCTAATATCAAATACCAAACTATTTTCTGATTTGCGATAGTAAACATTTAAATTAGACATTGATTATAATCTTCAAACTGAGTATTTTGATGTTGATGTGAACATTGACCTCTCCCTTCATGTCTTTATTATCATCATCACATCACAATACACCTATTAAAATTTCAGAGGTTATAAGATCAATAAAATTACTTAAATGATTTGTTTACATGATGCGGATGCAGAGTAAGTATTTTTATAATAAACCAAGTAAAATACAAATTTTATAAATTTTGGTTAAAGTTCAAGAAGCGCTTAGGTTCTTATACTTGTTTTACATACAAATCAATGGTCAATCAGTACATAAAATAAATTGCAATAAATTATCTTGTTAATTATTTTTAAATTTCTAGGAATTTTCATTGACCACGATGTACGACAAAATCTCTTTATTATCTTGATAAATTTTTTTAGTTGCGTCACCCCATATTCTAAATATAATCAAAACGATCAAATTGTGAACATTAATGGGTTCAATGTAAACGTACGTTTACTTGTTGATATACTGTAAGGCAATTTCAGTTAACTTGTTAATTGCTTTTGATTAAAGTAGATCTACGAGCTCACACCATCACAAAGTTTACACACAATTTAATGGAGAGGCGAATTCTATTATTCCGACTATCCCGGATGTTGATCAAAAATTTAAAAAAATTTAAACATTCTTAATCAAAATTTTGTATGCGGAAAGCGGTTGTTTACGAGTATGTATAGATGATATGGAAGATCTCACAAACAATTACGATCGAGATTGACCTAGTAAAATATTATTATAATTTTTGTATAGTAAATGGGTTATCCATTTGTTTCGGATCTGTTCTGAAACACTGAACTGATTTCTTCTGAAATCGTTTACCTTAAACTAGTCAGAGAATTAAAAAATGGAAATTAAACCTCCATAACTATCACATCAGCTATCCATAACTCACTTTCATTGTAATTGACAGCAAAAGCCAAATTTGCCGAAGGTTTAAGAAAAAAAGATTGTGACCTCATGTAAATTAGTAAAGCTTACTACAAGTGAATGTGCCGCCTTCTGTTAATTGCTCATGTATGTGAAGATAGTCCAAATTCCATCCCCGAAAAATGCGATGGCAACACTAAATATTGCTATCATGACATTTTTTACTCTCACCCCAAAAAATATCCACATTTTTTACTCTCAGCCCCAAAAATACTTGCTATCACGATAGTTAAAAACTGTCACGACAGTTAGAATTTTCGGAGCTAAGAGTTTAATAATACTTATAACATCAGGTTTGTGAAGTAAGCCCAATTTTATGTATGTGGAAATAGCCCAATTTTCATCCCAGAAAAATGAGCTGGCAAAACTAATTATTAATGTCATGACATTTTTGAATATCAGCCCCGAAAATATTTACTGTCGTGGCAACTAAATCTATCACGGCACAAAAAAATTTCTGGGCTGAGAGTACAAATTATACATTTTCATAATAATATGAAGATAGAAACATTTTTGGGGCTGGGGCAAATAAATAATATCAATTATTTGCCAACTCACGAGTTTTTTTTAGTAATTTTACTTGATATATTTTATATGGACGACCTATCGAAATATGTCTGGCGATGGAGGAAGATTTAAAATAATTGCAGTTAATCTTTTAGAATTTTTCTATGGGGTAGAGTTGAGATATAGTCCTTCAAACTCAGCAAATATTCGTTGGCCGGACTATCGGCTTATGTTTGGTGATTGAAGGTTAAATGTAATGTCAGTGAATTTTTTAGAAGTTTCATATGGGTACAGTTGAGATATAGTCCTGAAATCTCAGCATATATTCGTTGGCCAGACTATGGGCTTATGTCTGACGATGGAGGAAGATTTAAAGTGATTTCTGTAATTCTTACAGAGTTGTTCTATGGGTGGACTTGAGATGAAGTACGTCAAACTCAGAAACTATGCGGAAGAGTAAAATTTAAAATAATTTCCGCATTTTTTTAGAATTTTTCTAAGGAGCGGACTATATCAAGTCGTGTAGTTTTTTGAACTCATGATCTTTTTGTTTGCCTGTCTTGTTGCGATGTGAATGGAAGAAAGTTAATGGAAAATCCGACTTTAATGGAAGAAAAAAATAAAAATCTAAATCGATTGCATAATTATTATTCCGAGTATTATTTAACATTTGAGTTGGTTTTGGTTCTGCAGATTATGTTTAGGATAGTTTCGTGTAAGATTCAAACCGTAATATGTAGGAACAAACCACGACATTTTTAACACATAAAAAACATGACATGATAGATGTCAAAAGAAAACAACAGCGCCGATGACGTGGAGTGTTGAAAGGTACATTGACAGGTGGCGCCATTTGTTGGTAAATTCTAGTTTCATATTTGCACACCTGGTAATGATGGATATTTCCATCTCAGGAGTATTAATCCTGGCTACTATCAGGCTACTTACAATCTACTTGCTCAGTATTTCACCTTTAGGAAAGGGCTAATTCCTGATAGCATTCAAGTACACGGAACTAAAAGTTTGTATCTATAGATTTCATCTTTGACTGACTTCAACTGACTGTATCCTTCTAATTTTTAAATGTTTTAAGAATTACCTCCAACCAGAGAAGAATAATATAACAGTTATTTTGCGTTTTATTTGCGAAAATACAGTGTGGACGGGATGATTTTAAACGGCTATTTTAATGTGGAAGTGGAAGTCGTTGCATTTATGGAGCAACTATTCCTAAGGCGAGCAATCTTGGAGACCACTTCAATTTATCATCTAAGGGCCTGTAGGACTATCTTTTGTGGTGGGGATACGTTTTTCCATTTATTTTCTTTGCAGTCTAGTCTATTAACAGCATTGACTAAAATTATATTGACTCAAGCCATGGTTGCTTACTTGCTAATTACCACATGAAGATGGACAATTTTTACTCAGACGCTGAATACCACACCAAGTCGAATACAATAATTTTCACACCCGACAATCTAGATTCTAGGAAATTGTTGATAATCATGGCAAGTTTTTCACATATTCGGAGTACCATACCACGTCAAGCACACTAAATTACAAACCGAACACTTAAGGTACCAGGATATTATAAAAAATGTAATCATAATTAACGCAAATTGAAAATCAGGCACCCGAGAATTAGATTACGACACTAGGTAGCCCAATTTTATCTACACTTTTAAAAAATGCCAATATTTTCTGAGAATATTATGTAGCTACACATACAAAAATTGTGTCCGTCACGCCAGCCGGAACCATATCAGCCGGAACTAAACCAACTATGGCCCCAGTAGCATGGTGCGGCGCATCATCGTGCATTATATGATTTTTCAGCCGGAACCTTATAAATCCAACCGGAACCATATCCTCAAATCCAAACTAACTATGGAACAAGAGCCACAAAGCATTGTGCATCATTGTGTACTACAAAATTTTATGGTCCGAACCTTTTATTTTTAGCCAGATCCTTATAAAGCTAGCGGGAACCATGCCCTCTACAGCCAAACTAACTATGGCACAAGAACCACAATGTATTGCGTGTATCATTGGGTACTTTATGATTTTTCAGCCGGAACCTTATAATTCCAGATGGAACCTTTTACACCAGCCGGGACCATACTATCTCCCAAGAACTACAATGGAGTGTGCATCATTGTGCACTATATAATTATTCAGCGTACCTTTATAATTCCAACCGAAACCTAATAAAGCTAGCTGGACGAAGAACAAAGTTTTGTGTATCATTGAGCACTTTATAATTTTTCAGCTGGAACCTTATAATTCCAGCTGGAACCTTAAAAAGCCAATCGGAATCATGTCAGCTGAAAACAAACTAACTATGGTCAAAGTAGTATGAATGCATCATTGTGCACTGTCTGATTTTCTAGCCGGAACCCATATTAAGCCAGTCGGAACCGTTTTAAACCAGCCAGAGCCGGTTGCTGCCCAATTTTCTTCTACATATGTTATTTTCGTTGATTTCGATGGCCGTATCTGATTCGAATGGCAACACTTATGGCTCTTTTATGTCCGCACCACCAAGATAACTTATTTGTATTATTTCTTTGATTTTGTTTGGGAGGCAAGTCTCCTTATGGTTTTTGACGAACATATCCACGCGTAAGTGTCTGCCCAAATCTAAAGAAAGGATAATGAATTAAGAATATTATTTATCCTATTTTAATAAATATACAACGCTGGACAAACATCTGGAAAGGATTCAGAACATATTACTGGCAGGGAAAAATTAAATAAAATTTATAGATTTCAATAAAATATTTATGCAGAATAGGGTTCAATTCCAATTTTAACAATGCTTACGTGTTAAAGATTTACAATTTTAAAAGGTGCCCTCAACTCCGATTAATGTCGGGGCGTAATTGGTTGACCCAAAAGTTTTCCTCATTAAATCACCACAGAATTTCTGATCAAATGTGTAAAAGGGGTGATGCATATAAACGTATACGAGATATTCGTGTAAAAAAAGGAATCATTTGTGCCATAGTTGGTTTGGTTCCGGCTGGCATGGTTTCAGCTGTATTTATAATGTTCAGATTGGATTTATAAGGTTCCGGCTGATCAATCATACAGTACACAATACTTTGTTACTTGTGTAATAGTTCGTTTCTTTACATCTGGCATGGTTCCGGTTTGCTTTCTAAGTTCCAGTCGAAAAACCACAAAGTGCACAATGATGCTGCTTGGGTCATGGTTAGTTTGGCTGTAGAGGGTATGGTTTCGGCTGGCTTTAACAGGTTATGACTAGAATTATATGGTTACGCCTGAAAAATCATATAGTGCACAATGATGCACGATCCATTGTGCTTCTTTTGCCATATTTGGTTTGGCTGTAGTATGGTTCCGGCTGACTTTATTGGGTTTTGGTTGGAATTATAAGGTTCCGGTTGAAAAACCATGTTGTGCACAATGTGGTTCTTGTGCCATACTTAGTTTGGCTGTAGAGGGTATGGTTCAGGCTAAATTTATAAGGTCCTAGCTGAAACTTCTACTTGTGCCACAGTTGGCTTGGTTCCAGCTGATATAGTTCCGGCTGGCGTGACGGAAACAAAAAATCACAGTATTCTTTCTCACAGTATGAAAAATATTGGGGTTTCCGGTGTTTCACGATGTACCAGTTTATAAATTGTGTAATAGAAATTGTTTATAGAACTGTGGAGCCACAAACATTTCACAGCATGTTCCCTGGCTAATTTACTTGCTATCTCACAAAATTTGGTCTCCTTCGGCTACACAAGATAGAGGACAGCTATGGTATTGCGTCAAACCCGAAGACTAATAATTTTGCTAGAGGTTTGCTTATCTGTCTCAAATTCGACGAAACGCAAATACACTATTTAAAGGGTGATCCAATAACAGCTGCCGGAAGATTTTTTTCAAATAAAACGTATTAAAATCAATTTAATAATCAGAAATTCTTTTTGTGACGTAAGTTCGGTTTATGTCGTCTGCGACTGACTCTTAGATGATCCAATCTTTGGGTCTTATTTTCGAGCACTCTTTCGAGCATTTCGGCCGATATTTCGTTAATAACGCGTGTTATGTTCGCTTCTAATGCAGGCATCGATTGTGGTTTATCGATATAAACAAGTGATTTCAGATACCCCATAAAAAGTAATCTAACAGCGATAGATCACATGATCTTGGAAGGGAATTCAGGGGTCCGTTTCTGTTCCAAAGCCCATCAACCAAATCGTTGTACATTGACTTGTACGCACTCTAATCGGTTGATGAATATCCAATAATGAAAAAGTAGTTCGAAATTTATTGAGTGTTTCGCGAATAGCGCGTTCAGTTGTACAATTACGAACACCATAAAATGGTCGAAGAGTACGAAAATAATTTTTCCCTAAAAATGAGAATCCCAATTGGAAAAAGTACCTCCTATTGGATCACTCGTTACTATCCGTGTAACTACCAGAGATCGATGCACCAAAAATCGGTTGTTAGGTAAGGCTAACGATTTCTGCCTATCCCAGAAGGCCAATGATAGGATTCGTTTCTTAAAAAAATCCGCATACTGTGAGATCATCACAAGATAGTTCACCTAGGATCTAAATCTTAATGCTATTTGAAATTCAATTTTTCTGTAATTTCATTGCTAAACATCTATAGTTCTTGATTCTACGTCTCCATGCATATAAAAAGTGTGCATCAAAAAACGCGAAGAAATCATCCCGATCATCCCGAAATACTCGATCTTCATTTTATACGAAGCAAGAATTACCCGATCCATACAAATAAGTCTTAAAGGTTTAGTATTAGTACATTCAATATTTTTAAAATATTCTATTCTTATTAGTACGTTATATTACCCCCTCCCAACTAAAATGAATTGTTTTAAACGATCGCGCATTAATTCCGCCAATAAATTTTGGCATTTGATTTATTAGTTCCGAAATATCTAAAAAAGTTTACGATTCCTAATTTACAGCCAAATGCACAATTTAAATAGAATTTTTTTTTGTATTCTTTTAAACTGGTTTGTGAATAAAAATAAAAATTGATTCCGTCTCACATATGTACATATCTTATGCTCGTTTATGTTCTTAAATCCATTATGATCTTACAAACAAAACAATAAATACCCCAAAAACTATCCATTCAAAATATAAATAAAAAGAATAGGAGAGTGCGCATGTACAACTTATGTATACGATCATGCACCGTATATGAGGGCGGAGAGAGATCGCTTACGGGGAGAATATGTGTGCACATTTCAAATGTCAATTGATCGTAAGCGCGCTTCTAAACAGTGTTCGCGTTGTTGTTGTTTAATCGTAAAGTGTTTTTATCAAATTTTATTTGTCGTGCGATTTATTGTAGTTTGAATAAATAATTAGTGTGATCGACTCTAGAGGTGAAATGATTTTATTTTACATACTTAGTGATCGTGATAAAAATATAAGATCGAGATGTTATTGTTTTGTGTTATACTTCTGTTGATTTAAATGTTTAGTGAACCATAACAACGATAATATGGTGTTATGGAGATTACCAAGTTAATTTGATAGTTTTGGTCAATTAGGATTTATTTGGAATGTTGTCGTCTTCATCATCCGCGTCATCGTCGACGGCGATTAGTGATATATCATCACGAACATCGCTCTACGACGATCGGTGGCATGATTTTAATGATTCGTTCGAAGATATGCAAGTAAGTTGTTTGGTAAAATATTTGGTTGTCTTTTGATACAACATCAGCTGTTCATATATTATTGGAACTAGAACTATTTATATAAGTTTTGGTAATTTAAACCTCCGGTCACCGGCTTTCTTAATAATGATGCCCCAGAGTTTGATCGAAATCGACAAAAGAGAGTACGGAGGCAGTACGGTTGGTTTGGTTCCAATCTCGGTGGTGAATAAGTAATATTAGTCTAATTAGTAAAAATGTTTGTATCGCCGAGTTATCAGGGCTCTGAAAAATTACCCCTACTTTCCAAATATTGATACAATTTATTTCCGTGGTAAATGTGACCAATGAGGTAAGTAAGTGCATTTCGTTTACAAAATTTTGACATGTGTTGTTTAATTCGCTTCCGGAGTCGTTGCAATAGTTGCGGTTTCGTTTCAACCTCATGTAGAAGCAAATAGACCTCTTACGAGTATCTTATCGGAAGTGTTAAAAATTTTAAAAATCGCAGCCGTGTTTTTGCCGTTTGTATTGGAAGTTTTGTTTAGTGCATGTCTCAAATTTTCAATAATAATTCGTACAACAATTTTTTTAGATAAACTTTTTTTCTTATTAGTGATGTGATACAATGATGCCTGTGTCCCATTCACCACCTAATATAACTATGCCATATCTGCAGGGGGCAACGTCGTTAAGCGGATTAACAAACGCCACACACAATGTGCAACATTCTCCAAAAAAATATTAAAATGTGAACGTGCAAAAAATTGCGGTGATCCGAACGGAATTAAAACTAAACGTTAATGAGCCTAGTGAATTAATTGAAAAGGACAAAAGTGCAACGTCGTCAAATGACGATAATATAAACTCGCAAAGCGCATCGACAAAAAATGATAATAAAATAAACAGTGATGGAGGTCAGTGTTTAGTGCAAACGGGTACAGGTATATCATTGTCATCAGGTCACAACCCGAACGAAAGAGGAGCCCTAGATCAGCGGCCAATACGAGCGTAAATAAATTCACTAAGCTAGCCACGGTTGAATTGGCTCATGGCAACCGGTTTTCTAGTTCAATAAACGCCGTTGAAGCTGCTGAAAATGCTGTACCAAAAAATAACACATCAAAAACTGAGAAACCGCCACCAATCTATTTGAGGGAAGAATTAAATAGAGATTTAGCAAGAACCATCGACACTTTAACGGAAGGTAACTTTTATATTTCATTTAAAATTCAGCCGTCAAATATTGAGGCATACAAGGCCTTGATAAATCAGTTTGATGAAGTGGGAAAACTGTTTTATACTTATCAACTAAAGAGCCAAAAAGGGTTGGTTGTGATGTTAAAAGAAATTGAGAGCTTCGCTGATCCAAACGAGATACAAGCTGCTCTCGCTGAAAAAAACTTCCGTGTTAAATCTATAACTAGTAACGGGTGTGTTTTTAAGCCAGATAGAACTTGAAATTGTAAAAAATAAAACAAAAAAATGAAAAATATAAACCTCAACCAGCGCAAACTTAAGAGCTTAAGTTGTGTTCCGTTTGGACCACTTAGGGGAGCAGTACGACCACCAAAATTGTAAGGGTTAGTTGTTTATTTGTAACGAGAGGCCTATACAATTTTGGTGATTGTAACACTAACCGACATTGTATACAAACAGCGTGAAACTTAAGCTCTTAAGTGTTCGCTGGTTGAGGCAATACTCTGGCAGATCTCAGTATAAACTCTGGAAAATCATCATGAATAGACTCACGCATGAACAACGCTACGAAATTATTAAAATTTACTTTGAAAATCAGGTCGGGGATCGTGTTACGGTCAATGGATATCGTTGCCGCACCATAACCAATTATTTTTTGTTTGAAAATATGGATGACATTGATCCGGACGAGATGTGGTTTCAACAGGATGCCGCTACGTGTCATACGGCGACGCAACCATCGACTTATTAAAATCAAAATTTTGCGATAAGTTGATTTCGAGAGATGGACCTGTCAATTGGCCTCTCGATTATTTCCTGTGGGGATATAGGTGAAGTCTCTGGTTTATGCTGATAAACCAGCAACAATTGACGCATTGGAGGCCAGCATTGTTCGTGTTATTCGTGACATACTGCCAGCAGTGCTCGAAAAAAGTGGCTCAAAATTGAACGTCCAGAATGCGTTTCGCCAAGAACAGCCGCGGTGCCAAATATTAATGCGACGTATTGATCTTGCTTCTGTCAGAAAATGCAGTAACTGCGATGGGAACCACATAACGAATTATAGGGGTTGCCCAGTTTATATTGAATTGAAAAAGAGAAATAATCCTCGCATTGCAAGAAATATTATTTATATAGTTTTGTTTTTGGTCACCCAGTAAAATTAAAGGCCTGCTACAATCTTCTTTAGAATTTTATAGATATTTAGTTGATTCTTTTAATCGATAAAATTTGCGGTTGGTTATCCTTCCCAGAATATAAATGTAAACAGTAGTGTGCATCACGGGGTTTCGTATGCAAGTGCACTTAAGGGTGCACGGTTCAAGCATTTCTCATTGAGCACAATATTGACATAATGTTAATATCTGAAACACGCTTCATCAATAAGAACTACTTCAAAATTAATGAGTACCACTAAGCATCCGGATAGCAAAGCACACGGTGGCACTGCTGCATTGATTAAGAGATGAGTAAGACATTATGAACTTCTGAAATATGAGAAAGATCAACGAGCATCTATCTGCAAGCTATAAAAAATGCAGTTTGTTGATTATTTTGCTCAGCTGGGTAATAAATTTCTCGCGAGGGGTGATTACAACGCCAAACATACTCAATGAGGTCCAAGACTAACAACTTATGAAGCTATAGAGGAACAGTCCCTGGATTTTTTATGTAACGGTCATCCTACTTACTGGCCCACGTATAAAAAGAAAGTACCTGATCTAATTGATTTCTACGTAACCAACGTCAACGTAACCCTACGTCATCTTGATATCCCGCTAAAAACACCAGCAGATATTGATGTGGGCAAAACTAATCGAGGGAATGGAAATATCAGCTGAAAAGGCTTCACCAATCATCAACAATTCTGAAAAAATTAATAAATTATAACATAATATCCAGTCACTAATCCAGGAAAAGCGGAAAATTCGACGGCAATGGCAACAAACAAAATCACCATTGTTCAAATGCAAATTGAATCGAGCTATCGAAACCCTGAAATTAGCACTGCAGGAAGAAGAACACCAATGTGTCCAGAATTATATGAGTGAACTCTCGGCAACAGAGAAGACTGATTATTATTTGTGCAAGGCAACAAAAGCCTAAAAAGGCTTCAAAGCCGAATCCACCGATTAGACTACCAGCTTGAAATTGGGCGGGAAGCGATGAAAAAAGCCAATGCCTTTGCTGCACAATTAAAACTTGCATTAGCCCGAAAAAGACGTCAGGACATGATCTTATTACTGGAAAAATGATAAGGGGATTACCAGACAAATGCATAAAACTAATAACCTACATTTTTATTGCGGTCATGCGAATTAGTCATATTCCTCAAATGTGGAAGATATCTTTCATCACAATGATACATAAACCTGGGAAAAACGAAACTCAAATCTCGTCCTATCGTCCAATAAGCATGCTTCCCACAATCTCAAAGCTGTTTGAAAAAATGTTAATAACAAAACTGAATCCAGTATTAGAAGAAAGGCAAGTCATTCCAGACCATCAATTTGGGTTCCGAAACCAACATGGTACCATAGAGCAAATGCGTAGAATTGTAAATGCAATCAGACAGACCTTTGAGGCAAAACAATACTGTTCTGCTGTCATCATGGATATAGCACAAGCATTTGACAAAGTATGGCACGATGGACTAATATACAAACTTAAAGCGCTCCTACCGAAGAATATTCGCTAAGTTCTGGAAAACTATCACCTGCAAAGGCAATGGTAAAACAAAATGGTGCAACAACTTTCCTAAATGATATAAGCGCAGGAGTCCCACAAGGAAGCGTTCTGGAACCTATTTTATACTTGTTGTAACAATATCAACATTTGCCGATGATACAGCCATCCTGGTATCACACGAAACCCCACAAACAGCCTCAAGAGAAGTGCAAAGTCATCTGAGCAAAATTGAGGATTGGTCCAGATCTGGCAAATAAAAGTAACGAAAAAAAATCAATTCATGTCACATTCACGCTGAACAAACGCTCCTGCTCTCCAGTACAATTGAACGGTGTATATATTCCTCAACAAACCAAGGCCAAATACCTAGGGTTACACCTCGATAGACGACTAACGTGGAAAGAACGTGGAAACATTTTCCAAAATGTATTGGCTGATAAGGAATAAGGTCTTGCTATACAAAGGGTTACTTAAGCCAATATGGACATATGGTATTCAGTTATGGGGATCCAGCAGTGCATCAAATAGAGAACTCCTGCAACGAACTCAAGCGAAAATAATCCGATGTATTGCTAATGCTCCATGGTATATCCGAAATACTAACATTTCGCCCATGAACGGACAATTCTTGGTCGAAAACGGATTGCACGATAAAGGTAATTTTCGTTCGTTTCATGGTTATTTTATGACGGTCAATTAGATCAATACGTTTTCGAATTCCCCAATAGGGGTCCAGATTTCGCGACTGCTATATCGTGACTTTGGAAAATGAATCATTTCCTAACTCGGTTGAGGATTACTCATTATTGATCGTTCAATCAACTAGTCATATTCCATAACTATCACATTTCGTTACAATAGCCTCCTGATCGTTGCAGCTCACAACTCGTCGATAATGTCGACAACTCATCGATAACATAGAAAACTCGTCTTCGACAATGTCGATAATTACTTGTAATTCAAGCCAGTAGTGATCGAACATATTTTGAACTTCAAATTAATTAAAATTATTATTCCTAGTGTACCTCACACCGTTTTTTTCTACTAAATTATTGACTATTTTAAATTACTTTTAGTTTGTACTAGTTATCGCATAAAACGTACTGTGCCTAATATTTAATCTTAAAAGGCGAACTAAATCGTTAATTATCTATCTATTATCTTCAAGAGTTGATAAACCTCAAATTATAACAAATTAGAATAAAATTTTAGTGTATCATGTTTCGCGCCAACTATTAATAACTGGTACGAACTAACATTAAATTAGTTTGATTAGCATTTTGTTCGAAAGACTAATTACAAATTTTTTCTTTCATCTTTCTAAAAATGGTAAAAAATTCGAACCAAATATATTTTGCTGACATCTATTGACATTTGGCCATACTAAAAATATAATTATAATGAAAAATATGAAATGGAATTCTAGTATAAATATTTTGTTCACTAGCAAATATTTCTTTCTAGCATTATTTAATATAACACTGCAGTTAAATATCAAAACATTCACGGAAAGATAAATTTTTTTAAAATTGATTCGATGGAGGCTGATGTATTTCTTCCTCAAACATGACGAACTTAATAAATCTGAACGAGATACATTAGGAATGAGACGTTGAGGATGGAAATAGATGCTAGATTAAATCGGACATAGCTATAAGCCGACTGGAAAGAATTGATTGACCAGTAGCCAATATGGAAAGTATTGGTTACTAGTGGAAGTTTCTGATTGGCCGAAAACTGAAAATAAATAAATAAAATTTTTTAAATTTTTAAAAGGATCGGTTATGAAATGACCAAGTTTAGTCCAGCATGAATAGATCCTAGAATTTTGTCCAAAACTTACTTTAAAATCCCTAATCAATACTACTATCCAAATTTCTTCGTCATTCTTTAAGAAATAGCGAAAAGATGGAATACTCTTAAATTTCAAGATTTCATTTTCCGAGTTTCATTACTTCGGAGATCAATCAATTTTTCATTTTAAGGATCACTTTTAATATTTTATTCCGCTGGGATGTTTGATTTAGTGAAAAAAGAGATACAAAATGAATAAAAATTTCCGCTCGTAATTATATAACAAAGAAATTTGCTTCTGTCATAGTGCTGCCACTTGTGGCGGGTAGCGCAGTCTCTTATTTTCCACTATCTTATACAGGATAGTTTAGACCACATTTAGTATCGTTGGTATAGTAATATGTTCCGTTAAATATATATTTTATAATTTTACCTTGACAAGTTAAGTTCCGCATAACGGATGCGGTGGACTATTAAATTTAATAATGAAAATTAATACGATAAAAGTGGGAGTTTTAGATGATTTATTAATTATTGCATTTCTATATCCTTTAGCTTTAATTCAGTTTGGGGAAATTCATACGTAGGTTAAATTTTATTGGTCACTGAATAATCGTGTTCTTTACTAAATTAAATTTGCTGTTCAACCTAACCTAAACATTAAATTTCAATTTGTCTATTTATACATTTTTTACGTACCAAATAATCCCTGGCTCTCTATCGGCAATTTTCTGAGCTAGTGTTTATACATTTTTTTATCAATCTGTTTTATTTAATTTTTTCTATAATACAAAATTAAAATATTTTAAAACAAACAATAGATTTAGCTAAATTATAGTGGAAAAAAGTCGAGCTTGTACAACTTCTTCAAGTTTGAGAGCTATTAACAAAATATTAAACGAAAATTTCGAGAAAAGCAAAAATACTAAGCAAGAATAAAATATTTCCACAGATGGTTATCGAACCTGTACAACTTATCTTTCTAATGTGTTGTCATTGTGTTACTAACTATCGGCTATACTTAGGTGTCTGCAACTGAAGGCGATTCTGTCAAACCTAATTGCAATTGGATAGGTATCCAATCCTTCGCTTTTATATTTGTAAAATGAGTGGCGTCATGCGATTGATCCTGTGTCGTATACATTCAGAATCGATCAATCAATTATCTTAGGTGTGTTTCTTTGAACCTGGCATAGGTTATTCGTTTCGATTTTATTTAACTGATATTCCTACAATGTCGGAGGCGTTGTTGAGCACAAATATACGAGCAAATTTAGATGACATTATTTTAACACACATATAATCAGGCCAACCATATAATTTAACCATCGATCAATCACTAAGCATTTATTATCAGCGCATAATATATGATGCTGATATAAAAAACATTTTTTACATCCTCATAAATCTATCTTCGCGTTTTATAGTCCCTATACGTACATCAATAATGAAACCACCACATCAAATATGGTTCCGAAATTAAAAATGTTATGTTAATTGCAATTCAAAATTGTGGAATGGAATTTATAAAATATACGCGTTCTTATAAGTGTACCAAAAACCAGGCATCGGATTAATTACATTTCCGTTATTGTACCCTTGGTAAAGCAGGAATCTGAAAATCTCTAAACTAAAACGTAAAATTTTAAAGAATATCATAATATTTTCATCCATCGTTGTTGTCCGTAAACCAAACTGAACCACACCACAAATCCAATCTGCTCGTATGTCTAAATAAATACGTACATAGCCTGCCTATCTAGAAAGTTCCGACCCAAATTTAATTTTATTGCAGAACAAAAAATAACAGAACGACCAAAAATTATCTATTCAGCACAAAATTTTGTTAGATACAGCGAGACAGAATACGGCAGTAGCAACAGCAGCCTTATAGGAAACAGATCAACAATAGTATCTATATAGAATTGGTTATGGGTATTATAACGATGCCCACTCTTACAGTAAGAAAATTGAAAATCGATAATTTTATTTAATTTTTTTTATTATTAAATTATTGGCTTCTGCTTATTTTATTGCTTTTCGATGATTCTGAAAATTTAAGATTAACTTGGTTATCGAATAATATTTTTTATCTTTGGTAAAGTGTCACATGCTAACACGTTCAATGACCAAAATATTTAAAGGTGGACGAAACCTTCGCTTGAACAAGTGGGTACTGTAGCGGGTAGTTTCCTCCACTATAAGCAACTCCGTACAATTAATTCTCAACGGACAACCC
This sequence comes from Nephrotoma guestfalica, assembly GCA_963691935.1. NCBI lineage: Eukaryota > Metazoa > Arthropoda > Insecta > Diptera > Tipulidae > Nephrotoma > Nephrotoma guestfalica. The sequence goes on from OY829915.1 coordinate 247,070,790, forward strand.
TCCGTTCACATAATTCTTTGTGACCGGACTCTCCATGCAAAGAATTATTCCAAAATACACAACAATCTTGTATATACAAATAATGTACATAACAACTGGTACATACAACAACACTTGTACATAACGAAATTTATAAAAGCAAAATTGAATTGAAAAATTAAATGTTGGTTAACTTTAACTTCTACAATCAAATCACATAAAAAACGTATTGATTTTGCAAAACCAAAATCAAGTAAACGTACTTATACACCACCATGCCTTCGCCCAAGAGATGCGGCATAGCAAACGTCTCAATGTTTATTAAAACATAAATTGCATAGGGTGCACCGAAACATTTTGTTGCAGATAAATTAAAAACTTGAAACCCAGTTTTGAATGGTTTTGAAATTATTAGGCAAGAAGACAAAAAAATTATGAATATTCTGCTTATTCAATTTTGGGAAATTGCCGGAGCAACACAAGTAACAGCATACCATCACTCACCAGCAACAACAAAAATATGTTGGTGTTAAATAAAAGTTATTGGTGTTAAATAAAAGTATAAACAATTCGACGAATTTTGTGATATAGTGGACTCGATCCCCCACCAGCGGTAAGCGCACTATATTCACAGATCGTCCCAATCCCCTAGTCGATTTGTAGAAGCCACGTGCCCATCCCACACAAATTCTAGAAATTCATAAAATCATTTTTTTATAAGCAAAAAAGAAGGTCGAGTACATTCTACAAGACGCTCCAGATAACAATAAATACGACATGTACCAAGAAACCCCTAATCGATCGGTACTCAATCTCTGAGCAGCGTCGTTTAGAAACGATCTTGAGCAAAGTCGAAATTGGTGATCAAAAACCTTCGGATGTATTACACAGAATCAAAACGTTGGTCAAAAAGAACTTCACGGCTAACGTATTTACAAGATTATGGATCCGGCAACTCCCTGATTTCATACAAACAGCATTGGTTCCTCAACAGAAAAGGCAGTAGAGGATCTAGCTGACATCGCCGATAAATTACACGATATCATTGGCACGCGGACTCAGAGCGTGATTGCAATGAAATGCAAAACGTGAAAATCAAGCTCAGAGATACTCGCGTAAAACTCTAGCTTTAGCTGAATTGAAAACACGCTAAAACAAATTAGTGTTCGGCTAGAAAAGCTAGAGAGAAATTCACACACTCAGCGACAAGATCCTCGTTCTCAATCACCTTGGAGACGAACACCGTCTCCAGTTAGAAATCAAACACCGCAATCACTCCAGGGAAACTTAACAAAATCAACCAATAAACACTCATCATTATATCAATTCCCACGCAACTTGTGTTGGTATCACGCAAGATTTGGTGACACTGCAGCAGCATGAATTTTTTCTACATAGCAAACGGGTTCCGTAAATACCGCATCCCCAATCAAATCACATTTCTGATTGACACCGACGCTGATCTAAGTGTAATTGCGTACCGCAAACATAGCGTACCGCTATGGTACCAAATTATTCGACATTGACATTGGATTAAGGCGTTCATTCAAACATGTCTTCATTCTCGCCAATGTCAATCGCTCCATCATAGGCGCGGATTTCCTAAAGAAATTCGGTCTTTTAGTGGATCTGAGAAATCATAAATTGATTGATCATCCACTAAACTCTCAATCAACGCACACTCAATCGGAGCACTGATAAAGAAATTCCCTTCTTTAACAGCTCCATCAAACTACAACGCTCCGGTAATGCATAATGTAGCACACCACATTGTGACTACAGGGCATTTACTATTCCCTAGGTCAAGAAGGCTTGATCCAATTCGCCATAAAGCAGCTTTCCTAGAATTTCAACATATGGTGGAACTAGGAATCTGCCTACTTCCTTCATCAGCAATATCATGTCCATTGCACATGGTGAAGAAGAAGAACAACGACTGGAGGCCAGTTTTGCGTGAAATAAAAATGAAATTGTATTTGGACAATATTTATATTTTGATAATTACACTGTTAAATTTAAAAGTTCCTCTCGCATGATCTCCAAAAAGGCAGTGTCCGGTAAGTACCCTTACAAATCACGCTTCCTTAGTATGTTCAAGATCTTAGATCGTTTCAAGCTCAGCTCAAGCCATACTTGCTTCGCTACTCTGCCAGTCGAACTGGCGAGCCACCTAGCATTTGCCAAGGCAACTGCTTTCCTATGACTTGCTGCTTTCAGCCCAGACATAGGCTTTCCTACACATTCTCTACTTGGTTCCAGTTGGAGGGTCGTACCGTACCTTGCTAATTCGTCTGTCGTGCAATTTTCCTCAACGTCAGAGTAACCCGGAAACTAGACCAACTGAATATTGAGGTCTTCATTCATCTCGTTAAGAGATGCATGACAATCCAGTGCCACCCTTGACGCCCAACTGTCCATACAGATAGTGATATCAGTCAACGATATTACACTGTGCTTCAACTAGTTCATGACCTCCTCAATCGCTATAACTTCAGCCTGGTAGACTCTGCAGTAATCAAGTAGACGAAAAGATAGACTTACATTTAATTTCCCACAGAACACACCAGCTGCTACTCTACCATAGAGCTTGGAGCCGTCGGTGAAGAATTTAACTCTCCCGGTCTCCATAATGAGACCATTCTTCCAATCCTCCCTAGAGGGGATAATCACCTTAAAACGCTTGCCAAAGCACAAAATAGGTGTTAAATAATTCAAATTCACCGTATTGACTGCCATTTGCTTACCGATATTGTCCAACGAGAGAAGATACAGCATAACCTATAAGGCACTAGTGGGGGTCGTTTTCAACGCCCTCTGCACCTTCGCCATCTTATTACTGTATGATTATTTCTCCAGAGCTGGTCACCATACACTAATAATAATACGGACTTTACTTCTGCCGTACTTCTGCCTCCTCACCAGCTCCAGTTTCAGACCCCATTTCCTTCCTATGGGTTTTTTGCAAGAATAGAGTGCCACAGTGGCCTTCTTTACTTTTTGTATTGTGGTTGGTTTCCAACTTAGCTTACTGTTGAGAAGGATCCCCAGGAATCTCGCCCTCTCAGTAAGGGCCATCATAGTACCATTTAGATTTGATAGAACCATTACCGGAATTGTATATCTCCTAGTGAAAAGGACCAGCTCTGTTTTAGATGGGTTAATCCCCAATCCACATCTGCTGGCCCAACCCGCAGTGATTGATAACGCATTCTGCATCACATCTCTGATTGTACATAGGTGCTTTATCGAGACAGCTATCTCTATGTCATCGGCATAAGCAACCACGCTTGTTCCTTCCCCCTCCAGTTCCAACAGTAATCCATTGATTACTATATTCCAAAGAAGTGGAGAGAGGAAGACATCTCCATGGGTTGTTCCCTGAACAACCCGTCTTCTAACGGAGACTTCCCCCATCTCCGCTATAACCCTTCTGATATCTAGCAAGTGAATAGTTAGCCTTTCCTATCGCCCTCGATATCGAGATACGCCACCAACGAATATTCTTGAAAATCATGTGACTTCTCAATTTCCAGAACCAAGGTATGTAATGCCGGGTCCACGAACTTACCTTTATGGTACGCATGTTGAGACTGTGCCGTCTGGTACGCCGTTATGGTACGCATGTTGAGAGTGTGGGTATAATTCTCGAATATTCGTTCACGGACAACCAGCAACGTTTCCATGGTTTTCACCCACTTTCGGGATGAAGATCACCCTAGCCTCCCTTCATTTCTTCGGGATGTGCCTCAGCTTCAGACACACTTTTGAAGATCACTTCTAGCCAAGGAAGTAAGACCTCCGAGTTTTTTTGAATTTCTGCTGGAACAATCCCATCCGAACCAGCTGATTTAAAGGGCTGAAAATTTTTAATAGCCCATTTTATCTTCCATGTATTAAGAATATAATCTGTGCACAGCAATTGGACGCCACAGTCATCCCTAGACCCGAAGTCAACCAAAAGCCCCGCAATCGATGCATCCTCACTACCCGGGAAGTGAGTTTCCATCAAGAGCCTCTTCACTAGAAACCGTCCATTCGCCATCCGGTTTTTTCAGATAGCTTAGAACAGCTGGACTAGTAGAGAGAATGTTTCTTAAGCTCGGGGTATCCGAAACCCCTTCCATTATATTACAGAAGAGCCTCCACGAATTCCTTTGCGCCTTGGTGTGATCTCTTTCATACACTCGAATAGGTCAGAAATGTTTCTATCAATATTGTGAAAACTGGACATGAATGATGATTTTCGCCATTTAAAATCCCTAATTTTCAATTTTATTCTAAATTGGAAATTTTGGTATTTGTGCCAATTGGAATTTTACCCGATTGACTTTCCCAAATAATACCTGAAATCCTAGAGATGTTCACAGGGTCACGTTTATACTTTTGGATATTTCAGAGCTATGATTATATCGCTGACTAGCGCCTAGGCAATTATTATTTTTCTATGATTACAAGAATATAGAAATTTTCAAGATACTTCTGATTCCAAAATGGACGCCTCCGCGTCCTCCACACCGCGTATTATTATTATTTTTTGTTTGATTTACCGTCAAGATCTGTTTACCACTCTATTTTTTCACACAAAGTTGTTGCTTATTTTAATTGAGTTAAACTGTTAAAATCGGGACAACACACTAAAAGTTATGCACAATCGAAAACACGTCTAACACCTTTAAAATCACAAAATGGAAACACAATATTTGACAGATAGCGCAAATGAACAAATATGGCGGAATGAGTAATGAGTTTATATTTTTGAGGTTAGGATTAACGCATTGCTTGTATTTATTGCAACTGGATCACAAATAATTTTAATTTAAGCAACTCACAATGGATTAATCGTCGTAGTGTTTCCGTTGTCTTCTTGTTTGTTCATTTTTGTAAACATGTTGAAAACGAGCCACGATTTACCAGTTGCACGTGATAAAACAATCGGATAGTGATTTAGAGTTGTGACACGAATTTGTGTTGAGCCAAAAGTATGTATTTTTAGTCGCTACATTACCTTCTCCAGATGACACGCAGTTTTGTAGATGTCGTTGGTGTTGTTGAGGTCATATCTTATCTTTTGGTATCGTGCGATTAGCGGACTAATTATTGCGAATTATTTGCTGATTGATTACGTGATCGTTTGATTAATTGTCTGAGATACAATCTGTATCTGGGGAACAATCACGCACGATCCGCTTGCTATCACTCCAGTAAACCCTTACTTTCTGGGGAGGACTTTGGACATCTAATCCTTCGGTATAAGTTGTACAACCAGTTGATCGAAAATGACCACAAGATTGTCCGTGTCAAGAAACTGGTATAGAGAAAGTTTGCTTCAAAATCCTAGTTTCGAGTTGAAACTACTGAGAATCATGAAACCTGGTAATCCTGAATTTCCGTTCTATAATACGAAATTGCTGCTCATTTCAGAAATGGCATGCGTACATAAAATGACTATTGGAAATGAGCCCGTCTACCAAGAGGTTCTGAAAATCACTCACAACAGTATTCAAATTATATCACAAATAGCACAGAGTTCAATGACAACCTTAGCGATATTAAAGAACACGAAGTCAACAAAGAAATCGAGGAAATAATAAAGCAATGTCAGGTAGTTGGAATCAAAACTATAAAAATGTTAACCCCAACTTATTTTAAACGAGAAACGATTAAAAACGAACAGCTCTGGTCGATTGGTCAGGACCTGGTAAGGGAAAAGGTAAAGGGTATCTTTAAATTTTGTTTCGTTGTGTAGTGAATTGTTTCTCGATACATTTTGGGTAAATGAATGTTCACTATGTGATTTTCGGTCAAGCATTCGTAGCATTTTTTTAAACTTGAAAAGCTAATCTTCAGCAATCGCAAAGACTAATGTTTGCAACAAACGATGATGACAAGTGATCCTCGGTTGCACCGACTAGGAAAACTGTTCAAAAAGACAAAAAATGGCCGGCACACAACATAATGTTCAACTGATTGAAAACTGTTGGATTTTGGTTGTTAATTGAGTCAAGTATTTAACCAATTTTAGTTTTAGTAGTGACAGTAAAACTTGAAAATTATATATCCATCCAAATGTTGTGGAATTAAACTAACGCGTTTTATAATCTTAGCAACTCCCTACGTATTTACAATATAGGCCGAAACCCTCATCCACCTTCCTTTATTTTTTTATGAAATGTTCAGATATTTGAATTCACAGAAAACATCGTATATCTTATTCTCGGTACTTTTCATAAATCCTTAAATACACAAATAAACGGATAAATATCTCCCTTTAGCAGGTTCTTATTGTTGTATACGATACGATAAATTCTATAAGCTGATTTATAATAAAATTGTCTTGTTCTTACGTACAGATAATCTTAATACATTATATCATTTACGGTGGAAGAGCATAAGGCAGGAAGAAGCGCACCATGTACTGAAGCGAGCAATTAAATTACTACGCAATGACGTAAAAGGAAAATGGTTCGAACACAAACGAGTAGACAAAATAACGGATAATGTAATAAATTAAACTGGTCTCGGATGTTCACTATACATAAGGACGAGTGACAAAATCTGTAACCCAGTATTATATTACACATTAATATAAGATACGGAGGAAGACTAAGAGTAATGAACACCGGGTAGACGTAAAAAATAATAATAAATAACTTAAATTGTTGGTAACTTGTCGTGCAATTTCTTTGTTATTGACATAATTTGGCAGAGTTATGTGTTTGTGTTCCACCAGGGTTGGTTATGTTTAGAAAATAGAGTTGATAATATTGGATCTATTTACTTTTATACATTTTGGTTAGAATTTTCATCAAAAATTTTAAATTGCGGATTCCCGAGTTGAAGTTAGTTTCATCAATATAACATACACCAAGTATAGCGACTTACATTGGCCGCAAAAGTGAGGTTTGGGCCATCTCATATTCCATTTGCCATAGATAAATTGTTTTCGAAATTTATATATTCTATCAATCTGCATTTAGAATTATCGTACCAAATCCACTTTTCATCACCTATCTTGTCTACATTCTCTACATTGTCGAACTCATTTTAATAATAATCTACAAACGTTCTCTACACATGTAGAATATTAATTATCGACGCGGTGTAGAGAATACGGCACATCACTAATATTCGTACATAACATACTATTCATGCCAACAACCCGAATCGAACCATATGTTAACAATGTACAGTTTGTCATGTATACACTCGTACTGTAGTAGTTTTGAACCCAAACAGTTTTCGTGTATGTGTGCAAAGTAACAAATTTCCCATCCCCAAGAAGAAAAAAGCTTATTTTTGTTACATCTGATATAATATTTATCATAATTGTGCTTTTTGTAGGTGTTGGTGTTATTGTTACCTAAAAATACCATAGGTAGACATATAAAATTTAGTTCTATTGTTAAGAAATAATTTCGGAAATTTCAAAAATGTCGTCGTCTATGTTATATTTATGCTAAAAAATATGTTTTAATGAAACCGACATCGACAACAACAATGTTATATAAATATTCTCGAACAGTTATTTGTGTACGTAAAAGCTTTAATTTCAATGGCATCTGTTTTCGACCTAATTTTAGGTGTTAAATTCTACATAGAATTTAAATTTTGCAAGAAATTCGGGCAGTGATGTAATCAGCCCTATTTGGGAAATTGGTACAGTGGACGTGTCTATAAAATATGATAGTTCATCGGGCATAAGTACATCCATAAATTGCGAGTTTGTAAAAAACTACGTACGTATGAAGAGATAGTCTGCAATAAAGATAAATCTTATACAGTTGTGCTTTATACTGAAGCTTTACATAAAAAAGATAAATTTAAATTTTTATGCTTTCCGGGCTTAAATCCTTTTCTGTATACGGATATTTTGGTATTTGATTCTGCCCAAAAATAACAAAAATATTCGGTCATAAACTTATAACAAAATGTTGGTTCGGAATTATTGTTATTTTTCACTCAGATTTTATTGTAAATTCAAGTTGATAAAAATTTGGTTTTTATCTCTTGAACTCTAAAAATATCAAAATTTATTATTTTTATGGATTGGAAAGATGATTTTATTTCGATATTTAACATAAATTTATTTTAAGATAAGTATGATTGTCCCCCGAATGCTTGTTAAGTATTCGGTAATTGATTAGATCCTAAATGGAATAGAATTAGAAATTTTGCAATTTGAGACCCATCCGTATATACGTTTTATGTTTGATTTGGGATAATACCATTTACGTATGTGGAGACACGTATCAGATTCAAGTTAAATTTTGATTATTGACATTTCCATACCATTAGCTTACATATACCAAGAAGCATATAGATATAATACCAAGTATCATCACCACTTCCGACTGACTAAATTCCATTATTGAACCAAACGTAATGAACCAAAATAAAATATTCCTTACATCCCAAAAATTATCATAAGCAAAATATAATTTTTGTAGAAAATTCTTGATCGGTTTATTAGAAGAATGTTTTCTTATTAAATAAAATTTGGAATAGGATGTTGAAGTTTCTGGACACTTAAACTATTGGGCAAATTGTTATCTGATTATCCAAAATGAAATTTTTGGGTTCTACTAAAATTAGCATGCAATTTCGTATAAAAATCTTCTTTATTTTAATATCATCAAACTGCCGTATCGACATTGTGACTGCTTTTATTATAAAATCTGCAGTATCGACAATCTTACAAAAGTAAACAAAACGCAGAAGATTTTCGTTGAGGTGTCGAGTTTTTTTAAATTTGTCTATACTTTTAATTATTAATTCACTGAAGTTCTGCGCAGAATAATAAAAAATAATTTTCATTGGCACTTATCTCACCATGTCCGCTCTCGAACCAAAGGCCCACTTTATTAATTATTTTCATCTTCCTGTGATTTCACGCTCCCTGGATGTGTCCAGCTTTCTATGGTGATGCATTTCGCTCCTTTGTCAGTAGTTCTGTAGGTAATCCCCTTTAAATGCACTATGCCAATGCTACTCGCAGGGCTCCGCGTTCCCGTACTTGGAACATGCTGATTATATCCTCGCAAATTCACATTGGAAGAGCAGGTGGTATCCCATTTTTTAATTATAATAACTATGTCTTGTTTTTGTCCCGCGATAAGATACTCCGTGTACCGCCGCCATCCATCTATTTATTTTTTACATAGCCATGTTAAGATTTACGAGCATCAAACATCGTCCTGATATCCGACATGTCAGATTCAGACAGATACGATCTGACATTTCGCTTCTCTCATCGGTATGGTATAGACTAGTGCCATCCCTAAAATAATCATTTAATAGTCACACCAGTGGCACTATTCTGGTAATTCCCCGGGAATAGGGAACTGGCGAAAGAATTTATATGTAACTTTTGTTAAAATATTTTTTTTCCGGCCTACTGAGGAGAAAACTTTGATGTAAATATTTATAAATTGGGAATAATTTTTCCATATCTAAATTGGCATTGAAAATTATCACCCCATTTAAATTTTGTTTTTAAAAAACTTAACACAAACTTTTAACTCAGTATGCCAGAAAAAAAATGTTTAAATAAAAATTACATATAAAATCATTCCCCATTTCCCTATTTCCGGGGAATTACCAGAAAAGTACCGCAGGTATGTAGTTAGATATGTGGCCCTTGTTGAAGTGCATCAAACATGTTGCGCCAACTTGCCGTGTTAAAGGAATTTTTGATATCGAAGCCACGAAAAGATATCGAAAGCCGCTGATCGTCTCTTCTACTTCCCGAATCACGTCTATTGTTGAGAACGCTGCACTGAAAATATACTAATTAATTTCTCAAGTACCTTCTTCGCTCTGTCAAACATGCACTGCGATTGATACGGTCATGAGAGTTAGAATACACCTTTAAGTTTACTAATCGCGTGCTGAAGACAACTTTCTGCAGACATTCATTGTACATTCAAAGCAGCAAACAAAGCTCTTGGTGTAATACTATATACTTTTAACACCTCACTTGACACGAGTGAGGCTTTTTTCCATCATCGACTGACTAGCTTTCCTTAGTTCATCTTCGACCATCGTCGTTAGAACCTTCACTTATGATCCAAATAAGTACTTCTGTTCTCTTTGAATCGCGGAGGAAAATAGTTCTTACTATTCTTTCTTTCGTGGTGGGCCCGATCGCATGCATCGGCTTCTGTGGTCTCAGCTTTTTTGTTATAATTTTATACCATTGACTCTAACTTATTGCTACCACCGCCTATCTTCCAAATTTCTTTTCTGTTTGCTGTATTTCCCCTTTTCAGAGTCCCTCCATAACCCGTTTAATGTCTCTGTCGCATTTCGATCGCTTACCGCTAAGAACCAAAAAGCGAGTCCGAGTTCCGGTATTGTTTGCATATGAGTACCACAACCGATTACCCTTTTCCCCGGTCGACAAGTTTCGTTACTAACCTGTCATTTATCAACACAACGGTGATTTTATGATATCTGGTACTTTTATGTCTGTGATTTCCAGGATTTCTTACTCAAGCGCTGCTTCCGCTTCAGCTGCTTAAGCATCGGGCTTAGTTCTGGTTAGATCGTCTTCCTTGCCGTTTTGTGGGACAGAGATTTTATCGTGGCTTTCTCCATGGCAGTGCTCCTCTTCCATTTGGTTCTTCTGCTTGCAGTACTTTTTTCCGTCTTATCGGTTTATGCTGGGAACTCGCTCGTGGGCTGCTGCTGACCTGAAAATTGATGTTTTGGAGTGGTCGCTGCCACTGTATCCCACCACCTTCCATCCCTCGAAGATGTGTGATACCAAGCCATTGAGTGCAAAAATGAAATCATGTATGGTTTGCATGTTTATTCCGTAAAGGAAGGTTGTACTCGTACCGCTGTTTAGAATCAGAAGTACTGTTCTTGCCGCCATCTCTCGTACTAATCTGTCGCTGAAGTTCGAGTAAGCCCCCTCTCCCTCACTCAAGAGCTTTCACGTTAAAGTTCTAGCTCCTTCACAGATATATTCATACGTTACTGATGAATCTAAGAAATATAAGTATTTTGAGGATTGGCGTGAGTGATGAACGGGATGAATCCCTCGTGTGAGCCTAGTTAATTTTTCAGTGATGCTTTCAATTGGCGATGAAAGATTTCCGCTTTCTGGATGAACTTGAAATTTTGAACATGGAACATGGAACATTGGCGATGTACTGAAAATTAATTTATAGAGCCTACTAATATTGTGTCATTCAAACACTCATCTGAAAACGGTTTGGTTAAACCATAACAGTTTCATCTTGCCATATTACTCCTTTCTTACTGCATGATGGATCTGTTAATATAAATTTTGCAGAGGTTGAATATTTGCATCTGACACAACTTTCACGTGTTGGACGCCATCATATTCCTCTATGGATTTTGCTCAAATAACCATGTTCCATTAGAACTAGAATTACTTCAATAATTTTTATTAAAATCCTATTTTGTTAATACAAAGCGAGTTTCATTACAAACCCGTTGATAACTGTTTATATTTTCGGTGACTTGTCTTTGGTGAACTGACGTTTTCGGTTAATTTTCGTCCGGTGAACCGTTTTCTGTAAATTTTTGCTTTCTAAACAGAAAAAAACATAACAATTTTGAAGTGTTTTCGGTGAATTGCGGTTTTCGATTAAATATCGGTTTTAGTGAAATAATTTTTCGATAAATTATTGTTTTTCGGTGAATTGGGGTTTGCGTTGAATTGTAGTTTTCGATGAATTATTTTTACAGTGAATTTGTTATTTCTTTCGGTGAATTGTTTTTCAATAAATTGTCGTGTAACCATATTTTCAAATGTTTATTTTTGGGATTTTTACGGATTCGTACAAAAATAAGGTAATACATTTGTAAAAACACAGAATAAACAGGCAAAGCTTTCAATTCAATGGCTTCCAGAAAATATTCCTCAAAACAATTTTTGATTTGCGAGGTGGAGACGTATAAGAGGCACATATGTCAACGGATGCAACAGACATAATTCGAGTGGAGAAAGGGCATGTAACCTTTGAAGAAACCACTATTTGCATTCTAGGTTTAAATGGTTTTGGACCAATGAAAACTTACACCACATTAGATATTGTATTGATTGGATTTTTGACCCATTTCTTCTAAGCCTCTAATTTTCCAAATTATTTTTAGAATTTTAATGGAAAAATTCCGCTCAATTTTGATACCCTAAATAAAATATTTTATGTTTTAAACTAAAATGTCCCCGCAAACCACATTGTGGGTGGCAACCCTAGTATGAGATTTTCTTCAAAAAATTCTAATGGTCTTCTCTTAACTCAAAGTACAGAAAAAATTCGATTCAACACAGGAGCAAATCAATCTAATTTAACTTGTGTCTATCGATAAGACAAATTAGGTAACTTAATCCTGAACATATCTACATTAAACTGAGATTCTTCTCGAAAGCTTTGGATATATTCCAAATAACTGTAAATAGTGAATTGTTTCGTAGTTAAAAAAAAGTATAGCACTCATGAAAAAATTAGACCTCGAAATCATTCGCTATGTCGCCGAAACAACTTTTTGTTTTTAAAAATCCTCTGTGTGTATATGTGTCTGGTGCTGTGCAGGCTAAAAGTTTGTATTCTCTCTACAGCCCAGACGGATTGACTAAACTGTATGGATTTTCATACTTAAGCTTTTTTCATAAATTGGGAGCTCTGAGTGTCTTTAGGCTAACATTAATCCACCGGAAGCGGCCGCTTCCATAGGAGCTTTCTCGTTTAACAACAAGGTTGTAAATTAAACTTCAAACAAAATTAGTTCAGACCAATTTTTAAATTTGACTATAAATGACGAGTTTCGACCAAAAAAACCTTTATTTCACAAAAATTCGGCATCTCTACACTTCATGCGGATTGACTATTCGGAGTTAAACTTTATACTTAAACGGTTTTCATTAATTGGAAGGTACTTGCGAAATTTACAATAATACAACAATACATGCTGTATAAGATAGCGAATATTTGCTAGCGGTATTTGCTAGCGGAAATTAAGAGATTACGCTACTTGCCACAAGTGGCAGATCTATCACTAAAGAAAACTTATGATAATATTTTATTACCAGCGGAAATTTAAAATGACAATGTCGCGTCTTTCCGCCATTTTCTCAAAAATTCCACTACTAACCAAATCTGTAGGTTGTTTTTCTAATAGCTAAAGTCATACTAAGACTACATGGCAAATTCCGAGAAAATGTATGATTAAAATTTTCACTTCAGTTCGTTTCAGTTTCTGGCTAAATTGAGAGATATGTTAGGGAAAGCTATTAGAAAAATAACCGAAAGTATTGGTTACTAGTGGGAATTTTTGAACTATTGGCCCAAAACGAAGCGAACTTACATGGCCGCAGAAAATGAAAAAATTAAAGTGAAAATTCTAACCGATAAATTTTCCTTATATTTCCCATTTGGTCTCAGCATCACCTACCAGATATCAGAAAATCAACCGTACACATTTTTTAATTGCGAGAGCTTTTGAGATACGAGTATTAGTGATAAGCTTAAACTTAATTATTTGGCCGCAAAAAATCAAAATATTACTTAGAAAATTTTAAACGATAATCTCCTTTAATTTTCTTAATCGGTTCGTGAGTTTCTAATCCAAAATTCAAATGGTTGCATAACTATTTTTATATTTACTTGTAAATAAGTCAACGAGAAGTGCCTATCATTGACTCATTCCAGAACATTGTTCAAAATACATGTTAGGATTACAATATAGGCCTGTAAAATAATATCTGTTAGATGCCTGCCATCAGCCCCTTCGCAAGCTGCTGCTCTTTGGTGTACCTAGTCCATAACTGAAGCCAAAACTGGTTGATCAATCGCAATAATTTAATTTATTATGTTGTCTTGTAGTGGTTGCAGTCCTTGTGGTTTATTTGCGTATCCGCGACCTTTCAAAAATCCCTACAAAAAAAAATCTGGTGGTGTTAAGTCGGGTGATCGTGATGGCTAATTAACATCTCCAAATCGTGAAACGTTACGGTTACCAAAAACCGTTCGCAGCAAATTCATTGTTTCCCTTGCAGTATGGGACGTAGCTCCGTCTTGTTGAAACCACATTTCTTGAGTATTATCAAGTTCCAGGAAACAAGAAATTTTCTAACATAGCCCTGTAACGCTCACCATTTACAGTCAATGCATTGCCATCTTCGTCTTGGAAGAAGTACGGGCCATAGATCTTATCTGCTGATATTCCACACCAAACTCAGACTCTAAGTGGATGCAACGGACACTGTTAAATCACTCTTAGGTTTTCAGTGTCCCAGATTCTAAAATTTTGCTTATTAACATTACCACTTAAATGGAAGTGTGCTTCAGTCAATAATTCAGTCAATTTTGCACAAAATCTTAAGCGAGTTGCATAGTCTTGCGGCAAAATTTCATGTACCATTTGTATCTTGTACGGAAACAGCAATACATTTTTTTTCATTATTCTACGGAGGGAAGTTCTGGACATTTGAAGCTGAGTGGCACGTTTACGAGTCGATGTTTCAGGGTCTACCACTCCGAAATAAGTCACTATCAGATCCCGATGACTGAAAACGAGTGACTAAATTGCGTACTTGATTTCGCGATGGTGCATATCTGGTGTTAAACAAACTTCGAAATTTTCTTTGGGTTTGAATTATTGAATTTTGACTAGCAAAATAAAACTCAACAATTTTTGCTCGTTCCTCAATTGTAACATGGCTACTGATTCTCTCAAACGTTGTTTCTAATACTGAAAAAAAAAGAGAAAAAATATTTGGCATTTTTTCATAAAAAATTATATCAAAGAGATACAAAATGAATAAAAAATTTTCGTTGGTAATAAAATAACAACAGGAATTTTCTTTTTGATAGTGCTGCCACTTATGGCGAGTAGTGTAATCTCTTATATTCCGCTGACAAACTTCCACCGTCTTATACAGCATCAGTTGTACGAAAAGTCCGGTAAGTTTAATTTTCCGGTTTATAAATCACGTGTGGTGTAGTCGGGTGTTCGCCGCAACATATTCACCCCTCCTTTTTTTTTAATTACGATTGAAAATCATTTGGGTGTTAACTTTTACTACAACTGTATATCCCCTCTAAAACCACCATGTAAATTGCATACCTTTTCTAGTAAGTCTCTGTACCAGGCTTATTTCGTTCAGATAACCATTCTTCTTGGCACTTGTTGAATCGGTATGATTAGAAAAGGGTGATTTAAACATTTTTCTTCGTGGTTTCTGCAACATTTCCAGAATATTAATCAAAAAACAACTTTTGTTCCACACCATAAAAAAAGTAAATATTTTCATCTCCGCATGTACAATGTGTAAAGACGAAAGATAAGCAAAAATTCGTATGTTCCATTTTTAAGACAGCTTTGGATAGATATTAATGGGATCAATTTATTTTTTACACTGCCAAATCTGTCGGTTCTGTGCGAACTGCGAATGATATGAAAGGAACCTTGAACACATTTTTTTTTTGTTATTTTGGTTGTTTTTGATTATATGTCATTAGTGTATCCCTGCGGGGAAAATTTATATTCATTTGAACGCCTCACGTATGTACCGTACAAGGGAGCAACAAAAAATATAAATGCACCATGCCTAAATAAATAAATTTTCAATTATAGTTTTTGCGAAATAGAGCGGTGTGTTCCAATGTGAAAAGCACACCCGATAACCTTTTCTTAAGGGCACACATTCACACGGACAAAATAAACATAAACCCTTTTCTTGACATACGCAATACACTTGCACACGTAGTGTACACAAACAAGTTTTAGTATCAGACTGAAAATAAATTTAAAATAAATAAAAAATTAATTTTGAATAATTAATAAAAGAAAATCCTATTTGCTGGTACATAACAGACGAGTATATAGAGCTCCGAATTACATGTATACAAAGGAGTATATAAAACCAAACAGGATCATCCTTATGTACATACATCAGTGTATTAATTTTTTTGTTTTGTTCCTCATCTCAGTTCTGTACTGGAATTTGTACGGTTTGTGTGTATTTTGCTCATGAATATATAATTTGCCTGTTTCATGTTTAAGGCAACAACACATACATAACATACACCACCCACACAAAAGAATATAAAGTTCTGAATTGAAAAAGGATTTTCTTTTGTGTTAATATATGATTATTTTTGCTTGATCTGACCTAGATTACGTTTATGGTATTTTCAATAAAAATAATTTTATGTGGGGCAGTCTTTTGTATATATATAAAACCATGGATTGGTTCGGTTTTCTTTTATGACCGCAGCAAGGTCCAAACTATTCCATTATATCTCAACACTGCATGTAAAACTACTACGATTGTATCACGGATGTTTAATTCAGGATTCCAAATTGGTTTGCGGAAGTTTTTTGGAATTATTTTTCGGGATTTTGTTTTAAATCATTCTAATTCTAAGAAATTTAAATTCACCAAAAATTTCATACCATTCCATTCTCCTTCATGTTGAAGAGAACTGAAGGCTACAATTGCGTACTTTTACAAGTACATTCGATAACTCATGGGGCTTGGAACGAAACTGAGTCTTATAGGGGACCACAGGCTTAGTTACAGAGAATGTACTATGGGAATATTCTACTACACATTTCCGATAGGGACTTGATCATGTTCAACAATGGATCAGTAATTGCTGGTCTAGCTGGTGCTACCCATTACGTACCTGATTATAAGCTGAATTTGTAATGGAAAGTACACTAATGTCTTTCAGACAGAAGTGGTTGCAATCCTCAAGGCAACTCATAAGATTGAAACCGACTGGGTTGCTTAATCTACATTGTAACATACAACCGGGCCGCCTTACCGGAAACTTTAAATCGTCTTGACCTACAAAATGAAGTTATACTTCAATATTTTATTTTATTTTAAAAAACTTCGACCTCCATCCGTTTCATGATGTCTTGCTTTAAAGACTCATTAACAGCCTAGTATCATCTAACAAGATGGTACAACCCTCTCATCCAGACTAAGTATTTTCTACAATGGTCAATTTGCAAATTGCAGTATATTCGGTTCACTCTAACTTGCTCCTTTGGGTGCCAAATTTTAATTGAGATGAAAAATTGTTGCCTACATTGGCTGAAAAATGGTGGTGTCTTGGAATTAAATGTATTTTGAAAATATTCTCGAGATCTTTGATTTAGTGAAAAACTAACTGTTCTTTGCCAAATTAAATATCAAATTCCTCCAACGTCTCAAAATTGTTTGATTTTGGAATATTTATTGTTTAAAGCTTTCTCTTCGTTAGCTCGTTTTTGCCTATTCCAATAAGTTAGGAACTCAACAAGAAGGCACATATCGCGTCCTGACTAGACAATTAAATCAAACAGAAGTGTCCTAGAAGATGTCCTAGTGATATGGAGACGGATTTATTTCATCACCAAATCAATCGATTCGAGGACAAAAATTTATCTGTACTCCAAAATACAGCCATTAGCCTTTTAACCTGTTTGTCTGATTTGGCAAAGATGCGAGCTTTGGTTTCGCGTCACGTATTTAGATGTGCATCCCAAATCTCTCAAAATTTTGTTGACTCATTCCTGGGTTTGATATAACGTAATCAACGTGTATAATTTTGTTTTTACAATTTCCGAAAATTTTCTTATATTATTTCGCCCTGTGACCTCATGAACTGTGCCGCCGTTAAAATATAATCAAAACATTAAAAACCTATTGTTCACCAGCATCTGGATACGTGAAAAAGGCCAGCATACTTAAGCGTTTTTATATTAATGCGAATTATGCTGGCAATACAAATTGTAAAATAGGAAATAAATTTACTGGGAATTATGGGCTATCAAAATCCATCCACCATACTATTTTGGTTTTTAATATTTTCCATAATTATGGTTTGTTCTTTACTTTTTTCGAACATTACTGCACCTACATTACAGAAAAGAAACTGTCGACATAATTTCAATGGCGTATCAAACAGTACTGCCTTCTATCATTCAATGCACCTAGAGTGACAGTCAGTACTGCTTAATACGTTATGAAATTTATGCGGATAGTTTTTTTTCTGAACTGTAGATGGCAGTATTGTCCGTAAAAAATTCTAGAGATTTAGCGGTTTATTGAAATATTGAGTGCATAATTTAATAATTAAATAATAAATTAATTTTGACCAATGGTTGCTAATATAATTTATAATTATATTTTTTTAGTTACTGCTTTTCACCGCGATTGACGTTTTACGAAAACAAGGTTATAAAAAAACCGTATCATTTATTTGATTATACTACCATCTGTAGTCAAAGATTGGAGTCTTCCACATAAAACGATGTTTTGTAGCCAAATTGGTGAACATAAAAATCGTAAACACAGAGATGTGTTTAAACTGTCAAAAAGCAAACAAAAGTTAGGGGGTGTTATCTTTTGTTTGCTTTTTTCCTAAATAAAGAACAAAATATGAAAAATTCTAATAATTGAACGTTTAAAGCGTAATGATTGGTGAATGATTCAAAAAAAGGTGTTGGTGACAGTTACCTCTGGAAAAAATGTCCGCACACTTTTTTTATGTGGAAGGCCTGGAAAAAGCCGTTCTGAGGATTTCTTTACCAGTTTATATGTTTTATTCAACAGAATTTTTCTAAACTACCGAAAACAAAATTTACCTGAAATTTTTTCCAGGGATCACTATCACTAAGACCTTTCATTTAAATTATTTTCCATTTAATTCCTTTTCCGATCATGACATTTTAAAGGTTCAATTGTTAGAAGCTTTCAAATTTCGTGGGTTCGATATATTCAAACGAGATTTATCGGATTCTTCACAGGAAAATTGACCTGACATTTTTTCCAGAGGTTATCATCACCTATTGAATTCTTTTCCAGCCATGACACTTTAATCGGTCAATTGTTAGTAATTTTCTAATTTTTGGAAAAATTTGGACGACACTTTAAACGGTCAATTTTTAGAAATCTTCAAATTTTGTGCGTGCTATTTATTCAAAGGAGTTTTCCCAGATCCCCACAAGAAAAATGTCCTGAAATTGTTTATCGAGTAACGATCACTAGGACATTTAAATCCTTTTCCGACCATCACACACGTTCAATTGTTTCAAGCCTTCAAATTTCGTGGGTTCGATATATTCAAACGAAATTTATCGGACTCTTCACAAGAAAATTGACCTGCAATTGTTTCCAGGGGTTACCATTACTAACACCTTTCATATATATATAATAGGGTTTCGGAAACAGCTCGAACCATTTTCATGAAAATTTCTAAAAGGGCATTTGCGAGAACCAGAAATCGATTGCAATGGGTCTTTTTGTATTTTTTTAATCTCAGATGTCTACTTTCCGAGTACCAGTAACCGATTGCGATGAATCCTGTTTCATGGAAAATGGTTTAGCGGTTTATATAATGGGTCCGAATTGCTTTTTCACATTTATTTCTCAGCGCAACCGACTTTTCTAAATATTGTAAATGATGATTTGCGAGAATCATGAATCGATTACGATGGTTTCTAATTTTGTGAAAACTCATTTAGGGGTTCTCTGGCGGGACCTGAATTGCATTTTTAATTTTTTTCGCTCGCAAGCGATTTTGATAAAAATTACTGAAAGGAGCTCCTCGACTACCAGGAATCAATTGCGATGGGTCTTGGTTTCGATAAAAAACCTTTAAGGAGTTCTTCAGTGGGGCTGGGGTTCAATTTTTTTCAAACCAACTCGCACGAATTTGATGAAAAATAAAGGGTGTTTTTTTAGGAGGTTTGTTTTTCCGATAGATGTCGTTTTATTTTATGACAGTTGTTTTGACAGCTCAAAGTGGCATTTCTACTCAGTATTGTTTGGCAAATCATTATGAATAGGTTAACTCCAGAACAACGTTTTCAAATCGTGGAAATTTATTTTCAAAATCAGTGTTCAATTAAAAATGTTTATAGAGCACTTCGTGAATTTTATGGTGCACATAATCGTCCGTCAGAGACCACCATAAAGAACGTAATTACCAAATTTCGGTCTACATTCACTCTTTTGGATGCCAAGCCACCGACAAGAATGAGAAGAGTTCGTACAGAAAAAAATATTGCTGTCGTTGGGGCCAGTGTCGAAGAAAACGACAATTTATCGATTCGTCGTCGTGCTCAGCAAATTGGACTTTGTCCATCGACTTTATGGAAAATTTTACGTAAAGATTTGGGTTTGGTGCCATACAAAATTCAATTGGTGCAAGAATTAAAGCCACACGACCATCGTTTGCGCCGTGAATTCAGTGATTGGTCGTTAAATCAATTGAACGAAGATCCATTTTTTTACCGTAAAATTCTCTTCAGTGGTGAGGCGCATTTTTGGTTAAATGGATACGTCAACAAACAAAATTGTCGCATTTGGAGCAAAGATAATCCACACGCCGTTCAAGAATTACCAATGCATCCTGATAAATGTACTGTTTGGTGCGGTCTATGGGCTGGTGGGATCATCGGTCCATATTTCTTTAAAAATGAGGAAGGACGACGCGTTACCGTGAATGGAAATCGATACAGAACCATGTTAAATGAGTTTTTGTTGTCAAATCTTGAAGATATGGATATGGATGAAATGTGGTTTCAACAAGATGGTGCCACTTGCCATACAGCACGTGAAACAATCGACTTATTGAAAGAAACTTTCAACGACAACATTATTTCGAGAAATGGTCCGGTGAATTGGCCTCCGCGTTCGTGCGATTTGACGCCACTCGATTACTTTTTGTGGGGATACGTGAAGTCATTGGTTTATGTGGATAAACCTCAATCGATTGACGCTTTGGAAACCAATATTCAACGTGTCATTGCTGACATGCTGGAATTGCTGCATTTTGAGTCATGTTGCGTGATGTGTCATGCTGGGTAATGCTGTAACCGTGTTGCATGCACCGTGTGATGTTGCATCATGTTGCGTGATGTTTATTCATGTTGCGATATGTTGCGCCTTGTTTCTGGATGTTGTGTACCATGTTGCGTAATGTAGCTACATGTTGCGCGATGTTGCATCATTATGCAAGAGGAGCATTTTAAGGTCATAAAACGTCTGCGATGGATCATGAATTCGGATGATTCGTGTGGGAGTAATCCGGTTTAGCCGTAATATTGCGTCTTGTTCTACAATAAATGGTAATAGAAATCAAATATAAATGTTGAACATGCCTGTGGAAAATTATCAATTAAATTGCATTTGGTATACTCAAAGACATTTCTTAACTGACTGAGATACAACCCTATGTGTATGTTAACCGTATGATTTGAAAATCGGGTGTGATTTTAGAAAATTAATAAATTGAATGGAATGAAGACCTTTCTCAATCAAAATAATATTATGGTACTCGGTCGATACTACGAAAAAGTCCAATTTGATTGAAAACCCGCGGGTTCTTTAAATTTAAATCGAACTAGTAAATTTCTTACCCTAGTTTGGCATAATTATTTTATTAACTGCTAAGGGATTGAAGATTCCATCGAATGAAAATTTTATTGAATTGTTTTGTGAGCATACCCGGCTTCTTCATTTTTGTATTGAGATTTGTGGCAATTTGGGATTTTTTGGGACTTGGATAAATATGAAACTAATACGGTTAACTCGTACTTGTTAGTAGCCATACAAGTAAGTTTATTTTTAATTGCACTTTTGAAGCTATTATTATCTTTTTAAAATATTCATTTTGTCGGTATATGGGGTGCTCTAGAAACTTCAAATGCTTATTACTTTTGACAAATGAGTCTTGTGAACAAATTTGGTAAGTAAAGTTTATCTATTCAGAATATAATGTTGAATCAATATGCATATCTTATAAGGAATAATCTATAAACAGATATCCGTAAATCGTCGATCGCAACCAAGTACGAAATATGGAATAATCTAAAGACGACAGAGCTACTTATAGTATCAAGCCAAACATTAGAAATGTCGTCGAAATACCTATATGCATAAATTTGATATTAACGACACGATTAATGACGAAAGTGGTTCAAGCTTAAAACAGCTATTCATATGCCTCGACTAGTTAATTCATAAAACGGTTCTACATTAAAACAATGCCGCTTACACTTCTGTACATTATCTCTTTCCTTTTCCGAACAAGCTCATGCGATACAACCGCATTATTTTGATATTTAGGGCATCATATCATATCTCAATTAAGCTTCACCACCCTAATAATCTTTATGCTAATCCTCCCAAAATCATATCAAATTTAAATAGAAATTTTAAATTAAATAGAATTTTTTTGTTCCAACACTCAGATCGGTGCTTGAACAAAAAAAAAAAAAGTTTTCTAAAATTATCGTTTACTACATTGTTCTATTTTTAGACACAATATAGTTTTCATCTCATTCCTAGCATTGCTCATTTTTCATTTCAATTATGGATAAGTGGTTTTCCCATTATTATGGGGATCTACTACACGTACAATTTTCTAAATAGATGGAAATATTTTCCTATATTCAACATCTATTTACTTGTTTATCCTGAAGAAATATCCTTGCATTGTTTTGTAGTACACACAGTACCTATATACACACAATGATGATGATGATGATGATGTTGTTGTTGATGATGATGACAGGCAATATGATCGTCTTAAAAAAAATTAAATACAAGAATGTTGCTTAAGTTTTATTGTATACTAAAAGACGGAAGAATTGTCGAAGATGGTATTTTCCCCCATTTCACGTAGGGCAATGTATCTTTAATATCATCTCTTTACTATAAAAAAAATTTCGATAGAACACGTATTTCGAATTTATCTATAGGGATTTAAATTGTTAGCTACCTATATAATGTAGGATAGATTGGTTTACCTGGTGAGATACATATCTATCATCATTTCGATTAATTTGTGACCTAAAACAAAATTCTAAATGCCATTCCGACCGCGCACATACCTTGCATGTACGTTTACGTTTATACAAAACCCTTGTTATCCTTAATGATTATATATTATGGGCCGTAAATTACCTTTAGAATTAATTCTTTCTAATTTTCTCCATTTAGAACTTTTAATTTGTGATAATAGGCTAGAAAATGATCTCTATTTATCTTAAACTTTTACGGTATGAAACAACACATGAAGATGTGGGTGTTTAGGTTGTGAAGAAAGTTTATACGGTTTAAAAGTAGAGCAGCATTTATCTAAAGAATATTTTTATTACCTTAGTCTAACGTAACTCGAGTTGCAGAGCCTCTACAATTGAGAACGAAATCAATTATTGAATTCATAAGAAATATTTACTACGAAACAGCAATACTTCACCAACCTCATTGGTCATCCTATGAACGAAATAACAACAAATTTGTACAAGGAAATTTCAAAAATTGGGTCCCTACATAGGCCGTCAGTCATGACGTCAATCAGCATTCAATTCTGCAAGAAATCGATCAACCATTATGTCACAGATACAACGTATTTACGAGGTCAATTCCAATCAATCCTCGTCTGATGGTAATGGACAAAGACTCAAATCGAATAAGTATAATGTTCTCATAGTAACTTTCAAATTCGACCTGCAGAATCGACATGAAAATTTACAAACCTGCCACTAGAGCTGCATCTGGTGAAGCTGAAGAACAGTAAAACAGATATAACGCATCTATAACGTTGAAATTCTAACTCCATTACTATAGCTGGAGTATGAAAGAATGGCGGAATTCTACAAAAGTTGCTTAACAATAGCAATAAAGACGTGGGAATGTGTCACCGCCAATAGCAAAATGGTAGTACGGATAAGCTGCCTTATTGACTATATACAACTGTGCAGATTACATCAGCTCAAGGATCGTTTCCACGGTTGTTATTTATTCTAATAGAACAAAACAATGTTTTCATGCCGAGTTCCTTTTAGAATTTTTTTTTTTAAATTTATATTACGACTGAGTCTTGTACCCATTTAGTAATTTACAATTACGTGTAACTCCTCCTCAGATGTTTCGTCTCAGTACGTCTACTGACCTCCTGGTCGCGATAAGTCCAGTGGTTTAGTTCTTTGCGGTCTTCTTGTTGGTGTGGTAGTGAGCATACAGCGCATGTCCAAATTTTCATGCTGGTGCAGACGTTGTAGGTCTTTTGTTGCATGATGTTTGAGTTCATCCGCGACAAGCTCGATCTTTAAATCTCGTTGGAGGTTGTCGTTTCGAATGTACCACGGTGCATTAACAATGTATCGCAGGGTTTTATTTTGAACTATTTGTATGATTTTGATATTTGTCTTCTTGGCACAAGCCCAGAGTTGGCTACCATATGTACATTCAGGTTTAAGGATTTGTTTGTACAACAGCAGTTTGTTATGGATCGCTAGTTCAGATTGTCTCCCTAAGAGCCATTGCATTTTTTGAAATTGTATGTTTAGTTCTTCTCTCTTCTTTTTTATGTGTTCCTTCTATCTAAGTTTGGCATCTAAAGTCATGCCGAGATATTTAGCAGTGTTTGCATGCGGTACTACTATCGAGTTTAACTTTATTGGTATATGATTAACTTTTAGATTTGTGAAGTGCACTTGGATTGATTTTGCTTCATTTAATTTAATTCGCCATTTCTTTGTCCAATTACATATCAGGTTAGTAGCCTTCTGTAATTTACTAGTGGAGTCATTGATGTTCTTTGCTGTTGCAAGTATTGCCGTGTCATCGGTAAAAGTCGCCATAGTTGCTTCTGTAATTGGTATATCTCTGTGGTACTCCAGCTGTTATTATTTTTAGATGAGAGTATTCATTCTCATACTTTAAAAAACAATTTTTTACTTCGGCGATGTAGCGAAATGTAAATCTGCCCAAACCTCGATGTCAAAATTTGCCCCGTTTTTCCTTAAACGAATTAAAGCAAGTATATTGCATAGAAAGGACGAAAATTTTCAACCTCGAAATTAAGTCCAACAAAGTGGTTTTCGAGCTGGTGTCTATGTTTCGATCGGTCGGTCTTTATCCTATCTACAGAACAGATGGTTAAACTGATTTGGATGAAACTTCACACTTACGCTTTTCATATATAGGGAGGTTCCAGAGAAATTTAATGGAAAACCCACCGGAATTGGCAACTTCCAAAGAGCTTTATCGTTTCTTGTTAATATTTTAAAAATTATATCATCTGCGAAAAATTTTATAAAGACATAAGGATTCTAAATTAAATTTACAACAAAACTGGTTCAGATTATTTTTCCAAAATTTAATCGAAAATTACGAGTTTTTGATCAAACAGCTTGGATGAAACTTCATAAATCGATTAATATTTAACTTCTACAAAAAATCACTATTTCACTATATATCATTTTGTACCACTGTTCGTAATTTCACCTTTTACTTTACACTGGTCACTTTTTACTGCTCGACTAGTACTGCTCGCTTTTGAATTACAATTCTGTATGCACTCTACATTGCTCGCGCTTAATACTTGTGTATCGCTGTTCGAGATTATTTATGGTATTTGTCGATGTATTCGGATCCAAATTGTACAACTACTCTCTCACAAATATACCAAGTCATCATTTCCTCTGTCTTGATGTTAACGGCGTCCAGTGTTTTCCATGATGACTCGTTAATGACTTCGTTAATTCCAGATTCCCCTCCACATGGAATGCCATTATACAATTTTCAATCAGAATTGGAGGAATACTTGCTACGGTAACATCGAACTATGTTAAGAACAATAATCTTTCAGGGAGTCGAACCGGCGGCCGTTGGGATGATAACACTTGGTGGTGTGTTAACCACTCGACCAGAATCGTCAAATGTGAACAACTTTCATCTTATATCTGAGATCTAGTTCCGATATACAAAATCGTTATTTTGTTTGATGATTTTATAAGGTCCTTCCCAATTTTGTTGTAGTTCCGGTGATATCCCTTTTGATTTCTTCGAGTTATACAACCAAAACAAAGTTCCCTCTGCAAAAACCCCGCTATCTGTTCTTAGGCCATACCTCATTTTCATTCTATCGCTGGCTTTGCGATATTGCTTCTTACTTCAATATGAATCCTTTTGATTCTCCGTCTTAGATCGACTACGTATTCATGCTGTGCGACTGGTTCATTTTTCAGTTAAATTTACTGTCGGATTTTGCACTACACTGCGATATCCCAACATCTCTTTACCATTCCGTCTGACTTTAACTGTAATAGTGTTGTACTAGCCTTCATTATGTTCAGAATTTTGTACAGTTCTTGAAACACTAATACCTCGAAGTTTCTACCTTGATCCGAGTGTATGTCTTGCGGTAGGCTGATTCTGCAACTGTCAGGCCACTGTCCGGGCTCCATAAACGATGCTCCATAATTGTATTGCCGCCCATACTTCATAATGTCTGCACCAATCTTTAATGTCCTTCCGGCAAATGACCCAGTAAAACCGGCGTCTTTTATTATCCAGAGGTTTATGGGTTCTCAAATGTGCTCTGGAACTTCCATAGTGTGCGTCCGATTGGATGGATAATGTGCTGTTTATTGTTGTCGCCGTTAACCAATTTTCAGATTCTTACTGGCAATCCGTCTGGTCCAGGTTGTTTCTTGAACCCTGTTTGGTTTTCCGTATTATTGGTCTCTATCCCTCACGCCAGTTTCCTTTATCTATCTCGGGTGTCAGGCTGCCCAAACACGATCATTCTATCGTTACCGATAGTCTCGGACGTAGCAGTGCACCTAGATATTAATTTCCTCATTGCTTTAAAAATTATGTTAGGTGACGTCATTTTCTTTTGAAGGTTCCAATCTTTGGCAATAGATGGCACTATAATCAAATAAAACGTTAATCGCGGCGAAAAATCAGTAAGTTCTACAATAATCATAATTAAAAATTATATTACGGCTATTGGTAAGAATGAATTTATTATTAAAATATGCATTAAATATTTCGTTAAACCCCTAAATGCCAAGTACTTTTCTCGAATACTACTGCCATCTACAGTTGGAAAGAACGGAAAGAAACTGAAGACATAAATTTGATGACGTATCAAGCAGTACTGTCTGGTACTCTAGGTACATTGGACGTACCTGAAGCATCTATACTAATACTTTTTATGTTACTTGGCTCTGCACTTGACTGGTGCAATTTTCTGTGGCTCCAATTGCTTTGGATTAGTTACCTCAATTACCCTCTTATCGTAGACTTTATTTCCATAATATTTTCGAAATTAAGTTTACGCTCCTAGCAGCCTCATATTCTAAAACCAACCGCAAAACTTCATGATTTTATCTCTGCTGTTGGTTCTCAAATAAAATTGAAATGAAATGATCCTTAACAGCTCTGATAGACAGGTGCATTCCCGTAAGTTTGATTCCCAATTTCGTTACCTCTATTTCTAGGTTTTGCAGGCACTCCCAACTAATTTATCGCTTGAGTTGGAGTGATAAATTGCGTAACATGTTGATGTGTGACTGCCCATGTCTTACTTCCAACTCAGTTAAACCCACTCATAGGTCCGTTTCGTTATGGATACAGTTTGAAAAACATCTACAGCTTTCCCAAGAAGAGCCAAAATAAGCGACGGTCGAACAACTCTGCTGTACTGCTGCTTGAAATTGAACTTTAATATTTTCAAATGGATCCTCGCAATGGAGTGTCGAAGTCTTTAAATTCCCCATCTACTACCGGTCTACTGATGCCGCGTCTCTTAACTGCTCTAATCCTTTTTTCAACCTCATTCAATGAACCGACATGTTATTTTTCCAGATTCTGTATCTCTCGTTTAAGGTCTGACATTTGAAGGGCTTAACGTATATAATCGAGTCTCAAGTATAGCTATTCAAATTTCGCATTTAAGCTGTAGCATATAGCGCAGCAACTTGATCATCTTGCTCCGCTCGCACCTCTGCCAATTTGAGGCTTTGTTCTTTACATAGTTCTGCTAATTGTCGACCTTGCTCTTCAAATAAATTTGTCAATTGAGTGCTTTACTGATCTATTTTCGCATTTGTTTAGGATTCATTCTCTTCAGTTGAAGTTCATGAATGATTTACGTTGTTCAGGAGTAGGCGGCTATACTTAAATGTTTATTTCTGTTTGTTCTGCTGATGGTCCTGACGTCGATCTATATCCTCATGTTCTATGGCGCTCAGCATCCTCTGTCAACGCGCTCTGCAGCCTCGATAGGAGCTCGTTTTATTGCCTTCAGTTGAAAGCCTAAGACTCTGGATCTTATCCCTTAATTGCTGAGATGTACAGGTGATTATGGTTTTAACAATTACTGTTATCTGCAAAATTCTACTTCTGTCAGTAAATGTTACGAATTTCGCAACAAAACGAATCCAGATCATTTTCCAAAAATGTTAGCGGAGAAATGATGAATTTTGGGAAGGATCTTTTTTATGGATGCTTAATCAGTTTTGCAAATATTTTGAAAAGTGGAGCATTTACGAAAAACTGTTTGTGAAGATTTCCCCTATACGTTAGTTTTACAATGTTGCTGCCCGAATGCTATCTTAAATTTGTTTATGTGTTTCCCCGCCAAATAGATTTTCGTCATTTTTATTTGTTGTTGTAATTGAACTGCGTAGATAATTAAATATATTTATCTGTGGCTGTTTTCCAAACACCGACTTATTTGTGAGCACCGGTTTATTCAAATACGTCTACATACAAATGTCTCCAAAAATGTGTCTTGACCAAATGAAATTACATGCAGTTTTTATTTTCAAATCTAGTGGTAATGTCCAACATTTCAAACAAAAAATTGTCTTCCATGTAATAAAAATTGCGTTTTGTTTTTTGTAGTTACGTCACAAATAAGTCGGTACAATGAATTGGAATGACTTGACCGACTTATTCAAGATGGCGCCAAATAAGTCTACAATAATTTTTTCAGAAAAAGACTGTAGTTAATGGGGTGCGTTCGGTAGACACAGTCTGTATGGAACACCGAAAACTACGGTTTGAGATTATAACACTACAAAACATATACGTACAGACAGACCACATGACACATTGGTTTTTGGAAACGACTAACCGGAAGATCCTTATGGTTTCTTCTCTCATAGCTCAAAAGAATAAAGAAAACGGAGCGATATCCAAAATATAAAAGTCGTCATGGAAATATTGTTTAGAATTATGACATATGAGCTAAGTGCTAAGAATATCATCGTGATTTACGCACATTCAAGGTAAAAGAACGTCCGGTCTTTTACAGAACGTATACACTCTCAATTGTTTTTATGTAAATCAACAAAATCTCTTTTCCGATAGATATCCGAAGATGAGCTAAATTTGATAGGTGAGGTACGAAATCTAGCGAATAGTGATAAAAATTATGAGGAAATTAATTAAAACGGCTTCAGAATATATTGCAATTCAACGTGAGCTCGTAAGTAAAATTAAATGATCTAGTTTTGAACGTAGTTGGGAAGCTGCGACATCAGATAATCAATTTCATTCCGTACAAAAACTCTTTTATATTAAGAACATTTTTCACTACCGGTTAAATGTGTTCGATGCAACAGCTTACTACTGATGTGTTTTATTTATATGCTACCAGAAAGTCAGAAAGCGTTCAGAAGTAGTTTTAAAAATGAAAACCTTCAATTTTGAACTGCATTTTCTAATCAGTTTTAATCATAAATTTTATTTAGAAAATTTTAGGACAGGAACTTGTTTCCTATTTTCTAAAATTCACCGGGGCAAACTAAATTATTCAAATAGAGTTTCAATAATTTTGGAGTAATCTAGTGTTCTTTTCCTTTTGGATATTAGGAGACTTTGTCTTTCTAAGTACGTTTGCATTAAGGTTTCTTTATCTGTCTAACCTATCTAATCTATCTAATCTATATAATTTATTTAATCTATTTAATCTATCTAATCTTTCTAATCTATCTAATCTATATAATCTATCTAATATGTCTAATCTATCTAATCTATCTAATCTATCTAATCTATCTAATCTATCTAATCTATCTAATCTATCTAATCTATCTAATCTATCTAATCTATCTAATCTATCTAATCTATCTAATCTATCTAATCTATCTAATCTATCTAATCTATCTAATCTATCTAATCTATCTAATCTATCTAATCTATCTAATCTATCTAATCTATCTAATCTATCTAATCTATATAATCTATCTAATCTATCTGGTCTATCTAATCCATCTAATCTATCTAATCTATCTAATCTATCTAATCTATCTAATCTATGTAATCTATCTAATCTATCTAATCTATCTAATCTATCTAATCTATCTAATTTATCTAATCTATCTAATCTATCTAATCTATCTAATCTATCTAATCTATCTAATCTATCTAATCTATCTAATCTATCTAATCTATCTAATCTATCTAATCTACCTAATCTATCTAATCTATCTAATCTAACTAATCTATCTAATCTATCTAATCTATCTAATCTAACTAATCTATCTAATCTATCTAATCTATTCAATCTATCTAATCTATCTAATCTATCTAATCTATCTAATCTATCTAATCTATCTAATCTAGCCAATCTATCTAATCTATTTAATCTGTCTAATCTATCTAATCTATCTAATCTATCTAATCTTTCTAATCTATCTAATCTATATAATCTATCTAATATGTCTAATCTATCTAATCTATCTAATCTAGCCAATCTATCTAATCTATTTAATCTGTCTAATCTATCTAATCTATCTAATCTATCTAATCTTTCTAATCTATCTAATCTATATAATCTATCTAATATGTCTAATCTATCTAATCTATCTAATCTTTCTAATCTATCTAATCTATCTAATCTATCTAATCTATCTAATCTATCTAATCTATCTAATCTATCTAATCTATCTAATCTATCTAATCTATATAATCTATCTAATCTATCTGGTCTATCTAATCCATCTAATCTATCTAATTTATCTAATCTATCTAATCTATCTAATCTAACTAATCTATCTAATCTATCTAATCTATCTAATCTTTCTAATCTATCTAATCTATCTAATCTATCTAATCTATTCAATCTATCTAATCTATCTAATCTATCTAATCTATCTAATCTATCTAATCTATCTAATCTATCTAATCTAGCCAATCTATCTAATCTATTTAATCTGTCTAATCTATCTAATCTATCTAATCTATCTAATCTATCTAATCTATCTAATCTATCTAATCTATCTAATCTATCTAATCTATCTAATCTTATCTTAAGTTAGGTGCCTTGACGATACCTTCGTGAGAGAAAATTTAGTTTCGGTCATGTGCCTCACTTGTATTATTACCATTCGTCTAAATTTCCATAAAAATATATTTTTAAAGAATTCAATTTAATTTGATTTGGATGCACGTCTAAGAGTATCTTACCTAAACTTTAGACTGTTTTGAGTACAACGATCGCCTGTCACTTTTCACTTTCTATTAAAATCTGTAACTTCACAAATTAAAACGATTCTCGCTCCACTGCTTGCTATATCCTCATGTATAAATAATTTAATTTTGCTTTTAAGAATTTTCTAACAATATAATGGAAAATAAAAATATAAAATAAAAATTTTCCCAGATTATTTATTTATTTTTCCTAATTCGCAAATAAATATAAATAGAAAACGGATATACAATAAAAATGAATATAAAACATAAAGCAACAATACACGGTTCGGGGTGGAGTAGCAATGGCGAGTGGGAAGCTTCGAGAAGTATTAAATTATTTTCATGTTTGTTGACATTTTGATTAAGTTTGTTGTCTTTTGTACTGTCTGCACAAAAAAAATAATATTTTTTCGTTACGTAACTCTGTTATGATTTTTCATGAGCTTTTTGATTTTGGCCTCGTCAAAATCGCTTCTATATACAATAAAAACGGAATACATAATTTTTGTTGTTTTTGGGGGGGCGAAGGTAGGATGGATAAGTATGTATATACATAATAGTAGACGGATGCGAGAATATCTCGATGATTGATATCGGGATATTATTTTGATGTCAATCATAAATATTTATATTTTACGGTACACAACATTAGATATGTTTGTTTCTTAGAAATAAATTAGATTGGTTTGTATACGTACCCGGTAGATGTATTACATGTTTTAATTTTGGATGCTGTGGAATGCGAAAGAACGAATGTTTCAATAAATTCCGAGATAATCGATTTTATAAGGTATTATCGTAACAAGTTGGTTGTAGGAAATTCTGTGATTTAAACCAAACAGAGTGTTTTCTAGAATTTTTCATTTTATTTAATTCGGAGAATTCTGTTCGTTGCTGAAAATGTTGAAATTAATTGTGAAGATAACGTATTTCAAACTGCTATTTAGCTCACTTCAGAAATATTTTCAAAACAAAAATGAGTTTTTCCGAAATCTTGGAAGTCATTACAACTAGCCCATAGATTTTGATTGAATCTTGATCCAAGGGTTAAATAGTTTGAATTGTTTGACAATGAACAATGACAAATTTTTAACCGTAACTCTAGAACACCCCAGTAAAGACTTCTAGCAGCATTCCGTTTACCGCGGTTCAACTAATTCCCTCTTACTTCATCTTCTGTGGTTATTATGTGAACCAAGACCTACTTGGTTTCAAATTTGATTCTAATCCCGTTCTCTACGTTGTGAGGCCTTTCGACTCTTAAGACTGTTTGAATTTTAGTTTTTAATAAAAATATTAATTTTATGTCTTTCACTTTTCATTTCAGGTAAGCACCAAAACTGATGGATTACACTAGTTTTAAAATGTACATAAAATAGTAAGTGTTAATTTAATTTTCAATATCCTGACTTATTTTGAATGTACACAGTACGGCTAGCAACATACAACAAAAATTCAATTTAAAAAAAATCCGATTTATTTTATATGTTTGTCGATGTAAAATCGTCCGACACTGTCGTCCGAAAATTGACTTCTAGTGTCTTAAAGACTCGGTGGTGGTGTCAATGGAAATATCTGGACATGAAGGCTCTCAAAAAGGTTAAATTTTATTTACCACATTGATATTCATTCACTCCAAAGTAAGTGCTGAGTTCCGTACTGTATGAACCGATACTAGAAGTTTATCAAAAATACTTCGAATACTTCTTCAAAAATACAATCGAATCTTATAATCGAAACTTTAACATAATTGCTAAGAAATGATTAAGTTCCATGTATCTTTTAAGATGCTATATATAGTGAGTCGAGTTTCTTGCTCACAATGTGATGACTAGTGACAACTAATGGAAATGGAATCGACATTGTATCTTAATAATCGGTTCCGCTAAACACAGCCTAACTAACGCCTGCAATGCGCAAACATTTACGTGAAATGATGTGCGATAAGACGTTGAAAGTCTTAGTGAGAATCTACAATTGAGTGTAGATCTGATGGAAGAATTAAACGATAAATTTTTTACAGCCTGCTGCCAAGAAGGGATTTTAGGCAACGAATAGTTTGAAGGAAGATGCCAAATCTAGAATTTTGCAGCAATATTCTTAAAATTCTTGTACTGCATAAGATGGTTGTGCCGGTCAACTAGAAAAACATTTGGAGAATTTTTTAGGTGTGTAAGTGGAAATATATTTGAGGGGGAGGGGAGGTGTGAGGGAAAGAGTCTTGTGACAGTGGTGAGTTGCTCAAAACTTTGTAAACTGTGTTGGTTTTTCCCGCAATACACCAAATGCTGTAAATTCCAAGATGCTTGGTAACTGTCTGCTACATGTTTGAACCAAGAACGCGATGGTCGCTGTTCTCAATATTTGGTTCAGCCATACGTATAATATTAAATTATCTAAACTATTCATAGATAATGAAAAAGAGAGTGCGTTCGTTTAAACTAAACTTTTAACTGGGCGGGTGCGAATCATAAAACCCAAATTCCAGCAAGGAGGTTTGAGGTTGGTGTTGCCAATAAGCCAACCGTCAATATGTAGAAACATCTTTATGATTCAGTTGTGCAATCATGAACTCAATTAGTCCCGAAAATCCATGACGTAGATGTGAGGCTAATACCTGAACCGAAAAAAACTGAAACACCAGATGCATTAAAGCCACGAAACGCCGGATCGATGATGCAAGATCATCGTGAAATTCTGCACGTAGGTTTAAAATTCCTGAAGGATATCGATCTCATCCTATAAACAAAATTTGACCATAAGTTTTTATGTACGAAAACCACGGTTTTGGTTAGCAGAAATTTTAAAACTACTTTCAATTCGATCTCTTTTTGACATCGATAAGATTACTAATTTTAATTTTCGGGATTTTGGTTTCCGGGGTTTTAATTTTCAAAATTATTAAAACGGGTGTTTTGAACTCCTAGTTTTCGAGGGTAACCCTGCTTTCTCTCGCCTTGAGTAGATTAAATTAGCGTTTTTTGCTTCCACTTTACACCAAACAAACTTGGTTTGAGTAGCATGATTGTTCACTATCTAATCCTTCAGCTAGAACCATACAAGTCGAAACCATGCCAGCCAGAATCAAACCAACTGTGTTAGCTGGAATCATTTTTACCAGCCGGAATCGTTTGAAGCTTGCACAATGAGCAAATGTATTTTAGATGATTATGAAACATAAAAACTTTCAGCCGGGACTATAACAACGCCAGTCGGAACCAGAAGCAAAATGCAGTTAATTGGAACAATCCGGTGCACTCCGGACCAATAATAAGCCAACCAAAACCGTTAGAACACAATGAGCACAATATACTCGTATATTTTGGATGGTTGTGCAACACAATTTTCAGCCGAAACCATAACAACGTCAGCCGAACTACAATTCAAACCGAAACCAGCAACGGTATGCCGGAACCAATGAAATCATATACAACAATCCGGATTAACACACAACATGCACAACGTCTTCTTCTTCTTCTTCATTGGTCAGCTGGAACCATAAAAATCCAGTCGGAGTCATTTGAAGCATGCCTAGTGTATTTTGGATGGTTGTGTGCAGCATATGGTGAATGCGGCTGACGTTGATATATTAGGTGTATGACTTAATTTTTACAGATTTTTCAGCAAATTTATTTTATTTTAAAAAATAGACAACAACGAATGAAATCTTGGAAATACAAGATTAAGCCATCTCTCAGATAATTTTTCTGCGAAAGCAACTTGCACGCTCAGAAGTCATCGACGAATTTACGTACATCGTTCAGCATTTTAAACTGTTTATCCACTAAGGCGTGCTGCATCGACCGAAACAAATAGTAGTCGGATGACTTGCCTGCTTCCGTGCACACTAAATGGCCCTTTCTGATCAAGTTATCCGCTCCGTTTGTTCAAATGTCGACTGCAGCATTCTGCAGTCACTGTCTGACCAGTTTCCAGGAGTATACGGATGAGGATACGCAGGGGAACCTTCTTTAAGTGGATGATCTGAAAGGTACTTGTGCATACGTTGGCCTAGGTTGTGTTCGGTCAACACATGTGGGAACCACCTTCCAAGTTACTGGAAGAGCAAACCAGTAGAGTAAACTTTCGAGGGTGTCCAGTCAGCGGCTGGCCACTAAGATCAAAATCACCACTCCTAAAACGTTTTTACCGATAATTACACGTTTTATAAGACTCCAAGACGGCACGAAGAACACTACAAATTGACGTGAGTGTGCTTTAAAAGCATTTCTTCCTAGTTGGAATTCGTATAGAATGCGGTGCCGAATGTGCTGTTTATCAGTTGCTATCGTAAACTCTGCTATTCTGAGAGGTTATATAACTCACGTAGACTTGTCGTTCGGAGTTCTGAAACCTCGTGTCCGATTCTGTAAAAACCACAAAATACCGTTAAAATATTGCTATTTTAAATATAATTTTAAGCTCGAACCTAATAATTCCGGATGAAAGTTTTCTTGTTGCACAACGGTTCAAAATACAAGTTTGACGTTGTTATGGTTCCGACTGAAGGTGGTACCCATTGTTCAGGTTTCTAGTGATTTCTGCTGGCTATATATGGCTCCAGCTTGCATAGTATTGGTTCCATCTGACATTGTAGATAGTGCACAATGATCTGAAATGCATTTTACTCATTATACAATCGTCTCGATTATTCTCACTGACTGCATACGATTCCAGCTCGTTTTTGACGTTTCCGGTTGATATTGTGGTGGTCCCGGCTGACGTTGTTATTGTTTCAGTTGAATGTTTATATGTATCTTAGCAATCTGAAGTACACTACACAAGCTTATAACGATTCCGACAGTAAAACACTGTTCCTGCTTATTTTATCTGGTTCTGGCTGAATAATCAGATAGTGCAAAGTTATATGTCCAATATGCAGTTCTTGCTGGTTCCGTCTGGTATTGCAGAGTTTCACCCGTAAAACATTTTCCGTTCATTGCGACATTTTCACCTCTTTTAGGGTCAAAATAAATTTAAAAAACAGAGAAGAGACGGAAATGCTTTAAACAAAAAAATTTATTTTGCCAAAAATCAGTCAAAATTGACTTAGAAATGGATTTAAAATTCAAATGTGGTATGAAAATGACTGAACTAAGTAAAACAAAAGCATATTATCCAAACACTAGCCGAAATTTGGTTTTCGCTTTTAATTTACCATCAGGAATGGTTTTGCCTATGTCGGTCAATTATGACTTACAATAGTTGGTCTGAACAACTAAATTCTAACCAGTCAAATTTTACCAAATAATGATTAGTATATTTCACCTACCGAAGTAGGTCGGATTTACCTAGACATAATTGACTACGATTTTCGATCAATATTCGGCAAGGATTAGACGCCCAAATGACTGAACATTTGTAATTCATCAGACTGATTTTTGCGTCTTGTCTGATTTTTTAGACAAATGTTTTAGGGGTCAGTGAGACATTGTTATGGTTTCGTTTGGCGTAGTATGCGAAAATCAGGTAGAGCATAGTGACGCGTAATGCATTATGCTACTTGTATATATATGTAGCATGACATTGGTTCCAGCTGAAGAACGCATTGTCCTCGTTGTATAGTGTTCAGATTATTTTCTGACTAACGTTGTTATTCTTTCGGTTGGAACTAACAATAGATCGTGCTCATTGTGCATCGGTTAAAATTGTTCCCATTGATATTATATGATTCCGGCTTCTTTGATTCCGACTGGCTTTATGGTTCCCCTTATGGTAGTATCAAAGTTAATCAATAAAAGTGCACATGTTCCGATGGCATTCACAGATCTGAATAGACATCTCTTGAATTATTTGATTATGGCCTTCGAACAGCCGCTACTCTTTTATAACAAATATCGCAAGTAAAGTGTTTTCTTAAAATCAGCAAAAAATTCACCGATGGTCACGTTAATATTTAATTAAAAAATCATTTTTGTACGTACACCCATCCCTCGAATTACACGGTACTCAATTTACGTAATTTCGCTTTAACAAAATTTAAAACAAAGTTTTAATATTAAAAAGTATCAATATTTCGATGCTCGATGGGTTTTAAACGCTGTCATTTCATTTTTGTATTTTACTGCATAAGACGCACTCAGGAAATGCTAAAATCGAAAAATTAACTTTAGTTGTGTTGTTTTATTCTTATGAACTGAACGCTTGAAAGCAAAATTTCTTTATTTATTTTTCGTTAACCTATCATAATAAATCGTAATCTTGTAATTTATATTAGTAAATTTTACAATACGTAAATTTCTTTTTAATTTTATTAACATACAATTTTTATAGACCTACCTTGTCGACAACAGGAAAGAAAACGATTCTTACTAAACGGCATATAATTTCGTTGGCAACGAAATCGAGGCAGGGATCAACCCTTGTGACAGAAGAGTATGGTTTGAATGAGTAAGCTGTATAAACAATAAAGCGGGTAGAAGATTATATTCGTAAAAGTTTGATACAATAGTGAGTGAAAAATGGTCAACTTATAAACGGGATCATACGAATTTTCCGTATTGGATGGTCCAAAAAATTAAAAAACGGCATAACTTACATAATGTTCAACTAAAAGGTGAAACTGCGTCCAGTGATGAAAAATCAGCCAGCGAATATCTTATATATTATAATTCTTAACTGTTTTGGAAGAAAATATCGAAAAGAACTTATCTATCCAAAACTGAAAGATCTGCCTGCTAAAAAGCTATTTGGAAAAAAAAATTACTATTAGATAATTCACCAAGAGATCCAATAAATTTACAGCATCCAAACGTTAATATTGAGCTATTACCACCCAACACAACATCAATTATCAAACCTCAAGAACAGGGCATAATTTCTACTTTTAAGCCATTTGTATTAGAAGAACTTTAGCCGATTTTACTGTGGAAAATCCAACCATCCAGCATCAACCGAAATGCTCTATTGAAACATCATCGACCTAGCTTATTCTCTCGGGGGAGACGGATTCGAAAATTTTGGTATTCCCAATGTAGATGAATTGTTTGAAAATAAGGAAATGTCGAATGCCGAGGTTCTGGAGTTAGTAGAGTACGTCTGACGACATAGTATAAACTAACGAAGCGAAGAAAACGTAGGCCAATTTAGACCAAAACTAATTGAAGAGAGTCTGCAGCAATTTCAAAGAACAATTAAAAATGCACTCATGCAATATGAAGTTTATAAATAAATGCGAGAAGGCAAACAAATGTTGATAACGGATGTTTCAATGACTTCTAATAAAAAAAATCAATGGTAAATTCTGAAACCGATAATTCCACTATAGCCGATAAAATGAGAACATCCGGTCTAAATAAAACTCGAATCTTGGATGTAAATTAATTAATTTTAATTGTTTTAATTTACGTAACGTATTTTTGAATAAAATCAAATTTAGACTGTTATAGTATTTTTGTCTTCCTTAATAATCCCAATAAGCTTGCTTTGTTTTACTTTAGTTGGAGAGAACACATTTAGGCGTTCCTTAGCTCAATTTACATGGGTCTAAGTGTAGTGGAACCGATTTACCTTTTAATAGATATAAATCCTTTTTCTCATTTTACACGATTTCGAGTTGCGCGATTATCCGTGGAACGTATCTATCGCGTAAATCGACTGATGTGTGTACATCTTAAGGAACTTAAAATAAATTATAACGCGACCTATTTTTTATTTGCCAACTAAACGGTACAGTTGTTAAATCTTTGGCGCTTGGATCGAGCGGTACTGGGTTCCAATCCCGATAAGGGCACGATGGATCTACGTAAATCGGACCTCGATTTGGCAGGCAACTGCGTTAGGTAGGACGTGAAAAGCGAACCGCGAAAGAGTTGGGAGTGCAAAAAATTCAACCCTGCTACATTTTCTTCTATGTATAACTACACTTTTGACAATTCTTTATTTGTGTAGCTACACTTTTTATAAATGATGAAGAAATATAAACTTTTTGAAATTGTGTAGAAATACTGCGAGGTAATCGTATCAAAATAGTTTACAGAAGCTAGTTTCTTTATTCAACTCTATACCTAAGGTACAATAAAAGTTTTACAATTTTTCAAAGTACCATCCAATAAATTTAGATTACAAAATTTCGTTGAAACAAACTTTTCATCAAAAACTAAAATAACTTTCCGTTTTTTTTGTGTGCTTTAAAGCTTTGCATCGTTATTTCATTATTTTTCAGTGTGTTGAAAAAAAATTTACAAAAACCAACTTTTTAAGGATAGTTTTTCGTCCGCCTGAAGAAATCTTTTGCAAGTACGAGTAAAAAGGATTTCTGTATGCGGTGGTTTATTTGTACAACTTTTTTGTGCTTTAGTGTTACTACTTTGTTTATTATTATGTAGCATAAAAGCTTTAGTTTTGTTGAAACGTTAAATTCTAAATTATAATTTTAATTTGTTTTTGTTTAAAATAATACTTTACATTTGTAAGCCCATACACAAATTCAGTTTACACTATATACAGAGCATAATAAATAACTTTTCTCCAGCTTTTCGTATTTTAATTTTCACAACAGACTGGTACAATGCTTTTTCATTTAGAATAATTTTGTGTATATGAATAACTATTATGAATATAAAAGCTTTTGAATTTATTAAACCGCATACATGCCAAAACTTTAAGATTTATCAACAAATGGTACCGCATGTATAAACAGCCAAATCTCATTAATACATTTTCGCTATGCTACAAAACGAACTAAACTATATGATTTGAATTAATTATTGTTTGTACTCTAGACGAATATAAATATTAATAGAACTGTGGGATACATTATGGTTACGACAATAAAATAAATTAAATTATTTGTAGCTCTCTCAAGATAGATAAACTAACTGGAGGAAACCGAAACCATAGACAAATATACTTTGCTTCGAAATGAATATTGATGGACTTTTATTTGGGAATATTAACTTCTTGTCTCCAAGCATTTTTGTATCTGTGCCGAACACAACACTTCCGAGTCTCAAGTATCATCGACACACATCAATTACTTGTTTATAAAATAACACTCAACTTGAACAACGTGTATAAGACAACAACAAAACATCAATAAAACTTAATAGAACTTAACAACGGTATAAACATTTTCTTTTCTCTTTCGCCGGCCCTCATTCTAATTTTCACTTTCATTTCCCATCGCCGCCCTTATTAAATTCGTATTAACAACGCGCCAAAATGTTACGGAGAAAAGCGAATTCTAGATGTACACAAAATTGTTTGAAATTCGATTTAAATATAAAAGCTTTAAATTCCAATTTAGGTCACGGGAGACAATTCCAACTTTTAAAATTTTAATAACAACCATTGGAAAAAAAATCGAATCCTTATTTAATATTCGCTGCCTGCCTCGTACATTTTTTTATACATCTCGGCTGTGTGCTGCTCTTGCTACATCACATCAATAAGTAATCAGAAAAATCAGAATGCCTTCACAGATCAATATTCAATATTTATGTTTTCATTTTGCCGTTTTTTATTGTGTTTAAATAAAATAAAATTTAAAAAAAAAGCTTCGTGATAAAACAATCAAGTTTCATCTCAATCATCCTTTTGTGTATACACAATACGAAAAAAGGAAAAATTGTATCATCATCAATCTTATCATGAAGTGAAAAAAGTTTTTGAATCGACACGAACCCAAAATATAAAAAGTTGTTAAAGACAATAGGGACTAGATTACGTTCATTAGTAGGCGCTTCCCTTACACTATAACGATTTTAAAATTAGTTTTTAGTTCAGGATGTATTTTGTGGAAGCTAATCAAATTAAAACGGTTCTGTGTAATCGACATCCATATCGACTTAATCCTCTTACATCAATAATAATAAAAATCAAAAACTTCGATCAATCATTCGGAATTATCGAAATTGACTTTTCCTTGTACCATATCGAACAAACATATTTTCGTGTTCTTCATTTGCTCGTCCTAATTTGCACGCCCTAGTGATTATGATTAAGCAAATTTATTACGAAGAGGATGAATCGAACAAAAAATACCTAATTAATAAGCTTTTTTCGATGTTTTATGTTGCTTCTTGTATCCCAAAAGCAATAATTATTGTTTTCGTTTTGTCTTAAATCCCAATTTGGATGAATAAATTTGCTGTTTGCTGTGTTGATAAAAGAAAATCAAAATTGAATTATTTATCGATTCGTGCTTTAAGTAGGAACTCGTATCGCAGAGGAGAGAGTGATATTTGATTGCTGCTTTAAGATAGATTTGGACGCCTTGATTTCGTTAGGAGAGGTTTGACCTAATTGATGTCTTACAAATTCATTTTTCAAAATCTTGTATTTGATTTCCTGAAGGAAGTGTGTGTGCGTGTGTACCCCCCTCTTGTCCCATTATTTAATGGGAATGAAATTCATACATTTTCTTGTACACCTTCTTTATGCCTTCAGTCAAAATGTTAGCATTCTACTCCTTCGGTACTTAACGAAGAAGAACTGTGTGCAATCTCACATTCATAAACCAACACTTTTCCAGTTACCATGAATCAGCCTAATTCTCTCAGTGGCCTTATTAAATTAATACTTCCCTTATTTTTCTTCTTAAAGTACCGTACTTTTCGAGGGCTTTACAAAATTTCGTTTTTCTTATACTACTCAAGCTCTCTTATTCACTGTTTTTCTCTCTCTCTCTCTCTCTTCTCTCTGTCTCTCATTTATTATACACAGATACCTGCGACTTGGGAAGTACGTCTCTCAGCATTCATTTTACAGATATTATCATTGATTCAAAAAAAATTCATTTATTCTAGGCAGATATACCCCAACTCCCACTCTGTCCTCACACACGTTAGTTAAACAATCTGACTTTTGCTTAATTTGATTGATTGCCTTGGTACGACCCGCCAATTTCATTCGTAAGGTACAATTGTGATTATGAGTTTTGGGCCGGTGTTTCCGAAGCTCAACAAAGCATCTAAGTTTTCA
Organism: Nephrotoma guestfalica; assembly: GCA_963691935.1. Classification (NCBI taxonomy): domain Eukaryota; kingdom Metazoa; phylum Arthropoda; class Insecta; order Diptera; family Tipulidae; genus Nephrotoma; species Nephrotoma guestfalica. The sequence goes on from OY829915.1 coordinate 247,112,944, forward strand.
GATAGGCCACTGAGTCTGTAATAAACCCTTCCTAATTGTAACCTTTCCAACATTTCATTCAATCGCCCCAATACCACGCTTGCACATACTTTCTAACAGCTCCGGACACTCAAACTCCATACGAAAATTTGGAGAATATCAATATTTTTCGTAACATATTAGTCACTCTAGTATAAGGGCTCTGTAGTGTACGACATACTTTACATTTGATATAAAATAATATTGTAGTATAGGCACACCTTAAATTATGTAAGTTGGGTTAGAAGGGACAGAACAAGACCGTTGGTTCTTGGGTAATGAGTTCGATCGATTGATTGAACAGGATGCAAAGTGGATTGCAATTTTTCGATTACAAGAAAGATTTTTTTAGCGAGGGAAATCGCTGGAAAATGGTTACAACACTTCAAACTATATTTAGGATCAGAACGAGTTACGGATCCGGAGCAAAAATTTGCAAACTACTATTCTATGCTGGGATTGATATTTTCGATATTTATAACAATTTACCTGAGTTGGGTGTTGAAGATACAACAAAAACAATATTCGATGAAAAAGGAGAAGCAAAAACAGTTAACTATGAAATGGCGGGAAAGATATTGGAATTGCCTTTCAAGTTAAAAACAAATGTAGAGTTCGAAATTTTCAATTTTAGAAATGCAAAACAAAACAAGGGTGATCGAGAAAATGAAGTAAAATATCAGTCTAGCAGAGTACGTGACTTTGCATTCCAAAAAAAGCCAAATTTACAACAACTTCTTGAAGAAGCAAGAATTTTCAAAGTTGCTGAACAACAAGGATCAGCAATGCAACATCAGACAAAAGAGGCGAGTGGTGATTACGAAATGGTAAATTACACTAAAGCGAGCAAGAACAACAACCGTCACAATAAACACAATGACCATCAGCAGCACAAACAACAGTATAGACAACAGCAACAACAACAGAAACAACATCAACAACAGCGTAATTATAATCACAATGAGAAGCAACAATCACTAATTAAAAACAGACAATGTTTGTGATCTTGAATGACATTAAACCGGGTTGAAAGGTTGTCCGGGGAGAAACAAAAAGTGTAATAAGTGTTATAGGTTAAATCATTTTTGGAAAATGTGTATGGGTTCAAAACAAAATAGCCAACAACAAGCAAACCATATTGAGGATAAACAAATGGGATCACAAGGCAACCAAACAGGCTCAACATTCAATATTAAAAATAACGGTAAAGCATTGCCTGAGGTAACAATCCAGTTGAATGGATTGCCATTCATACCTTTACGATTGATTCGGGTTCAACAACAACATTAATTAGCTGTGACAAATATAACAGATTTAAAGTTAAACATATTCGCGAGAAACAATTTCGATTGTTGGAAAATTTAAAGGTCGACTTCAGCACAATGATTGAACAATTCTTGCTGACATTTTTGTTGTCAAAGGCGTTAACAGGTCATTGTTGAGTTTCCAAGCATCAATGGAACTGAAAGTGTTACAAATAACATGTGCGATTACAACAGTTGATGAAATTAAGGAACGGATTAAAGTTCAATATCCTGAAATTTTTGGTAAAATAGGAAAACTAAAGAATCGAGAAGTGCATCTAGAAGATGAGCTCAGACGACTAATCCAGTCTGACATAATTGAAAAAGTTGATGCAAAGTTCCGCAAAATTGATTTAAATGATGGATATCATCAGCTGGTTTTGGATAAGTCATCAAGAATTATAACAACATTCTCTACGCATTGTGGCATTTACCGATACAAACGTTTAAATTTTCGTATTAACACGGCATCTGAAGTGTTTCGAAATGAAATTCGACAACTTCTTTGTAGCAATCCGGATGTGATCAACGTCAGTGATGACATTTTGTTATTTGGAAAAACGCAGGAACAGCATGATATAACATTGCATAAGGTATTGTAGCGATTAAGAGAAATCAATATAACAGTCAACGATAAGAAATGTCTCTTTAATCAAAAGGAAATAAAATTCTTCGGATTTATTTTTACGGAAACCGGGTTTAAACCAGATCCAGCAAAGGTTGCATCTTTTAAAAATATGACAACACCAACAAACGCATCGGAGGTAAAAAGTATTCTAGGAATGGTTAATTTCATTTTACTTTTCTTGCCAAACTTAGCAAAACATACCGAGAACTTAAGTCAACTCATTCATCAAAATGTAGACCGAGGAACATAACAAGGAATTTGATAAGCTGAAATCACTAATCAGCAACGCTGAAAGTTTATCATATTACAATTTGAAAAATGAAACACATGTGCATACTGATGCTGGTCCAAAAGGAATATCGGCGATTCTTTCACAAATTGAGAATAATGAACGGAAAATAATTGCGTGTTCAAGCAGAGCGTTAACATCAACAGAACAACGATATAGCCAAATAGCTGTAACACGGGCTGTTGAATATTTTCATGTATATTTGTTTGGTTCCAATTTTCGGTTATACACAGACCACAAAGCATTAATCAGCATTATAAAGAATCCCTTATCAAGAACAACAGCGCGAATCGAAAGATTTATACTTCGCATACAACAATAGTTTGCGTGAGGCGATAAAATTCAACAAATGGTCAAAACTAAAACAATATAAAGCAATCAGCAGTCAGTTCTCAATAGTTCAAAATTGTGTTTTAAAATCAAATTGCATCGTGAATTAATAGAACAATTGAATTGGCACATCAAGGACATTTTGGGCATGGTAAAAACAAAACAGTTATTGCGTACTGTATGGTTTCCTAACATGGATAAAATTATCGAACAAAATATAACGCAGTGTCACATATGTCAAGTGACCACTGATCAGCATACTCGAGCTCCGATTCAAATCACCGAATTGACATCAAATCCATTTGAAAAGCTTCCACTAGATTTTGCGGGTCCTTTAACAAATGATTCACGTTATCCATTTGAAGGAATAATTAATTCAACAAGCATGGCAAATGTCAAACCGATTTTGTTAAAGCTATTTTCAATGTTCGGTATTCCAAATATCATTCAAACAGACAATGGTCCTCTTTTTAACGGGCATGAATTTGGAAAATTTGCAGAACAATATAATTTTATGCATGTAAAAACAACACCGTATTGGCCGGAAGCTAATGGTCAAGCTGAACGTTGTGTGAAACTATAAAAAAGTCGTTGATATCATCATACCTAGAAGATAGTGATCGTCAATTGCAGATGAACATCTTCCTAATGAACTATAGATCAACACCACATGTTTCAACGAATTTTTCGCCATATAAAATATTATAAACAACTTTTTACCTTTAAGCAGCAGTTTGAGTTAAACAAGAAGCAGAAAAACAAGCAATATGCGGATAAGCGCATCGACATTCAAAAGAAGTTATTTTCAAAGTAGACGAAGAGGTGTTATGCAAACAAGGCCGTGTAAATAAACTAACACCACCTTTAGATCCACAACCGTATATTATAACCGATATCAAAGGATCACAAATTACGGCGCATCGTGGTGATAAACGTATTGTTCGAAACTCGTCATTGTTCAGAAGATATTATCGAGGAGAGAAAAGACAGAGTCAACAAACTGATACAGATGAATGAGTGAAGCTCTACAAATATTACAGCAATTTAGATGCAATACAACACAAGGTTTCGGGACAACAACAATCAACCAGAAATGCAACTGAAGCTGAAGCATCGAACATTTTATTTGATGAGCAGTCTAATAGGCAAGATAAATCACAAAATTTTATTCGAGATTTCAGGCTCCATTTCGGTTTACTTACCCTTTCGATCACATTTAAATGCTGTTTGTCAGTCTACTGAAACTTAATCGTCGCACTTATGCATTTACTCGATTATTTGATGTACTGCCCCTGCCAGTTACAAAATCCTTCGCAAATTGCAAAACTACTTTAGATCAGGTGAAAGCTGACGTATTGTTTCTCTTGGGCGCGGCTTTTATTAGTAACGTTTTGCTTGGTCACAATTTCATTTTTATTTTTTGTTTAATTTGTTTTGGTTTAAACTTTTTTGAAATTTTTAAATTTGTTTTGTTTTGTTTTAATTTAATTTTTGGATTAAACTGAATGTTCCGATTTCTTTGTAATAAATAAATAAAGTATCCAGAATGAAAAACGTTGGAGATATTTAGCTCCCTTGTGGAAGGGAGGGCCCAACATTTACCACCCCAAATCCGTACATCCAGTCTTTTAAACTGTTCTTCCTCTCACATAAAATCTGTACTCTGTGAGTATGAGCAACATTCATAAATGTAGTATCTTTCATCTCATTTATCCGGTTCTGTTTCAGTCAGCCCGCGGTTCTGTTTCAGTCAAATCGGATATTTTTACAGTACTAACCGAGTTTCATACTATTCGTTTGAGAACGGTCTTTGTTCTATTCAATCATTTTCCAAACTCATATCCAACGACCCTCTTCGGTTTTATTCGCTCTCTTCGAATTCCTCGAAATCACGATCCACTACAGTCTTTTTCTAACATTAGAAAACGCTTTCTTCGAAAATTTTATATCAAAACCATTCGGACCGATTTTTTTCTAAATAGAGACTTGAATCCCATCTGAGCCTAGACAAATTTTCCCAAATTTAGAACTCATCACAATCAATTCTTAGCACTCGAAACCCTCACGCAAATCGTTCGACCCGAATAAACTGAATGAATTTTCCCAAAATTAGGACTCATCGCATTTAATTTCTAGCACTCAAATTCCACCTCCTCTTTTAATATAGCCGAATTGAAGAAAATGGAATCCGGGCCCCATCAAAGGACCTTCTAAACGGGTTTTCCGATATTCGAATTCACTGGAAATTTTATCAAAATCCTGCGATCCTTTCGGCTAATTAAATAATGGAACCGAGCCTTCATCGAATGACTCCCAAAATAAATTTTTCCGAAATTAGCCACCAGCCCAATTGTTCTTGACACGCCATAACCTCTCACCAATTTTTATGAAACCCGTGGCTAGATGAAAAAAAATTAAAGAAATGCACTCGAACCGCATCGGACAACCTTCTAACGGAATTTACGGGAAATTTGATCAAATCGATACCCGCCAATTCTAAAACCTCCTATCACCAAAAATTAAACAAAGTTTAACATGATTAGATAAATTAGATATATTATATAGATTAGATAGATTAGATAGATTAGATAGATTAGATAGATTAGATAGATTAGATAGATTAGATAGATTTGATAGATTAGATAGATTAGATAGATTAGATAGATTAGATAGATTAGATAGATTAGATAGATTAGATAGATTAGATAGATTAGATAGATTAGATAGATTAGATAGATTAGATAGATTAGATAGATTAGATAGATTAGATAGATTAGATAGATTAGATAGATTAGATAGATTAGATAGATTAGATAGATTAGATAGATTAGATAGATTAGATAGATTAGATAGATTAGATAGATTAGATAGATTAGATAGATTAGATAGATTAGATAGATTAGATAGATTAGATAGATTAGATAGATTAGATAGATTAGATAGATTAGATAGATTAGATAGATTAGATAGATTAGATAGATTAGATAGATTAGATAGATTAGATAGATTAGATAGATTAGATAGATTAGATAGATTAGATAGATTAGATAGATTAGATAGATTAGATAGATTAGATAGATTAGATAGATTATATAGATAAAAACGAACGAATTAATTCAAACATACTTAGACAGGCAAAGACTATTAATTAACGAACACAAACAAATTATATCCGTTAATCTAGATTAGACAAAATAAAACTGATTTAGATTGTGATTTGACGTTCATAACTAAATCTGTTTTATTTTTGCAAAAAACTCGTAATGCAGCATTTTTATTTTTGTCAAAGTTCACCAGAACTTTATTTCAACTAAATGCTCCTCTTACAAATATTAGTTCAAAATAGCGAAAAACTTAACCAGATAACTTTTATTTTTTTTAAGTACTCGTATAAAATAAAACTTTTCTAAACACCCTAAACTGTTTTCCTAAATTAATGGGCGTAAATTCTGATTTTATCAAAATATTACTGAAAGCTTTCGTTTGCAAAATCAAGTTTTACGATTTTTCTTTTATTGAAAAACTTTTATATTTCTTCACAGTATCTGAACATGGTATACAAACGTATAGGTATGTGTAATGTTCCTTCGAAAAGTTTAAATTCGACGAATTTTGCAAACTTCTCAAAGTGATTTTATTTTTTTACAAATCATTTACAAATTATCCAGTGTTTTATGCTTAGACACGTGCACACACTGCTGTTGTGATCTGCGATGTATCCCTGATAAGTTATAGTCCACAAATTTAAACCCACAGCCATACGTGTGGTGTTGGTACTGGATACATATGGGACACTAAAAAAACTTATCACCTCTCTTATATAAGTTATGCAAATAACTTATTACGGTTTAAGTAATTTTCAGGCACCATACTTTTCAAATTATTAGGAAAAAGTTTTTTTCCAATAAATTTAAAAAAGTAGATCAATAGATAAAATAAAGAGTTTTCTTATGCGAAGAAAACTTTTGGGTCTCCTTACCTCGTTTTACCTTCTGTTTGTTCTAAGGTGTGTAGTGCTTCTTATAAAATTGAATTTTCTACAGATACATACATTGATAGTGATATTATCTTTGTGTATGAAAATTAGGTTCAAAGGTGGATTATAGCTAATGAATTTTCAATTTGATACACAATGGGGTGAACTTTTTCTCGAGGTGATAATCTGGTACAGAAACGTTTATGTGCGGTCTAGTACCACCGGTTCGGGGTGAACAGTCTTTCGAATGTAAACACACCGTATGATTGAAATCTAATTAGAAAATAATGAAATTCATATATGAATATTGATATGCTTGCAACACAAAAAATGGTTTTATATTCCACCACAACTCATCAACCACCTAGCATAAATTTTATCTCTCGTGTAAAATAATTTAAAATCAATTTTGGTATAGAATTTTTTATGGTTTATTGTTGTTACCAGCGTCTATATATGTAATACATGTGACATAGACAAATCTATTTTCTATATACTACTTTATATATTTATGCAGTTTTCAATTTCAGTCAACTCTTTCACTATCTCCTCATATAGCAGATATAAAATATAAATGATGAAGCGCTGAATCGAACACTTATAGAGTGGAAACGATTGAATAAAATTTGTTTCCATTTTCCACCTCAATGATTGACGTATTTAGTTGCGGAATTGAATTTTAATGATTTATTAAAGCTCGGGTATTGGAAAATATCGATCTTGCATAAAAAAGTTGTTCTTGTTCCAATTATTTTTTTGTGTTGCAATGTACTTGCTATGCATGTACGTAGGATTAAGAAAATTGTAAGTCAATTTTATTTGCTTTTATAAACTTTTATAAAGTTAAATATAAAATTATATTAAAAGCTTAATAAAGTTCTTAAAACTTAAACTTGCCATTTATTCGTTAGTACTGTAACTTAGCACTCAGCAGTAAAAAAATAGTTTAACAAACTTTGAATTATTTAATAATTTATTTCATAAGGTGTAATATTTTGTAGCTTTTATTTAATATGGCGTCATGTATACAGTTAAAAGTTTCAGTTGGAAAATTTGTGAAGGCTTGTAAAACTTTTAAATTGTTTTACTGGGCTAATTTATAAAAAATCCTTAAATATAATTAGCACAAAAGTGTTGATACATTGGGTATGTGAATATGACTCCGCCCTTTCCCAATAGGTGTCATTACTAGTACTGTTACGTGTACTATAAATGGACTATACCGGTATTCTATAGTACTTGATGTGAGCTATCAAACGCAGTATGCCATACTTATCGTTTGCTTGTGGAAATTTGCGATCAGCATGCTACATCGAATACAACATGCAAAGAATGGTTTCGACGATTTAAAAATGAAAATTTTTGACATTCAAAATAAAAAGCATGGAAAACCACTCAAAAAATTTGAAGAAGCTGAAAAGTTATTGGCTGAATTTTCTTCTCAAACACAATTAGAATTGGCCGTAGCAATAAATGTTGATCAATCAACTGTTGCAAACCATTTACAAACAATTGGAATGGTTCAAAAAGCTAGCAACTGGGTTCCACATGAATTAAAAGAAAGAGACCTCGAACGCCGAAAAACCATTTGTGAAATATTGCTTCAAAGACAACAAATAAAAGATTATTTGCATCGAGTGGGGATGAAAAATGGATTTATTATGATAGCCTGGAGAAGCTGGTCCATCACCACATTGCAATAAGGTTATGCTCTGTATCTGGTGGGATCAGAAAGGTGTGATATTTTATGAACTACTGGAGTTAGGTGAAACTATCAATGGCGAAGTCTACCGACGACAACTATCAGGTTTGAAGCGAGCTATAGAAGAAAATCGACCAGAATGGATGAAGAGACACAACAAATTAATTTTTCATCACGACAATGTAAAACCACATGTTGCAAACGTTGTGAAAAATTATTTAAAAGAACAGGACTGGGAAGTTTTACTCCATCCATTGTATTCACTAGGCATATCTCCAACAGTTCAGTTTTCGCGCAGATTGGCTTGTTGATTGACCAGGATTTCTTCCGTAATCCGCAAATTGCCTGAAAGATGGGAGAAAGTAGTATGTAAATGTGTTTCAATTTAATAAAAAAGGGCGAAGTCGTATTCACATACCCAATATTATTTTCAAATAAATGTTAATTTGTCTGTTTTTTCTACATAACAACATAGATTGCAACAAAGATTAAGGTAGTTTCCAAAAAATGCATCATCCGCCCAACCAAGTTCTATATATGTTGATAGTGAGATGTTCTACACTTGGACATTCTGGGAGGGGATCCTATGCATTGTTGCAGTCTGTTGATGTTCCTGACATATATGTATGTTAGCAGACTTCGATTACCTTAAATCAAAACTGGATGATCTTGATGCAGTTGATTGTCGTATACTGCTTCCTAAATTGTCATTTTCTGAAACGGTTTTCGCGTTGCAGTAGCATCTTTATACCAACAATAGCGGAAGCTATTGCCAATTGCAGTTATTAAGCCTTTAGATAAAATTTATTTGTTAAAGATTTTTTACTTTTTTTATATACGCCTAAATGTTGATAATACAATATATAAACGTACAGTCAAAAGAAATAGTTTGTCTGCGGTATACACCGAAAAAATATTGTTCTTAAGGTACTCAAACGAATGACGCCAACTGTACTAAAATATTGTTTGACAACTGTATATATTCTTATTTTGGTTTATTTCTTAATAAATTTAAAGTCAATATTCGAGTGCCACCATTTAGTCATGGTTCAAACAATTGTGAAATATAAGGTTAGATATTTATTCGATCCGCGCTACATCCACTCAAAAACATAAAATTAAACTCATTGCTGCAAAATGCCTTCAAATTTACCAGCAAAGCTAAATGAAAGAATTGGAGCGATGTGTGTATAGGAACAGAAATGGTCTAGATGTATCTCGAGCGTCGTAAATGACCTAATAAAATGGAATATTTGAAACTGCCATTCGAATGTACGATTTGGCCGAGAGGTATATGCCGACATTACACTATGCATTGTTCGTGTTATCACAATGTGTCCATAATCTACAAGAATGGTTCAAATAGCAAAGGAATTAAATCAGTAAAGTGGCGAAGATTCAATTCAAGTATGTGTACGCACCCTTCACAAATTTGTTATACCAGGTGTACAAGTAGGGAGCGCGCCATCTTTTATGTAGGTATGTAAACATTGAACAACTGTGATATTTGTCAACCGTACAGTTTTAACCATGAATCGCGTCACACCGAAACAATGCGTCGAAATAGTGACGCTGTACATTGAAAATAGTCGTTCAGTTGTGTTAACTCAACGTGCATATCGCCGAAAATATCATGGCCAACAGGCACCGTCTGACAACACTATTCGCCGTTTAGTGTCAAATTTTGTTCAGCACGGGACAGTGAAAGATCGTCAATATGTCGTTCATCAACGATCAAGACGTTCCAATGAACTGGTTGAAGCGGTCAGAAAGGGCGTTGCCCAGAATCCGGCTAAACACGGCGAAACATCCGCTCGAATGGTTGACATTGAACCTGAATTTTGGATGCAAATTTTGATGACTGAAGAAGCTCATTTCACACTCTCTGGTGGCGTTAATAAGCAAAATGTTGGCATTTGGGGAACGAAGAATCCACACGAGATCCTTGAAACGCCATTGCATGACCAAAAAGTGACTGTTTGGGCCGACGTTTGCACCAGAAGCAATATTGGGCCGTATTTTTTCAGAGAAAACGAAACAGTCAATGGATATCGATATCGGTGGATGTTAGCTCATTATATTGGGTGTATACAAATGTATTTCCGACCTTTTTATAGAGGTGTCGTTAGTATCATTGCTTGCATATTATTCAATCGGGTAATACATGTTTTTTTCAAGCTCGAATAATTACTAGTGACATTTGTTCAAAGCGTAAACAACAATTATTTTCATGTAATTGAAAATGTTTTGTTGAAGAAAAGTGCAGCGGCAGTGGTTAAAGCTTTGGCATTTGGATTGGAAGGTACCGTGTTCGAAACCCGATAGGGCAGGATGCAGAGGGAATTTTAATCAACAGATTACGATTTGTGATGAAATGGAACACATCTATAACCCCTGTCGGAGTGCAAAACTCATGGGCCGACCCATCTTCCATGCCAGTATAGGCTGAAGCTATGCAATGTGCAGATGGTGATAAAATCGGGCGTTAAAACCGTACGTCCTCGAATTGGCCGACACTGGCGTAAAAAGTAAGGACGGAAAAACCAAAACGCATAAGAGTTGAGGGAGCCTTGGCCCCAGAACAGGTTGCAGGGATAATAAAAAAAATTAAAAAAATAAAAAGTACAGCGGAAACAAATCGTTTGCTTGTGGAAGTTTACGGTGAACAGGGTCCATCGAGTACAATATGTAAAGAGTGGTTTCAACGATTGAATGCGACCCAAGAAAATGTTAAAATACAGAATTGGAAGAATTGCTTGATGTGGACCCTTGTCAGATCGAAAAACAGTTGGCAGAAGAGTTGAATATTACCCAATAATGTGTTTCGCAACGTATACATGGAATGTGATTGGTTCAGATACTGGAAAATTGGATGCCACACAAATTGAAAGAACGGGATATGGAACGTCGGAAAACGTGTGCGAATTGTTGCTTCAACGACCACAAAGGAACGGGTTTTTGCATCTGATCATCAACTGGGATGATAAGTAGGTCTGTTATGACAATCCAAAGCACAAACCAGCGTGCGGGTTTGGCGTCAAGCCAGGTGAACCAGGGCCGTCGACGCCAGAAGCAAATATCCATGGTTCGAAGGTGATGCTTTGTATTTGGTAGGATAATAAGGGTTTCGTTTATTATCAGCTGCGGAACGAGCGTTTAGCCATTACGGGGCAAGTTTATCAACGCCATCTGATGGCTTTAAAGCAAGCTCTAGCTGCAAAACGACCGGAATGGTACAAAAAGCACGATAAGATTGTTAGGCAGAACTGTTAAATTCTACCCCACCCGCCGTATTCACCAGATATTACTCTTCCCTGATTACCACTTGTTTCGGTAGATGCAATCAGCCCTGGCACAGCAGCACTTCACTTCATATGAAAACGTCAAAAAATGGGTCGATGACTGGATCACCTCGAAACAACCAGACTTCTTCCTTCGGGGAATCCGTTTAGTGCCTAAACGATGGGCGAAGGTTATAGCTTCCGAAGGAGCATACTTTGAATAAAACATTCTTTCATTTTCTACACAAACTAATGTCTTTTATTTCAAGGTTGGAAATACATTTGTACACCAATATATGTCCACAAAAGCGTGAGAAAGGTGTCACGGTTACTGGTTTCAACAAGACGGTGCGGCATGCTACACTGTAAATCAAACAATTCAATTTCTGCAACAAAAATTTCCTGGACGTCTGATGTCAAAAAGTGACGACATTCACTGGCCACCCAGAGCTCCAGACTTGACCCCTCTGGACTTCTATTTGTGGAGTTATATTAAAATCAAAGTATCGCCAGCAAGTGTCAGACCATTGATGAGCTCGTGGCAAACATTCGTGCCGAAATCATCGCTATGCCGCCCGAGATGCTGTATTCAAAAACTTTTCCAAATAAATTACAAAGGACCCAATTGAATAAAAATATCTCTATAGAAATCGGTTGATTTTCTTTTCAAAGTTATTCAATGTTTACTATGTAGTAAACCGCCGACATAAAAAATGGCGCACCCGTTATGAAATGCAGATTTTTTTTTACTAAAAAAGCATGTTAAATTCGGAGGAATGATAATAAAGGCTTTATTCCAAGTAGCAAGAACTTTACAGCTGAGTGATTCCAACGTGTCGCGACCCGGGATTGCCGACACCACAAGTATCATAAAAAAAATTACCAATAAGCACTGGAAATTTTAGCTGAAACAAAATTGATTCGAATGTTTCCGAATTTAGGGGGGGCATGCAGAATTTTAAACACTTTGACAAAGAGATGACTAAAGTATATCCAGATTACTATTTACTAAGCAAAATATATGTCATCCATTGCTTCACTTGTTTAACTTACGTCTTTACACTGCTTCCGTTCCCAAGGTTTGGAAATTATCATTTGTTATACCAATATTTAAATCAATCAGTAGAAGTGACATTACTTGATCTAGAGCGAATTTTTATTCAATTCATATTCAATTAAATTCCTATACAATTTGTATTCAATTCATATTCAATTCATATTCAATTTGTTTTCAATTCATATTCAATTCATATTCAATTCATATTCAACTCATATTGAATTCATATTCAATTCATATTCAATCCATATTCAATTCCTATTTAATTCGTAATCAATTCATATTCAATCCATATTCAATTCATATTCAATTCATATTCAAATCATATTCAATTCATATTCAATTCATATTCAATTCATATTCGATTCATATTCAATTCATATTAAATTCAAATTCAATTCATATTCAATTCATATAAACTTCATATTCAATTCATATTCAATTCATATTCAATTCATATTCAATTCATATTCAATTCATATTCAATTCATATTCAATTCATATTCAATTCATATTCAATTCATATTCAATTCATATTCAATTCATATTCAATTCATATTCAATTCATATTCAATTCATAATCAATTCATATTCAATTCATATTCAATTCAATACATATTCAATTCATATTCAATTCATAATCAATTCATATTCAATTCATATTAAATTCATATTTCATTCATATTCAATTCATATTTCATCCATATTCAAACCATATTCAATTTCTATTTAATTCGTATTCAATTCATATTCAATTCATATTCAATTCATATTCAATTCATATTCAATTCATATTCAATTCATATTCAATTCATATTCAACTCATAATCAATTCATAATCAATTCATATTTAATTCATAATCAATTCATATTCAATACATATTCAATTCATATTTCATTCATATTCAATTCATATTCAATCCATTCCCATTCTTATTCAATTCACATTCAATTCATATTCAATTCATATTAAATTTATATTTCATTCATATTCAATTCATATTTCATTCATATTCAATTCATATTCAATCCATTCCCATTCTTATTCAATTCACATTCAATTCATATTCAATTCATATTAAATTCATATTTCATTCATATTCAATTCATATTTCATTCATATTCAATTCATATTCAAACCATATTCAATTTCTATTTAATTCGTAATCAATTCATATTCAATTCATACTCAATTCATATTCAATTCATATTCAATTCATATTCAATTCATATTCAACTCATAATCAATTCATAATCAATTCATATTCAATTCATAATTAATTCATATTCAATTCATATTCAATTCATATTCAATTCACATTCAATTCATATTCAATTCATATTCAATTCATATTCAATTCATATTCAATCCATTCCCATTCTTATTCAATTCACATTCAATTCATATTCAATTCATATTCAATTCATATTCAATTCATATTCAATTCATATTCAATTCATATTCAATTCATATTCAATTCATATTCAATTCATATTCAATTCATATTCAATTCATATTCAATTCATATTCAATTCATATACAATTCATATTCAATTCATATTCAATTCATATTCAATTCATATTCAATTCATATTCAATTCGTATTCAATTCATATTAAATTCGTATCCAATTCATATTCAACTTGTATTCAATTTTTATGCAACTCGTAATCAATTCATATTCATAATTATTTGGGTTTTTGAGTTCTTTAGTCCCGACACAGTAGCCTTTCTATCTAGAAATTCGCTCGTGAGAGAGTCAACGACCTAGCATCTCTATTTTCCTGCAACAATTTAGTCTTATCTATCACTATATGCAGAGTCCACGCGAACTCCTGTATACTTCTTAGCTAATTGCATTTTTAATTTAAACTGAAAGCCCGAATTTAAAAGCGCTACATTTAATTTATCATTCTCCTCCATATTTATCTTTGATTCATCTTATACTAGACAAGGTTATCGCCATAGGCTTCACTTAACAAAAACGCAATGAGACCGATGATCATTATGGTTAACAAGCAATTAGGGTTGTACAAAAATCATTTTCGTCAAAAGCCAATCGTTCAATCTTAAACGGACAACTGGTTAATCATCGTCTCCGCATGCTCTGTAAAATTGCAAAAACGCCCAAAAAAATTCCTCCCCATCTGTTCCAAATTTTTTGTTTAAAAGAATTTTCAAATTTATTACTTCGTCGGGTATAAATCAAAATTTAGTTATCAACTATTACAAAAATCAGACAAATTACGTTTTGTTATAGACGTTTTAACGGATGCTTGTAATAGAGCTTTCAACGAAAAACAAAATTAAACAATAAACATCATTTTTATAGCAAAATCAATTGGAGTGGAAACATTTGTTATATGTGTAGAAGTCAAACTCACCTGACAAACAAAAACTAAATTCTTTAATAAACTCGTATCTACAAGTCTTGCCTACCTAAGCTTGTTGTTTTATATACCTGAGTAGATACGAGTATGATGAAGGTAAAATATTTCAATTTGAAAGGAGAAAACGCGGCAATAAAAAATTTTGTACAGAGCCAGGTAGATATACACATACGATACGGATCACAAGGAAACAATTTTCTTTATATACCCGACCTTTTTTATTGTTGGGTGGGGTGGGTGTTTTGGCATGGTAAAGGGCGGTTGATGGCTATATTTTGTTCAATTATTATTGTAATTTCATAAAAAATAAAATAAATAATTTTATTTCTTTGTATCCTTTTTGTAGTTTAATTTATTTTGTTTTGTTTATCCTCGGGACACAAAATCGAAACAATGGTTGCTCTCCGCATACGAGTGCATGAGAAGAAAGTGTATATGGATGTGTATGTGGATGAAAAGATGAAAAACCTAACAAGTAAATACACTATGTACCATACAAGTACATAAAAATAATGTACAAACATATTTTATACAGTTCAGTGGATTTCTTACATTTCATACAAGTAAGTACAGAACCTGCCCATGCACGATAAGTCAATAAATTTAAAAATATAAAAGGAGAGTAAAGCTCCGAAACTGTTTTCGAGTTTCGAAATACAGCAAGGAAAATCTTATGTAATTTTTAAAATTTACTACTCTCTGTTTATAGTTATAATTCATTAGTTTTTATATAAATTATTAGATGAAATTTAATACGAAGGAAAATATGATATGAAGAATTCGAAGAAGAATCCGTAAAATGAAAAATATTTAATTTCCTGTTTGTGAAGGTGGAGAGACGGTAAAATTTTTTTTAGATGAAAATTTATGGCATTTTCTCTAAAATGAGGGAATGTATCTACTCATATGTACGTGTAAGTATGTAAATAATTAAAATATGTACAGAGGACGAGTAAATTTATAAACTGTTGCTTCACTGTCGAAATTGAGCTTTTATCACTTTGATCAACATTTGTTTTTTATAGTTTAGCAAGAGTATTGCAAACTGTTGTCAAGATTTGAACAAATTTAAAAACTGGGACTTTATTTGTAACTAGAGCTAAATCAGCCTTATTATACAGGCCGATTTAGCTCCAGGTTACAAAGCTTTATTGGATAGATAATGTGGCCGCCGCAGCTAGCGCGTACATGGTGTAATCTGGAGGTCTAATTTTCGATCACTCTTCGTAGCAATTGCGGCCGTATCTTGCAAATAACCCGCCGAATGTTGTGTTTTTCAATCGTCTCTGGTTTAACGGCGTGGACAAGGGAATGGAGTTAGATTAATGGAGTTAGATCACGCGATTTTGGTGGCCAACTAACAGGATCATGAATCCATTCAACCAAAAGTGAGCTTCATCGCTGAACAAAATTTTGTTTAGAAAATCAACATCAATATCAATTTGTGATTCAGCCCATTGGCCGAATTTTGCAGCGTGTGCGATGGTCAGATGTGTTGAATCCTGCACAAGTTGAATTTTGTAAGTACGTAAGCCAAAATCCTTAGATAAAATATTCCATAAAGTGAAGATTTGGGTCTTCCTCAATGCTACGCTGTACAGTGCCTATCGCTTGTTTGGTACGCACTGTTTGACGTCTTACGGGATGCGTATTCTTCTTTTTTCTTTTGTTTTTACTTTATTTGCTTAAAAATTAGATACAATAATTAATTTGGTTACCAAACACTTAGTGTTTATAATTTTATAATATTTTATATACTACTAAAGAAAGTTTTACGTTAAACAATAAAGAGTACAAATTTTGCAGAAAAAGCAAAAAAGCAAAAAGGCAGGTCCGATTGTTTATTTTGGGTTGTTCTTAAATACATTTTTAGGCATTTCTTAAACATGTTATTACTTTCAATTTCTTTTAGCTCGGTTGTCATAGTGTTGTCACATTCTCAGACCTTTGTACAGCATATTATTGTTTTTTGAGTTAGTTGCAAAAAATTGCAAGGCGAAGTTGAGCAGAGGTCGGTGAAATTTAATTAAACAATAAAAAAGCAAAGCTTTTTATATCATAAATTGATAAACAAAACCTTTGATCTCTGATTTTGTTTACGATTAATACGAAGGGTTGGTTTATCGTAATCGTTTAATCGTTTATAAACGTAATCGTATGTGTGAGTTTCCTCACACTAAACTCATTTTTTTTCCAAAAACAGTAAACTAAAAATTTAAGCTCATAATTGGAAATTCAACCAATCGAATACTCATAAACAAACACAATATCACCATGTTTGTGCATTTCCCTCCACAAAAATTTAATGATTTACAGACGTATTTTAATGAACAATATTAAGTTAAATGAGAAAACGTTTAGTTTTTTAAAACAATTTTCAAATAAATAATCAACCGTTTTGAAAAATAACAATCTAGAAGCTTGTTCAAATTGAAATAAATCGAAAATTTTAAAATAAACAAAATGTTACACCAAAGGTACTAACAGATAACCACGATTTGTTTTTATAAATTATAGCGATATACATATTTTAATACCACCGAAATTCCATGTGTGTAAGTAAGACAAAATGACGTGATCATATTGAAATAAAAACTGTGCGAAATCAGACAGAGAACTCATTAATGTGCTACATTCACCTTTCATCCGCTACTTCTGTTCTACTGTTCGAAAATTGTCGCTGAAATATTTCATATACATACGATTAGTACTGAAGTTTCATCTCTGATTATCTTTCTCTGTGGCATAATCACAACTGATACTTTTGACGTAAAAATACACAACAAAATTTTTAAAATTAAACCTTTAATAGACGATTCTTTACTCGTAACATTTAAGCTATTAAATAGCACAAACGATGCTTATAAAGAGATGGTTGCTATCTTATTATTATTATTTTTATGTTATTATTTTGTTACTATTTTATGTAAGAGATGGAGCGCGTGTCATGGACAAGTCATTTAAATATTTATTTTTTACTAATATTTATTATGTAAAAAATAAAATTATGTAAGTTACTTGTAAAAACGCGTATAAACTACATCGTGTAATTTACGCGCCCAACAGTGGGTATACGGGATTGCAATGGGCCTCTGAAATAGGTGTTGTTCTGGAATGTAGAAATCGTAACCTCCTTAACAAGAAACCGCCAGCAGATTTAGCACTAACCTTGTTCAACGATTGAATATTACCGTATTAAAATTAATAACATAGACAAGTGCGAATTCTCTGCCCCTCTCTGGCAAAAATGAACCATTGTGGCAAACCCCATTAAAACTCATTGGCCGAAAAGCGGTTTGTTGTACTGATAAATTCAAAAATTTCCGGTATCGTAACTCGTAAGCATAGTTACCAGATTCTCAAACAGAAAACACTAGCCGAAACAATATGAATTGAAACCTAACAAGTGTTTGTAGCAACTCAATTATTCGCAAACTAATTGATACTACAATCATTGACACATTCACCATATTGATACGCGACATTCAACCGTGTGACATTCAATTAATAACCGACATTTAATAATCAACTTTCATAATTAACCGCGCACGAGCGCGCAACACTCATGAACTGGCCACATATACTGGCATTGACGGATAAATCATTGAAATTGATTTTTGTACTAAAAATGTCAAAAAATAAAAGATATTTTCTTACATTCTGCCATTCATAAGGTGAATTGTTGCGAAAATGTATAATTGAAATTTTCTAACTGTGTAACAAGTTTGTAATTCATTTGTAAAAAAAATTCTAGTACCATTTTCATTGGATTGAGCTAAAAGTGCTGGTGCAGTATTAGGGCCATCAAATCAACGAAAGTATCCACCATGGACAATTCATATAAGGATTTTCGCATTAACTGTCCCATTATTTTAAATCTATTTGACACCAAGGTTAACTACCAAACAACACAGTGTTCAGATTACGATCTGTGATGAAAATGAACACAACTATGACGCCCTTTCGGAGCGCAGAACCCATGGGCCGACCCATCTTCCATGGCAATACTATATAGTCTTGCATGGAGCTATAGCTATGAAAATCGTACCTATAGCAGTAAAAAATATGAAAAGTTAGCTGCAAGTCTGAACGTAGGACGTTCACCAATGTATCACATTCTGACCAAAGCAGGTTTTGCACTTAACAGACTACAAAAACAAAATTTTGAGGATTAACTGAGACTCAGAAGAAAGCTACGATCGCAAAATCTAAGCTGTTACTCTCTTGGGACGATGCTGACAAAAAAAAATAAGTTTTCAGATGAAACGGTGTTATAATCCGAATGATCGTGTATGGTTAGTGTCGCCGTGCAAAAGTTTCCAAATATTTCAGCTGTGATACTCGTAGTTTGGGAAGCAATTTCAGAAAAGGGGAACTAGCAGCCCTTCTTTTTATTGAAAGGAGTGTTAAAATCAACACAGATTGCAGATACCATTCTCACCAGACGCCTCATATTTTTTTCATATTTGAGTGGGCGGTGGTATATCTTTTCAACATTGATACAATACTGATGCAGGGATGTTGTTTGCTCGCTGGACGATAATGTCTATATGTCAAGAATGACGAGACATAATTTTGTTGTACAGGTAGGACTGTGTTTGTGTCCATTTGCAATACTCTGGATTAGTTGCGAGTAGCGCTACTACGTAAATGGAAGTCGGTAGTGATTTATTTGATTAAACTGGCAGTTTCGATTTTAAACGATTTTTATTTGTGTAATTCACGCACCGTCCTTCTACACAGTCGGTGAGAGTGTTTTCTCGTGACCATGTTTACAGTCGTTATGTGACTGCTTTGAGATTTACGGAGGTTTCGTTTTTGTGACCCTTTTCTTGAATGGAAGCTAGACAATATACCCATCCAACCATTTATTTCTATAGGTTTAGAGGTGTTTTTGCCTAGATTTGCCGTTGAAATATTTGTAATCGCCAATTTTATTATGTCCCGCTGTCCTTCCACAGAATGAGGAAGTAGTTGAATGTCCACGTTTTCCGATATGCTAGCTTCTATGGTAAGTTGGTACGGGTAGCTTGATTGATTAATGTTTCGTTGCTCGCTTTTACGTTGTTGTTTGATGCAATGTGTAGGGAGTCTGGGGAATTATGTTTAAAACGGTTTGGAGGTAGTCGTAAAAAATGTCTTTGACATGTTTTGATTTCATCTGAGTTGCGGCATGTAAGTTCACAGATGAGATGTTGATGTCATTCATCTCCAGTCTAAGTACGCAGAGCTGCTTGTTTATGGATCTAAAATCTGTCTCGAATTGACGTAAACGATTGCTGGTCAAAAAACCTACTCCGAGCTCTAAATCCGTGGCGATTGTGATCTGTTGATGCCAACATGTCAAGTTCAGCCACAGTTTTCAAATATGAAATAAATCATCGGTGTATTTTTTTTGGCTAGCGCAAAAACTTTACTTATTAAATTTTAACTAGCCCGATAACCCAGTTGTTAGTCTCTTTTATATGCATATACCAGTAAAAGTTATTTGATTAGGTTAACTATTTATTCTAGAGCCAGAACCGGAACGTAAGTTAATCCAATTTCCGCGTAGGAAAGCACGTAGAATAAAACAGAACCCAATATTAGGTCACAATTGGTCAGTAATCTCTAGTAATTGGTCAGCGACAGGAATTTTTCAAACCGTTTTAAAAATTGCCTAGGTCATCTAAAAATGTTAACACTCCATTTAAGTAAAAAATTTAAAACACAAGCAATACGATCGATGAAGCTCGAATTGATCAGATAAATCCAATAATTGTCAAACCAGCAAATATATTGAAACAGATTCATTTATAATAATATGCGCGTATGCATGGGTTTGAAAAATGTCACACAGAAAGTTTGTGTCTGAATCTAACGTTAATTTTTAGGTTTTGTACTAAATATAAGTGTTTATTAGATTACAGCGAAATCAAATTTGACCAGCCATAGATACAGATGATTATAGTCCGTTAATACGAATAAAACGGAAGTTGTACGTGCGCATGTTTGTTTAAAAATCGCAAAACTTCTGTTTTCGAATTACACGGTGTAGCATCCTCCCTATAATACAAATTTATTGATGTTCAACTTGGTTATTTGAAGATGTTAGAATTAACTACGCACTTTGGTTTATTGAAATACCCAAATTTGGCAACAAATTTTTTGGAACAATAATAGCGGGGAGGCCACGATTTATTACAATTTAGAGCTTAATCGCATACTTGTCTATCAGATTTATAAAACGATTTAAAAATAATTCGTTGCGCTAACCATTTTTTGGAAATAACTGACCTGTGCTAGCTTGATAGATAGGGACCCTCTCAAAATCTGGTATAGTGTTCGCTCTAGCCAGAATTTAAAATGTTAATTTTCAAATGATACTCGTACATATTGCGCCCAAAACACAGTTTTATGAACTGATTTTGTCATTGAATTGAATTAAGCTCAAAATCAAGGTAATAGTTGACTGGCTTGCACTTGCAGCCTTTGGTTATAAAAAAGCATAGAAACAACTTAACATGATTTTTGTTAGCCAGATCTTGCATTCCAACCAATAACTAAACTTAGAAGCCACCCAATTTTCAGAAATTCCAGAAAAATAAGGACCAATATTTTATTATTATACATACTTGTAATTCTCTTTCTGGTCTACTGACGCAGTTTGGTGCAAATATTTTCGAAACAAATTTAAATCGAAAAATTTAGTTAAACAAAATTGTTATAGTGAAAATAATTTCCCATTTAACTTTGTTTCGAAAATATCTACACCAAACTTAATCCATCATCAGTATTCCACCTTATTCTCAGGGAAAGCCAGAATAATGCCACGGGTCATATGTTTTTTCCAAACAAGCTTTCACCTAGCTCAACGCTTCCCGAATCGTTTCGCTCTTACATTATATTTATTCAATTCATTATTTACCTTTAACCACCAATCAACCGACAAACAGATGCAAGTAAAAAAATTCCTCCCAAAGTGATTTCGATGCAAACTGTTTCATTTCTTTTCCTTTTCAAATATTGCTAACGTTTGATTGCAAAATTATTGTGCTAATCACACTAAGTAGCCGAAAATAAAAATTCCATAAATTATACCTCCCTCCCAAACAAAAACACATCAGAAATCTCCCAAGCAAAATAAAACGAAACTTCTAAATTAAAAAAGGTAAGAAAATCATTTTCATTATTGTTACGAAAGATTTCTTCTTAAAAATAACAAAACAAAATTAAATTAATTAAAAATATAAATTAAAAAGTTTTTTTTTTGTTGTTTGGGGGAAAGTACAGAGGAGGGGTGAAAGGGCATTGGATTAGGGTGTCTTCCTATACTGAAAATTATTCTTGCTTAATTTATCATAATTTTTGATCAGCGCATATACGAGTACATTCGCAAGATGGGAATAAAATCGTCGCAAAATAAAATAGAAGAAAGATGTAAGTGACGTTAAAATATACGTACACAACGGTTTATGTTCAACTTGACAGTCATAAAAACTTCACTAAAATGTATTGTATATAAATGACAAAATGCTTCAAATGGGTAGTTAGATAATATTTTTGTAGCGTCGTGTCTTCCACTTGTGTAGGTTTAATGAATTTTTTGACTGAATGATTCGTCAAAAAAATTTTGGTCGACAACAGCAGGTGTTTCAGGATTACCACGCCGACTGACCTCTCCATAGAACTCAACGATACTAATCTTGATTCTATACATCATGACGTAATTTATGGCATAAAACCGTAAAGAAAATAAATAAATAACAAATAATACGAATCTCGATTTAAAATAATAATATTTTGATATAAATCATCAAAAATGTCAAAGTAAACAAATAAACTAACAAATAAATAAAAAAAACACAATATAAATACTAAACAAACAACACAAATATATTATGTCTATCTCGCTCTCGATATAACTAAATACATTTTAGGTTTTGATCTGATATCAGCAAACAACAAAATATTGGAAATCGAAAACTATTGCAAAGTAGATATTTATCCATCTGTGTTTGGTTCGACGTGATTTTTGTACAATGGAAATTGAAAACGTATAAACGGAAAACTCGGAATCGAATTGATAACAACAACGTCACAAGACTTAGATTTGTTGTAAATTGTATCGATTAGTATCAGTATATAACCGTATATGGGTATTGACAGATAACAGATTTATTATAGCTTAGAGCTAGACGTGTTTAAATGGAGCTTTGATGGGCGATGATATTGTGGGATATTTGTATTGAATAAGATTGTATCGAAAATCATTGGGACTGTTCAAATTAGATCGGAAATAAATGCTTTAGGTGTAATTCCTGACAAAATTGTACGTTATGGAAACGATGAGCTTTCATTCAATGTTTCCGAGTTAAAGACCTGCCGCCTAATTGGTTTAAGTTTTTGTAGATATTACGGAAAACCAAATCAAATATAATATTCAAATTCTAAAAATAAGATCGTTATGTTTTGAGTTTGTATTAAAACTTTATAATCTGTTTATTATCTAAACTAAAAACTAACTCATTTACAATTTATAATCATACCATATTCTATTCAGATTGGTATAAAGAGTCTTTCAATAGGGATGCTAGAAATTTGTTAGGTTCTAGCAGCCATGTTGTTAAAGCAACATCTGTCAAATTTGTTGTGAATTGTTCAGCAAATCAACATAAAAGGTTAAAGCGTTGAACTACGGGTGAAAATTATCTAATTTTATTTTTAAGGTCATTGCTACGTTCGAGAAAGGTTTCGCGTATTACGTGGTTTTTATCTTCGCCACAACCGTCCTACCGAGTAAACTATTCAACGAAACGCAAGGTCTGCTGACAACATTGTGCTGCAAACCTGAGGCAGTAGATGTCTGCGACTTCAATTTGACGAATTTTGCATCGCAACTTGAGTCTGCACCTGTATCAAATCCAACTGATCTTTCAGACGAAACTGGTATTACAATAACCGTCAACAGCGAGTGCTCAAGATCGATGATAATCAACTTCTCGTGGCTGAAATTGGATGGCTGATATGGATACCGATGGCATATGGTTCCAACAGGACGGTGCTACGTGTTGCACAGTGCATGACACGATGGACATTCTGCACGAGCGATTTGAAGTCAAGGTTACCTTGCGAGGCGGCGACCTGAACTGGTCATTCAACTCCGTTAGATTTCTTCCTTCGGGGTTATTTTAAATTCAACCAGATTTTCGCGACAAAGTCATCTAAAATTGAACCTCCAGAATACGTCCCAAGAAGCAACCCCACGGCGAGCATTTGAATCACGTTATATTCCATACGTAATGCCATAAAATATTCTAGCATAAAAAAAATTATTGGATATCTCACCCACAACTTGTTTCATTTACAAACATCTAAAAATTTAGCGTTCTTATTATAACACCTTTTATAAAGTATTATGTGAGCAAATTGAAACTGCTGCTTTTGACCAAATTCAACTTTATTGATAATATTGGATTCGAGAGAGTATTTGAGATTTTCCATTCTGACCCAATACCTTTTGCCATCTTTCTGGCAGTACCATAATTCCAAACTCATAAAACTTCTGATCTTTGCTGCCAAAAAACTGATCCAATGCTTTTTTCACGTCCTCTTAAGAAGAACAGGTTTTGTCGTCTGAAAAATTGTGTAGAGACCGGAACAAGTAATAATCTGAAGGTGCCAGATTTGAGAATATGGTGGGTGTAATAGTACATCCCATCCCAGCTGCAATAGCTTTTGTCGTGTTACAAAACTTGTATGAGGTCTCGTATTATCTTGGTGGAACACTATACCTTTTCTATTGATCAATTCTGGCCTATTCTATTTGAATGAATCATTCAATTTGTCCAGTTGATGACAGTACACAAACAATTTAATTGAAATTCCACCAAACAGACAGCATCGCCTTTTTTGATAAATATCGGCTTTCGAAGTGCCTTGCGTCGGTTCGTCTATTTTACTCCATGATCCCTTGCGATTAACATTGTTATAGACAACCCATTTCCCGTTCCTAGTAATAATTCGCTTCAAAAATGGTACATTTTATTGACATTTGAGAAGCAAATCACAGACGTCAATGTGTGGGAGCAAATTTCTTTCTGTAAGAACATCATTTTGTCTTCATCAGCTTCAACTAGCCTTCCAGAACGTGGTGCAAATTTTGAAAACCAGATACTGACATTCTGTCAATACAACTTCTCCATACATACATCACACAACTGTTTTCTTGTTTGAACAGCATTTTTGCCTTTTCGATAATAAAAAAGTAAAATATGCCGATAATGCTGCTTTCGATTTTTCATATTTAATTAGACACCAAACACAAACTAAGGCAGAATCAAACAAATTTTTTCACAAATAAGCCCTGCTAGTCAGTTGTCACAATATACAATAACAACGCGGCTTAAGCTTGAAGTTGGCTATGAAACATTACATTTTAGTCCTCTGTTGGGAAAAAATGAAATTACTTTCCGAACAACCCAATATGATTGTCACAAGGAATAATTATCGAAACAGTCGCCTTTATTATCTATATGGTCTTTTGTCATTTTTCAGGTAGATGATGAATGCCTTCGCGATAGAAACTTAGTGGTTTCGAAGCAAAACAGTTATTGAGTCAGTGTTGCATATCTTCAACTTTCATGAACTGCTGGTCTTTTAAATATGATGACATCGATCTGAATAAGTAGTAATCAGAGGGAGCCAAGTCTGGAGAATAAAATACGCCGCATGCTGTAAAACTTACCAGCTTACGGAGAAGTTGAGCTTTTGGGTTGATTTTTCTGTATGTGGACAAGTGTTGTCATTCAACAATATCACCTTCCGCCTTTCTTGGCACAAACTCGTAGTAAATGACTCCTTTCCAAACTAATATTGATGGCTGGCCTGGATTCACCCATGGTTTTATGCGTTTAGGATTATCGTACAAAATTCACTAATCCACTAATTCTCGTTCGAAAATACCAAACTATCATCTAAAGCGATATTGTAAAAATTAAGTAATAATGGTGCGTTACTTTATAAGGTGCAAAAAGAAAAATATTGGATATCTTCAAAATGCCATTTCGGTATGCCAGATTATCAGTCAATATTATTGCTTTTTTCAAGACCTTTCAAACGATAAGCCACATGATTGTATTGGAATGAGTCTAATGAGTAAAATGTGGTTGGTTGTACTTTTGGGTACCAAGGTGCTTCAATTAAATTTCTGACATTATTCAAGACCTTTTCAAAGATGTGTGCCACGTATATATTTTAAGCCAAAAGAATAATTTACCAACAGTGCCAAAACGGTTGATTTGTGAAATAAAATAACTAAATGCCACTCTTTATATTAGAATGAGAAAAATGTATCTGTTATCAGCGCCACAACGCTAATTTCGAGTACTAATTTTCTTCAGAAAAATTTCTCACCATCTTCAAGACATTTTCAATGATATGCCACACTTATATAAGAATTTGATAATTAGGTAACAGAGGCAAAACGGCGGATTTGTCAACTAAAGCCCTGATAATAAAATTGTTGCTTTCCAAGACCTTTTCAAACGGTATATCGAACATGCTTATATTGGAATGAGAAAAATGTGATTGCTCCCAGGCGCAATCAACACTTGCGAAGTTAGTCCAGAATTTCATCCCCTGTGCACAACATGCAAACAGGATTGAAATTAAATATAGAGCTAGATTATATGACCCTGTGTTGAATAAAATACTTTGGGTTACTGGCCTCTAGTGAACCTAGCCATGCCAGGCCAAATCCCTTTGGATGTTACTTAAACTCGATACCACACTGACCCAACTAAAGCTAGTTAGTGCAATCGTGTTTTGAATAGAATACATTCTGTAATTGGCCTCCGATATATCTAAACATACCAGGCCAGTTTTTTTGATTTCCTTACAAAACAACTACCCCTTACTTCAAGACGATCCAATGTCGCCTAGAATACATTCAGTCAATAACGTTTTATTGAGCATGTTTTTAGAGCACGGCGAATAGCCCTTCGTTATTTTAGAAAATCGATACTGTATTGACCAAAATCAACCGTTCTAAAGCGGAAATTGTTTTAACATTTGTGACCACCCAGTCGTTGTATATTAAATAGAAATTTTTTAGTTATTACCGAGAATTAACCAGCTGACCCACTTTGCTACGCAGTGCTAAATCAATTCAGTTCCTTTAATTTAAACTTTTATTATTTTTACATAATTTTTAATTTTGATTTTAATATTTAAAATTTGAATGGGCTAGAATAAAATTTCGAGATTGAACGAAATTTCTATATTAAATTATGGGCTGGAAAATTATTGCAGTTTTAGTGTTACCCGATGACATATTTTTATTTTTCTGGGATGAAATTCTCGGCTAACTGAACATATATCGCCACAACACTAGATGTTAGTAATCAGCGCCGAAACAGTGAATTTTTGAACTAAAGTGCTGATTATTAATAAGTTGTAGTTATTTATAGTTTATAGTTGCAAGACCTTTCAAATGATATGCAATATCATTACAAGGAAATGGGGAAAAATTGTAACAGCTTTCAGAGCTCCACCATGATAGTTTTGAGAACTAAGGTGTAACAGCAAAACGTACAACAATATATAAAACCTTTTCAACGCTATACGACAAGTAAAGGGCGTCTCAGCAAGAGCGCCGGATTTAAATTTGCCGCCATTTCCTTAATACAAGTTTTACGGTGATTTTTTTGACAGTTGTCACATACAAGACCACGCGATTTAAGAATATGGAGAAGTATTCAGATCAACAACGTTTAATTATTGTAAAAATACATTACAAAAATGGTGAAAGTTTTGCGAAAACAGTTCGCCAATTACGTCAAATTTTCCAAGTGAGACCAAATTTACGCTGATGGATCAGAAGATTATTGTTTGTCGTCGATCTTGTCGGTCACTCGAAAATATAGCCACAGTAAGGGAATCTGTGGCCGAGAATCCAGGAACTTCCTTTCGGCATCGTTGCCAAGAATTAAACATTTCCAGAAGCACTATGCAACGAATTTTGGTAAAAGATCTGCATTTGCACGCGTACAAGGTTCAATTGGTGCAAGAAATCAAGCCAAGAAACCATGCGCAGCGCCGTGAATTTGCTGATTGGGTGTTGGAACATCATCAAATTAATTCGGAGTTTTCGAAGAAAATCATTTTTTCAAATGAGACACATTTTCAACTCGAAGGATACGTAAATAAGCAAAACTGTCGAGTTTGGGGTGCTAAAATCCTCGTGTGATACTCAAACAACCTATGAATCCACCCCGAGTAACTGTTTGGTGTGCGTTTTGGGCTGGTGGAATAATTGGTCCGTATTTCTTTGAAAATGCGTCTGGAAATGCGCTAACTGTTAATGGAGTGCGGTATTGCGAAAGGTTAACGGAGTTTACCCGAGTGACCCGAATTGGATGTAATTGATGGTTGGACATGTTTTTCCAACAAGACGAAGCCACCTACTAAACAGCACGTGAACACAGCCTGAAACAATTGATCATCTTAAAGAGGAAATACGGCGTGTTATTGGTGAACCACATTTATGCGAAAACGTTATTCAAAATTTCAACAAAAGAATAACCCTGTGCCAGAGGTTTCGTGGTGGCCATTTGCATGATATTGTATTTCACGTTTAATCAGAACTATTTTTCTTTATGTTGAAATACAAATGTTTGCTTAATTCAAAAATGGATGTGTTTTTTTCTTAAATTAAATCCGGCGCTCTTGCCGAGACACCCTTTATGTATTCTATAATAAACGAAAAATTAGATACCAGCGCCAAACGATGGATTTATGAACTAGACGATATACTACATGAGTATATGGGAATAATGTAAAGCAATATCGTGGTATTGCGTTTTTTTCGAGGGGGGGAGGGAGTGATTCCTATGGCAGGTATTCGACCCCTTGAGTTAGAGATCCCAAAGCTTCTAAATTATTCTTGAGTTATCTTGGATATAGACATCCAGATATCTCGACATACATATATTCGTCCGTCCTGAGTCTCTCGGACCGAAGTTAATTCAATTTAGTTAGGTAATTAATATCACATCAGCCGTACATAATTCAATCGATTTGCAAATCTGGATTATCAAAATTATTTTCTTTTTGTTCGAAAGTATAGTTCTATTGCTTTTAACGTTTTTTCTATATTGCTTGTCTTTTTTGTTAACCCTTATATACCTTAGACGTCATTAGAATTTTGTAAATAAATTTACTATCTAATGATGTGACCAGGATGAGCCGATTTATTTGTCTAAATTTCCAACTAACTAAGTTGATGGTTAGTCCTTACGAGTTCAGAAACTAAAATGAGCCTAAAATTAAAACCAAATCGGCAAACTTATTTCAAATTTGTTAATAGTCGATTCGAAATAATTTAGAATTGACGAATTTTCCTTTATCAAGCACATTTTAATTATATATTAGGTGTTGTTTGTTTAGTGCCATCTATGAACTTGCGTAGTGTCTAGTTGGTAATTCATACTTGTGTTTGGTTCGAAAATACCATCCCAAAAAGTAAAATATTATAGTTATATTCAAAAATACCACTACGATATGCCAGATTATCGGTCTATTTATTTCATTGGGTATTGTGCCATCTATGTTATGTTATTACGAACTAACATTAATTTAGTTTAGTCGAAAAAATGTGAGAGGTACACAGCTCTCACATTTTTTTCGACTAAACTAAATTAATGTTAGTTCGTAATAATATAACATAGATGGCACAATACCCAGAAAACAAATGTTGCCTAATATTTATTCTAATTTGCAAACCAAATTGTCATTTGTTCACTTTTGATTTTAGTAATTGACAATTGGTAAACCTTACACTTAATTAGCGAATTAGAATATTAGTATATTGTATTGTGCGCCATCTATTAATGGCTAGCTGGTGCGAATTAACATTAAAATAAATTAGTAATTTAGTTTAAAATAGTTTCATTCAATATGATTTGTAATTTTTAGTTTTTAGTTCGTGCTGTTTAAAAACTCAAGCTTCATAAAAAACCCTTCAACAGCGGGTTATATAAAATTTTCCTCGAAATAATAAATGGAAACTTTTTACTTCTTCTTTCAACAGAAGAAAATATTCAAATCATTTCACCTGCGTGCAATAATTCACATCGTAATTGAAAACCATTAATCTCATCCAACCCACCCACAGCCCAATCCTTTAATACAAAATTTCTAAATCATTGTGTATAAAAAGCTTTACAGCGCTAAAATCCTTTCCCCCAAAACGCAAAACTTGAGCATGTGTAAAGCAGCGTATTATTCCGCTATCGTCCTTCTCCCACTGTGTTTCGTAATATGTAGCGAACTTAATACAAACAATCATAAAAAAATTTTACCATATCATTACCATATAAATACAAGTATCAAGAGAACGAAAAACATTTTTCCAGCACGGCTGAAAATTCCTGGAAAAATCAATCACTATCTTAACCATAACATACAATCAAAATTCGCAAACGCAGACACAAAAACAAATATATATTACGGATAATAAAACGAGATAATCCATCAACAAAGATTTTTCGTGAGATACTCAATGGGGGGGGTTTGATTTAGCTCAATTTATCTGCTCATTTTATTTGGGGTGCGGATACATATTTTCGGGGCTGTCATCATCGTCGTGTAGTAGAATGAAGAATAACAAATTTTTGGCATAAGCTGCGGTGTTTTACTTTTAAGTACCGTCATTTGAAGTATTAATAGCAAAAATAATAATTTTCGGTATTATTACAACGGTTGTTACTAACTATAATAAATTGCTGGGGTTTAAAATGTAAAATTTCCATTTTTCTAGGTTATACCCAAAAACAACATTACGTTTTAATCGCTGGCACGGCACGCGTTGGAAAGATATTCTCGCGCAAGTACCGCGCATTATGGTTGTGTGAAATACGCGAGATAAGAACTGTAGACGACATGGTATACGATCGTATAGTGTATGTGTTTAAGTACGTATGTAAGTGTGTATTTTCAGGAAGTGGAAAATGATACGAAAATTTACATATTTACATTTAAATAATAAATTGTTTTAATTATGAACGTTTATTTTGTGTTAATGTTCCTAAAAACGGAATTAATGTTTTAATTAAGAGATGTATATGATGAAATTCTGCGGGTTGTGAATAGAATTTTTTATTTTTGTTGTGGCGGGCGAATTGATTTTTACGGAATTTTTGTGGTGTCTCGAAATAATCTTTTTCCTTTTCCAGTTAATTAACAGAAAAAATTTATGAAATTCATCATGGGTACGTAAGGTAATCAATCGGGTGGGAATGAATCTGTTTTGAACGAAAACTTAATATTTCTGGTTTGATATGAAGTGGAACTTTTTCCATCGCTTCATTTTGGCTGAGAACAAATAATGTTCCAATTTGGACTGTGATGAAAACTCCAGTTGAACCGATATTAGTACAAGAACATTCAGGTGATAAAATTTGAATTTATCGTAAAAAACCGCCAGTAACCAACCGACCAGAAGTAGTACGAAAGCTTTCCATTGAGGCCCTTATTGAGAAGATATTAAAGCTTAGACATAAAGGCGTATGGCCCAACACACAAGAAAGCAATTAGCATTTCCAAAAATTGAAGTGATGACTCCCTTGAATTTTTTAGTACTAGAAGTGATAACTCAGTTCTGGTGGGTTCATTTATCGAGATTTACCGACTATCTAGTTCCGGCTCCGATTTTCGTTGTTGGGGCAGATAGAGTAACGTACTCCTAGTAGGAAGAATTATTGATCTGTTATTCGATGGCCTTGGGTTCGATTCCTGGCGTTTGTTCCTCTCTCTAAGTTTTCTGTATTTTTAAACCACAGTAGTTACTGCACTTTTGCCCTTAATCTTTGGAAAGAGGTAAGTCTCATTCTGATGTATTTCTCATAATTTCTGGACATCTATTACTTCTTGTCAGATAGTATAGATTACTGGTGCGTTGAAACGACGGCACTGCCTCCTGATGATGGGTTGTCGTCTTTTACAGAGAAACCAAGGATTGCAAAACTCTATGCAGGAGTTCATTGCAGAATTTAGGGAAATAATACTGAAGTTCATTTAGCAAAGTAAGGGTTTTAATATTTATGACGAGGCCAAAGTATACTCTGTATCTGATAGAAATATAATAAAGTACGAATTTGGCCATGCGTTAAATAATAGTGACAGAGAGCTCAGGTTCCGTAGGGTGCCCGTCAACAAGCAAGATATAGTGTTCCCAGGCAGTGTGGACATAACTAAGAACCAGTAACTGACCGAAAATAAATGATGTTCATTTAGCTCAACGTAATTATTATGAGAGTTGCGCACAGATCGTACTAAGTAGTCAAATCCGTGCATTTCCATCCTATGCTAACATTTGGACGTGTGTAACTGGGTAATCAAACCATCATGTAAAGACGCTATATGGACCTGCGGCAGACAGATCATACAGGAAAGACGTAATAACAATAATGCGTCCCAAAATTGTTTGCAAATAACACACAGCTGTTATTCACCACCTTTAATGCCAAAATCGAAGAGTTTGAGTATATCTTGAACTATATAGTGACTTAAACACCTACCAAGGAAAATCTGAATGGGAAAGTAAGACATGAATAGAAGGGAAATAGCCTAAGTTCTTCTTCTAATCAATAAACGTTGTGCTTCTATACTGGTGACACACCTATTTTTCGCAGATATTCGCTCTTATCCTAGTTGATTTTTTTGAAATACAACTGGCACGGGAAGACGGATTTATAAAACAATAACTGAATTACCCTGGCGATGCAACGGAGAAATTAGAAATTTAAAGTTACTAACTACAAATAAGCTCTGAATTTTTCTATTAATCGACTATCGTAAGCGATTGTTTTCCATCCATGTTCACTTGATTCGCCAGCTCTATAGAAGAACACGTTCTGCTGCGATCGTTTTCATGTCGTGTCTAACGCTGTTCACTTGTTTCTCTCTATTCTCTTTTGTTCGCTGAGGCGTTTTTATTTCAATTGAAGACAGTTTTAGGAAAAAATTGTATCGGACCTCTTAGACCCTGGGAGCCAACCATTTCAAAAATATTGTGAGCAACTCATGTGGGTATGAAATCCCTTTGCAAAATTTGAATCCGAATGTATAAATGTCGTGGACACTCATAATTATGGTACTTTTTTGTTCCCCCCGGGGGACTTTTTGACCCCTCGGATTAGAGCATGCCACTAATTTCATATAATTTTTTTCCTAAACTCGTTCCCATAAAAACATTTAAAAAAAATTAAAGTTTAGTAAAAAATTTTATCGGGACCCGTAGACTCCCGCGGTTCAACCTCTTCAAAAATATCGTAAGGTAATCGAGTTGTTCAAGGTTGGTAGGGTAAATGTTCAAAATACTAGAAGTGTTGAAAACGACAAGAAATGATTAAGATTTAAAATTGTTGGGGGAACGACAAATGTGGTAGTACTGCCATTTAGGCTTGCGGTCAACAGACCGCTAAATTTGCACTCAAAGCAGTCATCCGAAAGATACCAGAGCCTTTTGGTAATGTCCTCGATTCGTGCTCAAGATAAAATCAATTTCCCGAGAGCCAAACTATAATATGGCTTCTGAATTGACATTCAACGATTGACACCGTTAACTTTGTTAAATAAATTGCTTGAGATGCGATCACAGGAAGTAGATGGAAGAAAGGTAAAAAGAAATATTGTGCAATTGTTACTTTGGTTGTGGCACAGCTTGCAACACGGCGAGATTGAAGTGCATTCCTGGTAGACTTCGGCGAGGTTTAGTTCCATAACAGGATCCTCATGTATAGATGAGACTATGACACAGTGGCACAGGTCCACTGTATAACATCATCGCATCAGACAGCGAGTGTTTCGGTCTAGATTACCGAAGAAGCGGGTTTGCATATGATATCGCAATCGTAATAGTGGTTAAACACAAGAAAGTAGTAATTCGGTTCCGTAACGAAACCGTTTGCACGATCCATCTGCAGGCAATGGTTATACGATCGGCTGCTCATAAGATGATATTTGTACTAATTACCTGTGAATAAAGAAGAACAGGTAGATTGGACAGATTGGTCTTTAAGTGGCCTACAGATATTGTTGCAAAAAAGCCTCCATAATAAGCAATGTACTGTTTCAAATAATGCCGTAGTCAAGCGGAGTAAGACAAAATCGAAGAGTACTGTTAGCTAATGTTTTTTCATACGGAACTCCAATTTGGGCCGAAAAAGTTATCTGCGCGTTTTGGACGGTTGACACAGACTTTATAATTACAGGTATGCTACTGGTAGGCCTTTTAGTTAAGAAGCGCATAAAATTGTAACTAGAACGCAACAGCGATGCGACGTTACAGAAAGGAAGAAGTTGCCCGAGAGAAAACGAAACGAGTGTCAAATCAGATGAATCCAATTAAACAAAGGATCACCCCAAACAAAGGGTCAATCACTTGATTCTTGAAATTAATGCTTAGACGGAATGAAACATGTAGAAAAACCATCTGCAATTTGTCTTAATTATTGATTATTTCGAGAATATTCACACCACTACACTAATTATTGTCATAACATGCACTGAAGTAGTGGAGGATGTCGAACACGTTTTTTCCAAATGTTCACAGTATACAGGAGCAAGACATGTAATAGAGGAACTATTGGAGAACATCATTCTTCTGAAGATATATTGCAAAGCATGTAGAATTTTGCGAAGCAGGGGAGCAAAGTCGCAAGTGTCTAGCAATTGATTCTCGTACTGTATGTCATTTGATATTAGAAGGAGGTTTCAGTCAGTAAAATTACAGCAGTCTGGACTTGGACTTGGACTTGGACTTGGACTTGAACTTGGATTTGGACTTGGACTTGGACTTGGACTTGGACTTGGACTTGGACTTGCTTGGACTTGGACTTGGACTTGGACTTGGACTTGGACTTGAACTTGGATTTGGACTTGGACTTGGACTTGGACTTGGACTTGGACTTGGACTTGCTTGGACTTGGACTTGGACTTGGACTTGGACTTAGACTTGAACTTGGACTTGGACTTGGACTTGGACTTGGACTTGGACTTGAACTGGAACTTGAACTTGGCCTTAGACTTGGACTTGAACTTGGACTTGGACTTGGACTTGGACTTGAACTTGGACTTGGACTTGGACTTGGACTTGAACTTGGATTTGGACTTGGACTTGGACTTGGACTTGGACTTGGACTTGGACTTGGACTTGGACTTGGACTTGGACTTGGACTTGGACTTGGACTTGGACTTGGACTTGGACTTGGACTTGGACTTGGACTTGGATTTGAACTTGGACTTGTTAAGTTTGTTGAACTTACTGAACTTGTTGAACTTAATAAGCTTTTGAACTTGAACTTGTTGGAATTGAACTTGACCTGTGGGCTTGAAAGCTTTGTTAACTAAGACGCCTTGTAGGGTTACGTCCGGATATTAACTTGTAATTAGACTGAGTGAATGAAGTAAGATAAAAATGTAAGCTATTAGGTTAGACATCATAATCGTGTGCAGATATTTCAATGTTGCAAACAGGTGCACGTGGTACGATTAAACATCCACTAAAAACTGTTTTAGTCTGTCCTGTTTATCAGTATGATATTTTCGAAAATATAATGTTTCCATAATCTCTCAATATGTATACAGTGAAATGTTTTAACATAATTTTCTTCTCGCATCACATTTTTACTGCGCGCACATTTCAATAAATTTTTACAAAACCCCCATATAAATAATTAGGTTAGAAACAAAATTAAAATAATCTACAGAGTTTTTGTTATCAAAAAAAAATTAACATAATTTTATTATGCTGTGTGTGCATTTGATTGGCTGGTTGGTGGATGGAATATTAACCCACAACATCCACAAAAAATAATAATAAAAATATTTGGTTTGTTTTGCGGTTGATTATAATTCAATTTCGCGAACGGCACCATTTGTGTTTTATGTACACAACCGCGCGGCGGGTGAAGTTTAATTTTGTTATTCTCGAATTGTTTATAGGCGATTTATTTAATAATATATGCTTATGATTAGGTGGGTGGTGTACTAAGCACGCCCCGCTCAAACCAAAACAAATCAAAATATAATTAATGTTTTTTTTCTCCAGGTACTAATTATATACGAGAACGTACAAAAGGTGTATTAAATATATTGATACCCGTACAGACACAAATTTTCCAAATAAATAAATCAGATTTATGTAATTTTCAGTGCGCGACCTCCAATTAAATCCATATGCCCACCATATAAAACATGATTAATATGTAATCAATCAAAATATGT
The DNA here is from genome assembly GCA_963691935.1 of Nephrotoma guestfalica. Classification (NCBI taxonomy): domain Eukaryota; kingdom Metazoa; phylum Arthropoda; class Insecta; order Diptera; family Tipulidae; genus Nephrotoma; species Nephrotoma guestfalica. The sequence goes on from OY829915.1 coordinate 247,149,187, forward strand.
TATAATACATAACACTAAATCGACATGACACATAACAATTTCGTTCTGAATTTAACAAATTCTTCTCTTTTATGCATATCTAAGCTCATATTATACTGTGAGTTAGAAAGTTATTTATTTGGGATTGAATTAGATTTTCCATATCGAAAAACACAAATACACACACACACACATACACGTTCAACTACCCCCAAAATATAATAGTAACAAATTTATGTTCAAAGTTTAAAAGTTAATCAATCAATCTTTTAATGGTATATACCCATAAGAAAGCTTTTAATATTTAATAGAGTAGAAAACGAATCTACTCAGTAACAACAAAAACAATTTTGAATCAGAATTATCCTAATTAAATTGTGTTTGTTGTGTGTGTAGCTGTGTGTGTGTGTACGCAATATTGTAATAAAAAGTTCAATTTATTTTATACAACAATTCTGAGTGGAGCTTTTCGTATTCAAATGGAAAAATTAATCAAAACTTAAGTTTAATTATAATATTTCCGGTGTATTGAACGGGAAAACTTTTGTTAAAGTATGGGGCGAGAGGAAAATTTTATTACTTGTAATGATCTTATTTTGTATATAGTCTGTCTTGAGTGACTCGCCGTACCGTATCGCAACATTATCAAAAACTTAAGATTTTTAATAAAGCACCCGTATTAAGTTTAGCACCAAATGTTTTAATGGCAGCGTTTTTGATTTGCGTTTACCAAACGGAAATTATTTGATGGGGAAACTTTGACAGGTAATATTGTAAATTGTCAAAACTAAATTATCAATACGAGAAATTACTCGAAACCAAGGGTAAAGGCAACAATATGTGGCAATTGCTGCCCTCGACCAAGAAAGTTGATATCGCAACATTGGATTGAACTTGCGGTCGTGTCATGGCAAGTGGGAAATTTGATAGAATAGATTTGTCAATCATTGTCATCACCTTCGGAGTTGACTGGCGTCAGTAGCTTTCCATACATTTTTGAAGTCATTTTCAACTCCAATTGATGTTCATGTATGTAGATTATAGTTTCAGCTACCATAAAAACATATACCCAGAGTGCTACCAACATGTATTTGCATTATGATGATTATGATAATTTTAGTATATTTTGAAAGCCTTTTTTTCCTAAAGAAAATTTCACTTTTCTCGTCTCAGAACGTTTAATTATATATTTTTTGTTCTGTTTCATAAATGCTTTGATTTTTTATAAAACTTTCTGCTGAAAATTATTGATTTGCTTAAAAATTTCAAAAAATATCATCAGAAAAAATTACTTTTATAGTGATGTCTCTAGCGGTGAATAGCAAAAACACATTTTTTCTGCTGGAAATTTTCTGCTATCTTATACAGCATGTAAGTTACGTTTGTTTTCACGTCAGCACTCTGTGGACATAAATTGCATATTTGTGTTTTATGACTTTTGGTTTGTTGGTTTTGAGAGTTTGGCGCTAATCTCAATTCTACAACATTGTATCCTATTTGACTCATTGCGATTTTTACGGGTTTTTTCAAGGCCCTGGGAGTGGCAATTCGCTTTTTGATTTTGTCGTCCACCAGCTGCAATGTCAATTTCTTGAGAAATTCTTTTCGTTCTGAAGAAACCGATGAGTCATAGAGATGCTGCTTCCAACATGTTGAAGAAGAGTACGGATGTATGGATTAATTGTTGACCCCGGAACACAGAAATGCGTTTAGTTTCATTCTAACGAGAAAAAATGTATCTGGATTTTCAATAAATTTTTAGTAATTAGGCTGTTATTTACATTTTTTCCGGTCTGGGGTAGTTTTTACCCAAATGTACTGAGTGACGGTTAAAGCCCTTTAGGGAACACAACAATACACCGAAAACGACAATTCACCGAAAAGCAAATCACCGAAATTGCAATTAACTGAAAACGAAAGTTTACCGATTGTCTACACTGAGTCGTAAATTAATATTCTACACGTGTAGATAATGTATGTAGACAAATAATCAATGGCGTTGATATTGTAGAGAAAATGTAGGCAATGCCGAAAATTATTGTGTTTGTTAGCAATCAGAAAATATTTAATTGTTTTTCTTAATGGGACCATTCAAGATGAAGAGCTTCATTCCTCCTCCTTATTTTATAAAGCTTTAGTTTTTAGAAAAATTTTGATTTCAAAACAGTTTATGTTTTATGACGGAGTGTATTCTGTGCGAGACTTTATAAGTCTATAATACTTTCGGTTACTGGCCCCTCCGGTAAACCAAGCCATGCCAGGCCGAATCCCTTTGGATATTATAAAAATCGATATCATACTGACCCAAACCATCATAGCTCTGTTTACAACATGCAAATCGGTTTGAAATTAATAGAAGAGCTACCGATCAAATGGCACAGTGGTTAAAACTTTGCGGTTGGATCGGGAGGTAACGGGTTCGAACCCCGATAGAGGCAGGATGCAAAAGAAAATTTTCATCAACAGATTAACTGTTAACTAGTAACATAAATCGGTTCTCTAGCCGTCGTTGCTGGCCTCCGATGCAGCAAGATATACCAGATTGAAACTCCTTAGGATATTACGGGATCTCGATACCACACTGATCCCAACCCATTATATAGCTCTGCTAACAACATCAAAGTCGGTTTAAAATTAAAACCTGAGGCAGTTAATACAACTCCGTGTCGAACAGGATACTTTCGATTACTGGCCTCTGGTTAACCAAGCCATGCCAGACCGAATCCCTTTGGAGATACCACACTGACCCAACTAAAGCTGGCTAGTGAAACCTTGTTTTGATTAGAATACATTCCGTTACTAGCCTCCGATATATCTGGACATACCAGGCCGTTTTTTTGATTCCTTACAAAACTAGAGCTTTTCAAGACGACCCAGTGTGGAAAGTATGGAATACATTCCGTCAATGGCCTTTTATTGAGCAGGGTTTTAGTACACGACAAATAGCTCTTCGTTATTTTAGAAAACCGATACTGCATTGACTAAAAACGACCGTTATAAATTGGAAATTTTTTTGAAATTTGTGACCACCCAGCCGCTGTTATGTTAAACAGAAAATGTTTAGTTATTACCGAGAATGAACCAACTGACCCACTTTGTTACGCAGTGCTAAATCAACTCAGTTCCTTTAATTTCAACTTTTATGATTTTTAATTTTGTTTTTAATATTTAAAATTTGAATGGGCTAGGAAAAAATTTTGAGATTCATCGAAATTTCGATAGTAAATCCTGGGCACGGATATCATTGCAGTTTTAGTGTTACCCGATGATATTCTTTTATTTATCTGTGATGAAATTATGATCATGTCCGATATACCGCTTGAAAGGGCCTTGAAGAATTTTATTATCAGGGCAGCATCTTAGTACTCAAAATTAACAATGTGGCGCTGATAACAAATACATTTTTTTCTCATTCTAATATAAAAAGTGGCATTTCGTTTTAAAGGATTTGAACTAAACAAAAATTTTGTTATCACCAATTTATTTCACAAATCCACCGTTTTGGCGTTGGTGGTAATTATTTATTTGGTATAAAATATACTGGTGTCGCATATCATTTAAAAAGTCTTAAAGAATGTCACAAATTTAATTGAAGCACCTGAGCACTCAAAACTGCCATTGTGACGCTGGAAACAGTTACATTTTACGCATTCCAATATCCAATCATGTGACATATCGTTTGGAAGGTCTTGCAAAAATCAACAATTTTGTAATCACTCGTTTAGTTGATAAATCCACCGTTTAGGCACTGTTAGCTAATTATGCTTTCTTTATAGAATATATTATTGCAAAGGTCTTGGATAATGTCAAAATTTTAGCTAAAGTTGCTTAGTACTCAAAACTAGCACTATAGAACTGGAGAGAGACACTTTTTTTCTCATTCCAACATAATCATGTAGCAAATCGTTTGAAATGTCTTCAATTTTGTTAAAGAAATTAGTTCAGAAATTCACCGCTTTGGCGCTGTGGCAAATTGTTGTGACGAATTTTTTTATGAATTTTCTCGATTTTTATTTTTCGTAAATTTTCCGATATCTCTCTCAGAAAAGATTTCCTTCTTGTACAAATTTCAAGCAAATCAGAACAGTTTTAATTTTTCGCTCCACTGGGTATCATGAGATGATCATATGTTAAACCTGCCTCTGATTTTCACGATGACGTAAACAAATTTTTTTTACTTCATTTGCTTAAAAATTAGATACAACACTTTTATTTAATTAATTTAATTAATTAAAATACAAATAAATTATAAGCATATGTGGTAACACTTTTGTTGTTCCATAATCCATCGTAGTGAAGTTTGTGGCACTGATGTTGATATTGTATTGTGGATCTGCCTGTGAACTGTCTTCTGTATTTTTTCCCCTTTGGCGCTATACTCCATTAAAGGATTTGATAGCCTCATATGTGATTTCGATGATTAACTTTTATTTCGCTTTGAAACAGCCAGCTCCTAGATCGGCTAGATGGGGCATGCGGAGAGTAGATGTTTCTATTTTAAATCGTTTTTGCGAATTCTTCCTTGCGTTTCATGTGATCACCCAAATTAGTATTAATTATGGCAATGGTTCCTTGTCGCGATGATAATGTTGTTTACGTCTTTTCTCTCTGTGCTACTCACTCCCTTCCCTGGGTTATCCTATACAAAATCTATCATAGTTTTAGCAATTCGTTTTATAAATTCGGGATTTCTTCCAATTTTCCGTTTATCTTTAGTTGACCCAAAAATAGTATGTACTGTGGGCTGCTATCCACTTCTCAAACTTGATAGCCTCGCTTTAATAAATGGAAGATATCGGCTTCCATTAACCGTCGAGAAACGGGAAATAAGACTGGAAACCGTTCGAGTACGCATTGCCCGATCCCGACGAAAACTGCGCACCGATTTAAATTTTAGTGCATTGTATTTTAATGCTAATTATGTTTATCGTGTGAATTCAAGTGTGGTTACTGGAAAAAGTGGATGAGTTATGTGCATATTACAGTGCCCGTAAATTTCAAAATGAAACACCAGGAGTATGCGGCGCGGGTGGAATAGTAAAATTATCAAAACTACATTCACCATCCGAACCTTCACCAACTTTGGTAGGTATCAGGTGACACGGTATAACTCATGTTTCCAAGTGACATCGTTCGGTCAAATGTGGAGCGCGAGAATTACATGTCATTCAAAGTACAAGAATAAATTTATCATCATGCACGAGCACTACTACCACTACCGAGTGCCTCCTTCGATGCTGCTTCGTAAAAACTTTGAAACTTATATCTTGACATTGCCGATATGTATTGTGGGTACAAATAAGTTTTGATAGATTTACAAAAGATGGCGTAACTAGTATTAAATCGGATCGGGCTATCTTGTAACTATATTCATGTTAAAGCGTCATCATTTCCCTCTAAAAATCAGTATGTGTCATTTCTCTGAAGTGTAAACAAGAATTTTTTTGTGCTCTAACCATGTCAACCTTTGTGCCAACAAAACTAAATTTGATGGAAGCGCTGCGTTTTTGTTTTGAAGAAAATTGCAGCTGATGGACATCGGTTGTTGTTTGAAGCATATGGGGAACATGCTCCATCAGAAGCGATTCAAAACCGTCTCAAGACCATGGGTATGGTGCAAAAACAACGAATTGGGTTCCGCATGAACTCAAGCCAAGAGACGTCGAACGCCGTTTTTCCACGTGCGAACAACTGCTCCAAAGACAAAATCGAAAGGGTTATTTTGCATCGAATCGGTACGGGGGACGAAAATTTAAATTGCTGTGACAACCAAAAGCCCAGCAAATCGTGGAGTAAGTCTAGTCATGCATCAACTTCAACCGTAAAACCGAATATTCATTGCAAGAAGCTAATGCCGTGCATCTGGTGAGATCAGCTCGGAGTGATCTACTATGAGCTACTCCAGCCTATAACAAAACCATCACTGGAGAACCTTATCAACAACAAACGCCCACAATATACCAAAAGACATGGCAAAATGATCTTTCAGCAGGACAACGCGTGGCCACATGTTGCAAGAGTCGTCAAGAAAACTTTGGAGGCGCTTCAATGGGATGCCCTACCCACTCGTCATATGCACCAGACATTGCTGCCGACTGAACTGTATGCTGTATGCTGTCTGAAAGGGGTGAAAGTTGTAGCTAACGATGGACAATACTTTGAATAAAATACGTTGTACCAATTTCTCTTCAAGCTTTAGCTTGAAAGTTATAAAAAACTCAAAACTTATTTGCACTCCCAATATATCAAAATCGAAACCGGACGACTCCTCTACATTCGATTAAATCAAACCAAGTTGAATGAATTGGGACAAATGGTTCTGGATACGCACAAGGTGCAATGACGCGTTCGCGCATATGGCCGCCCAGATATTTTTATTACATTCACACGCAATCCCACGTGAGATGAAATCAAAGAACTTCAAAGTCATGATATTTCCACCTGTACGCTCAAATAAAAATTGAATACTTAATGGATTTCATTGTCAAGCATCATGTTTTAGAAGAGACACACATTTGGATGTGTTCCAATGAATGGAAAAAAGAGGAATGGCATTTGCATAGATTTGCTTTTGGTTGATCGATAAAGTCATAAAAGATCAGATTGATCAAGTCATCTTAGCAGAAATACCAGATGTCGAGATTGATTCAGATGTATTTAAAGTCAACAATATTCATTGCTTGAGGCAAGTAAGAGACTTACTTGCCTCATAGATAGTCTCATGTCTCATCAGCAATGACGGATATCCACTCTATATTCGACGATTAACTGAAGATGACAAAAACAATGATGTTAAAGTCTATAATCGTCGGACAGAATGCTTTGTTGGACAGAAACAAAATCTGAAAGAAACTGAAAGTCTATCAGTTCACAGCAAACTTGTATGGCGAGGCGATCGAAACCAATCGATTGAAGGCGTATGTTTGGCAATCGTTAACAAAGCACTGATACAATTGAAAATGGCTTCGCTGAATTGATCTGTAAACGACTTTTTCGATCGTGATTTGCAACGATAAATTCAATTGCGACAATTTCTTTGGATGGTGTCCGAACAGCACTGAAATTACCGTTGAATATTCAAATCAAAACAGCATTGGAAGCGCTTCATTGTACTCTAAAAAATTTGGGCAGATGAATAGTTGTTCGGTGACGCACACCTTTTATTTTCTGGTGATTTTCGACAAATTTTACCAAATAAAACACTTTCAACACCCGATGATGAACTTAATGCATTAAATTGGCTTTTCAGACCAGTATGCATGTACAACTACAACAAGATGCATCCGCTGCATATGCGACTCAAATGTCAGCGGAATGTTGAAAATGGGTGTCTAAATTGTAAGACGAAATGTGGCCTAGGATCACAAGCTTTTGATTCAGGATAAAAAAATAAATAAAAACAGAGACTACAGAGGTCATAAAGCTGTCGGATCGGTTAGTGATATTGGAAAAACAAACGGAGGAATATGACGACGAGACGAAACGAGTAGCGCTACAAGGGAGTGTTGATGTTCCAAGGCGTTTATTGAGAGAGGATCGCATAAATTGGAAATCCCAGGATTCAATACGACATTGAAAATTTAATTATGTCGGCTTACTTAACCTAACTAAAATCGAACCAGCTATTGATATCATATTTTGACCCCGGTTTTCCTAAAACCAGAATTTTTATAAATTAATTCTTAGCCTAACGTGTAAACGAAATTCTGGGTAGGCTAAGTAAAGGCAAACGTCAAATGAGATACATAAGACTACAATTTGCAGGAGAATGGTGCTGCCTATATAATACAGAGATCGTACATCCAAAGAATGTAAAAGGTACTGTGGAGCTAGAACAGCTAAATAAGTAAATACTGGGGAAACTGATATGGTTTTCCCCAGCATCTGCCTTTTTAGCTTAATCTTAAATAATTGCTTGCAATATTTTTATCTTTTATTTTAAACAAATTTCGGGGGGTGTGTGTGCAGTTTTGATGTTATTCTACTTGACCGACCTCAAATTAACGCTCAAGTTGTTTAAATTGAGGGAATAAAATCTGGGTATTTACCACTGTTGGCGGGAGTATTTCAAGGTTTAATCGCAAAAGGCCTCTAATGTTTGCAATGTATTTGGCTGCAAAAATTACAAGGAAAATGAAAAACGGAAGGCTGAATATAAAATTAAGTGCGAAAGGTTAAAACGGAAGCAATAAAATGTCGAATCGGGATCTATTAGCTAGTTTCAACTATATGGTATATTGAGGAAATCCCAAAAGCAGAAGGCGTCTCTGATAAATAGCGAAACTGCGGTTAAACTGTACCAAAGTCTGCGAAATAACATGTTTAGTACATTCAACAGGCGGACGAAAACATACCGAAAGACACCTTCTGGGACTTCAAAACTGATATTAATGTGGCATGAACACAGAATAAACCCAATTTCTGAAAATTTACAGAATTGTGTTACCATAATCTTCTGCTCGCCAGTTTTAATATGCTTCCCCCTAACTAGGCTGGAACACCAACATTTCTATCCAACTCAATTGCTAAGCATTACCCTCCTTATTCAAGATTAATAATAATCATTTTGTTAACCATCCTAAAATACAAATACGCAGTGATGTCCTTTACAAATTTTAATACCGTCGTAGCCTTGCAAATCCTTAATTTGTTATTCAAAATATTCATGACGGGGGTTACGAAACCGAAATGTTTAAAGGTGATGAAACAATCAATTGTATTAAGTTACCTTTCAAACCTTTTTTTGGTTTGTGTCTGTATTATGTAGTGTCTTATCCCCATGTCCTTTCAAGTGAAAAATGAAAATTGTTTTAACATTTTTCTTAGAAAAATATACAAAACCCGAATACTTAGTTATGTGTTTTATATGTAACAGTGTGTGTGTGTGTGTGTCTAACAAAATAGAAACCGGAAACATTAAAGGAAACGGGTTTCCGTTAAAATTTTCATTCTGATACTTTTTTGTGGTCTGCTTTTGATGAAATCTACTTTTAATCAAATTATTATGAAGGGTCTGAGACATTTTCGACGACATAAAAGGGAGACGTTTAAAAGAAAATACAAATAACCTTTTTAAATGAATGTCGTGAAGATTTATATAGATGATAAGACATGTTTTTTGGGTGCTGTGTATTTATAAATTTTTTGGATAACTGTTTTTCATTTTCTTTTAATTTCAGGTAAGTGTTTACAAGATGGACATAATACGATGTTGGATCGATGATAAATCATGTTTATAAGATAAGTCTATATACTTGTTATTCATTTTAAAATTTTATGAAATGTTGACAAAGTTGTGCTTCCCAATTCGATTGTCCTACTGATTGGCACAACTTTTTTAAATTTTTGCAATCTTAAATGACTTTTGAGAATATCGATCAAAAGCGTTTGGGTAAAAATACTAAAGCAATTCCTGTCTCAACATAATAAAGTTTATAACTTAAAATCATTTTAGCGTGAAATGTTAGTCCAGAAAGGACAATTTAGTATCTTAAAGTGAATATAGAGAGACTTAGTTTCGGGCTCTACTTTAATACTTCAATTCGTATGAACAGTAAGAACCATAACTCGCTTCTCTTTTGGAGTGCCGGCTCAAATATCACTAATTTCCTTTAGGCTTTTAAAAGAGGTGTGCAACCCAGGACTAAATGTTGGCAAAACTGTGGCATAAATAACTTATTTAACTTCGAGTTTGGGAGTTCTGCTCCAACGTTCACTAATTTTATTAGCGCTTTTCGGGTAGACAAATTTTGATTATTGGGTGAAAAGTCGGTAAACATATGCCATAATGCACTTCTTAAAATTCGCAATTGGGGTTAGCACCCCCACTCCACACAAATAAGGATATTAAATCTATTTCGACTTAATAAACACATTATTAGTTCCATACCACCCCTATAGCTTGCCTGAGGGTAAATTCACCCCAAAACGATTTTTTATTCCAAAAACGTCAATTTAATAAACTTTAATCATTTTTTTAAACCAGACTGCCACCAGATTTTGAGAAAAATGTAGCTCAAAGTCAGGTGTGTAATAAATTATTTTTGTGTCATGTTACATTTAATTGGCTCCAACCGGTAAAGGTTTCAAATTGGTAATTTAAAGGTCGACATTACACAATTTAATAATTTGTTACACCAGACCGCCACCAAATTAAATAAAAAAGGTGGTAAAATCGAAATTTAAATAGCATATTTAAATCCTTTACGGGTTGGATCCAATTCCGTCTAAGCTAACTCAAACATAATTTATTGCGCACCTGGATAAAGTTGACCTGTCCACCACAATGTCCAAGGAGTAACATTTAACTCTGGTGGTATTCTAGTGTAATAAATTATTAAATGTGGTAAAATCGAACTTTAAATTACATATTTGAAGCCATTACTGTTTTTAGCCAACTCCCCGTTTCCTGACACAAAAATAATTTATTACGCACCTGGGCAAGGTTGACTTGCCCACCACAATGTCCAAGTAGGCCAACTTCCGTTGAAACCATCCAGAGCTTCTTATGTAGCGTAAAATATCTCGCACTCCGTCCGCTAGTTCCAAAGGGCTGTCTATATCGTACCCACCTAAGTATTTATGTTCCCTCGTTTTCCCAGGGATACTAGTGTCTTGGAGCGCCGCAAGTCCAGTTTTGGCCAAACTTGTTTTGCTATCCTGCACGTGAGAGTTTTGGTCCACCTCTCATTTGTCGAGGCGATTGCCTTTTTACTGAGAGCCAATTTGAGCGCTGCTGTAGGTCTCCCCAGACCTGTCATTTCCGGCTGCATCTGGAGTATCGTACCGTACCTAGCAGAGTTTGTCTGCTCTGCAGTTTCCTGTGACGTCCGAATAACCAGGGATCCAGCCTATCTGGATTCTGAAATACTCACTCATCGCATTAAGAGATGATCGGAAATCCAGCGCCACTCGTGACTTCAGACAAACCGCTTCTAGTGACCTGACCGCCGCCTGACTGTCCACATAAATTGCAATATCCCTCACGAATACCACGTTATGCTTCTACCATGTCACGACTTCCTCGATCGCCTCGATGAGAGAAACGAACAGATATATTACACATTCCGGCTCCTACCTTGCCGTTTAGCTTAGAGCCGTCCGTGAAAAATTACACTACCTTGTTTTCCAGTATTGATCCGTTGCTCCAGGATTCCCTCGAAGAACAGATGGTCCAGAAACCTTTATCGAAGAAGCAAACGTTGGTTTAATAAAATCTTGATTCGCCAGTCCTTCCCTTAGCGATCTTACTATTGTCGATTGTCCCACCTGAAGACACTTCCACTGAGAGATAGCCGAGAGTCTCGTAGCCACATTAGCTGCCATCTGCTTACCAAAAAATTCGATTGGAATCAGGTGGAACATAACCCCTAAAATCGCGTGTAGGTGTTGTCCTAAGCGCCCCACTTATACGCATACAGGTCGTCCTTTGCACTTTCTCCATCATCTCCATATATCCTACCTTATCCAGAGATGACCACCACAAACCCACCCCGTACATCAGCATAGCTCTTACCACTGCGATATAGAGCCAGTGTACCAGCTCTGGTTTCAAATCCGATCTCTCACCTATGGCGTTCCTACACGAGTAAATGGCTACATTAGCCTTATTCACCCTTTCCATAATATTAAGCTTCCAGCTGAGCTTACTGTCCAAGAAAATGCCCAAAAATCTCGCACTATCAGCCAAAGCCAGTCTAATACCGTTCATGGTAGGGGCTCTAACTACCGAAATTTTGTATTTCTTAGTAAACAGTACCAACTCCGTCTTTGAAGGGTTGACCCCTAATCCACATTTCGTAACTGAGACCTCTTCCTCCAGTTCCAGCAGAAATCCATTCATCATTACACTCAAAAGAAAGGGGAACATTACACCTTCCTGCAGGGTTCCTCTAACCATCCGTCTTCTAATGGTGGACTCCCTCAGTTCCGAGGTAATAATCCTGCTTACCAGCATCTGGTTTATCAACCTACTTATAGGGTAGTCCACCTTCAAAAATGACAATCATTCCATGATCGCCTTCGTTTTTACATTATTAAAGGCACCCTCATTGTCCAGGAATGCTACTATACAAAACTCTTGCGAGTAAATTGAATTCTCAATCGTGCGTACTAGATCGTGCAAACCGATTTTCTCTTGCAGTATGCTTGCTGCGACATTGCCCAATTTCATGGCTCAATTTTTGTTCGAATAACTACATCTATCAGCCTTTCCAAGGATTTCAACATAAAGGATGATAGAGTTACAGGCCTCAGGTCCTTTGCACAAGCATGCGAGCTCTTTCCCGATTTCGGGATAAAGACCACTTTGACCTCCTTCCCTTTCTTAGGAATAAAGACCAGTTTCAGACATCCCCCGAAGATAACCTCCAGCCAGGGGAACATGACTGCCAAGTTCCTTTGGACCTCTGCTGGTATAATCCGATCCGGGCACGCCGATTTATAAGGCTTAAACCCGTTCAGCGCCCACAGGATTCGTTCCCTGTCCACGATGCCCTCCAAATCTATTGAAGGTGTTCTTCGATGAGCTCCAGGCTCCCACGTGTCGTCAAGGCTTCCCGGAAAATGGGGATTCATGAGAAGCTCCAATGACTTCGCACTTGAAGCTGTCCATGACCCGTCCGTGGTCTAATTAAATAACTAGGACTTGCTGGATTAGTAGATAGAATTTTCCAAAGGCAAGTAGTCTCAGAGACCTCCTCCACTCTACATAAGAAGAGTCTCCAAGACCACTTTGTGCCTTCCTCAACTTTTTTTGTACATTCTTAGGTCCTCCTTATAGGAGTCTCGAACCTCCCTTGTATTCTTGGCTTTATGAAAAGCTGTGTTACAAGAAATCCGATAGGTTCCCAACTCCGTGGTGCACCATGTCAGTTTCTGCCTGCCCCTAGGCTTTATCAGGGGCACGCAGCATTAAATAAAAAATTACATGCCATTTTGACAATATCAACCATGCAATCTAATTCTTCTACTGTCGTCGGAAGTCCAGCGACCTCCAGAGGCAATGATTCCTCCAACACCTCCCCATAAACATTCCAATTTGTCCTTCTGAGATTCCTGAAGGCGTTCTGGATAACAGGTTTAACGTTGAGGTTGTATGTTACATATCGGTGATCAGAGAATGAGTGCTCCCTCACCACTCTCCACCCCTTGATCATGTGAAAAATTGTTTCTGACGCAAAAGTCACAACTAAAACCTTCTATCGATTTTTAACAACAAATGTTGGTTCTAGCCCAATGTTGCAAACTAAAAGGCTAGTATTTAATAAGTAATCCAAAAATAACTCACCCCTCTCGTTAATGTATGTGCTTCCCCAGGTTGTGTGATGCGCGTTTGCACACCTACCCTTCTTTGACCTGCATCCCGGATCGTCCCCCAAGGATATCTGGCGGAACCTCCTTCTCGCGATCCATATAGGCTGAGGCCAGCCATAATTGTTCACAGCCAACCTCAACGCTCACCGCTGTAACATCCCCGCTACAAAATTGAGGAAGAAGAAAAATATTCAAATTGCTTTTCACTAAAATACACGATTCGATCTTCTCCGAGTTACTTGATTAAAATAAGTCATACCCCTTCGTTCTGAGGCCACCGATCCTTTTATTGTTAATCCAAGGTTCTTGGATTAACACCAAGTCCTCATCTGACTTAGTTAGTCTGAGAACGAGAGCTGCGGAAACAGGGGTATGGAACTAACTTATTCAATGTAATTAATTTGTAATCAATTCTGGTTCAAGAACCATCCCGATACAAAAAAAGTTACAATTTTGGCGGTGAAGTTTTAATTGTAAGCTGAACCGACCACTCGTTCCTCGAAAACTGTAACTGTAATAAAATCGGGATTTGTTGTAATAAATGTGTAACAAATTATGGTACAGGTTTCATTGAGGCGGGCTAATTTGGTCGGCGCAGGTTTAGAGTACTTATTTTTTGTTTCTCCTTCTTTTATTTCTTTTGCTTTTTCCTACTATTTGTAACTAAATTTTTTATTTTTACAAATCAGTAGATACTCCTGATGATGATGAGTGATTTTTAAACTTTTTGATTAATTTTTTTTGCGGTTTGACTATTCCGAATACTAAAGCTTTCTCATAAATTTGGAGACCATGCGAAATGTGGTGGCAGCTTCAGTTAGAATGTTACGCAGTGAGCCTTCGCCATGGTACCAGTTCCATCAACAGTCAGCTTACCCAATGCGCTTTATGCATTCTAAAAGATTCTATAATTCCGAATAAGCTTTAGCCAGAACCATAACAAAGTCTATCGGAATCACTTCAGCCAGCTGATATCATATTGAGTCCGTATGTAATGAGCCGCAACCATTCTTATGAACAGACAGAAGTTGCACAAAGTATAGCGTTCACTGTGAATAGGCTGATTAAAATCTGGTTTCAGCTGATTTCAGATGAATCCGGAATGCCTTTTTATGATTCATATTGGCTTTGTTATGCTCCCGGTCGGCAGCATAGATTTTGACAATCTTCCAGAATGCAGAGGTCAGGTTGAATTGAAATTTTCGGATGCAATGTTTTGTTTCCTGCTGAATTCTTGCGGTATTCGCTGACATTTTAATCCTGAATTGTTTCTAAAATTTGAGACAGGTTGCGGTTCCTAAAGACTTTGTAATGGCTCCGACTAATAATTTATATATTGCAAAGCTATTCACAATGCATGGAACTCGCCGTCGTGCAACGTCGGATGTTTCAGCCTCATTAAGATTCGGTTTCCGATCAATTTTATGGTTCTGGTTCGATTGTATTAATTCCTGCTAAAGGTAAGAGAGCTTGAGGCTTGCGATAATTTGTCAGCGACCTAGAGAATGTATCTTGCTTATTGTGTGATGGTTCGGATGAGTATTGCTGGTTCCGGGTGGTATTATAATGGTTCCAACCGTGTGTGTCATGGTTTCGGATGAAAACATGATGCATTAACATTCAAAGCCCCGTGCTCATTGTGTAAAAGTCCGATAGTTCCGGCTGGTATATATCTGATTTTGGATTACTTTTATAGTAACACAACTAAATTTTTGCGATTCACACATAAATGGTGCTAACGGAGCAGCAGAAGTTTTTTATGTGTCAGCTGTTAACGATAACCAGTTGTAATACCAGCACATATCGCAACGCAAAAATATTTTTTTCTAAGAACGAAAATGTCGAGTTTTGTGCCAAACAAACCGTATTTGCGAGAAGCTTTGCTTTTCTGCTTCATCTTGAAAAAAGCAGGATCGAAAACTACCTGCAAAGATTGGTTTAAACGCTTCAGAAGTAGTGATTTTGACATTATGGACAAGAAACGCTCCGGAATACCAAAACCATTTGAACACACCGAATTGCAAGCGTTATTGGATGAAGATGATACGCAAACTCAAGATCAACTTGCGGAGGCATTAAACACGACTCGCCAAGATATTTCCAAACGTTTACATGATATGAAAAAAATTCAAAAGGAGGGAAAATGAGTGCCGCATGAGTTGACCGAGAGATAGACGGAAAACCGAAGAGCTATGTGCGAAATTTTGCTTTCACGGCATAAAAGAAAGAGCTAGAAGGGGATCTTTCTAAGAATTCCAAACGCTAAAAGTCGTACCGTTCACCTGGACCACTGAGCTACTGAAAGAAGGCGAAACTGTCAATGGGCAACGCTACCGACAACAACTCATCAATCTGAATCATGCATTGCTCGAAAAACTGCCAAAATGGAACACGAGACACGAACGAGTGATATTTCAGCACAACAACGCTCCATGCCATCGCACTCCGATCATCCAGGACACCATCAAAACGCGGAGATGGAATCTGCTACCGCACCCGCCTTATTCTCCAGACCTGGCCCGCTCGTTTTATCACTTGTTCCGGTCGATGGCGCATGATTTGGCAGGGCGTAGTTTTTACAAACCACTACAACCGATTAAATTGTGTCTTGTGAATCATAAATTTTGGGGTGCACTCTTTAAAATTGGCTTATATCGTACAGTTACTTAAAAGCTTTTATTTTGTCGTTTGTACATTAAATTTAATACAGTCGTAAGACAAAATTTAAATTCCATATACTTTTGTACTCGACTCGTACAGTACCAAATTCAATTATTTCAGTTGTCGCAGTGTGAGAGCTTTAATTTATTGTTTTTGTTGCAAAAAGTTTTCGAACCGAAAATGTTACCAAAAAAAAAAGTTTCAAGAAATGAGATAAAATATTTTCCGTACTGTTGTTATCTTCTGTTGTCGAGTTTTGGTTTCTATTTTTTCGATCGATAAACTAATTGGCCTAAGTGTGTGTGTGAACTAATTTTTCATTTTGGATTCGATCGAGTAAAAATTGTGTCCAAAAATTATTTCATCTACGCCTTTTTGGAGTACTCAATTTTATGTGTTGTGCACTCATACGTGGTTTTGACAGCCATGACATGAATTACATAATACGAGCGCTCATGTTTTGGAAAATAACTGTGAATGTATAAATCAATTATTACCAAGACACAACTTATAAATTAAATTAAATGTTTTACACGACTTTAAATGATAATAACTTTTGAAAGCACAACTTTTTTTTATATTTTTGCTTCCTGTAGGAATAAACTGTGGAAAATTTATTTATTTCTCTCTACGAGTACGTACACATCTTAGTTTCATTCTGCTAAAATAAATGTTAGTTTAAAATGTATGACGTTTTAATTAAAACAAAACACAAAACTTTTATAGTTTTGAGTTTTGATATAACACTAAAGCTTTCTTCTGGATTCGGTTTTAAACAAAACAAAAAAAAATTTCGTTTACTCATCACAATCGTTCAAAATAAAGTTCTTTGATACTGGCAGAACTATTTAAAACTTGAATTGATGTTTTTTGATCAGATGGCAAACCATGTGTTCATGTACCGAGTTAAAATTGGTTTTGGTTTCGTTGAGTTACAGTTATGTTACATTTGATTTCGATAGTTTACCCATTTTTATGGTTAATTTTTAAAAAAATTACTCTAAATCTCTATTTTAATAGTTTGCAATGAGCAGAATTCTAAAATACTGACAGAAAACGTTAACAGATAGAACCTAACCCAACCGAACTAGTTTCGTTCAGTTAAAACGAACTTAACGAAACACAACCTTAATCTGCGTTTTCATGCACATAAATCAGAGTTAACCTAGGTTAACTCTGTCATGGAAACATGGTTTATGTGATTCTTCCCAAACGGATTGTTGTAAAAGTTTAACAAAAGTTTGTGGGGGTGTTTTATTATTCCTTCATGAAGCGGAGTGAAGTTTATGGCAAAATAAGAAATTACACTGCGTCCTGTAAGTACTTAGAATTGAACAAACACTCAAAAATTAAATTTCATAATTACATTTGAAAGTTTTTAAAGACAAACATTTCAAGATCTTAAAATAGAAAACATTTTATTTTTGGTAATAGTTTTGAGTGGATTTTATAAAATGAAACTTTTTTAAATAAAACACACTACAAATCGCACAAAGGGAATCCACTCAAAAATTCTTAAACATTTGAAATTATTTAACTCGGCCTCTACGGATCGCAAAAAGGTCAGTCAAGTGGTTTTAAAATAGTATTTGTTGCTAATTCAATAGCGCTTCGATCGCATCTGTGTGTTTTGTTTTAAAAAATTTAATTTTATAAAATTCACTCAAAACTATTACCAAAAATAAAATGCTTTCTATTTTTTAATAGTGTTGAAATTTTTGTGTTTAGTTAAAAATTTTCAAATATGAAACTTAAATTTTTGAGTATTTTTTCAATTGTAAGTACTTATGGGCAACAGTGTATATTTTGTTATTTTACTCCGATCTGAACATGGTGTCTTGAATTTGGAAAAATTAAAGACGTTCCATTGCAATTTTTATCTTCAATTATCACCAATGTGACCAGTTGTCATGTTGTCAATCACTGTTCTTGAATCTCTATGTTCTGGGAAATGGGCATCCAATGAAAGTTCTAGAGATTCCTGATTAATAGCAGTTAGTTATTAGCAATCGAAAAGCTTTCTGAACCCTCACAGAAAGATTTCCATTTATTTCATTGATTCCATTGATTTCCCTCACCACAGAAAAATTTCCAAGCACACTCATCTGTTTCCTAAGACTATTCAAAGAATGACATAGTTTAGGGTTTCGCTTTTACTTCTTTTTACGTAGTAAAGGTACTCATCCTTAACTATTTGTAGTACCACCAGTACAAAATTAAATTCTTTATTTTGTACATAATGAGGGCATCACTGTACTGCCCTTTTCCTTGCGATGGCGTTGGGGTAGTTGAACTTTCCGCTCGGTCGATTCGTTGCTGGCGAAGGTTGTGGCAACTGTTGATTGTTACTCGTTTGCTGACTCCTTATTTGTGGACTATCATTTATATCTTTAGTCGGTCAACAGACGCATTATCGATACAGTGGTTCATTTTGATTGTATTGTATGCCGAAATTTTCGGCGTACTTTTAAGTATCAGGAAGGGTTCTTCATACGGTGGCGATACAAATGGTCTGATCGCGGTTGTGCGAACAAAGACGTGGCTACAGATATATAGATCCTTACTGGTAGAAGAGGTCGGTTTGATGTGGAATGATGTATTGGTCGGACTTAGATTTGCCATTGATTTGCGTAAGTTAACTAATACTTCGTTTTGATTCTCGTTTGATTTTTGTATGTAAGCCGCCTTTCTATTAGCCCGCTTGATTGATTGGATTGGATGGTAATACGTTGTTCGAATCCGATATTCTTCAATGACATTATAAAGTTCTCGCATCAGGAAGGATTCAGATTATCTACCCTGGTCAGGTGTGATATATCCTGGGCATACAAAACGTATGATCCAAAAGTCCACGTGTGACTGATCCTGCAGACATATCGCTTAATGGAATCGCTTCTGGCCAGCGAGTAAAACGATAGCCATATTATAATGGTGATGGCCCAATGAGATCTATGTTGATGTGGGTAAATTGCCGATCTGGCAGTTTGTATTTGTTGTTCGATGTTTTCATATGACGGGGTACCTTGAAGCGTTTGCATTGTACATAACTTCGCACGAAATTTGGAACATATTTTCGTGCGTTTGGGGCCACACTTATCGTTCGGTTACAAGTATAATAGTAGCTGTTATACCTGGATGCGTAAGCTATTAGTCGATGCTATCACCTGTTGACGGAATTTCCGTGTTATATACGGTTGAGTTTTCGGAGTCGATGTATCGCACCAGATCATCTTGTTAAAACCTGAGATAGAGTTTTATTTTTTAAATTAGAGAAGTGGAATGACCTTGACGGATTTTGGTGAATTCATGCCCATTTCTTATTTCATTCGCAATCAAATGTCTCGATTTGTTGGATCTTTGATAGAAGGTCCGCTTTCATATTCTCTTTCCCGTGGATATGTCGAATATCGCTTGTAAAATGGCTCACAAAGTCCAAATGACGGATCTGTTTAGGCGTAGCTTTGTCAAATTCCTGTTGATACGCGAAATTCGGCTTACTCTTCTTTCCAACACGTATCGAAAACGTTTAACTCTTAAATGCATTGCCAAAAGTTTTCGATCATACGTATCGTTTTTATGTTGGGTATCGGTCAACTTCTTTGAAAAATATTCTAACGGTCTGAAATTTCAATTGACGTTTTGATGCAATGCTGCTCCTACAGCAAAGTTCGATGCATCTGCGTTTCTTCTGAGAAAAGCAAGAAATGTGGCTGATGCAAGTTGATTTCGAAGACCTCGTTTGCTTCATCAGTCCAGCTCAGTGATGTTTTGTCATTTTTAACATTCCCTTTTATCATCGAATGAAGTGCGATTTAGGCATCTAATGCATTCGGTATAAATTTCCGATAATAATTTATCATCGCCAAGAAGGTGTTTAGTTCCTAAAACAGGGTTAGAAAAGTTTTAATAGCCTCTACCTTGCTGGGAAGAGGGGCAATACCAATCTTCTGCCGAAATTTCACACTTAGTCACATTTATAGCCAGTTTATATTTCCGAAGGCGCTCGAATACTAATCGTAAGTCTCTTTCGTGCTCGGCAGAGTTTTCTGATGTGATTTAAATATCATACAAATACGGAAAACGAATTTAAGATCTCTTAATGCTTCATGTATTAACCGTTGGAAAGTTTGGGGAGCATTGCGCAACCCAAATGTCATAAACATAAACTCGTACAAACCAAATGGACTAGTGATGGCTGTTTTTGGAATGTCGTTCGGATGAATTCGAACCTGATGGAATACCTTTTGTAAATCTAGTTGGCTGAATATTAAATATTTTTTCGCGAAGAATACTCGTGCAATCGTATGGTATTGGGTACCTATCAGGCACCGTTTGGTTATTTAAGTCGCGGTAGTCTCCGCATGGACGCCATGTTCCACCGGATTTCCCTAACACGTGTAATATTAATTTAATTAGCCGGTCGAAATTGCGTATAAAACCTCTTACTCGAAATGTCGTCGTAAACTTAGATTTAGTTTAATTCGTTTTTTGACATAAACGTTTATCATCGTTCCATTTACTGCAAGAGTTTATACTCGATTGGATTCTCTTTTACTTGCCCTTGATGCTTCCACGAATAAATCTGCACCCGTATCGATGAGGACCTTAGTAGCCGATTTTTTCTCCACTATAGACAGACGGTATTAGTTGACACGAGAATTTGAAGTTTCGGCTAAACTTGTGCCAACAGTCGACTCGGTTCATTCAGACAGATTGCTTCTCATCGTAGCTTGTTTCTAAGGGCTACGGCATTTAAATGATTTTTGGCCGAATTGTTCATGATCAAACATTTGTCAGCATGGCCGCTAGATGTAACATGCGAGGTCATTCCGTTCTAGGCCATACTTCGAGTCATAATTTTTGAAGGCTCATCAATTGTAGCGATTTTTGGTCCATTTCGTTATCGGGCTCGATTGAATTTATAGTACGCATTTGTATAACATTGAGCCCATAATCTCTTAAAGGCTGAGTCACTTACTGAATTCACTTACTGAATTGAACATCAATATTAAGAAAACTTTATTTATGTGAACGTCCCAATGAGTTTTGACCGAAACAGGTCCACCAGAATTGGCGGCTTCCATAAAAGCTTTTTCGATTTTTACAAATATTTTGGAAAGTATAAAATAAATATTTACTTTATAACGGGTTATCCAATTCGAGGTTGATAAAGTAGAAATCTGTATACCGACATCTGTCAAAGATAAACGTCAAGTACGCTGTCATTTATTTAGTTGACAGTCTGCCATTTAAGAATATGGAGCATTTAACAATCGACCAACGCGTTAAAATTATTAAATCTTATTATAAAAATAGTGATTCTGCCGTATCCACATTTCGCGCTTTACGAGCAGATTATGGTCGTCATAATCGTCCTACAAAGCAAACCATATTGAATACAGTGAATAAATTTGAACAAACTGGATCTGTTACTGATATTGTAAGGTCTGTGCATCATCGAAACATTCGCAATGCTGAAAATATCGCTTCTGTAGCTGAAAGTGTGGAAGAAGATCCAAATTTGTCAATTCCTCGTCGAGCTCAACATTTAGGCCTATCTTATGGCTCATTATGGCGCATTTTGCATCTGGATTTGCATCTTCATCCGTATAAAGTCCATTTGACACAAGAGCTAAAGCCTGCTGACCATGGACAACGAAGAACATACGCAAATTGGGTGTTGGAAAAACAGGCCGTCGATGCTGATTTTTCGAACAAAATTTTCTTCAGTGATGAAGCTCATTTTTCGCTTGGTGGATACGTTAATAAGCAAAACTGTAGAATTTGGGGCTCAGAAAATCCACAATTGATTGTAGAGAAGCCATTACACCCGGAAAAAGTCACTGTTTGGTGCGCATTGTGGTCTGGTGGTGTGATTGGGCCGTATTTTTTTGAGAACAACCATGGACGAACCGTTACCGTCAATTCTGAGCGCTATGGCCGCATGTTAACCGATTATTTTTTTACGAAAATCGAAGATTATGATCTTGACGATATGTGGTTCCAGCAGGATGGAGCAACCAGTCACGTAACACGAGCAAATCGAGATCTTTTGCAAGAGAAATTTCCTGGACGTTTGATTTCGCGATTGGCTGATGTCAATTGGCCTCCAAGATCCTGTGATTTAACGCCTTTGGATTTCTTTTTGTGGGGCTACGCGAAAGATCGTGTTTACGCAAACAATCCTCAAACTCTTGACGAATTGAAAACTAATATTCGTAAGGTAATGGCCGAGATACCGCCCGAAATGTGCCGAAAAGTCATTGAAAATTACCGCAAAAGAATCAAGGCCTGTAAGAAGTCCCGTGGAGGACATTTGAATGATATCTTGTTTAACTAAAAATGGCAAGGATCAATCTGTAAAATGAAATAAAAATTACAATACATTCCGAATATTTTGTGTGTTATTTTTAAGTTTACTTTATCAAGCTTGAATTGGATAACCTTGTATAACCCAGGCGGATTGACTATTCGACGATACTCTCGATATTTGGTGGAAATTTGTGTACCAGAAGTAGCAGCTTCCGTGGGAGCTTTCTCAAATTTTATTGCAGTGATGTTGAAAAGTTTAGCATTTAAGAAAACGACAAAGAATAAATGATGCAAATAAATTTAAAGATTTAATTTTCAACAAGGGTTGACCTAGTTAATTTTCTGAGATTTAAGCAGGAATAATGTTTTTGATTATACGCAAGACAGGGTCCCATCCATATTTTTTATTAAAAATTTAAGTTACAAAATAAAATAGTCAAATTTTTACTGGGGTTTTACAGCTTATTACCGGAAGTTTTACGACACTTTTATTTGATATTAAATCGAGTGATGGCGATTTTGAAGAAGAAAATCCATTTAAAACTGAGTAGTTACTGCCTGGTAGTCAACAACTTTCAAGAAACCCTTGATTGACACGATTTAGATCAAAGCTGCTTGCCATAAATATATCCTGAAATTTCTTCTTGTTATTGAAGAGATTTTGTTAAATGAATCTGAGAGGGCAATGATGAACGATGTTCATAACATTAAGCTTTATTTGGCATTAAAACTTAAATTATTCCTGATAATCGACTTTTTGTCTGTTTGTTTCTATAAAATGCTGGTACTTACTGTTAACTCGGTGTGCATCCTTGATTCGAGATTAGAATCAAAAATGACATTACGGATATAGTTTATGTAAAATTATTCTAATAACATAATCTAATATTCTTGTTATTCAACCATTAATTTGAAGCTTTACGAAGCTTGAACAGAATTAGTCTCGCCCTCGATTTTCTTCCTCATCCTCTCGTGTGCTTTTTTCTCGTCAAATTTTTTTATGATTCTGCATAATTTCACATTCTATTAAGTTTCATGGTTTTTATTAGTGGCACGTGATCTGGGATTTATCTGTGGCGTGTGTGCGTGTTAGGAGAGCATGATGATTTTTTTTTTCAATAATGCCGCATACAAAAAGGAGATTTAATCGTTTCCGTTGTATTCACGATGATAAATTAATGCGACATTTTTATTTAGTTAGGATAAGTTAGGATACATAAATATTGCTAACTGTCGCTATATAAGAAGATACCTCTTTAGTTTTAAATTTTATACCAAATACAAATTATTATTTTTGTAAAATAAAATTTCCGGTAAGCAGGTTGCCCGAAGAAAAAAAATAAACTACATGCATTTTCACCTTTTTCACACAACCAGAACAAATATGTTTATTGAAAATGGTATATATTCCGATTACTTCATTTTAACTTTAATTTGCATCCGGTTATTACTTTCAACTATAATAAATACACTACTCGTTCGTATAAAAATTTATTAGCCTTCCTTAAAGTAGATTTATTTGCCTGCCTCACATACAAACAATTTCTTATCTTGATGCATATAATTTTCATACCTAAATTATTATACGGAAGAAAACTTAAAATGAAAGCACAGCTTAAGCACAAAAAAATATTTATTTACTTTTTAAATTTTATGTAATTTTTAGGTTTTTTAACGAGCACAAAAAAAACTTTAATATTTGATGTATGAAATTTCGTTTCCACCTTTACATTTTTTTATGGGTTATGCACGCTGCAGAAAAATTAGTTGTAATTGAATGTGGAAATAATTTAATCGGGTTACAAAAAAATGAGAAGGTTGGTTTTATGATAAATTTTTTAATTTAATCATGATTTTATGATCTACTCTACAAAGTATTTAACGTCTTTAAAAACTGTTGCCACTGTATCTTGAGAAATTCAGCGTGTTGAACGAAAATCAAAAGGATGGTTTCCAAAAATTTGAAGTTCCGTCCAATTGTCTGTAGAAACTAAAAGATTGTGGTCTCTCTCTACAAGCCCAAGCGATTCCACTGAGCGGAATGAAACTTCAGACTTAAGCTTTGCAGGCAAATTTGGAGGTTCCAGTTATTTTTGGTTAACATCGGCCAACAAGAAGTTGCAGCTTCATAGGACGTTTCTCGTTTTTTACAACCATGTTACTATAACATTCGCCTTCTTAGTAAAAAATAAAACTACGTAACGTAAATTTTTTTCAAATTGTTGATGGTGCAAAAGTTACTCCACTTTTAGTGTTTTTTTAGTGAAATCGCATGCGCATCAAATTAATTTAAATAAAACCAAGAGTTCTTTGTTTAACTTTCCTTTTTTCTTCTGTCAAATAAAACCAATGGTTTTGTATAGTCTTTTTGCTCCCCAAAATTTGTTGTTGATGTTTAAGTGACGCCAGCGAGGAAACAATGTACTACAGAAAGTTGACCTCTTTATCAGAAAAAAATTTCGAGTTCGAAAATAGATTCTTTAACAGAAATAAAACGTGTTTGAAGTGTCCATCATTTGCCAAAATACATAATCGGCAGGCATGGCCGCATAAAATTTTGCTTAATCCGTCGAAACGCACGTTCGTTATCTTTAATAATATTTGACTTCTACTATTTGAGCTCTTCATATAATAACCTCACAGAAAAACGTCTAAAAGATGTAGATCAGGAGATCGCGGTAGTCATGCAATGGACCCTTTCCTTCCAATCTAGCGGCTTCAATAATTTACATTGAGTTGTCTCACTACCAGTGCATAGTAAGGAGGAGCTCCATTATGCTGCAGCCGCATATTTCCACGTGTTTAGGAGGAGTCATCAAGTGGTTCACCTAAGTCGTTTTGTAGAAAACTTAGATAGACTTACCCGTTGATCCGACGTGGTATAGTTCAAATGGATAAATCAATTTTCCATCGACTATTCCTGCCCACATGTTCACTTCAAATCGGTGTTAAAACCGACTACGCCGCACCACTTTTGAATTTACTCGGGTCCAACAATGCAAATTATGGATATCGAATATCCCCCTCCCATTTAAAACATGTTCCATCACATCAAATTGCGATCTTTCTTGGCACCGACGCAGCATTTCTTGACTGAGTTGCAACCTTTTTTTCATGGTCAGCAGGTAAATGGTTTTGTACTCGTTGCGCATGGTAAGGATGCAGCTCATTTATTCTCATACTACAATGCAACGTGAACCTTGGCACTCCCGAACGTCTTGATAAACAACGAACACTTATAGATCGGGGGGAGATAGAGTGATTGGAATGGTGACACACGACCCTACACTTATAGGGTCGTTTGTCACCATTCCAATTACTCTATCTTCTTTCTATCTTATATCAAGTTGACCGGCTGTTCCATCTCTTCTCGGGTGAACATAAACTTCGCTTTCATTGTACCTTTGATATGCGTTTGGAAATACTCTGTAATCGGGAAAGCGTTCCCGATTTGGATATCGTCTCTGGTATTATCTTGCTGTAGCTCGGGCGTTGCCATTACATCAACCATAAATGAAACGCATTTCTGCATATTCGTGGTGGAAATAGCCACATGGCTTTTTGACAATTTAATTAGAAACTTTCGAGTATGTATGGAACTTCGAGTATGTATGGATTACTAATATGAATTACAAAATGTTTTTCTTTTTATACCACAAATTTTGTTCATCAATTTTGTTTTATTTCTGACAAAGCTTCTATTTTAGAGCTCGGAATTTTGCTAAGTCCAATTTTTAATAAACACGACTTATTTCGTGAAAAAATTGACAAAACACATTCTATTGTGAATAGCCCGGTGTACGATTTTAAACTTTGCATTAGTGTCGCATATTTTTCTGATAGTATGTCAACTTTCTGTAGTACATTGTTTTCCCGCTGGCGTCACTTAAACATCAACAAAAAATTTTGGGAAACAAACAGACTTTAAAAAACCATTGTTGTTATTTGACAGAAGATAATACAGCTTATAAACACCTATGTCCACTTCTGTACCACCCTGTATAATCAAAAAAGCATATCTTGGTTCAAATTTCGGAATACCAACCAGGTTTGTCCGTGTTGGTTTAAAATCTTTAAATCTTTAAATTTATAAATTTTTCAATTATTTTTTGTTTTTGTAAATACTCAACTGTTCAACAACATTGCAAAAATTTAAAAAGCTCTCATTAAAGCAGCCACTTCCGGTACACAGATTTCCACCAAATTTCAGAAAGATCTTCCCCTTGTCAAAAAATTTAATCTTCAATCAAAAATTCAAAAAGCTCCTATGAAAGCTGCCACTTCTGCTTCACAGATGTCTACCACATTTTGCATGGATCTCCAACTTTAACGCCTGGCCTGTAGAGATGAAAAAGTTTGGTGAAATAAAGTTTTTTTTTATCAAAACTCGTCATTTCCGGAAAACTTTAAAATATGATCTGAACTAATTTTGTTTGTAATTTAATTTACAACGTTTGCTATATATACCTTTCAAAATGTTTGCAAATATATAAAAAAAAAACCTATGAATGCTGCTACTCGACCAAAAATCACTGGAATCTCTCAATTTGTGGAAAAAGCTTAAGTAAGAAGTTTCATACCGGTCAATAATTCCGTATGGAGAGGGACCAAATTTTCACTGAAAAATAACTGACTTTCTCGTAAATGATATAATTTTCAAAGTTAAATGCAAAAAACGAAAAAGCCCCAATTGAATTTATCACTTCCGGTGGGAAAACGAAAAAGCTCATAAAAAAGCTGACACTTCCGGTGCATCAAATTCGTCCAAAATTCACAGGGATCTCCTAATTTTTAGAAAAAGCTTAGGTATGAAGTTTCATCCGGATTAAATCTTTCCGGCTGGCTTTAATACGATTCCGGTTAAAAGCTTGAATGTATGATATTTTTACAGTATTAACAGCACTCATTATGCAGGTTCCAATTGGTTCCGATTATTTAAATTCTGGATACGTCTGACTTTTAATAATTTCGGTTAGAACTGTATCGGTTCTCACTATAAACTTAGATCATGCACAATGCTCATTGATTCTTGCTAATATTGTTAAGGTTTTGTTTAGACTGAGGATTAGTAGTTAGGTAGTATACAATGATCGCCCATTGTGCAACCATCATGATAATTACGGTTATTTCGCCTTGGACTGGGCTCCCGTAATTCCGGTTGCTGAGCTATTGTGCAATCATTAGAGCGCACATTCTGTCAGTCTCAAATGGTCCTGGCTAGAAAAATCTGATTTAAACTGGCTTCCACTGGCTGAAAAGTTGTGACTGGTATCACAATTCTAAATACACCAGATGGTTTAGGGTGGTTTTTAAGAGTCGTTGTTTTTATACAGGGCGAGTTTAGTGGTGATCTTTAATGACCTTGAAACTCGTTTGAGAGAATTTTCTTTAAATTTGAACACTAATACACTTTTGAGTTCACTTTTTTAAGCAAAAACGAAAAATTTTGTATGAACAAAAAATATTTTTTTATTTTTCACTTTTAATCAAAAAGTTCACTCAAAAGTGTAGGTTCTAATTTAAAAAAATCTAACTTTCGGAAATATCTCCGAAACGATTTCAAGGTCTTTCAAGATCACCACTAAATGTCCATCTCACCAGAACAATTTTTATTATAAGCAATTTTCTCTTATGTTGCACCGTTTCCGATATTAAAGCCTGTTATTTAATTTAAAAAAAAACTCACCCTGTATAGCAAACAATGACCAAAAATAGTGTTCCAACTAACTTGTTGTGGTTCCGGCCGAAATCTACTCAATTTTTATTCTGCTTATTGTTCCAGCACCGCAAAGTCTCTCCTGCGTTCTCAAGTTTCAGCTGCCACTGTATTGGATCGAACTGAAATTTTAAATAATCAGTATTATCTAGATCAGCATTGAACATAAATTTATGACATTAACTTTAGCTACTTTGTGACCCGCGTATATGCTTCTTAAACGAACGCCTTCACTCAATCATAATTGCTAAATAATTTATGTACGATTTGGGATCGATGGCAGTATCTTCGACTTATGGGCACTATTTTAACTTCTAAAAACTGAGAAACAAACTCCAACCAATGAAGAGTATCAGTTATAAAAGTTAAACGGAGAACTGTTGTTCCAACCAATGAAGAGTATCAGTTATAAAAGTTAAACGGAGAACTGTTGTTCTCTAAATTTTAATGGGGACGTAACAACAATTCCCAATTTAGGTAAAACTAAGTTGAAAATAATTTTTAAAATTCTATTTTCCCAAGAAGACAGAAAGTGCCTCAGGCACTAATGTGATATTTTTATATTTTATTTATTTTACTGGCGCTGCATCCCATGGAAGGGTTTGCGTCGCGTCAATTCTGTGGTTGCATTGTCAATTATCTTCGGTTTAATGATTAATCGGTCCATCTATTACAAACCAGATTCCATGAGTGCTGGATGAGTCATTGCCAGAGGGGAGAGGCGAATGTCCCCGCGTTGTAATTAATACGGTCCCGATTTTATGCTCAGTTCAATTAAATTCAAATTTATACTCGTATAACCCCTGTTCGGCATTTAATATAATTCGGCCTTAAAGTAGGCCACAATAGCTATCGTGACGTATTCAGCAAAACCCACTAATTTTCACCAAAAAACCTTCGAAATACCTATTCTATTTCAGGATTCTATTTCACGATTCAATGCCATTTTTGATGTCTACAGTTAATCAATTATTTTTGTTACTCCCTTTCCATTTATTCCTTGTTTCACTAGCCCTGTTTATCGCCAAGTTCATAAAGCATCAACGGATAAATAGGATTTTTGATGCGCAAAGTTGTTAAATTTCAATAATACGGTCCAGTATCTTGTCAAGCCTGCATTTCATTCATTATGAATACCTTCTGGCAGTTTTCCTCTGAGAAGTAAAACCAATCCCTCTTTCATTGTCCAGGGAAAAATCTTTATTTAGACAGCAATGCAAAAGGTTAGAGAATTATCCAGGTTTAACACAAACTGCGACAACAGTAATGTACAAGAAACAATTGTTGCTTCTGAAGAGGTTCTTGAGAAGATCTTTATCAGGAACCTTCTACATCTACTGCACTTTCAATCATTCAACCGTCAACGTTAAATAAAGCGGCATCTGAAGTTTCTAAAATAACTGCAATAGAGACATAAACATATTGTAAACGTGCCTTGTGCTTTTTCAGGACATACAGAATTGCCAAACTCGATTAAGGATTTAGAAACCCCATATCAGTTCTTCAGATTTTTTTTCCACGACAATCTCATTCACAAAATTATTGAAGAAAGTACGCAGTACAGTTGTTCTAAGAACAGTGGCAACCCATTCAAGTTAACCAGTAATGAGCTTTTAAGATATTTAGATTATGAGAATGTATTGGAACGGGAATGTTTATACGCGCAAATTAACATTTTAACGACAATTTGATAAAAACAAACGGTCGACGGTCAAATATGCGCCACAAAAGCTTGCCATCATCTTATTCTGGACCTAAGAACGACGCGGCGAAACGTCTTTCTAATGAACCTGATTTGGAAGCAAGTAGCAACGTAGTAGTGCAAAACTCAAATTACAAATTATACTTTGATAATTATTATACGTCAGTACCAGTAGTAGGGTATTTAACCAAGGAGGGCATTCACACTCTCGGAACTGTGAGAGTCAACAGAATACCTTCGTGTATAGTTCAGACCGAAACCGAAATGAAAAACTAGAAAGAGGAACCTCCGATGAATATGTTTGTGATCTGGATGGAAGCGATATATGCAATGTGTATTGGAAGAATAGCAAGACTGTCACTATACTGTCATCATTTGTTGGTACCGAACCAATTCATACGGTTGATAGATATGATCGGGAAAAGAAAGAAAGGATTCAGGTACCTTGTCCGGCCATTGGCATTTACAAAATCACTATTATAAATGCTTGGCTTCTACAACGAAGATCCAATAAGGGCCAGCTTATGAAACTTCAGTCGATTTTAGAATCGAATCAGCTCCGACATTGTTGGCAATAGGTGCACTTACCGTTGCAAAGCGAGGAAACCATCCGAGATACAACGGGAATATGAAGAGAAAATGAAGAAACGGAATGTACAACCATTACCTACCAAAGATACTTGGATAGATAATACAAACTACGTTCCCATCTGCGTTGTAAAAACCCAAGCTGTAATGCTCTAATATATGTGGTTTGTGAAAAGTTCGACACGGCCTTATGCTTCAATAAAAACCAAAACTGTTCGAAAATATTTCTTAAAAATTATTTTTTGTCATCTTGTTGCGGATTGATTCATATATGCATCGAATTTTCTTTTGACTAAAAAATAATTGAGACAAAAAAAAGTTTTTTATCAATTTTCCGAAGTTTATTTTCCAATTTCCAATACTGATTTTTTTTTTTTGATAAAATAAAATCGGCCATTGAAGGGTTAAATATTTATTACTATTAAATTTTGTCGCTAAACTTCACTCTAATTGAAAAATAATCGTCGTGGAGTATGATTCATATTTAACTTCAGTCCCCTTCGTAGGTCCAGGTTATTAAAATCCTGACAAATATGCCATAGGTTTAAATCACTTATCTTGTCGTTTTGGAGGTAGTTGAGTCGGAAAAAGCGAAAAAATGTTCGTCCGTCTGAACCAACGATATCTGGAGTATGGCGCTTGCTATTTAAAATTCGTTTTCACCAATCGTCTGCTACTTTTATTTTGAAAAATTTAGAAGCTTTAGGAATTTGAGGCACCTACCGTATGTAATGACCCTGCAAAAAAACCAACACCACGATATGGATAGCCAACCATAGTAGTATTACTTTTGTTTTCCAATCCACCGTTCTGGCGCTGGTGTCTTATTATTTATTTATAATAGCATATAAACGTATTGTATGGCATACATTTAACTAGAGCATCTTGGTACTCATAACATCGTTACGGCACTGAAAGCTGTTACACTTTTACCGGTTTCTATATAATCATGTCGCATATCGTTTAAAAGGCTTTTAACCAAGCGGAAAATGTTTTACCAGTACTTTGGTTAAAAACTCCACCGCTTTGGCGATGGGGCCATGGGGCCATTTGTATAGAATATATTTGTGCATATACGTACATGTCGATGGGTTTACGATAGATTTAAACATAGCCGGTTCAGTTATGTTCGTTTCCGCCTGAATTTGGTTTATATTAGACTCCTTCATCTTACCTGTCGAAGTATCTAAGTTCGTTACATCTTTTAATTGGCTCTTTGCTTGGGTTGTCACTGCCTAACGATAAGTGCTTCTTATAGAGGCTAAAATGTTCGGGCGATGATCTCTATTCGGTTAACGAATTTGAATTTAATTGGTGTGAGAGGTTCAAGCTGCCGATTCATTTGGGTTGTTCTTGGTATTTAGTCACTAGATCGTCATTTAGATCGTTTGAGCTAGAGATATGATTGTTAATTATTTGGGATGCATTCATCAATCAGTTTTGGCCCACGGCTAGTATTTATTTAGACAGATAAAGCGATGGGATATCGAATTTATTAAATCTACCTAGGCCGTATAAAACACATTTTTTGAATTCCTTGTTCACACATCATTAACAGGTTCCGCATCATTTATTGTAAGAACGACTTCATCGTGCTATCACCGCTAAATGAATATTTAATCGGAATAAAATTAAAAACCAAAATGTGCATTCAATGGGAAAATAATTTCATTTGGGGCACGCTATATAACATTTATTTTCAACATTCATTTTATGTGCAATTTGCATAAAATATCATAAATGCAAAATAATTTTTTATGGCAGTTTAACGAATAATTAATTACGCGAAAAAATAATATAATTTATTTATTTTAGTGTGATTTTTATATGTGAATAAATAAATAAAAACTTCATTGGTGATAAATTTATGCAATTCCGCTAAAATATTCGATAACTTACGAGTGATTGCCCAAAATTTCATGTTTGACTGTTAATTGGTTTTATTACTTATTTTGTGCAAAATGATATGAAGATAAATACAAAATCATTCGCATTTATGAATTTGCATAATCCTTAACCACAAATTTCATTCCACATCAGCAACTTGTATTCACACACATCCACACGAGAAGGCTAATAATACATAAGTGAATATCAATGTCGCTACTTAAAATGTCTTTACCAACAAAAATATTTACATTCCACAAAAAGCGAAATATGTATCAACAGAAGCAGCATATTACAATGGCAAAGTTATACAGAGAAGAGTGTTAGTAAGAGCTTTTCGTTCCTTTTTGAATTAAAATTCCATAAAAACGAATGAACCACTCAACTCATCTACATAGACGTCATACTATCGCATATATATAGAGATATGATGAGGCTAGAAGATTGCTTCACCATTTTATTTTTGTTTCTCTATTTCTGATTCTAACCATCATTATCCTTTTTTCTATATTTAAGATCTAGCATCTACATAATATTATCATACGTTTTTTATTTCATGGCTGATGTATTACGTACTCATCATATACCAAATTTTACTTCAATTTGCGCGAAATTATGTAAATAAAATCTTCACACGAATGAGTGGGGTGTAGGGTGAGAAGTACGGTACCGTTTTTTGTTTTATATTGTTTCACAATAAAGATATAACTACAAACCTCGGGAGACTAATTTTTGTGTATAACATTTCGGATCGAATTCATTCGCAATGTTGCATAATTATCCTGATGATATTTCGTTAAAAAATTGAAATTTGATTATCATATTTTTGGCGTTCCTAGCAGAAACCATCCAGCAGAGCGTTATAAGATACTATGGATAATTATAGGCTAACTAAATGTTATATTGGGCCCCATCCCTTCCAACTAAAACGAGCTTTAGAAAAAATAGCAGAACCCCTATTAAAAAACGATTAGTAGCTAATTTTAAAAGCATTAGGCGCTTCTAACACAAACCTAATAGAACCCAAATCGAAAATCGGAGCAACACCGAAACTAGAAAGCAAACCAAGAATTGTTGGCATACAAATAATTAAAAGCTCAATTATCAAATGGCTTATTAAACAATTTATGTCTCCACTCGTTTTCACCAAGCTTTAGGTCATTTAATTTTCAGCTAGCAGAACCCGAAACGAAATTAAAAGATAAACCAAGATCAATCGACAATTAAATAAATTTAAACTTATGATGGTCTAATCAAATGTTCCATTAAAGAATTTTGGGTTGCACTCGTTCTTGACCCAGCTTTATGGCTTTAATTTAAAGCTAGCAGAACCAAAAACGAAAATCGGACCTAAACCGGAATTAGAACGTGACCCAAGATCTAGTAATATACAAATAATTAAACGACAATGAGCCATAATGTGTATGGCATAATCAAGTACTCGATTAAAAAATGTTAGGCTCAATCAAAGGCACCATTAAACCATTTTGGGCCCCACTCGTTCTTGGCCCAGCCTAAGGTCATTTAATTTTAAGCTAGCAGAATCCAAATCGAAATTAGAACGTAAAACAAGATCAATCAACAAACAAATAATTTTAGGCTCCTTCAAATACCCATTAAAAAAATTTGGGGTCCAGTCGTTCTTGATCAAGCTTTATGGCATTTAATTTAAAGCTAGGAAGCCCCAAATCAAAAATCGGGCCAAAACCGAAATTAGGACACAAAACAAAATCTATTGACATACAAATGAGTTTAGGCTCATTTAAGCCTAATTAAATGCGTCATCAAAATTGATTGGGCTTCATTCGTTCTTAAGCCAGCTTTAGGTCATTTAATTTAAAGCCAGCAGAACCCAAATCGAAAATCGAACCTAACCCGAAATTAGAACGCAAACCAGGATCTATTGACGGACAAATAATTGTGGGCTCATTACGGCCAAATCAAATGTAATATTAAGAAATGTAAGGCTGTACTCGTTCTTGACTAAGCCTTAAAAAAGCTAATCATACGCCATATTCAAAAAATTTAGGCTTCACTCGTACTTGACGATCTTGCTTTGCGTTCTAGTTTCGATTTTGGTGAGATTTTTTATTTGGGTTCTTCTAATTTTAAATTAAATGACATAAAGCTTGGCCCAGAACTGGACGGACTGTTGGAGCCTAAAATTCGGTAATAAAGCATTTAATTATGTCATTATGAGCCTAAAATTATGTGTATGTCAATCAATAAATCTTGTTTTGCGTTCTAATTTCGTTTTTGGTCCGATTTTTCTAAATTAAAAAGTTCTGCTAGCTTTGAAGTGAAATACCCTGGGAAAAGGATGTGGTGAAGGACATTTAATTAGCCTAAAAGGCTTTAATTTTCCATCTGTTTTTAAATTATTTTTCGATGTGGGTTCTGCTAACTTTTTCTAAAGGTAGCAGATCCCATCGGTTTAGTAGGAAGGGATGGATTATTTAAAAAGAGCTAAAGCCTATTATTAGCCTATAACTTTCTAAAGTATTTTGCAATCTTCTGCTGGATGGATTCCGCCACCTTTAAGGATTTCCATTCCACCATATAGGTGAGTTACGATCCTCTACATCCGCGCGATACTACATCGTTGTTCGGGATCAACTTTTCAATTTCGCGCGAAGTAGTAGAAGTGAAAGGCTCACATACAAAAAATGGAACATATTAGTCCAATTGAAGCTGTGTGATTGTAATTCGATGGAATTATATGGGAATCGTGTGGTAATGATTTACCATCAAAGTAAAAAAAGCTAGTTTGGAAATAACAGTTGAAATAATCGCATCGATAATGTTGGCTGTAGAAGGCTAGTAAGAAATTCAACAACA
The DNA here is from genome assembly GCA_963691935.1 of Nephrotoma guestfalica. NCBI lineage: Eukaryota > Metazoa > Arthropoda > Insecta > Diptera > Tipulidae > Nephrotoma > Nephrotoma guestfalica. The sequence continues at coordinate 247,184,184 of OY829915.1, forward strand.
AAATTGACAACGGAATCAGTGAAGTAAATATAACCCTATTGAGTGAAACGTCAAAACAGATCCAACGATGATGCATGTTCAATATGTTCCGTATTTGTGGGCAAATTCGCTTTCTTTAAGCCAGATGATCAAAAACGACAATCGTGTTGTATTTGATAAAAAAAATTGCCAAATTTTCAATACAGAAAATAATTTAATAGCAACAGCGACATTAGTCAACAACATGTAACGGCTGGACTGTGTATTGCCGAACAGTGAAAGTAGAAGTGATATTTACAGAGGTACTGAGTGCCAAACTAGACAATAATTTGTGGCATCGTCGTTTAGGGCACATTTGTGACGTAAATTTTGTAAAGGTGTGTGGCGCTGTAATTGGCGTAAATTGGAAAGTAGAAAGAAACAACAAATGCATTGTTTGCATTGAACGGAAGCACGCCCGCGCTTCATTTAACGATGTTGGTATTTGTGCTAAACATTTGCTCGATCTGCTTCACTCCGACGTTTGTGGTTCGCCGCAATTGCGATCAATTTGTGATTTGTCGATGATTACAGCAGAAAGGAATTTGTTTTCCGTTAAAAAAGAACACCAAGTTTTTAACACTTTCTGGGAGTTCATGGCTCTCGCCAAAAATCAATCAATCAATTCATCAATCACTCAAGAGCAATCAAAGACCTGCGCACTGATAATAGAACGGAGTATTGTTATCGACAGTTTGACGATTTTTTGGCGAAAAGCAAAATTGCACATCAAAAATCAGCACCAGACACTCCCGAATTAAATGGTGTTGCAGAGCGTATTATTTGGAGCTTTCGGGCGGAAGATTTATCAGCGGCAGTATTTCGATTGACCAAATACCTTACAGGAATATGAGATCGTCTACTCCCGAGGAATTTTGGTTAAAAATGATACAGCTTTGACCAAGTTACGTGATCGTGACGAATTGTATATTTCAGATGAGGTTGCAGAAATACCACAACAATTTCGTACTTCTGAACGTGTCCGAAATATGGATATACCACACTTTATAATTTCTTGGAGAAGGTAATACAAACATTTTTCAACCCGAAGAAGCTATCACTAGTTCGAGCAAAGGTTGCAAGCTGCGTAAATCGTTGCACGGATTAAAGCAATCAAGTCGTGTATGGAACGAGAAACTGAATGCTGTGCTGATAAAATTTTGTATGAAGCGTTCGAATGCCGACCAATGCTTCTACTATATGATTTACGTGAAAGATGTATTGATTTTCTCTAGCGATAAAACTTATGAACAATTTACACAACAACGAGTTGTGGAAACACTTCGAGATGAAAGAATTAGGTGACGTATCATCTGCATTGGAAGTTCGAATCACTTGTGACAGGGCGGCTGGCACAATTTCAACCGATCAACAGTACATATCCGAAAATCGAATTCGTTTCCGTATGAGTGATTGCGATCCAATCTCTACGTCGTGAAATTATAAAATTACTTATATTCGGAGTTAAAAGTGCTCGTACCGGGTTATTGGCACAAAGTTCTAACATTAAAATCAAACTAATGTGACAAGTGCAATTGCAAAAAATAAATCAGAAAGAATTTTTACGGAATCAATGTACATTGATGTCCATAGCAGCAGTCATCGTTATACTATCATGGTAAGTGCGATTTTGATAGCCAAAGATTAATGTTCAATTCCCGAAATCAAAATAATATTCCCTTCAGACGATAGCCAAGTAGCTTAATAATTCAAGAAAATTCTAGTCAAAACCCTAAAATTAAAAATAATCTCTTAAAATGTCAGTTAACAGTGGTGAAGAAAATCATGATTGGGGCAAACGATCGATCTAGTGAAAAGTTTGCGAATGCCCGATGTGAACAAATTAGCGCGTTGCGAAGGTAGAAGACACAGTCTATAAGAAATTATACAGAATGTCGAGGCAACCCTAAGGTTGTGTAACGTAATCGATATGCACGAAAATTTTTCTCGGAGCAATACTGAATAAAATCGTGGGCAAGGCCAATGAAGCTCTAACGATGTACGATACACCGTTAAAATTGGAATGTATAAAGAAAAAGTTGATCATACATTATTTCGATTTCCGAAGCATAATTCCGAAGCATAAGCTTTCCCAAGGAAACGATACTATTGATAAATATTTTGCTCATTTAATCGATATTCGAAGCACCATAGTAAACATAATCACGCTCGATGAAACTAACTGTATCGTAACAAGGACTGAGTGTGATGTATTCCAAGAAATGTGCCTTAACACATTCTTGACAGGGCTCAGAGAAGCCATGGGTTCCATAATTCGGGTTATGCAGCCCCATAGTCTCACAGAAGCATTCACAAACTGGCTGAAAGAGTAAAATATGTCATCAATGAACAAGGGAACTAGCTTTAATGTAGTATCTTTTCCACAAAAAGCAATACCAAAAATTACCTACCGGTCCATCGATACTCCACCGAAGTATTGCTCCTAACTATAACTACCGCACTACACCACAATATTACAATCATAAGCCGTTCACAAATCCAAACACAAACGGGAATGGCCATACGGTCTCTAGATGAAGGTGACGTGGATGATGCAAATTTTGATCTCGACAGTAAATGTCAATCGTATACCCTTCCGTATATCCTGATTCTGATTTAGTTACTCCAAGTTACTCTTCTTGGTCGTCCACTATTTGGATCGTGCCTAAACAGGCCGACGCCAATAGAAACGTCAAGTCGCAAATCAGTATCTCTACCAAACATCATCGATATACTCGATAAATTAGACCTCAACCTTGGATCTGGATTCCATCAGTAGAAGTAAGCAGCATTATGAATATAGAAGAATGCCTTTTGATTTAAAGAATGCCCCGTCAACACCGATCTGTAAAGTGGAAAAATGACAGTTCGATCAAGTAATTTTTCTGATAAGTTAGAACATTTACCACATTCTTGTCCCGTAATATTAGAGATTACCGCGGGTTCAGAATTCCTACACAGATCAGACACCGAATCATGTCTTATGTGTCAGATTTCTTTGAATAATTATGTGATAATCGAATGAAATAGCGGTAGTATACATGTGCTCAAGAAATTGAGTTGCTGCATTGTTTGAAAAAATATGTGAGCATCCAGACGTGGGCATACTAAACATGAAGTTGACGCACCACACCAGATTTGGCAGTGAAACACTATGAGTTGAGAACATTGGCATATGATATTTCTTCAGCACCATATCTTGCCACAAGAGTTATCCACCAAATAACTGCAGAATATTTGACTACATACCAACAACAGTCCACCAAATATGCTCGATTGAGACACCGGTAGACTTATTGCTGCTTTCCTATATTAAATATGAATACCGTATAAAATTTCCATGCGACGTTCATGGTCCCGCCCCAGGTTTTTGCAAAACCTGTATTATCAGAAACCAGGAGTTTCTAAAATTCGATAGAAGTCAAGTTCATGTGCATCGAAAACGAAACTTACCAAATCCACAGCTATCAATATAGACATTAAACTAAAATGCCGGAAACAAATCAAAATTAAAATCTTTCCAGAGCCCAGCTAGAGTACACACACACACATATAGTTGTTCACGGTATCTATTATGCATAGTGCTCCAGATTGCTTTTTATTCCACGAAATTGTTATTGCACACAGATTACTTATAGAGAAGGGAAAACTGGGAAAAACAACTTTTAATCGTTTTAATTTTCCAAAGTAATTTATGTTCTCTCAACACAGAGGAAATAAACACGAATCGCTTTTCATCATCATTTTCTTCTACTGGAACATACACGGATTCACATAACAATAAGACTGTTATAATATAAAAACGGATACAAATTGCAACTGAGCACAGCAAAAACAATATCTGCATTGTATTCATGAAACGTATAATATGCATTTGAAGCCAGGGAAAATAGGAAAATTCCCACACGAAAAATATTCGAAAATTAAACATTTGTTTGTGTGCGCAAAACTGTTTCAGGGCGGATTACAAGAAAAAAATAATTAAATCTTATGAGATGAGCCTCCAAACAATAAATTATTTTTTGTTGGGTCTCCTTATTCTCCTACCCATCATCACGATTTTATATTTTCATTGTGTACAGTTTGTAGCACACAATATCAAAAATGAAATCCCTAGCGAATACAATTGTAAGACTTCAAGCATATTGGAAATTCATCAAAAATATAAAAAATCAGCACCAGGCACAAAAAAAGTGGATATGGATGTAAATTTTAACGCCATAAGCCTTGAATATCATCCTCTTTTTTACATAATGCAGCCGATGGTGATTAAATCACAACGACATCTTCAATGCGGTCCCCATCACAACTGTACATGTACACCATAATTCAATTAAATTCGTTGTCCCACAACTCAACTTCGTCACAAATTTTATTATCGGTAACATCGATTGTTTCATTGCAAAGGAAAAATCTACATCAGCTGTCAACCGAAACCGAATACAATATAACACAAAAAGCACATAAAAGCTCGATAAATCGGTTTTGTAATAAACTTAAAATGTATTTTAATGCTTTTCTATAATTGGATTAAAAAAAATTTCATTGTATTTGAATATTTTGCTAGTTATGGTGCTTGTGTCTATTGGTGGATTGAATGAAGCACCATGCCACTGAAAAGTAAGCCAAATGGGTTATGCGTTAACCAGTACACAATTGATAAAGGCACAATTGAGTTCTAAGCAGACGCTTTCCCGCCATTTTTCAGAGTGATACTGGAACACAAACATCTTTCTACTGACACAAATTTCATGAAAGGCATATCGGTTTTAAAAGAAAACAAATTCTGGTTTTCAAGTTCTTGGTTAGTCAAAATCCTTAGTTTTGTGAAAATCTCTGAATTTTGGAAGTTCGTTTTGGAATTTGGCTAGGCTATTCTTGTGGTCAAATTTAATGAAGGATTCGAACATGGATTGTGTACCAGTTTATGGAATTTTGGCATGTTAAGTGAAACTGAAAATTATGCTCTAAAATATGGCCATGCAGAATTTAAATGCTAAAATCTAACCGATTTCGATCAAATTTTAATTGTAGAATGTGATTGGGATACTACGATAGCAAAATTAATTTTTAGACATTGTTTCCGAATTTGGCCATGCTCAATGGAATTTATCAACGAACTATTTAAACAAGATTTGGAATTTGGTATTCCTAGATGATTTTTTTCAGTTTGACAATGCTTGAGAATTTGAATAATTATTAACTGACTATGACTGAATTCGTAGTACACCGATTGGAAAAAGAGCATGGCTTTTGTGGATGAAACTCTAAAATACAGTCATACACCAACTAAAACTTTGGATTTTCTGAACCTTTTTTGGTCACAATTGGATTTTTTGCTGATACTACATCTCAGATTACATAATTAACAAAAAAACTCGAAGACGTCTTGAAATACTCAAAAACCCGTTGATTCAAATGGCAGTAATAATACTGGTGACACCAAGAGATGAGTAGGACCTGAAAAATATAAGCAGGTTTCCGGATAGGGTGAGAGAGCTACAAATATTCGATGGGAACCCCACCTAATATATTACAACGCATATTACAACGCCAACTCTGCTTTAATATCCTATAACATCTTTGATGAGGAATGGGTGTCAACAAAAATGTATTGAGATTATTCTAATCACAAAGTATTTTCGTTTAGGAAAAAAAATAAAAACACTTGACGTCCTACTTATAATGAATTTAATTGTGAAGTGGCGCTTTGGTCATGATGTCCGCTATCGGCTCATCTATTTGCACGTACTTCAGTTCGAAAATTCTGTCTCCAAATTTTTCACGAATGAAGTGATACCACACGTCGATGTGTTTTGTGCGGTTGTGGAACTCCGGATTCTTGACCAGTCTTATTGCGCTTTGATTGTCCATGAATAATACGCGCGCATCGCTCTCCATTTGCAGAAGTTCCCCCAGCAAGTTTCGTAGCCAGACAAATTCCTTTATGGCGTGTGATACTGCCATATATTCCAACTCTGTCGTCGAAAGCGCAACTGATTTCTGGCGTTCCGATCCCCAGCTGATGACGCTACCTCCAAACATAAAAACGTAGCCCGACGTCGATCGTCGCGTTTGTTTGTCGCCGGCGTAGTCCTCATCGCGTCCATCGAGCCTCGAATGTACTTCAGAATGCGTTTGACTACATTCACATGTGCTGCAGCTGGTTTTTCAAGTATCGGCTGACACTTCTAACTGCGAAGCTAATATCTGGTCTGGTAGCGCCGGCCAAATACATCAAACTTCCAAATGCTTTTCGATACGGAAATCCCCTTCCTCGTCTGCCTCAAAATCTCCCATATTTTGTGAATTGTCCAATGGAGTAGACACCGCATTGCAATCCGTCAAACGATCGATGAGTTTTGTTGCGTAGCACTGTTGACTTACGTGAATCGATCCGTTCGATCGCCTATCAATTTCAAGTCCCAGAAAATAATTCAACTCGAAAACCGTGATCTCAAAATCCTTTTTCAAATGGTCGATGACCAGCGTAATGTCTTCCTGCCTATTCGCTGCAATCAAACCGTCGTCGACATAAATTGCAAGGATTAACATACCATTTTTCCCGCCACTGACAAAAACAAACGGATCCGATTCACTCGCTCTGAATCCAAAATTATTGACAAAAGCAGTGAATCTTTTGTTCCAACAGCGTGACGCCTGTTTCAGTCCATACAAGCTTTTGGATAGCTTTTTTGCTTTTTTGCTTCCATCGTCATATTCAATCGGCTGGCTCATGTATACATTTTCTTCTAAATCTCCATTTCCAAATGCCGTTTTGGATCAGGATCGCTCTGATCGATGTAAACTTCACCACTGGACTGAAGGTTTCTTGATAGTCGATACCATATTCTTGCGTGAATTCTCGCACTACCAATCGCGCCTTGTATAGAGGTCAATGCTTCCGTCCGGATTCTTCTTGATCTTGTAGACCCACCGATTGTCGATTACTCGGTTAGTTGATGCTTTAAGTTCATGTACGATTTTTAATGAGGGAATCGAACTCTTCGTTCATTGCACGCTCCCATTGTTTGCGATCACTCGATTGTATCGCCTGCTCGTATGTCCTCGACTCTTCGCTGATTGCCAACATTGCACTGTGTTGCGTCGATGCAAGAAATGTTAGACGCTTCGCTGCCGTGATGTGATCGTGCTCCGATCTCGCAATCGTCGATTGACAACATTTTTAGAGCGTTGGAGTCTTTTTGGAGTTCCAGTAAGTTTTTACGCTCAACTAACTATAACTTAGAAATGGTCATGATAACCGGGAATAGGGTGGCCAGACGTACCCCTTTCTGGGGTTTTATACCCCTTTTCTCACAACCTATTTGCAAAATACCTTAATTCAAAAATATTAAATGGGAAAATACCCCAAAACGATCAATATTTACATTTTTATGCATTTGTACATTTACATTTACGAGGCATTTAAAAATGTTGAATGAGTTTTCTTGGCCACTCGGAACGATTTGCAACACTAAATAAATTTTGTGAAATCTGCGACTTTGTTATCCTCAGTACAATGGTTTATTACATATGTTTATGACTTAAGCTTGACCTTGCTTCTAGCTAAGGAACAGCAGTGTAAAATTTCCAACAAGGCAAAACGTACACTTTGTCGTTTAGTAAAACCAATTGTTTATTGATGTTGTGGCCAACATCCGGCCCCTCCCCTACCAGAAATACAAACTCATATGCCATGTATATACAGAGTTTTACAACATTTTCATATCGACCTCCTTTCCCCTGATATCGCATCGCTGTCCCTGTTCACTCAAACCGTAGCCTTCGGCTCGTCTCCAAAATAACAGAAAAGTTTGTTTCGGACAACAAATTCTTCGATTTTTTTATGAAAAATCTTCAATTTCGACCAAATTCCAGAAAAATGTCTTGGACCAAGATGCAAAATCAATTTAGAATCCGCCTGACCTCTTCGTAAATCCCACACTAGCAAAAAACAAGAAACTTCATACGGAGACTTTCACACCAAAAGCCGCCACATCTGCCCAACCAACAGAAGATGAACAGGAACCATTCCCCTTCCATTCCCCAATAAAATTCCCGACCTTCTGGATTTCTATACATCAAGAGGTATCTCCGAAAATTACTTCGCAGCTGAAAATGAAGATGGACTATCGTCAGACCATTCTCCAGTTATAATGACAATAAGTGACACGGTAATAAGGAAAGGAATCGCTCCAAGACTAACAAATAACAACAAACAAACTGGGAATACTTTCGGCAGCTAGTCGAAGAAAGCGTCAATCTACAGGTGCAGATCTCGAACACTTACAAGGTAGAAAAAGAACTGGAAAGCCTCATTGGAGAAGAAATATTACAAAAAAGTATATACTATCCAGTTGAAGTGAGAGAATTAGTTAACAAAAAAGAAGAGCTCGTAAGACTTGGCAGGGAACTAGAGCCCCTGAAGACAAAACAATACTAAACAAATTTTGCAACAAACTTAAACTACTTGAAAGGAGATTAAGAATGAATCAGTGGCTAGCTTCCTAAGTAACCTGACAGGTAAACCTAACACGGAATATTAACCGTGAAAAACCACCAAAGATTTAAAACGGCCTAAAATGCCTCCCATAAAAATGGTTGATGGAACCTGGGCCCGCAGCGAGAAGCAAAAAGCTCATCTGTTTGCCGAAATCTAGAAAGTAACTTCAAACCACCAATGAATATTTAACACCTATAAGCAAAATAGACAAGGTATCTGTGCTACCAGTTACTCTGAAAGAAATCAAGCAAGCAGTAAAAAATCTCAAAGATAAGCCCCTAAGTACAACTTGATAACGGGACATATAATCAAAGCCCAACTTGAAAAAGCACTAAGGAAACTACAGCACATAAGCAATTCTATCTATAGACTAAGCTGTTCCGAGACAGTGGAAAGTAGCGGAAATTATAATGATTTCCAAAGCCTAATAAACCGCTAAACTACAAAACATCGTATAGCCCAATTTATTTACTAACAAGATTATCAAAGATTTTTGAAAGACTGTTTCTCAAGAGACTAAAGCCAATTATAGAGAGCCAAATTGTTAAACCAGCACATCAATTTGTGTTCCGAAAAAGGCACTCAACGATAGGACAGGTAGGTACATAGGATCATGGACACAATTGTGGAGGCGCTGGAAAAAATATTCTTAGACGTAGCCCAAGCAGTTGAAATTTAGCTGCAAAATTAAGACGTTGCCGATGATCTCTTGGTTTTAATTGTTGCTCTAATTGCACTTTATATGGGAATAAAAGTAAATCAGTTTTTAAAATGCGCCGTAGTGACGTACGAGACATTCTTGGTATTTCTGGTATTTCGTTAACACTTTGGTCTACACTTTCAATATTTTCTGCAGTGCGAATTAAACGTGGTCTACCGGTTCGAGGCAAATCAGTGCGGGCTTACGGTGCCATGTTGGTGGTGACGACCAACTAAGCAACGAATCATTGCTTCAGAGGACGGAATTCTGACATTAAAATGGCGACGATATGCTCTTTGTGTTAAAATAATTGATAGCTGATTTAAATAAAAAAATTTTATTATTCTGGTTCTTGGTTCAGTTGCGAATCTCTCCATTATTTATTCTCCAGGTGTTATTTATATAATCTGGAAAAAAAATTAAAAAAATATATAAACGAAAATTTATTAAATTGTTAAGCCCCATGGTGACTTTTGGGCCACCCTGTAGATAATAAACGAGATTAGTTGTAATCCAACCTAGAACATTCCCGCGCCTACCAGGCCTTTTGCAAATCTTGTATCCCCCAAATCATTTGCAAACAAGAACAACATCCCACAAAAACGGTTTCTATCAAAATTAGTCATGCACCGAAAATGTTTATGATCAGAATGACTACAACTTCAAACTAGAGTCGACCCATTCCTAACCGAGTCTCACGCAAATGCTATATCACAATATTGCAAAAAACGAAAAAGCTTCAATGGAAGTTGCCTCCTTCCCTAACCTACCAAAAACCGCTAAGTATGAAGTTGTGCCCTGATCAGTCAACCCACCTGGGATGCAGAGTGGCTGAACTATGGTAAAAAAACAGTTTGCTACCAAAATCATCACTTCAGCTCTCAAACGATTCCTCGCAGATGCTACCTTCCAAAATAATTGAAAACGCATCAAAAAATTATAAAGCTTAAACCAAGATAAGATAATATAAGCTGTCACATCCGATGGGCCGACCTCTGCCAAAACTCCACTTGGATCCCCAACACATAAAAAATGCCCAAGTATGATCAAAATTAGTCTTAACTTGGGCTGCAGGGAGGATACAAACCGACACATAGACAGGCACCAAACCGAAAACCGCGCTCTCAATTTTTTGGATTAATTTTGAAAATAAAACCTTAATTTAAGAGTAAGAAGGGGACTGGGAATTCCTAGTTTAGGAATTTTGATCTGGCCACTCTAACCGGGAAGCATCTTAACAGAGATACCTATAACATTCTGTATGTGTACAAAGCCTTTTGTAGATGTACAAACATAAAACTGAAAATCTAGAAATTCCGAAGTCAAAAGCTTTCCTAAATCTCAGTTTTTCCCCCTTTGTATTCGGTCATAAAACAAAATAAAAGTTTGTTCATACGACAGCTTCTTCTTCCTGTACGTATTTTGTTTGTTTTTTTTTTATTGAAAGCCGAAACTTTTATTTTCCAAGTATTACGTAATAAAAGAAAAATCCATTAATGTACATTTTTGTTCTGCTTTCTTACAACACGAATAATTTTCTCAAGGATTTTATTTTGTGTGTTTTGTTGCGTGTATAAATCAAAAAAGCACGTTAATCATATTCCAAAGCTCCTTGTATATGTATTGGAACACTCGTATACGCACACATACTTAAAAAGGTGGATGATTGTTTATGCTTTATGGGGTGGTTGGTTCCCGAGTTGGTAAAACATTGAATTTAATAACTGAGCATTCAACAGTTAGGATAAATCATGTAGATATGTGAACAAGAATCAGCCATTTATAAGAAGGTTCATGAATAATGGGATTTCGTCCCCCATTCCACAAAATTGTTTTTTTTTTATTGTTGGATGTATATTTGTTTCCATATTTTGCCGAGTTATGGTGGGATTTGTTTATTGGTTTTAAAATTTATCTCAGATTATTTTCTTATGTAATTTGCGCGATCGGATTGTTTATTCGAATGGGTTTAGGAAGGATAATTTTTCTAATAAATGTTTATTTTCTTTACTTTCAGGTAAGTCACTATATTCAGGATAATCGAACTTTGTTTAGAGGTATACATAAATATAAAATATAAGGTAATTTTATTAAGTTAAAACCAGCTGAAGAAACTAAAATCAGTATTTAAATAAATTTTACTGGCTCTTTGTATGAAAATGGACACAATTCCACTAATCCACAATTCCACTAATAATTTACCACTGTTAATCGCAAACTGTTTGCCTTTAGATTGTTTGGCTTAAAATGTCTGTGCATTACAATTCACTCGCACTTGTATTCTTGTGAATTACTGTTTTAGTTTAATCCAATTATTACATTTGTTGCATTACCTTTGATGACTCCACCTTTAACAATTGCAAGATTTTATCCCCGTATTCCCTTCCACATGGTTCCACATGTGATACCATGGTAAAATCCTATTTTCAAACAGAAAAGAAGGAATACTTGATTCAGTAATATCACTTCATTCTTAAAATGATAATCGCCAACAACATCCATCAAGGCGTTCAAACCGGGTGACGGTCGTTTTATCGTAAACAATTTATCGTGTTTCAATTTAACGCGAACATTTTACAGTAGAACAGTTTATCTTGGACACAATTTATCGTGGACACAATTTATCGTGTGGACAATTTATCGTATGCCAGTTTATCGTAGGTTTGTAAAATTGACTGTATAACAAATTAATTTGTAAATGAAAATTAAAGTGTATTCGGCTTATAAAATTTTATTAAATTTGGCCATTAGAGATAAGCTTAATAGATTAATAAAATAAGAAGTAGAAGAAACAAATACATATTTCAAATCCAAGACATTAATTGTGATATACGATAAACTGTCCTCACGATTAACGGTTTTACGAAAAATTGTTCTACGATAAACTGTTCACGATAAATTGTTTCCACGATAAATTGTTCTAATAAACTGTTCTACGATAAATTGTTCATGATAAACTGACAGTAAATCGTTCAAACCAGGTGCCTGTTTTCAATAAAATACGAAATACTCAATTTGCGAAGACTGGCTTATAAACCTTCAAAATCGTTAATGTAGAGCCTATACTAAAATGAAGAAATCAAGGTTGGAAACAAACCGCAGTTCGGATTTTTACAACACAGCGAACATTCTATCAGTCTTGAAGGATTTTTGTGACAAATGTGGGTCTCTCTCTCTCCACATGAAGATATTTCACATCACATGAAGGGATTTTGCCGCGTGCACTATGGCCCTCCATCCGTCTCGATTCGTCGCTCCCGTCTTCCAGTTTCGACATCCTATTGCCCGTAAGTCTTGTTCGACGTAGTCACATCAGCTGAGTTGGGGTCCTCCTCTACGATGCACATCGGCTGGTTGTTGCTGGAACACTTTATTAATCATACGTTGTTGTGGGGATCATGCAAATGATGGCCCAGCCATATAACTAGATAGGATTTGATGTATCTGATGATTTCGCTAACTCCAAAATTTATTTTATTTCGTGGTTTATACGAATGCGATATTCGTTTTGCACAACTCTATTTAGATAACAATGTACAATCGTTAGAGGTCGGGATTAAGTTCTCCTTACGAAAGCCAGCACGGGACTTATAAACGCCTTGTAAAGTGGGGGCTTGCAATATACTGCGATAAATGTATATAACGCAATAACCTTGACTGAACGTAAAAAATTAGTTGTACGTATGCGATTCGGTCATTTATTTCTGTCTGCTTACCATTTGACCTTTGGTCCACTCAAATTAATTTTATTCAATTTCAACGGACCCCCCAAATTGAGGCACAAGCAATGATAAAATTTCGCGGGGTAATTGGTCATATGGTTCTAAAGTCAAGTGGATTACCGATCCTCACACTCGTAGAGACAGATTTTGTCTCGAGGTTGAATTTACAAGGTAACCAATCCATTCATTGGTTTACCGTATTTTTTTTATCACAAATTTAAACTCAACCGGTCAATCAAATAGACCAAACAAATGGAACAGCAAATCGAGGTGACTTGATAGCCCGGTTACATTGACTGCGAGGTAACCCGACGGACTTGCCAAGCAATCAAACGAGATTCACCGAAGAAAGATTAGTTTACCTTGAAACAAGCACAACGAGATGCGAAGCCTTACAGAATAACAATACAGGACCTAGCAAGCCTTAACCAGACCAACGTTGAGATACCAGAAAAGTGCTGATATCGCGATAAATCAAAAAACGAATAAATCGCAGGACCGGTTCCAAACGTTTTTGGATTTCAATTCAAATAATCTTGTTTTATCAGCCACCAATGGCTCGAAAATCAATACCTACGGCACGAAATAGCTCCAAGTTAATATTGGACTCAAACGCCGGATCAAACGTTTCACTCATGCTTTCATTTTAGCCGAAGCGAATAAATTTGCACTATTAGTCAATCTTAACTGAAAACGGCTAGTTGGGCGACCCACCTGTCAATCAATGCCATAACAATTAGGGTCGATACACCCACTCCAATGCATTTCCCTAACAACTGAACCAAACTACAATTTACCTGTATCTCGACTACGAAGGCTAGATGCGATTCGCCCCAAACCCGCCTTCACCGAATTTCATCATATGATGGGATTAAAGATTTGCCGCGAATCGGTCGGTATCACCCGTCTCTTGCTCACTACTTATGGTGAGAAAGAAACATAACGATTTGAGACCGTGTACAGATTGTCGACTTAATTCGGGCACTGTAGCGGATCGTTACTCGATACCCCACATTCAAAACTACTCAAGGAAATTAGTTTTTGACCCCATTTCACCTTTTCGAAAACACAACAGCTGTTCCAACGACTCGATGAGATTGGCGTAAATATAAAAAGTTAAAAATGCATTCGGTTTGAACTCTTTCGATTTCCTCCGCCACAAATCCAGACCTAATGGTATTCTGCCTTTATCTAAACGAATTAATGACATTACGGGATGACCAGCCCCAACCACAATCAAACATTCAGTAATTTATTGGCATGGTAAATTATTACCATCGCTTTTTACCGAAACTCGCTGAAACGCTCGCCCCAATCCACGAACACTTGACCACTCTGCTAAAGAAGCCCAAGACTTCTCTTGTTCAAAAAATTTCTACTCATCTGACGAATTCCAAGAAGCATTTTTAAAATTTAAAACCGAATTATTACCCACGCTGTCGGAGCTGTTCATCTTAATATAATAACGACGGTTGGAAGCTCTTATAATTTTTTTTTTCGAAAAATGTTTGAATGCCGAGCGAAAGTATTCCGCATTCGATAGGAAATTACTAGCTATCTATGTATTTATCGATTAAACATTTTAGATGTTTCGTTGAAGGTCGGGAATTCACCATTTATACCAACAAAAGCTTCTGACGAGCAATTCGGTCTAAAACTGAACGTAATTCACGTCAGGCAGGACATTTGGCTTAAATCAATCAATTTACCACGGATATCTAAAATGTGAACTGTAAAGACAACCTTGTCGAGGACTCGCTATCTCGCACGATCGACAATGAAACGGCACAATCGAACGAACAAACGATAATCGAATCAGTCGAAGCTAATTTTGACTACAACATAATCATACAGGCACAAAAAGCAGACCTAGAAGTACCTATATCGATACACGCAGCGCCGAGTACCTTGAGAAGTTATGTCGTTTCATCGCAAATGGAATCCAATAATTACTGCATCACATCAATAACATACTAATTTGGGAGTCACCTTCGTTTGAAAATATTGTTTTAAAAGACTTACCGATAACTCCTAAAACAAACGCCATGTTTGTCTGTATCAAATGATGGGCTAGGGAGTTCATCTCAAAACGTTATGTATTATCTCAGTGGAATTTGCTATAATCGTTTGGAATTCTTACTACGATAATCACATTAAACGGATTCATCGCATACAGAAAAATTCAGGGGTGACATGTTGTAACATCACATTTTCGATATTTTATCGAAGTTTATGTCTCTTTTGCCTAAACTGTAATGGACATAACCTACTAGAACAAATGTGGACAAGATGTCATTGTCTAATTTCGTTCAAGTATCGAAAACAAATTATTTTGTGATTGAAATGAAAAAAAAATATCAAAATTTTCCGATCTAGCAGTCTGGTAGATGGTATAAAATTTGAAATAGAGTCACGTTTTATTCTAAAGAAGCGAAATATAAACATCGATAAAGTATCGAAAACGTGATGTTACAACATGTCACCCCTGATATGCCTGAAAAAAAAAACTGGCTGGCATTATGACAATAGCAAACAGTTCCATTTTATTGCAAAGGTACACTCTTTAAGGTCGTATTAAAAAAGAAAGAAAAAAAGACTCTGTTTTCTTTAAAACATGCAGCGGTTCATATAAAGTGCCCGCAATTTTCACAGTTACTGCTAACTGGGTCTATAATGGGTTTTCCAATAGGAATGATATGATTTTTAATTGACGTTTCGACCATTTGTAATATGTCATGATCTGTCATTTTTTGTTTCATTGTTTACAATTTCATTCAACGTCGTGAATTTGCTGATTTTTTAAGAAACTCATCTTCTCCGATGAGGCTCACTTTCATCTGAGTGGTGCGGTAAACAAACAAAACCGTCGATTCTGGTGCGAAGAAAATCCATAAATTATTCATGAAAAACCATTACATTCACCTAAATTGACAGTTTGGTGTGGTTTTTGATCTGGTGGAATCATCGGTCCGTATTTTTTTCGAAATCAAGCTGGTAACACCGTTACTGTCAATGGAGATCGGTATAGATCGATGATAACCAACTTTTTATGGCCGAAATTGGAAGAAGTTGATCTTGACAACATTTGGTTCCAACAAGACGGAGCTACGTGACACACAGCAAGTGCAACAATTGAATTATTGCGAATCATATCACTCTTATTGGAAAACCCTATATAACTATCTTTTTTAGGTTAGGTTCAACAACAAATTTAATTTAGTAATAATCTTGAAATTATTTTTTCCAGTAACATATTTTTTTTAGAAACATATAATTAATCAAAACGCTTTTTACAACAACACAGTTTGGGTATACGTAAAAGTTAAAAAGCTCTTTATCTTCATTGCCAAGAATAAAAGGAAAATCAACGATATAGGATGACGTTTGGTTAGAAATGAAAAATTTAATTTTAATTATGATTAATTCAAAAATTTTAGTTTTACATTTTCGTAACGTAACCAGTTGGAAAACATGACCTTGAATGATTATTGCATACCATAGCACGAAAAATATTTTCCAGAATACCTGTAAAATCTCTTCGCTGTTTTCCTGTGTGTTATTTGGTTTTGGCCGAACGTTCGTAAAATTATTTGGTTATTTCTGTTTTTTGAAAGCTTTGTTAAAAGCTTTTATCGATAATAATAATTTATAACGCAAATTGTAAATTAAAATCGGTTTGATGGATAACTCGAATGGGTGTATCCTATGAGCATTGGTTGGGTGGATTGCAGTGGGATAGAATAATTAATATTTATTTGTTGTTAAATGTATCGAAAACGATGTTCATTATATTTTGATTACGACATTTCAAACCCAAAATTTATATTCGTGAAATCAATTGTAAATAGCAAAAAAAAACGAATTTTTCGGCGATAATTTTCTTTTATGTCGTAATGTCATAAGTCGTAAACATATTTTTATTGTCGATACATATTTTGATGTGTCAATAAAAACAAAATTATCATAACTAAAACGTTGACATTTAAAATTTTGTTTCTATATAACAACGCGGTGTCGATTTAAAATTCCTCAGGGCTGACTTGGAGGAGACAAAAGGGCAATGTACTATGCAATTTGCTCTTATTTGAACATCGTATTAAAGTTACAAATGGTGGCGATAAATTAGAAATGAAAGCTACATTTCACATTTTTTAAGTTGCAGCAAAAAATGTAGACAATAAATGCCGCACTCAAATAAGAAAATGTATTTTTAAAGAACTTTTCAAGAGTAAATTTTCTACATTTTCCAAATTCAGTTTTTTAAGTACGTTATACTCGTATAAAGAGCTAAGATGTATATAGATAGTTGTGAAAATGGAAAACCAAAAGTAGAAAAATATTAACACTTGTTGGAAAGAAAATAAGAATTTATCTGTGTTGGATTTGTGAAGAGCGGGCGGAATGAGTGCTATCTATAAACGCAAACACTTGTGAGTGTATGGTGAAAAAATTACGGACGGTGTATCAAATACGATTTATAATTGACAACTTGAATGAAATTGGAGGGACCGGAAACTAGATTGATTGATTTTGAATGGATGACTAAGTTTTTACACAGGATCTCCCGGAGGTCACCGAGCCCACCACATATATTCCTTTTACACTTAACAAAACCGAAGAATTGGATAGACAGGCTACCTTAAAATTGTTTTTCATTTTTTCAATATTGCCACCGATTAAGAGGTTGATCTAGTAATTTATCTATTGGTTATTCATTTCATATTAATTTCTTAATTAATTTCGTGTTTTCTTGCTTGTTTTTCTCTTACCTCAGTGATGTAGTCCATATGTATGTTCCTAAGAAGGTTGTCGTTTCTAACGTACGTTAGAGCATTCGTAATTCCTCGCAACACTTTATTTTCAAGCATTGCATTATTTGTTTACGTCTTCTTTTTACTTCATGATGTGCTCTTTCTATCTTGGCTTAGCATCGTGGGGCATGCTAAATAACTTGGCATGGCCTCCAATACTAAGTTAAGATAGAAAGATTGATGCTGAATTTGCATATGGAGTTTGGTTTGAGTTCGGAACCATGGGAATCCAGTTTACATTTTGGAATGTAAAGTTGAAATGTAATGATTTGGGTTCATTTAATAAGACGCGCTATTTTTTATTCCAGTTACTCATTGTGCCAATTGCATTTTGGATTTGGCTTGCAGTGTCCGATATATCTGTTCCAACTGCTACGATGGCTGTTTCGTCTGCAAATGTTACTACTGTAGCACCTTGAATATTCCAAGTGCACAGTACTCGTTTGACTCGAAAGTGTCTAGGCAGATCTCAATGCAGTTTAAATTCAAGCCCTTGGTTCCAAACTTGGTCTACAACTCCAAAATACTGGAGCATATCTTCTTATTCTTGAATGCAATCTCACCAGTAGAGTGATTTTCCCTATTATCGTTTGCTGGTTTACCTGGTTTAGGAACCATAATTACTTCAGCCACCTTCCATTGACGTGAAACATAATTATTTGAACTAATTTGCGCAAGCCAACGTAAAATCGGGTACAAGTTATGAATTTTAATTGGAATTACATTGGAGCTTTGGATGCTCGTGTAACTGTAGTATGTTGTTATGCCGGATGCATATGGGAGGATTCCAAGTTAACAGCTAATGATCTCCAATTGGTGGGTTGGCTTGTCAGAAGTTCATATTTTATAACGAAGGTTGGTCTTTTGATTGAAAAGATAAAAGTAGCTAAACAAGTCACAGCTATAGTTCCATGGTCCAGAAGTCCTGATATTTTTTGCGTTGTGAATAATTTTTGTAGGTGCTTCAAATTTTTAAGGTGTAAGTCATGGAGGTTATGTTGGTCCATTTAACCGTCTTTTCCGTTATATTGGGCTGGAGTGTTGTTATTACAAACGGATCCTTTAAAGTTGCTCAGATAGATTGTGTTGTCGTTCAAGGCCTCAATTATTTAGTTTTGTTAAATCGGTAGTCACATTGAGCGTGCACACATTTGTCGTGCTGGCCGATACAAAGGTCGCTCTTTATTTCTTCTAGGTACTTCATTTCGCAAATGGTAGTTTACGAAAAGAATTGAATTTTCCGGTGGTTTAGTTGCATTTTCCGGTGTAATTTGTACTCTAGGTATACATACATGAATGTTTTGTTTGATCGTTGGCCTAATGATGACATGATTTTATTTCTGGATGCTTCATATAGGTTCGGCATATTCCATAGCCTCCACTTCATTTGTGTTTGGAAGTATTTTGATTTCCGCAACTAAACGTCCGATTTCTATTTCATCTAGCAAATTCGTGTTAATTAATTTGCCCTTTGCCAGTTGCACAGCTCTAATTATTTCCTTGACATCTTCTTTGATAATAGTGAGCCGGTTGAATTGTATTTGTTGGATCCTTTCGTCCAGGCGGTTGAGCCTTCATTAAGGCGGGTTGATTTGGTATTGTTCATTATTGTTGTTGATGATTTAATTTTGACTATTGACTATTGGATCCCAATCTGTAGCATCTCGTGACTCTGTTCAGTCGATTGATCGTCAGGCTCATGGTTTTTGACCTTTGAGTTCCGAAAGTAGTTGAGTAATTTGTACAACTTGATGAATCAGTTGGGGTCTAAGGCTGCTTTCTCGATCAATGTGGTTGATTTCGAGTGAAATTTTGTCTATCAGTTCCTCGTAAGCTGGTCAAGTTGATAATGTAAACCAGCTTGGATTTACCATTGATGATTCGTCCGGTTTCTTGTTTAAGTGTTGTTCGTAGGTGTTCAGCGACGTTGTTGTAGTTTAAAAATAGGATATATGAGGTTATATGATTTTTGTGTATTTTCCTTGATGCGGTTATCACTGTAACTTTGTTATTTTTTTGCTTCAGTTTCCTTCCTAAACATCGCTTTAGCCTTCGCTTGAATTTGTTTTATCACGACGTATATCACATTCCCAATTTCCCCTAAAATATGTTTTAGGGGTTGTTTTTTCGATTTTTTTGTAACCTCAACAGAGTTTAACAGATGTTGGTAATTGATGTGATAGGTTTCCTTTCCATGACTGAGTGTTATATCTATCCACAGCAACGTTCATTTGTTCTTTTTACGGAGAAATTTTTATATTCGTCTTATAGACATCTTATGATCTCTATAATGGTTCAAAGAATCCTCTCCACTTTTTTGGGATGGTGTAAGTAGGTAAATTTGGATTCCGAGCGTCTTAATGTAATCCGATACGATAGGACTGATAAAACTCACTCATGAGTCGATTGTCCATTTCCATTATTTTAGGTCTTATGGAGTAATACAAAATGTTGATGATCTTTTTTCTTGCATGTAGAGCTGACCTATCTTTAATATGGAAGGGCATCGTGAATTTGGAGAAGTTATCTATGCATGTGATGAATGATTTTCTATGGGGATAAGCTCCGATGGATAGGTTGGTATCGGTATTTGTTGAAGTTTAACCTTTTCGGGACGGCGATCGTATATAATTGTGTGACAATTTTTACAGTTGTGTGTGCACTTCTTTATCAGGTTTGCCATTTGTGGGAAGAAAGAATTTTTCCAGAATTGTTTCTTTGTTCTCTTTCCAATTTCGCTAAATTCTTCCAGAATAATCATGAATTTATTCTCTTCATTATTGGTGTCCTGCCCAATACTTTTCGCCCTGTTAATATCACTTTAAAATTTTACAATGAAATTTACGTTAGAATTAATAAAATCCTGTTTTAATCTAAAGATTTTCGCGTTTTAGCGATTTATTTGAGTATCCTGCAGGATGGGTACACTTGGGAGGCGCCCTGTGTCTTCTGCGTGGAGTTTAATCGGTTAAGCATCAGTTAAGTAATAACTGAATACGCGTACTTAGTTCACTATTCATCACTTCAGTTTCGTTACTCTAATGAATAGGGCAGAGATTCTATATTTACATTGATCTCGTATTGATTATGTTCCGTGGTTATAATCGAAACGTACACTTAATTCATTTTTCACTACTTGCAATTGTCTATGCAGCTTATTTTGTGCCAAAAACTATAATTATTAGAATAAAATTTAGAGTCCGCACATTTTTAATTGGGCCGGATCGGATGCTCGTGCAACTTAAATGTGACTTAAGAATTAAAGTTTAACCGATTTAGCACTTGTCTTCGAAATTTAAATTTTTTTATTGATAATTAAAATTTGTTCTATGCCATTTACGAAGCAGTTGTATGGCCTCAATTTCAGCTCGAATGGTGTTCTTAAGATCTTGAATTGTTTGTGGATCATTTTAAGTGAGTTGTGTGAGATAGATAGCCAATTGAAATCAGAATTTCTTGAAATTATGCAACCCTCAAACTTGATTACCAATAAGTCGAGTGTTTCACGATTTGTGTGACATCTGGCACCGTTTTGTTGAAAGCAAAGATCATCTAAATCAATTGCATCTAGCGACACGTATAATTATTGTGAACGACACCTCAAATAAATGTTTGGCTCTTCATGAACATGTTCACTTACAAGTGTTACTGTGTTCACATGTTCCGTTGATTCGATTTAATTTCTTCGGGACATTTCTCTCTCCACTAAAGAGGACGTATCGCCCTTTGGCCAATCGATGTCTTCGATATTGAAATATAATTAAATTATTCTACATATCTAGGATCAATGAAATTAAATATATTATTAATAGTTGGTAATGCTTTAGTGTACTATATATTTGGCTTAACTTAAGCTTTCGCACACTCGGTGGAGCTCCGGTTATCGCTCAGTAAATTACCGTACACTGGTAGCTCCCGTAACTTTTATATAAGGCCTTTACACGATCAAGCATCGACGTGATCCTTCGACAAGAAATCCGGGCAATGGGAGAATCTTCAAAGATTTGTTTCTGAACTCCGCGCACTCTCTAACTATTACGATAAATGAGTGTTAGTTAGTGGTTTTTGGATGTGTGCCTTCTCAAATTAAACATAAATCCAAACTAAAAAAATTACGGCTTACAGATATGGCAGCCGCACGACAAGTTTGTCGATTTTTTGTGTGTTACCAGATTAAAACTACCTGATAGCTGTGATTAATATTTCCTTGAACAAGTATACAGGTGGGGATTTATTAATGTCAACGATATCCATTTTATTCGAGGTAGCATATTTTGGAATTTATTAGGATTATGAACCGCCGAAATATTTTAGGCTTTACCATTTTATTGCGTGGTGATAATGTTGAACTTTGTCGTAGGTACATTAACACTCTGATAGCTCTTTGTTTGGATTTTTTAAATTGTACTAAACCAGCTAAGGAATAAACAAGCCACATCCATTTTTCCCAATCACTCCATTCTCTGAACAATTTACGCGTATTGAGTAAATATGTTAAGGTTAAATTTCAAATCGGTAGTAATGTGAAATGTTTTACTGATCCGAAATCATTGAAACCAGGAGTCGAGTCCTATATTCGCGGACTAGTTCATCTTTCACCCGATGGATGGTATGATTTTAGCGAACTGCGAAAAAGTTGAAAGTGTTTCGGCCCCAGAACAGAAAGATCAAATTTACCGAAGACCACATATTTACTACTCGTCGCGTTCTTGACGAAGAGAAATTAAACGGACCGGAAACTGGCAAAAATAAGTAAATCAAATACAAAAATCATGTACAGTATAAACTGTTGACAATCAACTGCAGATAAACATAATTTACTCGTCCAGATATGTACTACCCTTGTACGGGTCGCAAATTCTAACTATCTCTGTGTGATCGTATTCGAGAATATTCTACGTCAAGTAGATAGTAATGAAAGTTTCGCTGTACTAGGAACCAATTTCGGTTTAGCAGGACCCAATACATTAAATCGGTAGGTAGTACATCTTCCCAGCGAAGATACCTAGCGGATCAAACAGTTCTGATGTTTGTTATTGTAATTTTCTTCTTATAGGAAGATTTTTTTGAACTCGAATTACGGAGTCTAATGAATACCTAGAACTTTGACAGTACTTAACCCCTCTTATCTGCGTAAGAACATCATAAATTGTTTGTTTTCCTATTGAGCTCGCACCTGACTCATCACCATCCTGAAACTTGAATTTTCCTAGTTGTTGCTTCAACAAATCATAAAGTGTTGTTCTTAATTCGTGGCTGTTGTTGTTGTAATAAATACTAGCAGATTTTTATAGGTTATATTTGGAGTGAAATTATAATTAGTTTTCGCATATTTATCCCGCTTTCAACACTGCAAAGTTCAAGAATTCAACTGCATTAGCGCTGACCAAGGGCACACGAATTCCTAGGCTAGTTGCTCTAGCTAGTTTTTCGTTAGTTTTATTTTCATTTAAATCCTATTTATAGAACTGGAACATTTACCATTAATTACGTCCTGTCTATCGCAGCATATAAAACAAAAATTTGGTGAACCGACGACATCATACTATTTCGCGGCAGGCGTATGGAGTGTTAAACAATTTTCGTTTTCCCAATTTGGCCATTCATCATTTGATAGTTGATTAGCTCCCCACATACCAAAGACAATAGACTATCCGCTTGTAAACCAATAAAATTGTTCCTCTTATCCTATATCTGTTCCAAATTCACAAGTCCATTGTGCTCCACTTCGGTGCGAATATCAACTGAATGCATACCAATCATGGTACAGAATCTGTAAGCTTTGTATCAATTCTTGCGGCGAGCTTACATAATCGTGTGCAAAACACTTTGATAAGATGTAGCTTAAACATGATAGAAACCCACAAAATTTAGTATCGCGTTGGTGCTATCAGTTGCATAAAGTCATAAAAGATATTATCGTTATCGCGCACAAATAATTATATGAACGCCACTCCAGAGTGCATGTTATCGGTGTACAACCCAGCTTGTCGGAAATTAGATATAATTTTGGTAATTAATGAGAAATTTTTATAAAATCCGTAATAAAAAATTAAGTGCCGCACACATAATTAGAACTGAATTTTTTTTATTATTTAAAATTGTGATTGGAACGTGAAATTTATTTGGAAATTGAAAAATAATACACAAACAACTAGTTTAAGGTTCAACTTGGCGTACTGCTTCTGGTCCTTCATTAAAACCATATACAGTCATAAAGGTAATTAACTGGGTTGTGTCGTAGTAAACGCTCGCTGTAAATTTACGTCTGTATTCTTCTGTGCCAATGCCAGGTTCATCAATTTGTGCCCACGCCCACTATAAAAGAATATTATTCAGATTATTCCTAAAACCAGTTTAACACTATATATACTCTTACCCCGTTCACATCTAAAATTATTTGAGTAAATCTTTGATCATTTCCAACCCAATCGAATGAAGCAACATGGTTCTCAACATCTTCGGTTTTGTTACTGATATAATAGTTGGTGTAGATTATATCATCTCCCTCTTCCCGGCTAAAGAATACAATACTCTCTAGCGCTTGAGTTGCCCCGACTAGGACAAGCAACGCAAATACAAATCTCCCGTGCATGATTTTGTATATTGTACGGCTTAGTAGCTACCAAAATGTGACTGCTTGGCTCGGGCTTATCGCTAACGTTTTTATACGGTAATTGGAAAGACTGCGGTCATAAAATTGGCTAATCTTCTTAAACACACCGCTCAATCATAAAGAGTGTAGGTTGTTAAACTTTATGGCACTCTGTACTTGTAGCTTAAGTATTACATTTTATTGTGATTTTATACATAATAAATATACAGAACCGAATTAAGGTTTCAAGCTAAATGTAAAAATAAGCTTGAAAGGATTGACTTGTCTCTGGTTTGTAGATGTAGCGGCTTGTTTCTTGCTCACAAGAAACATCGCACGTTACAAGTAATTATAAACGGATAAATCTGTTGTTCTGTTACAGTTGATCCAAAGTCCGAAAATTAACGTTGAAAATTAACATGAAAGATGGCCTCATCGTTATTTAAATGACAAAGGAAAGGAGTGTCAACGATCGATGGTGTTCCAATAAACAAACATAATTCAGATCGTTACCAAATGAAAAATCGTTCCAGTAATTTTCAACCGTGGGTACATCCACGGTTAACATAATGTGGCATCCAGGTAAAACCAGATTTTGTTTCCATGTTTTCCAAACCGAAAACTAGTAACTAACTCCATCCAAGGCTGGATTTTGTTATTAATCGTAATCAACATTTCAGCCGAACTGTCAATGATTGTAGCCGTCTACAAATAAAAAATTGTGACATGTCCATGCCTAGCCGCGTGGAGACATGCACAGTCTGGATTTCTGGTCTACTAAACTGCACTATTCCGTTCACTTAAGATAATGACCAGCTCAGCAGGGCCCTGCCGGAACTTAGGAAGAACTTCGTCGCTTAGTAATAACGGCAGTGGTAATTCGTGTTCGTATTAACCAGTGACTTTTGTTTTAGTGGCATTCGAAAAGTGGGTTCTTAACGTCTTCTACTTCAGATCCGTATTGACATTGATCAGTTATTTTGATTCTTTGTTGGTAGGATTTAAAATATCAATGTCCAGAAATTACTTGGCTCATCGAACTCGTTAGGGGCATTTTTAGTTTGAATCTTGCTTTGATGTCGTAAATGGTAAATCAAATGTATGCCTAACATTGACCGTTTCATTCCACCTTCTTCCCTGTTTCTATATTGGGTACGTTTACTGTCAGCAACATGTACAGCGTCACCTATTTCGTTGTAGCACTTTTTCTTAGGTGGTACAAGTGCGCTTGCTATTTGATTAGAATATTTACTAGGAGCACGCCGGCCAGAACCACAACAGCATCTTTAGGCACTGTTCGGTAGGCCTTTTGTACTCGAAGTAGGATATTCCTCTGAACACTTCCAAATGATCTGATGTGGTAACAGTTTAGCCTATCATACCATCCAACCACGGCATACATGAATAGCGCCACCGACACACCTTTGTAAGTTATAACAAGTGTTTTGTGATTTACTCCCCATCCCTCTCTTGAAACACGATATTCCAGACCACGGGACCTAGAGTAGAGCCTTGAGGACAACATATGTCGTTTTGGTTTAGTAAGAAAATCATACATATCTCTTATTACTGCGGATCGAATGCTGAGTAACTCCTGAAAAAGTTCTTCAAATGTTCCGGCGATATCCAATATACCGAAAACATATTTAGAACTTTGGGTTTTGACAGTGGTAATTAGGTGGACAATCGCATCTTCAGTAGACATGCTACATCGGAAAATGAATTGTTTGTCCAAGAACAGTCCGCTCTGTTCCATCCTAGGTGTAATGCGAGTGGCTAGTAATCAAATTTTAATCAGCTGTTCAATAATTTTATTATGCTGAGCCCTATGATAGGCCATGCAAGCTGAATTATTTCAGCGTTGAAGTGGTCAACATGTCTGATGCCTTATTACGTTTGAGAGCACTGGAGCCTTTTTCCCACGAAAATGGAGATCTTCAGCAACTGTTGATGTCCAACTGCTGTCCGGTAGAAGTAAGTTAAGTAACTTCAAACTTGTGTCATGCCGCGTATTTGTGAAGACTCCATTTGCCTTCCTAATGGTATTTAAAACTTCAACTTCATTAATTTCTGGAAGTGTTTCTACACCGTCCCAGGAGCCAACCAAGTATCTAGTGATTAGACCCCAGTCAGCTATCTTAATGGTAAATCTCGGAGTTTTGCTACTTGCAAGAGGACTATTCTGTGGCGAGTTTCATCATTCAAACGTGATGACTCTGTGGTCACTAGATGCCCAACTTTCTCTCACACGCTACCCAACTATCGAGTTCAGCAAGGCTTCATTGATTATTGTTAGGTCAATATTGAAGTTTTCATTAGACGAGAACGTCTGCAAGTTCATTGTGAAGAGGTCACTCTTAGATATGAAGTCGTCTACTTTTCTTCTGTTTTCATGGGTGCCACATTTTATTTCTATAGCATTGAAGTCTCCAGTGATCATTAAATTTTAATGTTCACCCAATAAAGAGCCTAGGATCGTTTCAATGCACAGATGGTACTCGATCGGTTCACTGTATTGGGCATATATTGAAACTAGGTAGAATGAACCAACCTCTCTTGCTATAAAAGGCTTGCCGCTGATTTGACTATTGACCGAGTGTGGTATACATGCAGGGCACCAAAATAGTGCATCTCCGTTAGATTTAACATTATTTAAATAACAAAATATACTCTGTGTCCCATAAGTAATTAGAATTGAAAAATCACTCAAAAGTTGAATTTTTTTAATCAACACAAATATTTCTACACCAGTACGTAGAAAACATTTAATTTTTGGGAGTAGATTTGAGTGAATTTTATAAAACGAGATTTTTCAAAACAAAACACACTACGAATCGCACAAAAGTGATCGCTGTGGTTCTAAGCTAGTAATTGGTGTAAGAAACGAATCTTAACTAACCCCATGCTTGGAAATCTTTGAGATTTTTGTTATTTGAGAGAGAATTTCATTGAGTGTAATTAAGTATTTAATGTAAGAAATCAATCTTGCGTAACCAAACGCGCAGAAATCTCTTCGATAGAGAATATCATTGAGTGATTCAACAATTCTTTACCATTTGAAATTAATTAAGTTAGGTAAGATTGGTTTATTACTTCAAAAACTAATTTAAAACCACCCGATCACAACTGTGCGATCCGTAAGGGCAGAGTTAAATAATTTAAAATGTAACATTCAATGATATTCTCTCTCAAATAACAAAAATCTCAGAGATTTCCGAGCATGAGGTAAGGTTGGCTTGTTGCATCAAATATTAATTAAGAACCACTTCGATCACCTCTGTGCGATTCGTAGTGTGTTTTGTTTAAAAAGATTTCATTTTATAAATTTCACTCAAACTATTCCCCAAAATTAAATGGTTTCTGCTTAACAGTGTAGAATTATTTGTATTTATTAAAAAAAATCAATTTTTGAGTGATTTTTCAATTCTAATTACTTATGAGACCCAGACTCCGATTTACCGTTCAATATTATTTAGGCCAAAACAACCATAGAAACAGTCGAACTTGGCACTTCTGAATACATATTCCTAGGTATTGCCGTCCGAAATCATAGAGGCTGAATTTCTGCTATCCATGTTTTTCGGATTATAATGAACATGCCTGACAGGAATATGTTATTAAAAGTGCCAAGTTCCTTGGTTTCGTAGAACTCTTAGACAGAAATTATTTCTTTAATTTATTTTCAACTTAAATATTATCGAACACGAACATGCGAGTTTTACCCGAACTTAGCGTCTTTTACGAGTATTACCTTCACTGCACGGAGGGTGAGAATTTCCCCAAAAGTAGGTTTAAGTTGAAAATGTGGTAAGTATGTAGTCACCTTTGAAATTTTACCTGCTAACAATTACTGAATATTTTTTCCAACGAATCAGTTCATTAAGCTTCATGTGTTGTGTGAAGAGTTTTTTTACAAAGTAAATGTTATCAACGTACACAGCGAAATACTAAAATAATTGGTGTAGGTAAAAAAAACCAAAACTATAATAAAATTCCTTATCACAATAAACGCGATAACATCAACAGTTTTACATGTGTATATCGCGCATATAATTTAATTTAAATAGATGTGCGGTTCTAAAAATATAAAAATTTTGGGGTTGATTTTGCTTGTTGATGTAACGCCACCCTAACCACCCTTCCAGAATTGGGCCACAAATGCGCAACCCTTTTAATATTTCAATAATCTTTTTATATTTTTTCACATCATTGGGCAATAATTTTACTTTTCATTTTTCACTTATAATGATTGCGGTATAGAGTTAGCTGCCACAAAAAAATGGTCAATAAAATAACAAATTTATTACGGAACCAGTTAAATATAATATACGCATGAACGTTGATTGAATTGGAATGGTGACACTTCATTTATACGTTCGTATCTTCATGTAACGCCCGGTTTCGATCTGCTTTGTTTGCCGCCTATGAAATATATGGGTGAGTTTCTTGGAGAACTAATCAATTTTTTACCACCTGATATTGTTTTTTAACTATCCAGATGTCAAGGGAAAGCAGGAACATCGACAGTGGCGATTAATTAAAGACGCTTTGATTAGGTCGCCTACTTGACTGCATAAGACAAATCGTTGCATTTGGAGAGCTATTTGACAATATTAATCTACCAAATTTGCAGATAGTTTTTATGTTGCTTCGAAAGTGTCATATATACCTGAACCTAATTTATTAATGATGATATTACACTCACAAGCCTCCAGAGACGTACTAATATTGACGCGTTTGAAGTTAGACCTAACTTAATCCCAACCAACAAAAACAAGAATGTCATTTGGGCGAAATATTAAATTTGTGAACTAATTCCAATTTCAAGAGGTTCAACATTTTGTCTTAAGAAATTGAATATCTCGAGACCCAATTTTTTAAGAAAATCATAACTTCTCAGGTTAGTAAAGCCTAGCAAAAAATTAATTTAGTCGCGCAAAAACTATTAGCTTTTCAAATGGCTTGGAATATAGATAGTCCTAACCTAGACCTATCAGAAAAATATAAAAATTTTCTTGATAAATATATTAGGTCTCGAGATATTCAATTTCTTAAGATAATATTAAATTCTTATATCCAATCCTAATAAATGTTCCACCTAATTATTTATTATAAGTTGCAATTGGAATTAGTTCACAAATTCAATATTTCGCCTAAATGACATTTTTTTTAACCAATACATACAAATCTTCTTTTGTTTTTGTTGGTTAGGATTAAGTTAGGTCTAACTTGTGAAGTTTGTGCTAAACTAATCCTAAAGTTAGTTCTCTCTACTGATTAGGTTTAACTTCACATACATCTGATATTGACAGTAGAAGTTCTAGCCGCTTTCGATCTCTCATTAGCTCACGTGCAGGAGCTGTAGTGATTGACTTGCTGATATCATAAGTGAGCAATTTAAAAAATATAGGAAGATCGCTCATTTGGGAACAGTGCTTTCTCACAAATATCACTCACCAAGAAATACTAGACGGTCCCAAAGTGCATGCTGAATGTTCGGTAGTCGTGGTCTTAGTTTATCTTAGTATATAAAGTACTCCAAAACAAAATAAGGTTTTTTTAATCGACACTCAAGTGGAGTCAGGCGAGTAGGAGCTGAGGTATTCGTGTTTAACTTTATAGAGATATACTCTGCAGCTACCATGAGCGATTAAAATCTTAAAAACTGCGTTAGCTTCAAAACTACATTTCCATGTTTTCTATTTAACTTCTCTATAGCTGAGATCAGACGGTGGCTCCATCAACCCTTACATAAGTCACTTTATCTTCTCTGCCTTGCAATCATGGTCTCAATCCGTTCTAAGAACGTTGATTGTGGCATTCCCGCAAGGACATAGGCACCGTAACTACCTTTCGTTCTGAATTCACACATCTCTCTGAGAGCGCATATCCTTTTGACGGGTACCGCACTTTTCCCCATCAAACTTTTCTTGGATTCGGCATGATTCATGTCAACGGGGCGTAATGTATAGGGACCCTATAGGCAGGATACGATAATCTCTATGCCCTTTGGTCTACAAACATCAGGCGAGAATTTTGTAACCCCGGTTGAATGAGTTTGACTATCGTGTTACACTAACTATTTCTTATTTTTGCAACAGCCCCGCAGCCGCAATAGTATCACACATATTTTTGGACACCACGAAACTATCTGAAACCATACTTTGCCTTTTACACCGTATTTATAACGGAAGTCATGTTGGTGTTCTACCTGATCGCTCGCCTTAATAATAGGTGACTGTAACCGGTCACTTACAATTATTTCCAATGTCTTGCCTGCAGTTACCAATTCAAGGTTCTTGAATGATGTAAGAGGACGGCTCTCCTTTCAGTAACAACACTATCCTATTCTACTAAGCATCCAGTAATTATCAATGAAATCTCTGGAGCTTTATTGTTCCTCACTCTAAAATATGTCTTTAGAACCTTCTCCATCGTTTTGGAACTTCATCCTTTTTGTTCCCCGATATTACCAACCAACTTTCTTCTCCAGAAATCTCAACAATACTTCAGATTACTTCGTTTATTGACTCGGTTCAGTTGTGGTTTATCTTCACAATACCGGGCTTTCGAGTAGGATTTTTAGTAGGATGATTTCCTTGCTTTAGGTCATTTCCTACGCAGCTCTGAAATCCCGATTTTATACTAGAAGACAGGTTTTCTAAACCAGCCTACTACCTTTCTGGACATTGCGGTATCATAGGTTCTTGTAACAAAGTTCAAGTTCAACACATTTTGTTTATGTCATAAGAGGGACTTTGGTCTTGTCGAACGCTTTCAACGTCCAAATAATTGGTTCCTTTACAGACATCTTGTTAGCAGTTCGATCACAATAATCTTGTGTTACCTATGGTTGTATACATACAAATGACTTACTCTCCAAACTACTCCTATGTTGGCAAGCCAATTACATCGGTGTAAAGTTACTGCGTCACTTAACTGAAAATATTGTTAATAACCTTTGCTGGCGTTTGACAGCATGTTGAGTGAAGTAACAACAAATGTGAGTGAAATTCTAAATTTATTACGTCAATTTACTCAAATACGATTAGCGGTCACTTGTTATCCAAATTAGAACTTCAAGGCGGCATATAAAAGAACTTGACAACTACCTATAGAATACCCGAAATATAACGAAAATCTCCTGTGTGCCTTTATTTTAACGATTTCACTTTTACAATTTAATGCCTGATGACTAAAATCACTCCATTTGAAGCATTTCAAGTATAAGTGCTGGGTATCGATGGACGTCAAATCTCTCCGCGTTCGTTTACGCATTTAAAAAACAATTGTTACAAGTCAGCATCCTGTTTAGTATGGCACGATTGGCCCTTTTGTATGATATTAGCGCCAAACCACCACCACAAATAAGGACATAAAAGTCCTAAGACTTTTGTAGTTTAGCATGCAATTGCCAGCAGTTTTATCAACTAAAATGATCAATAAGGCAACAAGCACTGCTTAATTTGGAACATTACTTTCACCAAAGGACGCTAACTTCAAGAAATAAAAGATTTGCTTCAAGAATGTTGAGGTTGGTAGAAAAAGAGCCATAAGAGGAGGTGAGCATCCCATTTATAAATGATCATACTAAATTAGTTGAAACCAGAAGGGATGCCATCGCTCGGTAACACGATAACCAAGCTCCGATGAAATCAGAGCTATAGATGAAATAGATCACGTAACAACAGGTATATTAACAGCATAACTAAAGAAGAGCGAATTATGATAAGTTATGAATTCCCCAGTTGGAGCTGAATGCCGCTCCATTACTAACAAAATTAATGAAACACGTTCAGGTCATCTGGACGGATCCAACAATCACGATAGTTTAGATCAAAGTTCACCTACAAACCCCTTTAAACATAACTCAGCTATAAGACTAATCATTCCAAAACAACATGGTATCATGTAATGTTGCAGGATAGAGCTTACGAACTTAGTACTCACGAGTTGTGCGAGATTCATCAAAATTCCACACGAAACCTTCCAACATTTGAAAGAGTCCAGGCTGAAGTAGTGTTTTTTCAGGTATGTCAAGAACCTTTTCTTAGTTTAAAAGAAAAATTGAATGTCTGAACTAGTCAAAGAAACTATTTTTGATCGAACTATAGTAGCTTCTTATCGCTACCAGAGTCCAGAGTATCATTTCGGGTTTTTATGTGTATGGTAATCAATAGCAACACTGACTGTCGAAATGGTAAATATAATAGCGTTTGACGACACTAAATGGCATTTCATGGCATCGTTTACGCCCAATTTCGGTGGCTTGGGGGGGGGGGGCCGAAAATTAAAAACTCTACAATTAAACTTAACGTAAAAATTTAATCTTTAAAATTCTTCTTAAAGAGGATTATAGAAGAAAGTACAGCTACATTCGAAGATACGTAGAACTTGGTAACTTAGATTCAAACCTGTCTAAATTCTGAGGCGGGCCATTAACACGCTTGTCGGGAAAGATTATTTAGTCCGTATTACAAAAGTCACGTGCCAGTGTCTGGCCTATCGCAAAATTATACAAACCCCTTTGCTGCATATACAAACAAAAATTCTCCAGTTTCAACTTCGATTAAAAAGCCACCACCTTCAAGATAGCAGCCCAATAGACAAGCCAAGGATGGAGCTATGTCATCCTTTTGTAGTGTATTGTGTTGACTATTGAAGAGCGTCCAATGAACCACTTAACAGGTATATGTTCCGAAGAGCTAGGCAAATTAGAGGTCATCTATTCACTCTAACACATGACCAGCTTTTGAGAAGATATTGAAGCCAGTAATATGCAGCGTTGATGGATGAAGCAAGAGTCGGGAAATACAACGAGCATTATCACAATGAAAAAATTGAGAAGATTAATGAGAATGAAAAATATTAGAGAAGACACGTCGTAATATCAGGTACTCGTAATATCAGAGCAACGAAACATTGGTTCATAAAGAGACAACAGCTTTTGTTCTCTTTGATTCAAAAATCAACTATCCCATAATGGCTGATGGCACTAAATTCAACAACATTTTCAAATCATTCCACAGGCCATCGCATCTGCTATGCAAATTGCCTCTAGCAACCAAAATTTCAGTTCCCAAATCAGCCGAAATTAGTTCTAACATCAGGAAAACGTTCGATACGATGGAATTGGAAGTGAAAATAAGGCAAAATGATTACTTGCCTAATGATGAACTGCATCATGTTAATCATTACACTATGATCCATCTCATCTTCTGGAGTTGTCAATTCCTGGGAGTGATCTGACTCGTGATGTATGTGAGTCGTTTGAAATACACGATACAAATTGAGTCCTGAGGATTAAATGTTTCTTTATAGTTTCGTCACTCCTTTTTACCGCATATTCAAATAATTTAAAATGACATTAAGTTAAAAAATTCGACGGAAATTTGTTCTATTCTGTTCATTGTTGATTTTAATTGAATTTTAAATTTTTTTATTCCGCATTTCTTTTAAAATTGGTTTGTGTACAATCGATTTTTTTGTGGGTGGTGGGTCTGGCGAATTTTTTTTAATTTTGTTTTAAATGGCTTTAAAATAATTTTGCGTGGAGAATGGATGGCTATCAAACAGAATGAATTGATTTGTGTTTTTCAAATAAATTCAGAATTTATTTTATTTTATTCGTCATTTTTGGGTGAAAGCCATTTTTCGTATAAAGTATATTATTGATAAATAAAAAACCCTATGAGTACATGAAGGTACTGATGCATATACAGGCCATTATATCCTATCTATAAATAGAGAATAAAATAAATCCAAATCCCATAATCCGATTAAGAGTGCATTGCACAGTTGTAAAATGTGATATAAACGTGATTTGGTGAAATAAATTCGGGATACAAATTTGACAAGATTTATTACAAATTGACATTTATAATTTAATATGTTACGAATATGTAATTTATCTAAAATAGTAATATGAGGATTTTTCAAATTGTTCTGTCCGAGGATAACCAATTAATTAAAAAACCAAAATGAAAATTCCACCACTGAATTTTATTTTGCGGTACGCAGTTTAGCTTATAAAATTGATATTTTTCGTATTAGAATATAGATGTCTCTATTTAAAGCCTTTATTCCACAATGAAACATATTTTTCAGTTGAAAAGAAATGAAACAAAACAAAACTTCAGTAAAATTTTACTGGCAAAACCGTTTTATATGTAGTGGTGTGTTGCCATAACAAAATGAAAAAAATAATAACCAGAGTATTTTTATAGCAACATTCTAATACTTTTACACAAAACAAGTATATGACGGGAAATATTTCTCGCACACTAAGATCGTTTTATGGTTGGGAAAGTATTATGGTGAACCAAAACCGTTTTGGGATAAATTAACGGAATGCTTACGAAGAGAATTCATGAAGTCTACTAATAGTGCAAGCATTCATCGCAAAATGGCTGAAGGGAAATTTGCTGATGTCGAGGATCCAGCAATTATTCAGTTCTGCATTTATGGTATTTCCGACCACGAACCAATCAAGGCAATACTACATAGAGAATTTCAAAAAAAATTGGATTCAAACAAACAAATGAAAAACAAAATGAAATTCAAGTTAATTCCGACGGCGGAGCCGGATAATACTAGGCATGTAAATAGGACATTTTCACCAAAATATTATGGTTGTGCTACGTCAGAGTTCATATCAGCAGCAAATGTCTCAACAAAGAAAAGGGACCAAATTGCTTCAAATTCCATGAGTTTGGGTATATAGCGCCAAATCACGCTAGCCAAAGATGTAAAAATAATTGAAATCCGAGATATTAACTTGTACGCAATATATTAATCTGATGGCTATGAATAAATATCTGAGTATTGGCGCACCAGACTTTATTCAACAAACTACAACGTTTAAAGGAACAGGTTTGATAAACTATTCAAACTTGGAAGGTTTTTACAGCCCTTTCCATTGACGATGAACAAGTTAATTCCATTTTTCACATTATCGAAGATAAGGTTGTGCAAGTGGATGTAATTCTGGAAAAAGAACTGATAAGTCAGACGATAACAACCTTTTCACTCTATAGTATAACGAAGAAGAAATTTATCCCAGAGAATTATTCAATCGTTGCCGATTATGATTATGACAAAAAGCTTGCGGCATCAATAAAGGGTATGATAGTTAATTACAATCCAAAAATTAGGAAACATGATTCAGATATAGAAATGAAAATTGTTCTAAAGCATGATCGACCAATATATCAACGGCCAAGAAGAATGTTACCATTGGAAACCGAGATTGTTACGAAACAGGTAGATAAATTTATTTCGGAAGGAATTATAAGACCCAGCGAATCGTAGTAAGGCCTGTAGTACTTTCAAATGAAAAGGTTGAAACGACTATGTCTTGATTTTAGGCAGTTGAACGAGCCAAGGTAAAGGACCGGTATCCATTTCCACTTATAGAAAACCAGATTATTTTTTGTCCAAAACTCAAAATTTTACTACAACTCTACGGCATAAATGGAAATTAAAATATTAAAATTGGATGTCGAAAACTTGTTTTCAGTCCTACTTACATTACTAACAATTGTTAGAATTTTTGCATATAGTAGAGGTAAACAAAACTGGAAAGATCAAAAATATCTGTTATCTATAATCATCAATCAAACTTGTTTACTTCCATTTATTATATTTCCGTAACCACCATCTCACTCAATCACCCCACCACATCCATTAGATCCGCGTTGCATTGGTTGGGGAAAATTTCCATTCTATTTTCATCACATTTTTCATCTCTCTTAACAAAAAAAATAATAATTATGTACTCGGTAAAAGTCAGCGCTACTCAACCTGGAGTGTACGAAACCTTTAAAGTCTCCTGCTCAATTTTGCAGTAATCAGTATTGCTCATTGTTATAAGGTACCTTATAAATAAGCAACAGAAGGATGGAACTTCTGTTGTTACACAAAACCTTCATTAATACGAATAAGAGTATCTGCACCAATTATTACGTTCTGCGGTTTCATATTTCTGCCTTTCGGAAAAATAAACATTTCAGTTACATTGACTGGCAGATGGATGCGAGTATCAATTTATTATGTATTTCAAGAAAATGTTTCTTATTTTCGATGTCATCTTTTCTAAGATGACGACGATGACGATGATGATGATATGTTATCATAGCATGATACGGAATTATTATTGATTACAATGAAACAAAATTGTATTCGTGGGAAATAAAAAATTGGACATTGATGTAACGATATGGATGATGTTATAAATGTAGCAATAAATTTCTGGTTATTTGATTGTCACAGAATAAATGAAATTGGTCTGGTTATAAAACTGGGTTAAGGGTGTCATGGGATAATTGTGGTTTAATATATGTACTTCGTGTTTTATGTTGCCAAAACTTCCTAAAGTTGGTTTGGGTAATTTTAAAATAAATAGCGCGACTACTAAGGAAATTGAGCCCAAGAAATAAAATATTTAAAATTTCTTAATCTTAGAATTTAGTACTATAAGGTGGCCAGATTTTTCCAAAGGATTGGTTTGAAGTTAACCTGCGGTTGATTTTATAAAAATTAGCCAATATGAAGAAGAAAACTTGAGCATTTCTTTCGTAATTCTCTAAGCAAGTATGCTCCATCGCTTGTTATACTTTGAAGCAATTTTTGAATACCACACCTGTAAAAATCTTCCCTTTTTGCTGCAAACCATTCATCGAGCAATTTTTTCATATCGTACACATTCGTACAAGCCAAAGCGCTGCTCAGCAAGTACGTGACCCATCGAGGCAAACAAGTGATAATTGGAAGGAGCCAAATCTGATGAGGTAGAACTTTCCAGCTGAGTGATTCCAACGTGTCGCGAACTGGTTTTGCTGTTTGTGACGAGGCATTGTCATGATGAAAAATGACTTTGTTTTGCCTCTTTCGGTATTCTGTCTTTTTTTAAGCAGCGAACGGTTCAAATCGGTGAATTGTTGTTGGTATCGTTTAGTATTAACCGTTTTCTCCAGGTTTTAACAGCAAATAATAGACCACGCCACTCTGGTTACACCAAATACAGAGCATCGTATTTCTGCTAAAGCGGTTCTGTCTTGCGGTCGATGTGGATGGTGCGCCTGGGTCCACTCATGATTTTTGCACTTGGGATTCTCAAACTAAATCCACTCTTCATCCCCTGTAACTGTACGATGCAAATTTGACTTTCGTGTTTTGGCGCTTTTCCATTTGCCTGTCGTTCAACTCATGTGGTACCAATCCAGTCTTCTGAATCTTCCTATCTCTCGTAGCCGATTGGAAACAGCCTCTTGACTAACGTCCAATTGCTCGGCGAGTTGTTTTTGTGTTTGCGAATCACCTTCGTCCAAGCGAACTTTAAGGTTTTCCACGCTCTTTGATTGCAACATCGTAGTCACCACTTTTTAAACGCCAAAACCACCGTTCATACGTATATCTTGCGGTTCCATAAGCTCCTCGAAGTGATCGGTATGCTCTTTTTACGGCACAAATTTCGACATATTGAACACAACAATATAACACACATTTCCAATTTATCACTCGTACGCGTCTGACACGTGTTGATAACGTAAAAGAGCGCACTGTCAAATTTTTATAGCATAAACTGCATTGGTGCAACATCTGTTGTCTGAAATCCGCATTCCATACTTGTACATCTGGTATTTTATCTACAAAAATATTAAATATTTACTGTGTAGTGTACACAATTTTTTTTAATTTAAATCGAATTTATAAGTAACATAAACTAGCAAAAGTAAAAAAAAAATCAGATTTGAATTGATTAAATTTATTTCGTCTACAAGATTTCAAAGTTTTCTACACATAGACGCTGGTACATATGGAAAGAGGAGACCTATATAAATTGGAATACCTAGAGGATTCGGGCGAGCATTTTCAAAAATCTATCCTAAAAATAAAAATAAAAAAATTAGGAAGAGGTTATGAAATTTTTCACAAGCCTATATACATATCACGATATCGCTCCCCATTCACAGTTACCGTTACGCCGTTTTCATTTTCAAAGAAGTAAGGTCCAATGATTCCTCCTGGCCAAATTGCACACCAGACTGTCACTTTTAATGGATGTAAAGGTGACTGATGAATAATGTGAGGGTTTTCCATTGCCCAGAACCGACTATTCTGTTTATTCACATATCCATTTAAATGAAAATGTGCCTCGTCACTCATTATGATTTTTTCATGAAAATCGGGGTTGTCATGGGCGAGCTGTAACATCCTATTGGCATATGTACGGCGGCGTAAATGGTCTTGTGGAAGAATTTGCCACGTGTCTACTTCACGACTGTCAAGTATGAACTGTCAATACTAATATTCGCCTAAATGGCGGCAAAACAAAGTAGTATACCTTCCCGGCGGACACCCTGTAGTAGAGGTGTCCATAATGTCGATCGCGATCGACTGATCGATTTTTTTAAATTTCGAGTAATTTAAATGACTGAGAATACCATTCAAAATCGAGAATAAAATGATCAGCATACTTAAGTGCACCTTTATAATGCTTTGGAAATCAAAAAGTAGATCCCTTACAAAAATTAGTGGACACGCCTGCTATATACTCGTAGTATAGTGAATTTTTTGATTCGAATAATTGATTCAAAATCGACGGTCATGACGTTTTAAACGGTCATGATCAAAAAAGTGTGGAGCGTTTTGAAATCCAGGAAGCGATTTCAATGAGTTCTCACTTGTGAAAAATTCGCTTAGGTGCCTTTCATTGAACCCGTTAAGTAGCATATTATTGCACCATATTGTGTGACGTACTATGATGCAATGGTTTGCATAATACTTAATCGTTCATTAAATCCTTGTTGTGTAGGTTGTATTAATTACAACACTCCAATTTGATTATAGTCAAAATTATATTCCAATATTATTTTTGGTGCAACAACGGGGTTAAATATGATAAGTAAAACCACACATGGGGCG
Source organism: Nephrotoma guestfalica (assembly GCA_963691935.1). Taxonomy (NCBI): domain Eukaryota; kingdom Metazoa; phylum Arthropoda; class Insecta; order Diptera; family Tipulidae; genus Nephrotoma; species Nephrotoma guestfalica. The sequence continues at coordinate 247,223,461 of OY829915.1, forward strand.
TTAGTTTATTAACTAAAGTGCGATCAATACTTCGATTCCATAACTCTTATTCCGGCATGGATGAATGCATTTGGCTAACATTTTCAGAAAAATTAAATTCCATTTAATCCTTAGCCAAAGTATAAGAATATTCTATTGGGGCAGACGGAGATAAATATGACAAGGAGAGTCATACATTGAGCGTTTTTTAATTCATCTGAGCGCCAGCATTACTTCGATTCCACAAATCTCCACAAAGAGCTAGATCCTTTTAATCCTCAACTAAAGTATAAGAATATTCTATTAGGGATAAATATGACGAAGGATTTTTAGGAAGGTTTAGGTTCATTTAATCTTTTTTTTGTGTTTTTTTTAAAGAAAGGACTAATTGTCCAGTGGATTTAATGTCCTTTGAAGGGCAATTAAAACTCCCCTCTACGCACCCACCACCCATTCAGACAATTACAGTATAGCACCTGTAAGTGTGATCGGTGGGTCGACGCTGAATTCTGTACTCCAACAGAAGGCCTTAGTTGTGTCTATTAACATCATCGATCGTAATCGATGACGAAAATTCGCTTTGCATCCAGCATCTGGTGGAATTCGAACCCAGTACCTCCCGGTCAAATTGCCGAAGCTTTAACCACTGCACCAGTTTTAATCCATAGCCAAAGTATGAGAATATTATATTGGGGATAAATATGGCGAGGAAACCTATACATAGAACATTTATTCATTCACTTGATTGCGATCAATACTTCCACCACTAGTGGGGAATCCTTATTACGTTTTGTTAACAGTGAAAATAACACCGATCCAAAGTTTATTGTGATCGGTTAAAAATTTGATTAGTCCTATCGTAGAAGAACATATTCCAAAATTGTCTCCTCTATTGGAGTGCTGCAATTAATAATAATCAACGCAAATTGAATCTAATATTATCATACGTTTCTAACGATTAAATGGACATACGTCTGCTTTAAAATATTAGCCACATGCACGACCCGTTCTGGAATAAGATTTATAGAATCGACGTATCACATATTTATCTCCGTCTTCCCCAATAGAATATTTTCGTACTTTGGCCAAGGGTTAAATGAACCTAGACCTTCCTAAAAATATTAGCCACATGCATGACTCTGGGATAACTTTTATGGAATCGAATACATCGAACACGCTTCATTTAATTATCAATTTCTGCAATAGAGATGAATGAACCGTTTGGTTAAAATTTTTGTGATTGATGCGAATAGATTTCTTCTCTAGGAGAAATCACTATTGATATTTATTTTCAAAAAGTTGACTGACTTCCTATTTGAAATCAATTGTCGAATAATTTACTAATAACATCAATCAAGAACTTTTACCACATCTTCATTGTCTACTTCATCCATACCGACTTCATGCGCCATAGCGATAATTTCATTATGATTTTCTTGAATGTTTTTTCTTCATAATTTTTTCCACACTCCATTCGTAGCTGTTTCCTGAACTTCATCCCAAGATTTTTTAATGTTATCAACAGCATTCATTATATTAAATTGCTTCCAAAATACTGTAATTGTTGTCTGATTTGGACCATCAACATATTTGATAAGATTCTTCAATACGCGGCGCAAATAATAAGCCTTAAAATTAACAATTACACCCTGATCCATTGGTTGGTGGAGTATAGTAGTAGTATTTGGTGGTAGGAATACGAATTTGATGTTGTCAGGTATGTTCAGTTAGCTTATGGGTAGGTGCATTGTCAATTATTAGCAATGCCTTGTTTGAAATATTATGCTCGGAATTAAATTTTGTCACAGAATTTGAAAAAAAATGATTCAACCAGTCTTCAAAAAGGTGTGCTGTCATCCATCCTTTTTTGTTTGACCGCCAAATAACACCAAGTTTTGATTTGTTGCAACCTTTAACTTATTATCACCTGCAGCATTCCATCTCAACAAAACCGTTACACAGTCTTTAGCTGCCTTAAATCCTGACACAAACTTTTCTTGTTTGGATATGAATGGTCTAGATGGCATTATTTTCCCAAACAGACCTCTTTCATCTACATTATATACTTGTAGTGGGGTATAGCCACCGGCTCCGACATTTTTTTTAAATTCTGCAGGATAATTTTTTGCCGCCTCAACATCTGCACTTGTTGCTTCTCCAGATATTTTTATGTTATGTAATGAATGACGTATTTTAAATCGTTACTGTTCTGACTGAGATCCCTCGCCATTTTTAATTATTAATTACTGGTGAAGACTCCTGGATTTTTCTTGGATAATAGTTGTGCTTATCGCAATATTTCGTTGGGATTAATGGTCTATCCACCTACTAAGCATTCGTTCCATATCTTCCATCACCACACTTCTTTGTTTTGAAACATTTTTTGCCGTCAAAGAAGTTACTCTTTGTACACTACTTCTTATTTTATCTTGATTGTTCTTGATTGTACAAACAGTTGAAGCAGCAAGGCTTCCTATTTCATTATTTTTCTCACCTGCTTCGAGCCGTCTTAAAACATCAAGCTTTACCTCCAATGTAATCGCTTTACGGATCTTTTTTGCACCAGTGGCGTGAACCGTAGTTCCTGTTCGTTTACCAGACATTTTTATAGCAAAATTAATTTTCACTTAATATACCACAAACAATAATTAATAAACTTTCAATGAATGATAGAACTTAATTTATTATTTTAGAAGATTTCCCTAATTGAATTTAAAACATTGTTCGTAAAGCGAATTTTTCATTCGTATAACGAATTTTGTACTTTACGAATGATGTTTGTAATTTCAAAATTTCGTAAAATGGGCCTTCGTAAATCGGGGGGGGGGGGGGGGGGGATTACTGTATTTGTATTCGCAAATATTCCACGTCATCAATTTCCTTGTCCTGATGATTAACGCCGTTGTCACAATTCCATTATTTTCCGTTCCTCCTTCACATGTAATGCCATTCTAAAATACAATTTCCGATTTAATGTCTTTTGAAGATCAATTAATACCCCCTTTTCATTCACGCACACACTACCCATTCACACAATTACAGTATACCCACCTGCACATTACACGCTTCATGTCAACCTGTACACAGCCATAGACGGTAGGTCGGCGCTCAATTCTACACTCCAACATTTGTGTTTATTAACATTACCAATCGCAATCGATGATGAAAATGCGCTTTGCATCCACAGCCTCTGATGGGATTCGAACCCAAGACCTCCCGGTCCAAGTACCGAAGCTTTAACCACTGCACCACTTGTCCGGTGAATCATGAGCCTTGAAATGGTCGAACTGAGTTTCATCATCGAATGTCTGAGATCCGAAATTTGTATAAGGCTTACCCACACTATCTCATGTAATGTTATGTACATAGATTACGGCTGAAAAAAAAAAAATTCCTTTACAGATCTGAAGAAACTTTGTATAAATATCCGTCCATGTCATCCGTTCGTGTGTAGGTTGGGTGTGTTTTCTATTACACAGGTTGAATTTCCACCAAGAAGACCGCCGTGACTGATACTTGCGAAAAAATGGTATACATGTTTTACACTCGCCTTTACAAACGATTTGAATCAAAAGATATTTTAGTTCAAAAATCCAAAAAAAAACAATGCAATTAATGCTTTTAGGGTTTCGTTTTGAATTGGATTGGAAACATAATATGCTTTAAAAAGTTATCTACTCAATTTACTTTACAGTAAAATGTAAGAAACGAAAACCCATCACAATTGCTAATCAGGGGTGGGATGTTGTAACATCACTGTGATATTTATCAAAAGTACTAAACGAATCGAAAAAAATGATAGTCGGTTTGTTGTAATATTTTCGACAGATAATACAATTGGTATTATCAAGATCCATTTCAGGAATTGCTACTGTCCTTGAAAATACCATTTGCCGGCAGTATATAAATTTTCCAGACGCGCGAACCAAGTCGGTTTTTAAACAACGTTTTTATGAGAAAACAAGTCATCCCGGCGTTATTGGGTGTGTCTCAGGAGAATGAACACATTTATGTAGATCGGCGTGGGAATCACTCAATGAATATGGAGCTGGTAAATTAATACATAAAAAATTAATGTTATTAATTTTATCTTCGTTTTCAGATTTGTAATTATGACTTACAAATTATATCGGTTTGCACGAGTTCCCGGGATCTTCACACGACGGTGCGATATGCGGAGAATGCCAAAAGACAGACAAGCCCTTCGATCGTCCTTTGATACTGGAGAAAGGAACTCGTGTTTGCTCGGGGATTCAAGGGATCCGCTTGAATCGTATTTGTTGACACCATCCCGTAACCCAAATTCACGACAAATTCTTTATAATAATTTGCATGCTGAATCGAGAAACCCGATAGAGAGATGCATTGGTGTTCTGAAAAACACATTTCGTGGCAACTAAAGTGGTAAAAATAGTTACTGTGTGTATAACAAATGTTTGCAAAATAAGTTGCAAATGATTGAACTGCCACAGATTGAAAAGGGGGATCTCGTAGAATACAAAACCGATTTTGAATTTAAAGGATCCTTAAGCGATCGCGCCCAATTTTGACCGTTAAAGGTCGTCCTCCCCTTTCAAGTGCCTTTGATTGATTTCATTTTCCTCTCTTAAGATACGTCATACGTTCTTCCCGAGCTCTTCTTGTTTTTTCCCTTGCCTTTTACGTACGTCGAATAATTTCATTAAATTATTAATTCTTCGACGCTGCGTCCGATTTTGAGTAACAACAGGTGCAGATATACCGCGATTTCCTAAATCATTCGGTTTTCGAATAACATTTCATACTTCCCTCATGCCTGAAAGCTGTACCATCCCCTCTTCAAAAGGTGTTAAATAAACTGTTCTAGAGACTCCAGGTCAGCCCAAACCTGTAATAGTACATTGCATAGGTTTCATAATCAAATAAATCGTCAGTTAAGTGCGTAGTTACCTTTTTCCTTTGAAAATTATAAAATAACATATGTCCGTAATCCCTTACTGTATTAAAACTTTTAAAAATTTTAAGGAAAATATTTAAGTGGCATAAGATATCAAATAAATTTGAACTGTACAAGTAAAAGAATTTCCTAGATTTATTTATTTAGGATAAACTTTACGCAATAAATTTTACCAACCCGTTTCTTTAATTTATTTTTCCTTCAATTTCAACTCGAATTACACAAGACGTACAACGGTTAAAATATTATGACTTCTAAAATAGCACGCAAAAAATACTTTAAAACATTTTAAGAGCTTTTTAGACAAACCTTCATACACCAATCAACCTAATTTGTTCCCATTTCTCTGTAATTACACCACCGTACCACCGCGTTAGGTTCGTGCACATTTTTGGTGTGTACGACGGAGTTTTATATTACAAAAATATTATGGTTAATTTTTCAGAAAAACAACAACAACAACACTACCCAAACTTTTTGTTATGTCTACGTGCTTTTCTTATATTTAACATAAACACTCACAGTTATGAAAATATCATTGTCGTTTATTCGTATAAAGAAATATTACTCCTAAAATGTAACGATAGAAAATGGGAAAAACATTTTCATTTGACTGGTTGGAGAATAATACTTGAATTTTGTTGTTGTTATATTTAGTTCTGCATACTTATTCCTTACATTTGTATATGCATATGTGTATGGTTGCCTATACTCCGAGCTTGTAGCGAAAGAATTTCCCGTCTGAGTACGTAGCGAGCTAAATAATACGGAAAATTATGGGAAAATGACGAACACATTTTAAAAAATTCACAAGGGAAATTGTTTTATTTATTTAAAAAAAATATTTTCATTTATTTGCCGATTTAAGTTGACTTCACGTTGGTGTATTATTTATGACTGGTGTATTTGTGCTTTTTCGTGTTTAATGTATTTTGTGAATCTGACACACACACATCAACAGGGTGTTGAAAATATTATGGTTCAAACAATTTATCATTTTAGATCCGCTCCAATTTATCTGGCCTCAGTCTATTAGATCGTCTTTTGACGTCCTCGATGTGAGGACAAAAACAGCGTTAAAATGGGTTACTCACCCCACTTCTGTTTAGAGAGTTAGCTCAGTATCGAAGGTTTTGTTTCTTTTTACTAAACTGAAATGGCCGACTATTTCGTTTATGATTTATTTCTAGAAGTATCGAAAATGCGATGTGATAGCATGTCAAACCCAGAACTGAACCAAAAGCCGAAAACCGATATTAACCGGTATTTTTATTAAACTGAAGACTAAGGGCGAGATCACGAAATCAATCCAACCGGAAATCAATTGTTTCAAAAATGTTTCTATGAGCAAAGAGAAAACATTAGAAAAATGGTCAAGGTTGGCTTAGATAATTTATATGAAAACACAAATAAACGAAAGTGTAACTATTTCATTATCGAGTCATTTTGAATGACAATAAACTATCCGTAGAAACTGAATATTAAAAATATTTTTCAATCCGTTTAAATTGAAGGAACGTTAACCATCACCGAAACGCAATTTTTAATCGGTTCAATTCGTTTCGACGACATCATTAACAAAAATTATTAGTTTATTGATTATTTTTTATAGAAATTTAAACACGGCACCCTTCATGTCTATTTCCGGTTATGACCAGTTCTTAATTGCCGAAGGAATTATTAGTCTCGCAAGCAAGCATTAAGCAAAACTTTACTGCATTGACTGATAATCTACAAATTGAACAGCAAATTATACGCACAGTGTATATACATGTATCAGTTAATTTATAATCAGCCAAAAACTCGGTTTAAACCGGTTTAGAACCCTAATCCAAACCGAAACACAAATACAAAGTAAAACCGGAACTAAACTCTATCGAAAATGAAAAGTTTGAACTATAGCCGTAATCCGGAATGTTATTTCGGACTGTGAGATTTTACCCGCACTCACAATCTGAAGTTAGTATCTAGTAGTTTTTGCTACGAACGAAACGCTTTTGAACGAAATGTTTGTCATCGTGAATTTTTATTTTCTTCGAAAGATGTTTTGCGCGCTTTTATTTAACAATTATTCGTGTTAAATTCTGATCCGGAAAGCGGCAGAAGAAACACGAAGATACCAAACTTTGAGTTCTATAGGTATGTGACTTTTGAACAGCGATCGTGTGACCCGACTAATGCTGGCGAATGTTTCAAATACGTTTTACAAGCGATGCCCAACAGGAGCTTGGCAAATAGTAAGTAGTATTGCTTAGAGAAATCTTGATAATTACAACCGGTTTTTAACGTTTTAGTAATCAAATTCAGTTCCGTACGTAGAACTTAATGTGTGATAAAAATCCAAAAAACCGGAATCAGTGCATTTCGATTATTATGGACGATCCGTGGAATTTTCTTAATAGTCGTGAATATTAGAAAAGTTGACGCCGCCCGAACGGGATATTTAGAAAAAAATTCGATTGTGATTAAATGGAGGAGAAATATTTTCATGCGTTTTGATTGGTTTAGCGTGCGAATCACAAACTATTAATTTTCGTTCGCACTCGTACAGTCGGCTTGACTCTCTGCTGCTGTTAGACAATAGGACGATCGAGCTCCCTAACATTTTTTGAAGAATCAAAATAATCTTTAACAGCTGGTGCTATTTTCTGAGTCAATACTTCAGTGGAAGATCCCAATTCCAGAAAATTCGAGGAGAAGTTCTAGAAGGTAGAAATTTTAAATGAAACTCGGGGAATGTTAAGTGTTCCTTTAATAATCGATCAATTTGGTTTTATTTATCAAAATTTGTGTAGATCAGAAAGAATCGGACGTGATAAATCTACCAGTACTTGTTTCATTATGGAAGATTTCTACAACAACTCCATTTAAACTTTTAATTATTTTCAGGTCCAACAGTAGATTTTATAGATGGGTACAGGTTATTCAGCATATGCAAGATACTTTCTACTTCGTTTATTTTGACTATTGCCAAATTATCATCCAAGTACCTACACTAACCCGTGAGTAATTTATGTTCTTTCTCAAGATCCGCTTCAAACCGACCGATGTGAAGTTTCTACCTCAAAATAACAAAAAATCCAAATTATATATGTGTTAATACCACTCAGTATTAAAATTCTTATTAGAATAAATTGAGTGTGATTTATTACACTGTAAAATTATTCTCCGAATGAAGTATATTTAAAAATGAAAATATTGAAAATAAAATTTATTCAAAAATACAAAAAAATACAAAATATTAATGAAATACAATGTTAATAATCAACAAAGCAAAAAACAAATTAAAATCAAGTGTAAATTAGTTAAATAAATAAAAATAAAAGCTTTAACAGAAAATATATCAGAATTGTTTATTGAAATTTTTCGATCAAAAAAATACTGTGTATTTTATCAATCTGGGCCAATAACAAGTCACTTCCAGAGATTAAGGCAAGATACCACTATATAGGTTAAATTGGCCTACGTCTAAAGAACATTTTCCGGTATAAGGTTTTTCCTAGAGCGGAGAAAATGTAACCTTGTTAATAGCAATTTTTGACAGTAAATTTTGAGTATTTTGTCAGTCGGGGCCAATAACAAGCCCAGACTGATCAAAAACTTAAAAGTCATGGTGGAAAATTGCTATTACCAAGATTTCATTTTCTCCGCTAAGAAAAATCGTATACCGGAAAAATAATAGACTAATTTAACGTTTATAGTGGTATCTTGCCCCAATCTCTGGAAGTTGCTTATTATTGGCCCAGATTGATAAAATACTCAAAATTTACGGTGGAAAATTGCTATTAACAAGGTTACATTTTCTCCGCTAAGAAAAACCCTAAACCGGAAAATCTTCTCTATAGAAAGGCCAATTTCCTGTATATAGTGGTATCTGGCCCTAATCTCTGGAAGTGACTTCTTATTGGCCGAGATTGATAAAATACTCAATATTTTGAGTGAAAACTTTCAATAAACATATTTGATATTTTTTTGTTAAAGCTTTAATTTTATTTATTTGTTAAGTTTTTTTTTAAGTTATTTAAATATTTCTTTAATATCTTTTGTATTTATTATCCTTTATATATTTTATTATGTAAATTATGAATTTATTTAATATAATAATAATTGATAATAAAATTTTTACTAATTTGCATTTATAAAATATTAGCAGTGCAAATCACCGACACTAAAACAATTCAATATGGCGGCTATTGGAATATATTTGAAGCCAATAAGAATTATGTTTCCGCCATGTTTTCCAATTGGATCCGTATACGCATACGTGTTATTTTTTGTTAGAAACTTCACGGGCTCTCAAAACGAGTCATGAAAAAATCGGATACCCAATGACTTAAGTGGTTGCTCATACTGTTTCCTTGTGACAGTCGATAAAATTTATTGTTGAAAACGAAAAAATTCTGTTCCATACCCTTCCGCGTTCTCTGGCAAATTAGATTCATTTATTCATTTATCCAAACTAATATTAATTCATTTGGAAGACTAGGAATTAACGAAACGACATTCTTCCATTTTTCTCCATCTTCTATTGATAAGTGTTTAATTCTATAAACAGATTCCAAATTGTTCTTAACTTATTTTGATCTAGGTAAATGAAGCTTTTTCATCTCAGTTGTTGGTGGAAAAAACATTTTTGGGACACTCGGATTCGATTTTATTAACTTAGATTTTATGGTATAGCCGAAAACCTCTTTAACTATTTCATTCAAAGCAATGTGAGCACCTTCATCAATAAGTTCTTGGCCTTGGTTTATATATTTGACTTTGTCAAGAATCACCAAACTGTTACCTTTGTCAGCTTTCGTAAAAACAAATTCCTTCTTATTCAACATTTTAATGATCGGGCTCGCAATACGGTTGTGTTTGTTATCCGGAATAATTCCCAGTTCTCTTGTTAAAGAGATTGGACGAGCAAAATAAGATCACCCGGAGGAGAGAACATTTGAGGACAATTTTTTAAAAGCATCGGAATTAAACCAGCCATGGAATTTTATGTTCTGCCGAAACGACCGACGACACAATCGGTGATGACACAATAAAGGAACTTGGTGCAGTTAGTTTGTTTTTCAACAAAAATTTGGTCGCTGTACAGCCCATATGGATTGATTGAACGGGAGCTTTTTTCATTTTTACACATATTTTGAAAAGTTTAGCATTTATGAGAAAAAGATTAAAAACGTGAAGATGTAAATTAACTTTCAAACAAAATTAGTACCAATCATTTTTAAATTTTACCGGAAATGACGAATTTTGATAAAAACCATTATTACACCAACATTCGGCTTCTCTACAGTCCAGACTCCAGGTGGATTGACTATTCGAAACCAAACTTCATAGTTGAACTTTTTTCATTAATGGGGAGTGCACCGTAAGTGACAGTTTCAATGGGAGATTTTTCAATGTTTGATATGATGTTGAACAGTTTAGTTGTTACAAAAAACAACTCGAAATTTCAGCAAGGAGAATATTTTTTGATTATACAAGATAGTTTTACCAAAAGTAAGTTTATTCTTCGCTTTAGAAATGAAGAGTGGTATATTTGAGATATATGCATACTTTCATAGTAAAAGAAGGTCGAGTGCTGGCCACAACATATCCACCCCTCCATTTTTTTTATTAAAGAGATATTTCTATTTTCAATAAGTTTTAACATCAGAATTGAGTTATTTTCGCCATGTATGCGAAGGGTCCGTCCAGCAAAATTTCTCTTACTTGTTTGAAATTAAATTTACCTTAAATTACGCAATTTTTCATTCTTAAAACTTTCACTCTGTCACCCGTAACATTTCTCAGTTTAATTTGTTGTGCAAATAATAAACACCACCACGTGTAAGTGGCCAATTAATTGATAATGTTAAAATCACTTTTTACTAATTAGGCACCCTCTATCATCACGTGACAAATAATTTTTAGTAATTAAATAATCGTAAAAACCTAATTAAATCGCATAACAATAACAAACTTAATTGAAAAATTTGCGTTTTGTTTAATAAATTTTAATTAAATTTTAATTAACTCGATACCAAAAAATACCTTACGTATCGATTTTATCATTTTTGTAAATCCGTACGCTTTATATAGTCGTTGTAGGCGTTGTCGTGTACACAAAGAGGCGCAAAAAGGTGCTAAAATATTATGTGTAATCATACTAAAATTATCTAAGAGGGTATTATACGAAATATTGTGTTGACTACACTACCTGCAAAATGGTTGTAAGAAAAACGAAAATCAATTTTCACATTTCACAAGTATACCAAACATCTTCATCTTAGATTGTATATAACGACAATAGATTATACATGGTTGAACAATAACCGATAACGATCATGATGATAATCGTTATGCATATATTCGCTCAGAATATGTTTGTAATGAGCATACAATTTGTATGTGTAGTGTAATTATGCATTTGTCGAGTACATAAAAGTTTTGTATAATTTCCGTTTGACATACATAAATACGAAAGCTGTTGGTATATATAAAGCGGCTTGTCCCCCCCTCCCCCCCATCCTCTCTTAATATTTTTTTGGGATCATTTGAACGTAATAACAATAACAGAAATCCGATTTCGAATGATAACATAAAATAAATTGAAATTAAGATTATCGTGAGTAAATTTACGGGAGAAGTTTTTCATGAATTTTGGGCGTAATTTTATAGAGACGGAATCGCATAAATAAACGTGAAACCTAAACGCTGTATAATAATTAATTCGACCGATTAAGTCCAACAAATTTATATTTATGCGCGTGAAAAGTTTATCCAATGGTGCTTTTAAAAGTAAAGCTTTTATAAATGTAGGTAATTAAATGAATTAAAATTACTTTGAAAGTAAGGTGAAACATCTGCGATACTGGCTTTGGTAGCCTGTATGATTATATGTAGATTATACAAGGCAAGAACGACGCATTCATAATATTGATCTATAAAAATAACATTAAAATATATTTGTTACAAAGAGGACGCTGATGTTTGGGGTTCATTCTTGGTCAGTGTTTGCCATCTAGGATCCAGTTCATTTTACGCATATATTTCGCACAAAAGATGAAAACTACATTTCCGATTGGTCCCAGTTCCTGTGTATTCCTTGGTTCTGTCGAAAATTCTGGGATCTTTCAGTTTGCCTGAAAAGCTTAAGTATGAATATCTCTCCACAAGTTTGTACAAACAATTATGAGGGACATGTATTCCGCCGCGCAAAAAGCAAAACATAAATGAGAAGGAAGAGAATTAGATTGTCAACTTGCATCAAGGAATTATATTATATTCTAGAATCCATACTCCTACCAGGAAACCATGCGCGGTTGGTAAGTTGTCCAAAATATTCGATTACATAGAGTACACAAACATTGTTGAACAAGTGAATACGGAGGCACAAAAATCAGCAATGAAGAAACGAGTCACCATCAAGAGATAATTAAGAAACCTTAAAAAGTTCCAATTAACGCCTACTGATTCAACTCCAGCCACTACGGATGTTATAATATCAAACATAAATACTTTAAACGAATTCATAATATGTTCAATGTCAGATTTAACGAGTAAGAGCTAGCACTACTGGAGAAAGGCTTAAAATACTGTATCACTCCAAACAACAGCTTTACAGAAAATCGTAAGGTCTTAACAAGTCTCAATAAAAAATTAATAGAAACCAATACGGTGGTAACAGAGTGATCAAGGACAATACACGTCTTGATAAGTAACGCTGAATATGATCACAAAATTCCGGAATACATTCGCAATAATCAAATTGGAAACATCAACTACGACCCTACAAATCAATATATAAGCAACATAAACAGAATCATTACCAATTTAAACAGTTCTTGTAAAACATCAAGTTTTCAAATATAAAATGATAAAGCAATAATGATAAGCATCTGCCTTTAATAAACTTCACTCCGTCACCGTCATACAAAATCGCTAAGTAATTAAATGTATGGCTAACCGCTAAAGACAACCATTACATCGCAAGCAACATGGAAATAGTGGACAAAATTCAAGCAGTACACATTCCCAGTGAAGTCAAATTAGCATCATTTGACGTTTAGAACAAGTATTCTATTATCTCGGTTGCAGAAACAACAATAAATACTTCACACAATACGATTGGTTGCCAATGAGAAGCCCATTACCCGTAACAATAATATAATTTACTGCTGTCGATATGTCGATGACCTATTAGTATTGTTTGCTATTACACATAGCCAGATAGACAAATTCCACAATTACATAAACAAAATACCCAAAAACATCAAATTCACTTTGGAGGTTGAGAAAGACAAAACAAATTTTTTTTAAATTTGAACCATAAATACAATTTTCCGAAAACCATCAATAACCTGTCACACCTGTATTCACCAAACGTCAAATCATCCAATACAAAATAAATATTCCAATGAAAGAAGATGATTATATGGGAGAGCTAAAAACCGTAATATTGGCCGAAATGGAAAAATAAAACAAACAACTTTTCTATGGACCAGAATGAACAATAAAAACCAATCCAACTCACTAAAGCCCAAGAACTGGCTAATGTATTCAAATGCCAATTACATCAAGTGGCGTGTGGTCACATAATTCCGGTCCCAGCGAGATCAAGGTCAAAGGTCATCAAAACATTAATGCAAAAAAACATTTCCCGCAACATTTCCTGAACCATCCGCCAGATATGTCACAAACAAATGCTTAACCATCCTCTAAATCACCTTCTTCAACCCAATTAGGACTAACGTTTAAGTTCAAGGTCACAAGCCTAACTTTATCCACAATTAATCATCCAAACCTCACCATACCAAACGACAAAGGTTCAAATGAACAAACTACAGCACACCCATCACAACCAGAACCTTCACTTCCCAATTACTTCACAATCCCGAGCAAGTATAAACCAACCACATAAAATTAGCGATACTGTAATATTTGTCCAAGATACATCCAAATGTAAAACCCATCACAAGAGGTCATTCTTTTACCAAACTTAGCCAAAACTAATGGAAGTGTTGGAGACTCATACTACACTCAACGCTGAAACTTCTTCAAAACAAACCTTCAATATCGCGATTGAAACAAAAACAAAATAGAAAGGAAAAGAATAGAAACACGAAATCGTAAACCAACAAATTAAGAGAGGGGTGAGTATAGGAAACAAAAATGGCCGTACATTACTCTTCCCCATCTCCCCCCCCCCCTTCCTTTGTATATTGCCCTCCAATAAACAAGTAATTAAAATATAATCGAAGCGTTGTGTTCGCGGCCAATTATAACCACGAAAAATTTTAGAAAGAAATTTAGATTTTTATAGAAAAATCAAAAATCACATGTGCTAAACCAACTGCACTGATTCTTCTTCTCTTGAGTGAAAACAAAATGGCACTATGTATGTTTAGGAAACAATTTCGATAATATCGTTCAAGTTCCCAAATCCAATTAGAACTTCGGTTCGACCACCCAAAATCGGATAATTCACCTGAAATATGGAAAAGTTAAATTCGTCAGTCCGTCTAGACTTCTGCCTTCTGTACCGATAATATCTCGAGAATGGCTTGTGTGATTTGGATTTTTTCACGCTTTGTGAAAAGCGTCTTTTTTCCTTCTAATTTAGAGAATTGAAAAGAGTTCGTAACTCTACTTCAAGAGGGTCTACCTGTGGCTTTACAGTCAATTTTACTATTCCCATATACTCGTGCATATGGTTTGAAAGGCCACCATTCTACAAACAAACTAATAAGTTTATTATAAAGGGTGATCCAATAAGAGCTTCCGGAAGTTTTTGGAAATAAAACGCATTAAAATCAATTTAATAATCAAAAATTGTATTTGTGATTTACTCGTAAGTTTGGTTTAAGACGTTCGCTTCTAATGCAGGAATCGATTGTGGTTTATCGATATAAACAAGTGATTTCAGATACCGCCAAAAAACTAATCTAACGGCTTTAGATCACAAGATCTTAGAGGCCATAATTCACGGGTCAGTTTCAATTTGAAGCTGTTCCAACGCCCATAAACCAAATCGATAACGCAAAGGATGGTCAATCGGCTTCAATTCTTGAGCAACCTGTATTTTGTATGCCTCCAAACCAAGATCTCTCTTCAAAATAGCCGCAATGTGCCATTCGAGAGACCCAGAGCTTGAGGACGGCGACGAATTGATTTCGTTCTTCACGTACACTTTCAGCTTCAGCAGTAAATATTCACAAAAGATCGACTTGTACGCACTCTAGTCGGTTGACGATTATCGAATAATGAAAAAGCCGTTCAAAATTTATTGATTGTTTCGCGAATTGCGCGTTCAGCACGAAAACAATTTTTCACTGAACACTGATTTTTGAAATAAACTTCCACAATTTGTAAACGTTGTTCTCGCGTAACTCTATTCATGAAATGTCAATGAATACTGAACACAAATGCCATATGAACATGACAGTTGTGACGCATGAACCCCAATGAGAATCCCAATTGGAAAAAAAGTCTCCTATTGGATTACTCTTTAGAACATATATGTATGTATTGTATATCATTAAAAATGGAGGGATGAATATGTTATGGCCACCTAACTTTTTTGCCATGAATGTGCACAATCTTAGATCTCGAATACATTACACTTGAATTCTAAAGCGAAAAATTACACTTAGCGGACTTTTCGTAAAAACTGTGTTATATAAACAAAAATGCTGCCACTTCCGGTACACAAATGTCCAGCAAATTTCTTAAGAATCTCCCAATTTATGGAAACAGCTTAAGTATGATGTTTCATTCCGAATAGTGAATCCGCCTGGACAGTAGACGTGTGGAATTTTGGTGTAATATTTTTTCATTTCCGGTAAAATTAAAAAAAAACGATTTAAACAAATTTTTTGAAATTTATTTTATAATCTTTTTGTTTTTAAATGTTTTTTTGTAATACTACATACTTTTTAAAATATTTGCAAACAACCAAAAGGCTTCTATGGAAGCTGTCTATTCCCGGTTTTGGTCACAAATCACTGGGATATTCCAATTTTTGCAAAAGGCTTAAGTATGAAGTTTTACTCCGATCAGTCAATCCTTATGGGCTGTAGAGAATCAATAGGCATACAGAAATTTTTTAAAAACTACTTTTATAACTTCGGCGACATAGCGAATAGTAAATCTGCAAAAATGTCGAGACCAACATTTTCCATGATTACTATACTTTATTTTACTAAATGAAAGTAAAATATCAAATGCCGCAAAGTTTGCTGAAGCACCATGGTACTCAAAACTACCGCTATTGCGCTGGAACCAGATATATTCTCATTCTTATATGTAACATATCGATTGGTACGCGTTGAGCCAAGCAACAGTTCTTTTATCAACACTTTAGTTTTCAAATACACCGCTTTGGCACTGGTGACAAAATATTAATTTTAAATAATTAATTGTAATAAGTTTTTTGTTTGTACTTAAAACTATTGCCAGTTGCCCATTAAATGGTTTAGGACTTTACCTCTCAATATTACCCCTTAGTCAAGATTTCCTGATATCGATATATTGAATGGAAACTCGATTCTAAGTTAGTTTTTGATTGTGTGCTTAAATTTGACAAACTGGAGACGACCTGGACCACTTTTCACTCATCGTGATGATAATTCCACTATAAACAGGAAATGCGAATCCTAAGGAATGTTTGAATGGAGTCTGAAATATCTAGTTCTTGGGCAGAACCAAGTCTTCATAATTGACCATAATTGAGGACCATGATTTTTGGAACATTTTCAACTTAGATGAATCCGTAGAGCCTACCTCCAGAATCCCCGGAATCCGTAAAGCTATCTCCATGGAGGTTGGATTGACATCACACATTTTATTGCGTTTAAATTATTTTAGTTATTTCGAAATACCTTTTTAAAATTACGCTACCGATATTACCGCTGTAACATCACTTTGGGCAATACTATCAACCAGAATATCACCATTTACATCACTAGTTGAGGGTATTTTACGGCAGATTATCATAATTTTACTAAAAATTGAATTTGGTTACTTTTTTTTGACATACTTAAATCGGAAATTTTGGTTCGTTGTGGGCAGCAAGATTTGCAAGAAACACAGTACGTGCACTTAATTCTATAATAAATAGTAAGTCGAACAGAAGCATTATAGTATTCTGTTCTGAGATTCTACGAATGCACACGCCTACGTAATTCGTATAAAATGGTAAGAAACTACTGTACAGAAAATAATTGTTAAGCCAACTGAACTCTTTTGAAACATCAAATTACACAAAAAACATTTCATCATAATTAACAGGTTATTTTTGTTGTTGTTTTACGTAATCAGGTAATTAAAATCTTATAGCGCGCTGATAATGGCAAAATGAAGATTTAAAAGAAGCGAAAAGCTCAATGCAAAGAGATTATAAATTTTTTTCTTGCTGTTTTAATCTTTAAAGAATTAAAAATATAATGCTAAAGTGTTGTAAATTATATAACAACAAAATTAACGGCAGGTATTACCAATGGTGTAGTGTGAAGACTAGGAAATAATCGGTATACATCTTACGATAATAAATGCGATAGAGTTGCGGTTAAAGAACGGTTTAAGGGTGGATGTATCGATCAGCCAAATCACATTCAACCCAATCGATTTATCTCTCTATGCTTTCTTAGGAAATAGATTGACTAAAAAGAACTGATTAACTGAATTAGTGTTTGACGGCTATTTGTATCTGCGATATAAAACAAAATTCGATTTATTTATGTAAAATATTCCATTTACTTCGCGCACCTATCCAAACGTTCCTATAAGTAAAATTCGTAAAGTTCACAACTGATGGGCGTACTACTAAAGCATATTATAAAAAAATAATAACTGTGATATATTTGAACCTTTCAAACGGATGTCAAGTTTTACAAGCCTTGCTAAAAATGTATATAACACTATCAACCCAGATTGTTGTGAAATTTCAGGCTAACTGAAGCAATTTAAAACATTATACCTACAAGAGTCAGTGTTCTCCGGAGCTCAGCGATATTTTCGTTCGAACCCTTGTTCAGTTAGACAAGATTTTTCAAAAAAATTTAATGTTAGCAACCCCATCGAAAACTATCCTAAAAGAGAACAATTTTAGCTCTTAGAGAGTAACTAGTTCCGCCGTTATATTTATTTTTACACCTATCTTATTTGACCTACCTATCTTATTCGGCACACGCCACTAAACTACTGCTTAACTCACTCGAAAAAGATAAATACGCATCGCGTAAAAGAACTTAATTTGTGACTTGATCAGAGGCAAGTTAAACCGTTTACTTTCTGGTTTACAGCTCAGCGATAAAAAATCCTCACCGTTGCTGTGCTAAATACAGGCCCTTTCAATAAACCAAATTACCGAACCGGTTTTGCGAACTTTATGGTTATGCATTGCAGAGTGTAACGAGTAGGATAAAACTGCTTCATCAGCGGACAAAATCATGGAGATTTGTAGACCCACAGACATTTACCGAAACTCCAACCAGGCCCAATCTATGTCAACCGACCCAAACTACTCAATCGTTCGCGCAAATCTCGAATTTCAAGTAAGAACTGCTTTTACCATTTTAAGTTCGGGCTAACACAAAGAACTGCGCCAAACCTTGCAAGCTCGAATAAAGCCGAAATTCTGCAGTATCGGAAATCTAATGGGCTCATTACTATTCGCGGCAAGTTAAAGTAGCCATTCAAATTGTCGCCTAGTCTTGCTCGAGTCAACAACAAAACAATAATTGCTCGTAGACACCGGTGTTTCCGCCATAACTCCTACAAAACGAGAAAAGTACGCAAAATTCGATTTAACATCATTCGGAACACAGGTTTCTTTGCGCTAATATCAACCAACGACCATCAAATTGGATTAAATTCGTCCACACATTCGACATGTGCTGCATAATTTCTCCCACAGTTTTTCATGAAACCCAGACGCTTAATATGGTCAAGCACAAAGTTGCACATAAAATCGAAACACAAGACCAACCATGTTTAGCGAAAGTCTGATGGCTCGGCCGAGTGGTTAAGTCAAGGAGGTAGCCGGCCTTCGAAGAGAAATTGGGCTAGTCCTCTCCACATCACAAATAAAAAGGGATGATGGGTGATGGCTCTGCTTTCTCAAGATTTTGATGTAACGCGTAAGTAAGGAGTTTGTGATCGATTTATTTATGGAATGAATTCTCGACCGTCAATAAAATATTTGAAATGTTTAATTGCTGCATATGCCGCTTGCTATCGTACGTGCTGCACCCTATCGTGCGTGCTGTATCTCTGTTTTACGTCCATCAGTTTTTGCGAAAAGAAGCTTAGTGGTTGGCACTATAAATAGATTCAACTCATGTTTCATCGAATTAGGCGACAAAGACAATAGCGTTCGAGTATCCAACAAGGTCCGGAGATGAAATTTCTGCCAATATTCATCGACATTTATTCATAAGCCCAAATCCCGAAAACGGCAACAAAATATTTAAAAAATAGATAAAATTTAACTTGGACCTAGACAATTCACAGACTTAGAATATGCGCGAATAGTGGAACATCACAGAACATCCCTGAACAAGATGCAATAAAAAGCAACATGGTGCCAGATCACGCAACATGGTGCAATATGATCAACCGTGATGTAAGATCTCCTAACGTAGTGCATACCCCACAAAATGGTGCAAAATAACGCAACATCATGCAACATCACAAGATCACACAACATGTCCAGAAGATGAATTGTCCAGAAATCCTTGTAATCATTTCCGTGAATTCGCAAATCCTGTCCCGCTAAATTTTACCGAAATCGTGAAAGACAATTAAAATATTAAAAGAAGACTCTGTGGCCCTACCGGATGACACTCTAAATGAATTTTCCCGATATCTAAACCAATCGTAATCGATCTCTGGTAATTGAAACCCCTCCTTCACCATTTTTTATCAAAATCGTGCGAGCAAAATAAAATTAAACAAAGCGACCCACGCCCTGCCCAACGACCCCCTGGACCGATCAAATTTATCGTAGTAGTTCCGGAAATACCCGACCTGACAGAGAAAACACAAAAAAATCGATTATTTGATTAATTTGATTTTAATTTAAATTACCTCGATATACTTTTCCCAGCCATGTTGAATAGCTTCGATATTCTGTTTACAGTAAGGGTAGTCGAGATCCTCAAAATAGCCTTCAACCGCAGATTCGATTCTTCCCTTTCAGTCCACAGTTTTGGCTGTTTTTCATCGCATTCATAGCTGAGATGGGACCATCTTTCATCCATGGACGGTTATCCAATACCATTTTCTGGATTTTGTTCACCATTTCTGGCCTTTCCACCTTCTTTGACCGGCCACTGCGATGTTCGTTTTGGCAGCTCGTACTGCATCGATTAAACATCGCCACCCAATATTTTTTGTAAACAAAGGTCCAGACTCCTCCAGAGTATAATTTAGGTATCTCGGATTTAAAATTGATTGGACGTATCATATAACGATGACAAATTTTGTCTATGTTTACAAATTCACTGAGTGCGTTCACTATTTATGACTATCATTTTACTTTTCAAAATTAATCCAAAACAAAGTTTAAATTAAATTTTAAAATTATAATAACCTCTTATATGCGACGATGATCTGAGATGAATCAGATCTTCTCTGCACAAAAATTAGTCTCATGTTGTGAAGGAATTCGACGTTTCATGTCAGACAGTCATTGGTGATTCATCGATCTGTGATTAATAACTATTTTGCTGGGTTCTTCCGATTTATAGCTGCTACCGACTTATAGTCGTATCTGCCCCTCATTATATTTATTATTTTACTGTTATTAGTTTTGTTTTATTGTGTGTGTTTATTTTATTATTATTTGTTGTTGTTTATTATAATTTATATTTGTTTTATTGTTTCTACAATTCTACTTACTTTAGTTTATACGAGTCACTGCTTTGTGTCACTGCTTTCTTAACTAACCGACAACATGTGGCATTGAAGCCTTCGGTTTTGAAACCAACTGTATCTTCATTAACATCAAATCATAAATCTGCTATTCCAGATAAATACAATCGAATCCAATATCTCGAATTTACACTTAGTATTTGGTGGGGGTTTTCCTAGGACATGGGAAAATTGGCCGTATTACGAAATGAGAATACTAACACCCTTAGCCCCTATAACTTTTCAAGGGAAGATAATTTTTGGTTGGGTTAGATCGTTATTATCTCGAATGTACACGTAATGTTTGGTGGGGGTTTTCCTCGGACATGGGAACATTTTATGGAAAACCGCTTACAACGTAAATTTGCCGTATTGCGAAATGAGCATACTAAACACCCTTAGCCCCGTTTATTAACCCAAAAGTACACTTAGTTGGGGTTTAAAGGGTTTTCTATATTTTAAAAATCATCTAAAGGATTTGTAAACGTATATGCATTATTTCATATAAATTATAATTTACTTGTTCATGCGAAGTTTTACGCATACATTGAAATAAAAATGGCGGATTTTTTTTTTTTTTTTTTTTTTTTATTTCAGGAAATTTACTGTGGAAGGCTCTGATTTTCGAGTCAAATAGTCGCAATTTTTTGTTCCTGGTTTTTTTAAATTTCATATTTTTGATTTTTTTCTGCTCATGTTACCTTTGGGGTACCGTATTGAGCTGTGCCCACAGTTGGGAGTGATGATTGTTACTCACAAAGATCCAGCGAACAGTCCATTGTACAACATAAAGGAGTCTATTAAAATTGTGGTATGATGCATGGGTGCATGAAATTGTTTCATGGTGACAGATACCAATTTTAAATTTGACACGAAGAAGATGGTCGTCATTTTGGAAATTTTTATGAAGTTCATAAACCTCGTTATAAATGAGCTTATGAGCTCAAACTGGAGTTGGGCTTCAAACAAAATTGTGTAACTATTTATATATAAATAAATAAATAAAATTAAAATGTTTAGGAAAGTTTAGGAAATACTTCACTAGCATGAATATGACTAGTTCGCATGATCGCATTAAAAATGTAGGTTATTAGTTCTATCATGCATTTGTCTGGTAATTCCCTTATCATTTTTCCAGTGATAAGGTTATATCCAGGCGCCTTTTTCGGGCTAATGCAAGTTTTAAAGGATGAATCATCATCCATCTGGTGAGTCAGCACGATATTATTAGTTCCTCCGTGTGGTGAAAACACCGTCTTTAGATGTGCAGCGAAAGCATTGGCTTTTTCTTCATCGCTTCTCGCCCAAGTTGCAGTTGGTAGTCTAATCGGTGGATTCGACTTGGTAGGCCTTTTTAGGTTTTTTGTTGCCTTCCACAAAGAATAATCAGTCTTCTCTGTTGTCGAGAGTTCACTCAAATAATTCTGGACACATT
This sequence comes from Nephrotoma guestfalica, assembly GCA_963691935.1. NCBI lineage: Eukaryota > Metazoa > Arthropoda > Insecta > Diptera > Tipulidae > Nephrotoma > Nephrotoma guestfalica. Next base: position 247,245,705 of record OY829915.1, read on the forward strand.
GGTTTTCTTCTTCCTGCAGTGCAAATTTCAGGGTTTTGATAGCTCGATTTAATTTGCATTTCAACAATGGTGATTTTGTTTGTTGCCATTGCCGTCGAATTTTCCGCTTTTCCTGGATTAGTGTCTGGATATTATGTGATAATTATTAATTTTTTCAGAATTTTGATGATTGGCGAAGCCTGTTCAGCTGATATTTCCAGTGCCTCTTTTAGCTTTTCCACAGCGACATCAATATCTGCTGGCGTTTTTAGCGGGATATCAAGATGACAATTTTGTTCGACTAGTCTCCTATATGGATTCCAATCAGTTCGTTTGTTTGCCAGACGTTTCGGTTTTTCTGATTTTAAGAAAACAGTACTCATCGTTACTATTATCGGTGAATTATCAGACGACAGATCATAGCAAACGGTGGCCTTAACATACGTACGCGCAATGTCTTTGGTTACGTAGAAATCAATAAGATCAGATACTTTATTTTTATCCGTAGGCCAATAAGTAGGATGACCGGTAAATAAAAAATCCAGGGACTGTTCTTCTATAGCTTCATAAAGTTGTTTGCCTTTAGGCGCTGTTAGTTTTGAACTCCATTGAGTATGTTTGGCATTGTAGTTATCCCCTCACCCTCCCCCCTACGAAAAATGTATTACCCAGCTGACCAAAATAATCAATAAACTGCAATTTTTTTCAGATAGCTTCTTCACTTGCCTCCACTTTTGGAACGGCACTCTTCAGTACGAGTGATTATAAAAGCTTAAATATAAAATTTAAGAAAACTGCTTTCGCGATCCATGAACAATGCCATAGGAAGTACAGTTTTGTATCTTGTTGGGACATAACCCTGTCAAAAATGTTCTAAATTAATCGCCTTTTCATTTGTTTAAGGTCTACAATTAACTTGACTTTAATATCGAGCCTCTTAAGTTTTGTAAACATTCATTATTTTTGCAGGAAAATTACAGCAGGTGCTTAGCATGAATTAAATTAAGTACTTTTATAAATAATTAAACCGCCGAAAAACTATTACTACGAGTATTAAAAATACAAATATACCTGGTAGTTTTTTTGTATCAAACCAGTAAAAACACAAACCGAATAGAAAGCAAAACTTTTAACAAAGTTATTTAGTTTTAGTATAAAGCAAAACGGGTACTGAAATAACCTCATGCCCACCCCTTCTGCTATTTAGAGATACAAAAAATGTGCAGATAAATAACTTCGAAAAACTAGACAGATTCAAAGTTTTAAATAATTAAAGTGAATAAGTTAGGTTCGGGAAGCGCACCTTGCTCCTCCTATAAATATAATAGCAATGTAAACAGGTAATCGAACGTAATATTTGTATATTCTACAATATTGATTAGTAGCGTTATAATCTTTTTGGGTCGATGACTAATTTTGCGCAAAACTAGGAAATTTATATTTTATGAGATGCAAGCAAAACTTATTCGTTCTTTTTATTTGTTTCTTTACAGGTGAGTGTTTTCTACCTTAAATATTTAAAATATTCGATACCGATAAATAGTAAGTAAAATGTATTAAATATTTCAAAACGATTATGTATTATATTGCTGTGATTTGAAATTGAAGAATACCCGCATTTACAATATAAAAGTTACTCGTACATTCAAAGGGTATAATTTAAAGAACAAAATTCTACTTATTATATAGGGTTTTCCAATAGGAATGATACGATTTTTAAGTGACGTTTCGGCCATTTGTAATATGTCATGATCTGTCATTTTTTGTTTCATTGTATTCAGTAATGTTTACAATTTCATCATGGTGAGATATACGCATGAACAACGTTTACAAATTGCAATTATAAACGATAACGATTTTTTTAAGAAAATCATCTTCTCCGATGAGGCTCACTTTTATCTGAGTGGTGCGGTAAATAAACAAAACTGTCGATTCTGGTGCGAAGAAAATCGACAAATTATTCATGAAAAACCATTACATTCACCTAAATTGACAGTTTGGTGTGGTTTTTGGTCTGGTGGAATCATCGGACCGCATTTTTTTCGAAATGAAGCGATAGGATAGTTAAGGGATACATGAGCAATACAACCAGATTGCTGTAGTTTAACAAGAGTGGTAATAAAACACCTTCCTAAGGACAAACTTTGGAGACTTTAACGGAGTGAAACTAGACCATGAATCCAGGCCACGAGAAAATCTTTAATGTTAAGCGATCTTTCGATCCATGTAACAAGTTTATTTAGAGCAATTTTACACGTTATGCCAACTCTCTGCATGCTACAGAGTGGAAAATTAGATAAGTGGCAATCTCTGATAAATCTGTCGACAATTCTATCAAGAGCTTTAAGAAAGATTAAGAAGAGACGAATAGACACTAAATGCTTTAAGGTGTTTTAGGGATGAAAATTACTTTGCTTCTGTTCCAAGATTGCGGGACCATCCCGAAAGTAATGAAAGTAATGCAAACTTCAAAAGGTTGGAGTAAATGATCCCGAAGTGAAGAAACACGTGTTGAAATTTAGCAGGAAAAACCCCATCATAACCACCTGTCTTATAAGGTGCAAAGGAGAAAATACCCCAGCACAAGACATCGAGAATGACTAGGCCTCCGGCTAAGTTACAGCCAGGTGGGTTGCAGGTAGCGTTGGGTTCTCCGAAGTCAACAGACTCAGAGTTCATAACGCCGCAACCGGGAAAGTGAATATTCAGTAGTAATTCACAATTATCCTATTGTAGACGGTTAGCCTGCCATCAGGGTGCAACAGTACATCCAGCTTGCAAAAATTAATCTTAGACAAAGTCCTATTAGGTCTGGCGATACCGGAAAGAATGAAGCGGATCTTAAATTGTTTTATATTTTCTTTGTGCTTCTAAAAATAAATCCCAATCAAGAATCAATATTCTTCCTTCTGAAGGTTAGATGTTTTTTCTCTGTTCTTAAGTTTATTGGTAATAATTCTTAGTTTTTTAAGATTGGAACACAAAAAAGGCTTCTGTTTGGTAATAAGAGAACAAGATTTTTCGAAAGATTCATTGACCGCGCCAAAGGCAATGCTAGCAATTTAATATCGTCAGCCGAACGTATCTCGGCCAGTAAAATTAGCAGAGGTTGGAGCCCAAAAGAGAAAGTTTCCAACTTTTTAGCGTTTTATTACGATAAGGTTAAAAGATGGTATTTTAAGGTTTATACTAAAAGCGATGCAGCTGTGGTATGAGAAAAGAATACAGCACCATCTAATATTAATCACTTCTCTTCTTATAGAATTCACAAAAGTTGGCTCACATCCTTTATTGACAATTTCAAGTTCTGAAGTACTTAGATAGTTAGTCGGGGACGAACCTCTATTACTAATATTCGAGCTACCCCACAATGAGTTATGAGCATTACAATCGCAGCCTACCGCCAGGAGTACCTGCGTATTCCTGCTCCACTCAACTAGGTTAGAGAACTTTTCCGAAGGTGGAGGTGATTCAGCGTCATAAGGCAGATAAACTAATGCTACTACCACTGTTTTGCATAAAATCGAAAGTATAATGGATCTTCTCAAGTACGTATTGCAATAAAATGTCATGGGTTTCATTTCTCCATAGCTAAAGAGAACAAAGAAAATGGCGCGATAACAAAAATAAGGAAGTCGCTTCTTTAGTTCTATTTTACTCGTTGTATAGCACAAACAAAAACAAATTTTGTACCGATTTTCACTTTTACCCAACTATTCGCCCGCAGCTTTAGCCACCCATTCATATCGAAAATTGTTGATCGTTACAAAACAAATTGAAACTTACTCGTAATATTGAGGAAAAAAAAATTTGTTGAAAAAAGTCATTGGCTTTACTTGTCGTACCTGAAGCAACCAACCCATTTCTAGCCTACGATTTTTCCGTATACACAGCTCAACGTATGCAATTTACACCTGCAACGTATATGATCATGCACATACTACTATTCCAAGCTGAATTGTAACTATTATAACCATAGGTACGTACTCGTATAATTATTTTCATGGAAAATCGATTTTTAGTATTTTTCGCATTAGGCAACAATACATTAAATGGTATAATACGTCTGTATATAATTATGCTTATTTGCTTATTTTGAGTCATTTTCATATTTGAATGTTAATCGCAACATACGAAACGTAAACCGTAAAGCTAGACTACATTAATATGTAAGTAGCAAACGTACAAAGCACAGTACAGGAAATCAATGTACTATATACGAGTGTGTGAAGGTTCACATGCACGAATTCCGAAAACATGAAAAGGTGTGGGGGTTATCAAAATTTTATAATGTATTTAGCAATCGGAATTAACACGGTTTACAAACAAAGCTTGCTAACCACCTTGTATATTATTATTACATTTATGCTTTAAGCTCAACGGTTATTTTATTTTCCTTAGAACTACAGTACAATGTAGTTTTATGCTTTGCAAACATGAAATTGTATAAAAGAATTCAAATTTACAAGCAACACAAATAAAAAAGTAAATTAAGCAATTTTTGGCTGAAAACTTTATAACTACCAATTTTAACGACTTATAATGGAACCTACAATAATGACTCCTATAATCATAGATGTGATATGCAAATGAGAGACGTTTATTAACCTCTGACTATTCGATCAAATTCTGGAAAATTTATTTCTTGCGTTATAGATGATAAACATAACTTTCAACGCCAAACACACAATTTGAAATTATTTCGATATGTCACACATAAACTATTATTTTAATTTACAGAGACAACGGCAGAATGCCAAAATGGATAAAAGGTCGACAGCATTTATAAGAAACTTAACCATTTCTAAAATCTCAATACTCGCGGTTACCATGTCTGATAACCAGCAATTTAAGATAATTATAATAGCGCGCTATAATCACTGCGGTAAGTGCTCCGTTAGTATGCAGGAGCGACAATATCAGATTTCTTATAGTGTTGCATTTGGGGGCGCGTAGTAGAAAGAGATAATGCCAGAACAACTACACCTTCAGCGTCAAGTGACCATTGCTTGGGTTAATACAAATTTGAGTGACCGCATGGAAACATTCATTCGTTCGTCGTAGTTAACATTTCCGGAAAAATTTTCGTCAATTCTTATACCTAGGTATAACCAAAGAATTTCTAATTAGAAATTCTTTGGTATAACCTTAAACTAAGAATTAGTCAAATTTGTATCAGTTTACTTAGCCAATTTTCATGTAAATCAATTAGCGCAGTCAACCGATACCAGTGTTTGTACATTTTAGCCGTTATAATTCAAAAATTATAACGGTACCGTCCCTAGTCACGGGGAGACATGTACATTCCGTTTTACCGGTCTACTATTGTACACTGTTCCGTTCTTTTAAGACGTTGATCAGTTCAACACAATATGGCTGAAGCTTCGGGAGTAAGTCGTTGCTTAGTAATATAGGCAGTGGTAATTCATGTATGTTCATGTTACCAAGCCACTTATTTTTTAGTGACATAACCTTCGCGGTCTTCTACTTCCGATCGGCATAAACATTGACACTGGTTCGTTATCTTAAATCTCTGCAGGTATGCTTTAAACTTACCATGTCCAGAGATAACTTGGCACATCGAGCTCGTCAGTGGTAATTTCATTTTTAGTATTTTTTTTGTATCAGGAATGAAGCCAAAGGTTTGTCTTCCATTGGCTGATTCATTCCACCTTCGGTGCCAGAGGTCAATCGCCATCGCTTCTATATCATTTTTATTATTATATTGATCCTGCCTACTATCAGCAGCATGTACATATTCACCTGTATCATTTTGGCCACGTCTTCTTAGGTGATACAAGTTCGCTCGTTTTTTGATTAGAATATCAACCGGGAGTACGCCAGCCAGAACCACTACAGCACATTTAGATACCGTTCGGTAAGCTTTTGTTACTCCTAGCAGGATATTCCTCTGAGCACTTTCTAGTGATCTGATATGGTGACAGTTTAACCTATCATACCAACCAACCGTCGCATACGCGAAAAGCGCATCTGCCACACCTTTGTATATCTACTTCAGTGTTTTGTGATTAAGTCCCCATCCTTCTCTTGACACTCTCGCCAAAGAGTGGAATAGCTTCTTAGCGTTTTCACAGACTCTAAGAATGTGGGATGCTACGCCCATTCGTTCATCAAGGTCAACACCTAGATATCTAACGCACTTTACCATTTTCATGTTTTTACCGTTTAGTGATATTGTTGGTGGTCGACTAGAGTCAAATTTGCCCTTTAGTTGCAGCATCACTATTTTTTCTAGTTTTTTTTCATTGGATCATTTTATTTATTGCGATTTGACGCTGGCGCTGAAGTTCGAGTCTCGAAAGCAATTTCCTCAAAGTCGTTGATCATGCTTGTGTTAAACACGATATTCCAGACTAGAGGACCCAAAATAGAGCCCTGAGGACATCCTATTGTAATTTGCTTTGAAACAGAACCATACATGTCTCTGATTACTGCGTATCGATTACTGAAGTAGCTCCTAAAAACATTCGCCGTGTTTCTAGGGAGATTGTAGTCCGATAAACTTGCAATGACACTAGGCCACGTAAGATTATCAAATGCTCCGGCAATGTCCAAGAATATACCCATAACATATTTAGAATTTTGGGTTTTGACAGTGTTGGTTAGGCGGCCTATCGCATCCTCAGTAGTCATGGTACGTCGAAAACCGAATTGCTTGTCCGATAACAGTCCGCTTTGTTCAACTCGCGGTATAGTGCGAGTGGCAAGCAACCTTTCTAAGAGCTTCCCCACAACTGGTAGTAACATTATGGGTCTATAAGATTTCGAACATAGTGGATCTGTATCACCATGTTTCCTTATTATGATCATTTCACCCTTTTTGCACACCATAGGGAAGTAACCAAATTTTAAGCAGCTTTTTAATAATTTTACTATGCTAGACCCTATGATGGGCCATGCCAGCTGGATTATTTCAGCGTTCAAGTTATCCAGTCCAGGGGACTTGTTACGCTTGAAGTAAGTTAAGGCACTGGTGACCTCCTCCCATGCAAATGGGGAGTCTTCCGCATCGTTCCAACTACTGTCGGTAGCGATCTCGCGAACATCTAAGTTTCCTTAGATTATAGTTCCACCAACTGTTCTGTTTCTTTGCTGTTAATGACTCTATGGTCACTAGATGTCCAACTTTCTCTGACACACCACACAACTATCGAGCCCAGCAAGACTCCATTGACTATGGTTAAGTCGATAATGGAGTTCCCATTAGACGAGAACGTCGATGGGTGCCCCTGCAAGTTCATTATGAAGAGGTCACTCCTAGACAGGAAGTCCTCTACTTTTATTCCGTTTTCATGGGTTAAACGGTCATGCCACATTTTCCTTCTTGCATTGAAGTCTCCGAGGACCCGATAATGATAATGTTTAGTTGTGTATGTTAATCATAATGTTTAGTTCTTAATTTCAAACGTTGCACAGCACTTTTGTGTGCGTTACATGAAATGTGACCTACTTGGTGGTCATGAGGTTTTTGCAATTCCTTGCAGCTTGTGCAACTGGCTGGTTTGTCTTTGTTGGGACAGGCCTTGTAGCCATGACCATGATGTGAACAGTGAGAGCAGGTCTCTGCGCGCGCCCCACAATTCTTTGCAATGTGACCATATCGCTGGCACCTAAAGCACCTAGTTGGAGTCACAAACTCTCTCACACGGCATCGTACCCAGTCCACGTGCAGTCTTCCACACTTTAGCAACATGTTTTCGGTTGCTGGTTCGACTTCTACCACCCAGTGAGCGGTCTCTTTATTTCTCGCACCGGTTCTATACAGAACTTTAAAATCGTTTTGGTCTAGGCAGTTTTGGTTTATTAGGCAGTTTTAACCATGTCGCCATCAAGCTCAGAGCTTACATCAAAGATAATCACTTTTAATATCTTAACAGGTTCTGGTTCGGTGGCTTTTAGACCCACGCCTTCCAACTTGTTGTTTTCCGTGAAAACCTAACCTGTAACTGCAACACCATTAGGTCCAGCGCTAGTTACATAGTGAATCTTTATGTTAGATTCACTAGGACGTATGATTTCCTTGATTTTCTTGGTAATCTCGGTAGTCGAAAGGCTGTAATCATTATCTCTAGCTGAGATAATTATCCGTTTTGTTTTCGTCTTATTCTGCCAAGGCTTTCTGTTTCTCCGTTTCTTACGTTTCTTACCGACCGTTTGCCATTCATTTTCTTTTTGGTTAGTTACTACTTTTCTTGTGTTTTCTGGGCACTTGGAACTGAATCCTGTGCAGCCATCTCTCGTTTCAGGCTGCAAGTGCACCTATGATTGCGTTCTTCCTCCAGTTTTCCAACAACCAGATTAGTTTCCGCAACCACCTCTAGAATTTGAATCTTGATATTCTTAATGTGGTTCTTTAACTCCCGACACTTAGGCTCATTAAATTTCGTGTTTTTAGTATGCCCGATCATCGTTTTAAGAGAAACGATTTCCATCATAAGGCTTTCATGGGGTCTTTCGCACATTGGTGCTAACTAACCACTGCTTGGCAAAGTAGTTTCAACTTCAGCCGTGTCCTCATCATTGCCGACAAGCTCGGCATCCGAGTTAGAATCATTAAGATTCACGTCAAGCTTCACCTTTTTAGGTGCTCCCTGACCGTCAGCTTCTCGCGAAGACTGATCCGGTTCACGCCTGGAACCCTTACCCATACCTCTGGGTAATTCACTAAAAAAAAAAATTTGCGTATGCGTGTTTGAAATATTTAAAATCGCACGGATTCCCCTCCCAACACTACTTGCGTCACTGCACTATGTTTAGCCGTGCAGTGGATTTTTATTACACCCTAGGCGGTGGCACCACTTCTTCGTTGCCTCACCTCGACCGCTTAGAGGTAATAGTGATGATACAATAGTTGATGGGTAGTATAGTCTTTATAAAGACTTTTGTAATACAATATTTATTTGATTTTATATAAAAGATTAATATACAAATTTGTCACTCCTTTATACCCTTTAATATTCGCTTTGTTTAAATCGCTTGATTTGATAACTTAAAGACGACACATTAACTTATCCCCGAGGGGCACCGCATGGAAACAGCATGAAAGTAATTGTAAAAAAGCAACCATGAGACCTGTGGCTAAATCAATAATGAAGCGGCCAAATCCCTTAATGGGATGTAGCGCCAGCAAAACCAAATAAAAAAATAATTAGTCATCAGCTGACATTTTTTAAACGGTAGTTCTGAACAATCGAATTAATTCGTTTTGTTGGTCGACCAAAGTTTGTAATGCAGCGACCATTTCTTGTTTAGTGTGTGTATTGAATATTAGCGACAATGCTAATCGATTTATTCATTAGTGTTTTCCATGGAATAAGTTAGTGCTTCTTGCGCGCGATTTCTTAAATTTGAGGGCACTGCAATACGCCCATAATTCATCCATGTTCCAATTACCACACTTGGATTACGACTGTAATCATAATTAGCATCGTAATTGACTGTTTCAGACGAACAGGCTTTAGCATTGCCTACTCGAGTGATTTCAAGTTTTGCATCCTGCTGATCGACTGTTTCAGACGAACGGACTTGAGAAGTGCGTACTCTAATGGTTTTCAGTCTTGCTTCCCGTTGCTGCGGAAGCAATGCTTTGTGATGAATATTAAAAATTAACTTGGAAAAAGCAAAGAAGTGCTTGTGATATCTATTTTCTACTGTCGACCGGCAAATGGAATTTCTCATCATCAGATTATCATCTGATGGTAGAGAATTTTTTGCATAGCTAATAAACTTAAATCTAAATGTAAACCGAGAAGAATGAACTCGTTTCTAGGATGTTACGCACACGAATGGCACTAATAAAATCTTTGAATTTTTTAGTACCTCATTAGTCAGACTAATGTAAACTATGGCTATATTAACATTGTTTAGTTGGGCTGGAGAGTAAATAGTAGCATAGTTTAGTTGGGGATTAGAAGTGATCAAAATATTGCCTTCCCCCAAACGAATTCGATTAGTTTTTGATTTTGATTTTCCTTTACTCTAGTAAAAGCAGGCTCTAGCAAGTAAAAACTGCGAAGTTCTTGTTAGTTCGTGATTGACATATAATGGGCGATGTACTACAATTTGTTGGTTCTCAAGAATTCCAGAGCAATAGATCATCGACGACAGCAATAATACGGTGAGTATCTTCGTTTGTTTTTCTATTCCTACAACTTTCGAACTAAGAGCAGTGACAGTTTCAGCAAAAATTTCTGTTTACCGGTTAACTCAATATTATGCACTAACCTATTTCGGTCATAAGTGTTTAATCTAAATTTAACATTATCAAGATTTAATGTTAATTTTCTATTTTCATTTATTAGTTCGTTGAATTTTGAGGTTAAGTCCTCAACTTGTTGGTGCAGATTAACATCTAAATTACTGTTACTGATCTATTTAATGTTATTTGAGAATGAAGATTTTTATCAAAATTAAAGCAACAAAACTACTATCACTGATCATTGCAGACGCCTTTACAAATTACACTTCTTTCTTTAAGAATCTCAGTTTTTTCTTTGCACGAGCAACACTTAACGCAGTATTGTTTGCCACCATGATGTTTTTGTAAATCCTTAGCACTTATATAAAGTTTAATCACAAAAGCCGCATTTCCCAACCATTCCCTCCCCATTTACCAAAAGTTCATATTTTAATAATAGCCTAACGCCATATGTAACGCTTATCTTATGAGCTTTTGATTTATGGGAATATGATAAACTACAAAAACACTATAATTAATAATTCAGATCGCCAACATAACACATAAATTGTATACAGCAAAATATCCATACAGCCCAACAACAATAGCAAGAGTATTCAAAACTATAAAAATTCTTGTTTCTCCTAAAAATAAACTTTGTATTTTCTAAATTTAAAAGCATTGGGAAATTTTTAAAATAACACCGAACAACATAAAAATCAATATGCACACACATACATACACATGATGTATGTACTGAAACATACTATATACGTACTGTATAACTTTTAAGCTTTTCTTTGTGCTTTTTTTTTCTCGGAACTACAATAACAACAACATCAACTATAACCAAAATAATAATCATAATACAACAAATCATGCTAACGTGTTTAGCATAAGCATAAATATTTAGATTTTTTGGTTTTTCGGTCCCCATTTTTCCATTTTCTTTGCGCTCGACACACAAAAGGGAAAAAATAGTAATATATATGACGTCAACTAATAATACAGCAGTAATGATGTCATTATTGTTAAAACAAATAAGTATTAAGTTAATAATACAAACTAATGTCAGTAATTGATAACCTGGAGGCCGCGAGCAGCAAATGGAAACCAAAAATTTCAGTTAAGTGGCATGTTTGTTGATATCAGTTTTAAAAATATTCGGCCCATTTACTCGTATCTATAGTTCAGGTCTACGAACTAATTATTGCCGTAAATTTTAGGTACTTTCGTAGTTGGTCACTGTCGTCTTTAGTGGTTTAATATTTTTTTATTTCTCGATTAATGAAGTTAAGAGAGCGACACTCCGTTTGTATTCCATGTACAGGTTCATTCGGTTTTGGCCGGATTTCATTAAAGGTTGGGGTGGTCTTTGCGATATCTAAGTATCTTAAAATATCCACCAATCCATCTTAAAATACAAATTGTTTACGATTTAAATCGTAAACTTAGCAGTGTGTATCTGAAAAGGCTCTCATCGTCGGCATTCCAACATATTGGAATAGTTCAAGATCCAAAAAATTATACCCTTAAGGAGTGAAACTCTTTAAAACCCAAATTGTTCTGTACAGGTAATAGACTTGCTTTTAGCTTTTCATTATTTTTATCGATTTTTGTTGGGTGGGCTATTGTAATAAATTCAAGGGTACCCATTAGAACTTCTGAAATGGCATCCCGGAGGTAAAATCAGTTCGTCTATCCCGGGAAACCAATAAAAATTCGCGGGAATCTCATTTTTGCGATTTTACTTTCTTTTACGTACTAAAATAGAGATTTTTGCAGATTTACCATTCGCTCAAAACAGATTTAATGGTAGTACCTTCTCTACAGCCCAGAAGTATTGACTGATTGGGATAAAACTTCGTACCTAAGCTTTTTCTATAAATTAGGATATCCCAATGATTTTTAGCTGAAATCGTCCACCGGAAGTCGCGGCCTCCATAGGATCATTTACAAAAAAACCGGTAAGATCTAAAATATTTTAAATTAATTTTAACATATCGGCCCATACCAGTTTTGCAATTCCATAAATTGGGAGGCCACATTGCTATTTGCTCGAAATCGGTTCACCCGAAGTGACAGCTTCCATAGGAGATTTTTCGCTTTCTGCAAATTTTTTGAAAAGTATATAGCATTTACGATAAAACTGTTAAGAACAAAAGGATTGTAAATTAAATTTCAAACAAACCTAGTTCAGATCATTTTTTAAATTGTACCGGAAATAAAGAATTTTGATGCAATAAATTTTTTTTTAACCCATTCAGTTTTACTAAAAATTGGGAGGGCTGGTTCTTTTTTTTGTAGTGGGTTTTACACTTTGCTAGGTCTAAATTAATGTAATTAACAAAATTTTAGTACAGAAAGGTTGAAATAAAATTCAAAATGATGTAATACTTCATTAGTCTCAAAAGCAATATCTTTCGGTTGTGCAACATAGGTATACATCACATTTGACACAAAAGTTCGGAGTTCAATTATAAAGTCCATTTGATTTACAATTATAAAATCATTATCTGGGGTCTCTTTTTGCATCCTATGGGTTTCTGTGGATGTTTGACATCTGTGGTTACCAAGTTTCCGTTTTGATGTTTTTTGGTAAAGAGTAGAAGTGTGGTCCCGTTTTCGTGAAGAGAAGTTACCTATTAGTTCTCGAGCAATGCTCTGACGAAATTCTAAGCTCGATCATTTATGTTTCAACTTCAAGGCTTCCAAGTACACAACATGTGAATTGTTAACAGCGCTATCAATTAAATCAAAAAATATTCTATGGTAAAATTCTATTTTAGAATGTCGATCAATTTCATAGACTACTTTTTTTGATCCATTAGGTCAACACAGCTGATAAACAGTCAATAAACTGATTATATTGAACAATCATATATAGATACGGGACTACTAATTTTTCACTGCTTCCTTGCACTCTTCGTTTTACTGACGACTTCAAAATTAGAGATAGAAAGTTTGAGCACATAAGAACTTCTTTGTTGTCTATCCATTTTACAACGGATACGCCGTTAGAGCTCCGACATTCAAAATCGCCTCTCTTATGTTTTTTGGATTCATAAATAGGCATTTGTTTTTGATTTTTTCTGGCGGTCCCACACAACTTAATGTTGCGCTTCCAAAAAGCATATTGCAAATTTGGGGAGTCCAGACAAATCCTTAGTTAGTCGATTTACAACCATCTCTCCCAAGGAATCGGTAGATTTATCCTTTTTTCTTCCAGTGTATAAATCGAATTGGTACAACTATACTCATTTTTTGACGCACATCTACACCACATTTTAAATCCCCATTTAAGATGTCCCCAGGAAGCCCTTTATCCTGGAAATTCAAAATATTGGAGAATCATAAAAAATCGCTTTTATTAGAGAAGACACAACTTCCCTTTTACGTACCGTTTCATGATGTTGTGCCCTTTAAATTTAAGCATGTGCTCTTCAATCGATTGAGCTTTTGAGTTGGAGTATACCTTGCCGCAAAAATGTAGCATTAAAATGCTCAATTATTGGTCGAACTTTATATGCCCGATCAAAATTGGGGTCAGTTGGTGGCGGTGTCTTCGAATTATCATAAAAATGTAGGGCAGATCGGATTTCCTCAAAATAACGTGAGGACATAGTATTCGCAACAAATGGAACTTTTAAGTCTGGTTGGCTAGACCAGTAGTATGGAAGGAAAGACGTGTTAGCTCATGAAAAGGTTTAAGCCCAAAAATGCCCGCATTTCTGAGGGTTCAGTTTGAAATTAAATTCGTTTTTGACAACAATATAATTTACTTTCCTTTGTCAATAAGTCAATTAATTCATCCAAATCCGCAACGGCATTGAAAAATTCTAGCAGCGTTGGAAAATTGTATATTTTCGGGTAACAAAACTTTAGGAATTCAAAATTTCAAAGGCATTTCGCTGGTATTGTTTTCTTCAGTTAAAAATATGTTGTGAATGAGATATTTGTTGCTGATCATTGTTGCCATCAGAATCATTTTGGTGTGATACTCCTGATTCAAGCTCATTTTCATGCGATATAACCAGTTCGTTATGATCTGGTGGTGCTTCAATTATGACTTCACCTATGCCAACCGCTTCAATATCGTTTTCAAGAAATTGGCAGACTTTTTGTTTGCCCTTAACATTTGAATAATTTCATTCTCCGAAAGCAAAAATCGACGGTTATTTTCGACAAAAGTAATTTTACTCGTTGTTTATTGCTAAACTGACATATCGAACATTTTATTTGAAAAAAAATAACATCTAAGTCAATACACTTGTAAATGTGTGACAGCTTTGCGCCAAAATGCAATAGAAATGGAAAAAAAAATATATTTTTTTAGCAAATGTTTGCTTTTGGGCACATATATGTCACATTGTAAAAACTCCATTATTTAAATAAATAACAAGATTTGTTTAATAAATTTTACCTTAATTACTTGGTGTTAATGTATTTCACTACGAGGGCGTAGTGAGAAGTCTGGTAGAATAGCAACAGAGGGCGCCACAATCGCAAATCCCAGATGTCATGTGTCAATACCATCTGTCACTAGACCAAATTAAAATTTTCAGGCAGATCTGTCATTTAGTTCAGTTTTAACAGCCATTGAAAACAGACAACCCCTTTGTTTTTCTGCAAACATGCGGAAAAAGTGAATTTCGTGTGTTAATTAAACATTATTTTTTGCGTGGAAAAACCATTACGCAAACCAAAACAAAGCTTGATAAATATTATGGGGACTCTTCACCATCGATTAAAATGACATACAAGTGGTTTACTGATTTTCGTTGTGGTCGTACAAGCACAACTGATGCCGAACGTTCAGGACGCCCAAATGAAGTCACCACGCCAAAAATGGTTGACAAAATCCATGATACAGTATTGCAAGCGCGCGAGATAGGACAGTAGGCATCTCAGATGAATGTGTTCGCACAATATAACGCACACGTGTGACAACTTCAAAGGCTGGTTTGGCGATGTTCAAGCTAAATAAAAAGTAGCATTTGCGTCGTTTCATAACTGTGGATGAAACACGGATCCATCACTATACATCGGAGACCAAATAACAGTCTAAACAGTAGATTTCTACTGGTGAATCTGCGCCGAAGAATTCTAAGGCGGTTTTAAAGCCAACAAGGTCATGGTCATAGTTTTTTGGGATGCACGCGGCATAATCTACATCGATTACCTTCAAAATGGGAGAACAGTTGACGGCGAATATTACTGCAACTTATTAGACCGTTTCAACGACGTTTTGAAAGAAAAACGACCGCATTTGGCGAAGAAAAAAGTTCTCTTCCATCTTGCACGGGAAACAATGGAGTCGGGTGCAAACCTGTTGCCATGGCCAAAATCCACTATTCTGCCACTATTTCCTGTTGCGGAACTTGCTCGGCGGAAAGAGATTCGGCTCTAATGAGGAGATCATCGATGCAACAAACGCCTATTTTGAAGGTTTGGTGAAATCGTATTATTCGGAAAGGATCGAAAAATTGGTAAAACGTTGGACTAAGTGTATCGAGCTAAAAGGCGATTACGTTGAAAAATACATTTTTTTTAACCGAAAATATTATTCCTTGTTTCATTTCTACCAGACTTCTCACTCCGCTCTCGCATTAAAACTAAACTTTTCACTTCAAAAACTACTATGCGACCCGTGTTAGGCTCAAAATAAAACATATGAAATATCTACTTTTAATTAACGAAAAAATATGTCACAACTGCCATACTCAGAGCAATTTACAAGCGAAGTCAATGAGATAATGTTTAAGCATCAAAATAGTGCATTTTAAAGCAAATATTGCTAGTACCTTAGTATATTAAAACAAGTATTGGCACACATTCGTGCCATAAACCTTAAGGGGTTAATTTAGTTATATTTGAATTCGGTTATGGGGTCGAAGCACTTCCAACGCTTTCGTGGTTTTTCACTTTCTACCTTACGCCGTTGCCAGTCAATCGTGAAAGTGCGGCTATAAGTCTGATTTTCGTAGAACCATCTGCACATTGCATAGCTTCATGCCAGCCTATAATACTGACATGGAAGATGGGTCGGTCGATGAGTTCTGCACTCCAACAGGGAGTCAAAAGCCCTTTCGCATCCTGTCTCTATCGGGAATCAAACCCGGTACCTCCCGATCAAAACGCCAAAGCTTTAACCACTGTGCCGTTTGGTCAGTAAAAATAACTTTATTTCGCCAAAATTCGGCATCAATACAGTCCAGGCGGATTGGTTATTCAGAAAAACAATTCATACTTAAACTTTTCCATTAATTGTAGAAATTTAGTAGAAATTTGTGTACCGGCTTCAATGGAAGCTTTTTAATTTTTGCAATGATGTTGAAAACTTTAGCATTTGCAAAAAACGCAAAAGAAGTAAAATATTTAAATAAATTTAAAGATTAAATTTCAAGCAAGCGTTAACCTTGCAGCTTTTCTGAAATTTAAGCAGGCTTAATGTTTTTTGATTATACAACACTGTGGTGTATTCGAGATGTATACATTCTTGGTAAAAGATGTCGGGTGTTGGCCACAACATACTCCATCTTCCAAGATTGTGTCTGAATTAAAGAATTGTTCCATGAAACTTTTTCAATTTTCTGCCCGAATTCTATAATAATTTTTTTCAAAAAATTTCTCCGCCACTGAGTTTTAATTTTGATTCAAAAATATTAAAATATTGATTTTAGTCATTAGATAAAATTGAAATTACATTATAAGTTAGAAAACCAATGCACAGTACTGCTTGATACGCCATCAAATGTATGTCTACAGTTTCTTTTCTGAACTGTAGATGGCAGTAATGTTCGTAAAAGTTTGTAATGCTAATAATAAATTAATGCTTACCAATAAGTTTTAATTGATAGTATTGCAGAATTTTTAGGTTTTTTCGTCGCAATTAACGTTTCACGAAAAAAGATCTTATCATTTATTTGTCTGTCATCTATAGCTAAAGATTGGAACCGTTTACATAAAATGACGTCTAATAACAATATTTTTAAAGCAATGGAGCCATTAGTATTCTAGGTGCACTGAATATCATTATTTGTATATAAGTTTTAACTTTGTATTGTATTTCCACTCATGGCTAGCTAAGTTGTTTCGCTTTTGCTAGCATCGTTCTTTTCCACGTTACAGCAGGTCGTTCTAATTTTATTTTCTCTTGTGGCTTCTACTCCAGGACCATCTTCTTGTTGCGTCTTTCGGTGATTTCTTCAGCGTATAACCAATCCATTTGCACTTGAACTCTGTTATTTCGGTCCCAATACTGACAACTCAAACGAAGTTTGTCGACTGCCAAGCGGAGGGTTTTAAGGCCTACTTTATAGATTTAACTTTGGTAGAAATTTTTCATACTAAACATACACATAATCACCCCGCAGGCATGCCATCTGCGTATTCCACATCATTATGTTTTTTAATTTCTCTTTTTCTTTAACTTTCCGCCCCGTTTTTGGTTGGGTCTTGATAGTTTCGATATTAGCGCCAGTTGTTCATTTGTAGATCTTATGTGGTATGTATATTGTTGATGATGTTCTGTCTAAAATATTGCTTCCCTCTCTACAATTGTGCTTCATCTCTTGTTTATATTTGACCAAATGCAAGAATATTTTCTGTGTATTGTCTACGATTATGCCTTCCAATTTTCTTGATTTCCCGTACATCATTTTTTTATTAGAATTGTGGAATTTAATAATACATTTACTCAGTTCAAGGAAAACAGAACTCGATTTGCAGAATAGATCGGAATTCTAAACTAAATTTTACATGAAATTCTGGAAATTTTTGAAGAACTTGAGGAATTTATCAAGTTATGTTTCAGTATTTATGAATTTATAGAAATCATTTATTGGTTGGTTACCAGGTCATAGACACAATTATAGTAATTTAATTATTTTTTCGATTTCTATAACGAAATTTCAGTGTCAGAATGTTTGTTTCAACTAGTTAAAGTGATTTCATTAATAAGATGGGGTTTCCAGAACTCACCCATATGAAATTTTTCGAAATTGATCTTTTGAAATTAGGGTTGTAATGAGGGTTTCCTACGATTCTGGCTGATGGGCAGTAGGCACCATCATGAAACTTGGTCAGTGTGCCCAGTTTAACTTGTAAAGTTTAACTTGTAAAAATAGGCTTGAATTAAGGTTTTTCTGTTGCCAAATCTGACTGATACGGAGTATGTCACCAGTGAATCCTGGACTTATCAGGTTATAAACATCCAGTTTAAACAATGTGACTAGAAAACTACGTCATTTTCTTACATATTTGTTCTACTTCAACAGATTTTGTACATAACCAATTCTGGAGGAGAACTAAATTGTTTTTGGAAAGGACAATTTGGCACAATTAAACTAAAACATATAATTTAATGATAAATGGATCTATGGGATTTCTGGTGTGCTATTCACGTCAGAAATCCCACATTATCTACCATAATATATTATGCACAAATTTTAGCATTAGACGCACAAAATTGCACAATCAAATACTACTCGACAAAATAAGAAAACCGTGGGAGTTCCAAAATGGGATTTCTATCGAGTCACGCTAGTCGCAGAATATTACATAATAATGAAAATTATGTAGTTTAGAATTCTTTTGTCACTGCTTACTAACTATCGACTACTTAGGTTTCTATAACCGGGTCGAGTCTATCACAACTAACAATCCTATCCCATCCCTCCCGGGAGATTCTAGTTAATATTTCACCGTACACTCCAATCAATGAATTAAGCAATAATTATATCCATTATGCCCTTAAATAGTTATATGTTGCCGACCACTGCCTTAAAAAGCACCTATATGTCTTTACTGCATAATACAAAACTTATTTCGGTTTAAATACCATACGGGAAGATAATGTTTAGTACCTACGTTAAACAACTTTTAATATAACGAACTTTTTTTCTCCGGTTCAAACTTTTCCAGAGGATTATGTGTACGAGTATATTGGATGAAAAAAAAAACTTTTGGTTTTTGTGGGTTAAGTTTAATGTTATTTGATTTTTAAATGTCAAGAGAATTTTTTGTGCGTGTGCTTTTCCTTTTATCTGTTCGTTATCTTTCCAAGAAAGGTTTACAGTTTTGTCTATTCGAAATACATTAAAAGAAAAGTGAATTTCGTAACATTTTATCACTGTATGTGGTGCCACAACACTGTCAACGTAAATATTAGTTGTGTCGTCGTTGTTAACTCGTCCATATTATAATAAATGAGGAACCATAATCGAAATGGGAATCGAAATAAAGTTGAGTTAAAATTGTTTTCAATTTCCACTAGGAACATGATTTTCCCATCTACAATATGCTTTCGTATAGACACTGTTGTCCTTCTACATATATTATATCGTATTATACATTCATATTGTGTAGTATCTGCAGCATTTGAAAAGCAAATTAATAATCATGAACATATTTTTTCAAGTTTAACCCAAAACAATAAATAATTTTAGTGTAGTGCGTGTCGGATGTATAACCTCATTTTCTGTATACAGCAACAAAACTTGAGCGTAAACTATTTCTTATATACAAATGGAATATATATATGTATAGATCGACCCCCTGCTGCTATAATAATTCTAAGTCCGCGCACTGTTTTAATAATCATTCGTTACTTCTTGCTAAATTTAATTACCATAATATATTTTCATACTCGATTTACATAAAGTACTTGTATTCGTATTTTAAAACATTGTAGGTTAACAAATATTACTAAACTTTTGTATACATCCGTATTTACTACAAACTTGATATATAGGAAGAGGACAAACTTGATATATAGGGTACTCCTAAGGCTGAATTTGCCCAAGTCGCAAATGTTGTACAAGATAGCGGAACTTTCCCAGCAGAAAATACAGAACTACACTACTCGCCATAAGTGGCAGCACTATGACAGAAGCGAATTTCTTTGTTATATAATTACCAGCGAACATTTTTTATTCATTTTTGTATCTCTTTTTTCACTAAATCACATCCCAGCTGAATAAAATATTAAAAATGATCCTTAAAATGACAAATTGATTGAACCCGAACTAAAGGAACTCGGTATGTGAAATTAATTAACAATATACCACCATTCCGCCATTTCTTAATGAATTACGTTGAAATTTGAATAGTATTGGTTAGGGATTTTCAAGTGAGTTCTCGACGAAATTCTAGGATCTATTCATGCTGGGCTAAACTTGGCCATTTCATAACCAATCTTTATGAAATTTGGTTTGTAGATTCATTTCTTTTTTATTTTTATTTTTTTTTATGTTTTAATCTATGCAATCTGTTCTAGGGCCAAAACACTCCCAAATCTTTCGCGGTTCACTTTTCACGTCCTACAATACACATCTTTCCAAATCGAGAACGTACGGCTAAAGCTCCGATTAAAGTAGAACCATCTGCACATTGCATAGCTTCATGCCAGACTATAGCCCATGAGTTGTGCACTAAGGGGTCATAATTGTGTTCATTTACATCACAGATCGCAATCAGATGATGAAAAATCCCTTTTGCATCCTGCCCCTATCGGGGTTCGAACCCGCTACCTCCCGAACCAAACGCCTTAACAACGCTTCTGTGCCGTTTGGTCGGTAGATTGATTTTTGATTGAAGTACGTTCTGCACGATTAAAATGGATTCAATGTAATTTTTGGATTTCCTGCGGTCAAGGACTAATATGGTCATAAAATCAAAAAATTATAGTGAAAATTCTAATTCATAAAGTTTCCTCGAATTTTTCTGTAGCCTCAGTATGATTTAAGCTATTAGAAAAAAAAACAAAGTATTGGCTGCTTGTGGGTTTTTTTTTAGATATTGGCCAAAAACTGAAGAAAACTTATATGGCCACAGAAATTCAAAAAATTACATTGAAAATTCTACTATATTTTCACCTAAAATTTATATTTTATTCAAAAATCAATCTAGAACCCAAATTTCATAAAGATTCGTTATGCAATGGGCAAATTTAGACATGAACGGAATTTTGTCCATGGTCAAGTCGCGTTCCGTGAAATAATGAAAATGAAAATTGTTTTTCATTAGTAATCTAGTAGTTTGAATTATTTGCAGGTAATTTTAAATTCCACTGTGTGAAATCAAACTCATTCATCATTCTGCTGGAAGGCAACCAACAACCCCAAAATCTTTAATATTTCTTTCTGCAGGACTTGACAAGGTAAATCGTTTAATGAACCAGCTGTGTTTTTAATGATGGATAAAGTCTTCGAAACTGGTAACTTTTCAGCATCAAGGGAATGATTACGAGCATGAAATTTTGTTTTACATAAGATATCCCACTTCTCTCCTCTGCTGTTAAACTGCATGTGAATGCTGTGAATTTGAATATTTTGTCGTTTCTTAATGTACACATCCATCTGTTTGTATGCGCGTAAAATCCGTAACAAAATCCATTTAACACACTTTTGGTCTTCTAAGGGAGGGATATTTTGGTCGCCCATTTCTCCCATTTCTATCAATGAAATGAAATATTGCCACGATCTCGCCTATTAGATTGATGGAAAATTAATTCGGCATTGGTGAAATATTTATTCAACATAATTGTTCATTTAAGGTTTAGAACTTTACTAACATTTTTTTATTGGTGACATTTAGGATAAAGTAGTGGCACTAAAGATGGTTTTATAAAAATTTTGTTGTGTAGCAGATTATAATAGTCTGGAACAGAATCTAGAATGAATCTCGGCGAATCTAGAATATTCGATTGGTGTATACATTTGAGTGCAACAAAAACAATGAGTCAGACTTGGTGTGACATTTGGGAGATTCGGTACGCGAAAGATTAAAAGCGAAAGTGACGAGCGAGGAAGGAATAAGTGGTGTTCAGTGAAAATTAAAGTATAATTAAAAATTGTAAATGATGTAAATAGTGGATTAATAAATATTTGTGGAAATTATTTGTTGTTATGATTTATTAAGTGGAAAATTATTGTCGGAATATTTCAGCATTATTCGAGTAGTGGCGTACATATTAGGTAAATATTTGGACCGTCAAATTTTAATTCGATATTCAGTTATACGGGCCAGATTTGATAGTTCTCTGACGTGTGACTGGCCGTATCTTAGTTTCAACTAAGTCATGACCCGCTCCTTTCTGTTGCGGAGACAGTTTGCAATACATCTGCTGCTTTACCACGAAGAGTCAAAATGAGTGCATTCAGCTGCATCCCTACACAACAATTGTGCCGAACCGCCGCTTTGAACTGCAGTTTAAAATAGTCGAATGATATTTCGCCGTTGAACGTTAGAGGCTTTAAAATTCCGCATGAGGTTCCAGCATCTGGTTCGATCGAAAACGTTTTATTTAGCTGGCCATCTCCAATAGCTTGCAATGTATGTGTTTCGAGGTGAGTATCCACTGGCTTAATTTTATTTTCAAGTTCCTGCCTGATTTGTCCCTGCTGGCCGTCCACTTTCATCTCTAGAGACTTTATTTCTCCTCTTTGATCTTTACAAAAGTGCCTGGATCATATCTCCTATATTCAAGAAGGTTTTCTGTTGTTCGGAGGTGGCTGTTTTCATATGGTTGAGCTTTTTGCTCCATCGCTCCCGTTCCCTCATTGTTCACTTCTTCTTCGCAAGGCGGGAATTTCTGCTCAACTTTTGGTGTAGGTACCTGGCGGAATCCCTGATCGTGGGGTCCTGGCGTCCAGTGATGATTGTCGCGATCTATTCCCTCCTGTTTCAGCATCCTCCATGGCGCTCTGCAGTCTCGAAATCAGCTCGCTCTTATTGCCTTCGGTTGAAAGCCCGAAACTCTACAGCGTTTCGCTCAAACTGCTGTAATGTATGTACAGTTGTTTGGATTTTTAACCATTCCAGATCGATTGGGCGATCGATATGGATTAAAAACTGTTCACTAATTCACTTTTATTGTTCACTACTTTTCGCACGGCTTTTGTGACTTGCACTGTTCATTGGTTAAATTATAACTGCCTCTCCGTCTGTAGTTGTGTTCGCGAATATTCCACGAGAGGATTTCCCCTGTCTTAATCATGAACGCCCGTTGTTAATTGCAGTATTTTCACCAAGGAATACTTGACCAAACCAACAACATCGTTGATATTAAGAATAATAATCGGCTTAATAAAAGTATAGCATGCAACTGGGTTCGAACTCGCGTCCTTTGGAGTTGATAGCAGTTGGGGTGTAGAGTAGAATTCGTTACACTATAATCAATCAATCAATTTGGTAGTTTTCAATTTTATTTATAATTAAAGGCGGTGGTTTTGGTTGTAGCACCTTTTTACTTTGATCAACGTGTGTTGAGTTCTATCAGAGTGTCGCGTTACTTCATTCAGGAGAGCCAAAATAATGGTGATTTGTTAATTTAGCACTTTTTCATCTTTTTTTATTTTCTGTACTATCCAATCGACTTCCCTAGCCTTTATCCAATCGCACATTTTATGTACTTGCAAGCACTTAATTCGTTTGAGTCCTTTGCATATTTTTCTTGGCTGTTATCCGGTTCGGCTACATTTATAACTATTACGTTTCAGCTGAACGTGTTCCACTCCTGTTTTCTTTCTTCAAGTCTTTTTACACTTTCTATAAGAATCATTTTTGCTACTCCTTCCAAATACTGAGCCTTATCAAGCAGCAATTCACTCTTTTCAAATATAGCGATTTCTGTTTTTTATTCTTCTATAAGCTATGGTTGGTTACCTCAGAAATCATGGAGCCGCTCTTTCTTGACACGGGTCGAATTTCCTTGTTATAGCTTAGGTCTCCATTGTAGGGCGCTTGAGTTTAGTCCGTGTGGAATATTTAATTGTCCCTAACCCTCTGAAATCCGTAGAAGCTGGAAGCTAACCGCCACATAAGCCGCAGAATTATGACACCTGTGGTAAATAGCACTACCTTATTCACAGTTAAATTTGTAAACCAAAGACAACCCTCAAAATTATCAAAATCAAAAAATTCGCGCAAGTGACTACGAAATGTATTTTCAATAAGGGAGAAGTGTGGATACTATCGTTGTGTATATTATGCACAATAGGAGAACCAAGCGGGAGCTACATTGTTGATTTAGGTATAGGCCGCAGCATACTTTTACTATTACTTAATTAAAACGCTAAAACAGGAGACAGAGCTTTTTTACGAGTGATCTACATTTACATATATTCACGCTCTGAAAAAATGGCAAAATTTCGGGCGGTATTTTGAAAAATTCTTGTAGGACGAAAGTTCAGGAATTAAACATATACACTACTCAGGAGATTATGCGACACTAAATTTACGATACTGTGCTAAAGAGAAATTTAATGTATCCAGTTACTTGAAATGAACTACTGAATTTCAATTATGGGACTACGAATATCTGATACTCTAAATAAGACTATCTAGACGTAACTAGCAGTCAATAACAGAATGTGGCGCCCTTCAAGATCCATTACTTAGTTGGTCTTTGCAGCTTCTATGTACTGAATTTGGTAATAATATGGCACTGCTAAAGAGTTCATATCCTCTTCAATTAATCTTTGTCGCAGTTATGTGTATTACCGATTTCAACACGTTATGGTTGACATATCTCACAAACAGGAATTGTATACGTATACTCGTAAAACGCTAAGAAGTAATTAAATTGACCACTTTTTTCATTCTTATGTACATATAAGATCTCGTACGATAAGGACGTATAATATACTACATAAGAACTTGTGAACAGGAAAAACTACATTATCTACTTCGGTAATAATATGTATTAACCTGTAGTATACA
The DNA here is from genome assembly GCA_963691935.1 of Nephrotoma guestfalica. Classification (NCBI taxonomy): domain Eukaryota; kingdom Metazoa; phylum Arthropoda; class Insecta; order Diptera; family Tipulidae; genus Nephrotoma; species Nephrotoma guestfalica. The sequence goes on from OY829915.1 coordinate 247,270,606, forward strand.
GCTCTGCACCCTAACCCTAGCTATCGGCATTGTATATAAATAATCTAGACGTAGACGTTTTATTAATTAAATTTCCTGCAAAATCAATACTACCCACTATACTCGTACATATAGTCAGACTTTGAAAAACTTTGTAGTACTCTAATTAGAAATGAAAACGCGTGTTTTCCACCAGTCGTGTTGTTTATATTGTTCTTGGTTTTGTTGTTGGTCTATTTTCAATAAAACGGAAAAATATAATTTATCTTGCTCCGGACATTTACCGGATGTTTAACGATTTTTAAAAAAAAGTATCATGAAATCATACACGATTTGTTGTTGTCTCGAATTTTGGCCTCCCATATATTGAATCATTAACGCATCCATCAATTTTCTGTTTTGATTAATTGATCACGTGTGATGACTATCTGATTGATTTTAATTCGCTGCGAAATTTAAATTTTTAATTTGATTGATTTTGGACTTTGGTATGCATGAGGCCAGAAGCCTTCTTGGTAAAGTTAAATGTCACGAATATTATAAATAACGAAAAAAAATGTTGCATAAAATGCAATTAAATAATTTGCATAAACATGCAAACCAAAATTAATGGCATTTCGGAAGTACACAGACATAACTATATGTTTGTTATGTATTTGGTTATCATCACACTTTAAATTGTGTTTTATTTTTAAATAAATAGTTTGTGGCACCGTACAACAGGTAAACGCCTTCCATATAAAAAAATTTGCTAATAGAAAACCACAGGAAAATAGTTTTCCCATTTCATTACTATTTTAAAATTATATAAGCTAACTGTCATTACATATACTACACATACACAATACAACAGCGAACAACAAGTATGACAAAAAAAACTCATGACAAAAATTGTTATCGTTTTATTTCCGGCCGGAAAATTATTTTTCTTGTGTTTTGGTTTTTTTTTGTTTTTCCGAACTTTTCCATCCAACACTTTTTCGATTATCAATAGTAAAAGTTGTAATGACAAAATAAACGTTGTTTTTACTATGGTTTTACAATTATTGAGGTAAGTTTGATAGAACTTTACTGACAGTAATATCGTTAGATTGAGGGGCGCATAACAGTGAGAAATAATGCGATAACACAACATCACCATCGACGTCAAGCAACCGTTGCAGTGAGTCGTTTAGTAGATCTATTTGGCCCTGTACTGTATGTCTTGTAAAAAGCTGCTTAGGTCTGGAGATCTATTATTGAAACCTGAAGGGCCTGGCCTCGGAGATTCATTGCGCAGTGTCTCTGTAGTTTTTGGGTTAATGATCATCCGTAGGGAGCTCCGCATCCACGATATAGTCTTGAACTGCTAGAATTTGAGTCGTTTCTAAAGAAACCTCGGGGAAATTTTCGTCGGTGATAGTCAACCTGATAGCCTACGCTGAGACTGTTGTTGGCCTTCAGCTCCACCAGTTTCCTCATCACTTAGGCCTTAGTCTTTTATAATCTTTGATTTTTCGACCATTTGTAAAAGAGAAAAGGATATTTTATCCCGATGGGATCTGAACTGTGTAATAAAATTAGGGTGAGATATACAGCGATACTTTTTAGAATTTTTCTTTGCTTCAACACGTGCAGTTTTTTATGATATAAATCTTTAGTCAAGGACAGAACATTTCCTTTAAAAGCGGCAACCAACGGATTTCTTCTATTTTTGAGAATACAGCGGCCTTATATTTAAGTGCCACATTCTCAGGGAAAGGATATGTTGTGATCATAATTCCAATCAATTTTCTTTAATTAAAAACAATGACACTTTTTGCAAAATTGCGATTCTCTTAACACAGGCACGATAATGGGGACTCCAGAAATACTACATATTCTAATTGGGATACGCGAAATATAGCGCAAGTTTGTTTTAACAAAATCAAAGATTGAATTGGATTTAGCAATAGTCCTGTTTAACTGAAGATATTGCAGACAACTTGCTCATGCAATTAAGGAATTTCATCTACTCCTGAGTTATTTGAGCTTGATCCAGATTTAAAAATAAATTTTCCATTGATCGAAAATTGATGGTGGTATTGTACATTGTCCGGTCCGCATCTGTAGTCAAAACCTTCCAATGCTAAACTGATTGAAAAAAGGAAACAACCATATTAGCCATTTTCTTAACATTGTCGTCATTGTGTTATTATAGGACATATCGGCGGGGTACCCTTCGATTTTGCACTTCGATCTAAAGATTTTCCAGAATTGTTGTTCGATATAAACGTTTAATTAAATTATAGCATACGCCTTAGTTTTACGATTTTTTAAATTTATGAAATGATTATCAACCTAACGAGGGTGACTACGAACTGGTTTGTTTTCTGTGAAATATGATATGATTCAAACCCTCTCAATATCTTCAACTGCTCTAACCAATGTCTATTGGGGTGAAACTTTTCCTTTCTACGTGTATAAACCTTCTTACTTTTCTTCTTCTTTCTGTACTTTCGCGTTCAATTAGCAATCTAGTTACTAATTTCCGATGCCGTTCTTAATGCCACTCCGATATCTTATTTCAAAATCGATATATTTATCTCTGCAATCTTATTAATGCCTGCTTCCACCTCATTTTCTTCCTTTCTTGGTTGCTCTTTTTTATTTAACGAAGAAACTAGAAGTAATAAACCTATAAAAGATTCAAGCACCGCCCACAGCTTATAATATCCCCTTACAAGGGGCAATGCCTTTTGGTCATCTCACGACCCAAATATCTTAAATCTTCAACAAAGAAATAACAAATACAACCCAATTTGCCTTAATGTTATGTTTGTTCAACTGGTTCAGAACCAACCGGAAACCGACGTACCATTGATTTAAACTTGCATTTACTAAAATAGCCCACGATGGATAGTTACGGCTACCAATTTATAAATTGCTGCCCTACATAGATACCCACTTCGTGTTTTGATCTGCCAACCTTACAAAATGGAACCGCGTATTTTTATTGTTCAACACTACCGATTTTTGCACAACATTTATAAATTTCGTTTAATTCCCCCCACATAAAATCAGCTTTGATCCGCCTATTTTGAAAGTCAGAAATAAACTGCATGCTTAATGCTTTAAACGCGTTTCTTAACGTACCGAAATCGCAACCTTCGCCGATTGAGATCAAAATCATTTCTAGAGCAAAATCATTTCATATTTCGTTCCTTTTTGCATACTTTTGCCAAATACCACTGGATTTGTGCACGTTTCTCATCCGGAAACTTTTCTGATATTTCCTTATATGGAAAGGTTGGTAACTGAATTCTAATTTAAAGTTCAGACACTGTGTGCCTATGTTCCCGCTTTGCTGCTTACTTTATTTCTCTCTTTATTTATTTAATTACCTAATTCCACCAAAACATACATCCGTCAAAGATAGATCTTACAAGATATATACTTTTCGAAAATTTAATTAAGAACCCCGCACCGTGCACAAGGATCTGGAGTACAAAACAGAATAAAAAACAATAACAACTTAATAGGTAATCAGTTCATGGCTTTAGAAGTGGCAAATCCACAGGTGATTTTATTAATTTAATTTCTGAGCAACGAAGCAGACGTTCAACCTGCCTAAGACATGAAATAGCATATGTTGTATAAGGAATTTTTAAGTAAGTTGAAGGCATTTCCTCTTGCCATAGGATGGAATGGAAATCATAGGAATTTTACATTGGCAATTCCTCGTACTTCAAATGCCTCGATGTTCAAATACATGGTCGGTTTATCAGCTATTCTCAATCTGATCAATAGATATTTCTTACTAAATTTTAAGGAGCCCAAAATCAGGGGCAATATTTGAAACATTCCTTATTACGGCTGTATAACAATGGCAAAATAATTTGCAATTGACGAGATGAGACGCCAGTCAGATTTATGATCAAACCCAAGTACTTTGTATCAGAATACAATGTTGGCATTTATGTTACAATTCCGAGAACCCGACATAAATAGATTGCTTGACTCATATACTGACAAAACAGCAAGGTATGTTTTAGTGAATGGTCGAGCGAACTACACAATATTGCTACATTTGTAATTAATATGTACTACTAAAAGCTGGATCACATAATGGCTTGTGTGTCGAAGACGTTTTGTTAGTTTTTCTTCTACTTATAATGGTTCTAAACCATGGCCGTTTGTTCGGATAACTTTTAATCACAAATCCGACCTGTATGCTTTGGATAGGTATATCACAAATTAAAAATGCTTTTATGCTTTATCTTTGCGGCTCACAAGGATTGTATATGAAATGAATGGACTCTTAAAAGTTACCGTAAGTTCTAAATAATCGAGAGCTCAACTCGTATTGGCCTTAGATAAGGGGATTCAAACGGACCCAGCCTGCGACCTATTGTGAATATATTGAGATTTATTGCTTTACAGAAATGACTGTTTTGTGCCCATATGAGTAATAAATCAAGTATTAAAGTTTGCAACCCACCGACGATGAATTTATCAAACTTTACATGTCCGGGCAGATCAAATTTAACCATTATAGTTTTAAGAGTTATTTGTTATGTAACAAGACAACGAGATCAAACGAAGTCCCCTGCGAGCTTTGGTTGTTCTAATCCACTTCGACGAAGCACGTGAAACATACTCTCGCTGCTAGCTAAACATAAACTGGAGGTTATAAAAGTTAGTAACATACTCAGGTTAATCAAGACAATTATTACTGTTGGGACTTAATATTTTCATTGTTGGAAATGTTCCGAAAACTGATTAAAATCTTTTACCGTACATTAACTTGGACATGTGTTCCGACTTTCTCCGGTATTCTCAGTATGTACATACTTGAACGGAGAATACACGTACGGAGAATGTACTCATCTTTACAGTATTTCTGGTAGGACGTAATAATAATTTCGTTATATACAGCGCTACCTCAGATTGGTTTTACCATTACAAATTTATAGTTCAAAAAATCTAATTTGATTTCCCTCTCCAAAATTAAATTTTCCAGGAATAATTTAGTAAACTTTAAGACCCAAACCACTAATTTTAATGTTCAAAACTACCATAAACATATACTTCGAAATATTTTTCTAAAACACTTGTTTCAATTACATATTGCGCTGATGACAAATATTTTCAACCCGTAAAAAATTTGTTCCTTCAGACTTCACTTCGATTTCAAAACTACTCGAAAAATTGACACGTGTTCAAATTCAAGCAAGGTAAACACTTTAACAGTATTTAACCTTGAGCACGCCGAACTAATGCCGCCAGCTTTTAGAAACGTGGTTCTGCCCAGTTATCGATACATTACTTGTAAATAAAAAATGTTGAATTAAATTTTTTTGTGAGAATCCGCCCATAGTTTTATTTTACTTTTTTCAATTAGTTACATGTTTTACAATTTACTCAAGATTTATAAAATTTCCATGGTGCAAACTCCCATTATTTTGTGTTGTATTAAAAACACGGAATTCTAAAAACGAAAACAAATTTGTATAAGAAAATGTAACAAAAACCGGGTTTTATATGGAAACTTACTTGTACGGCTTATTTAGACCTTGCACGCATCTTCCTGCGCTTACGCTTTAGCCTCCGCATACGCTTCTTCCTCCACTATAAAATAACAGAAAAACCATATATTAAATCACCGGAATAAACATTTTTATTAATTTTATTAAACTACGCAATAAAAAACAAAATGTCCATCAAACTTCTAGAAACAAAACATGTGCTTTTCACAAAAAAAATCAAATTTTATCACAAATTAGTTGCGTTTTCACTATATATTTAATTTGTACAACTTTAAAAACAATTTTAATCATATTTAATTTACCTTTGCTCTCATTGTGAAAAAGAAAAAATTTAAATTAAATTTTTTCTCTCAGACCGCGTCTGTATTATATGAATTCACAACACGAATAGAACGAAAATATAAAAATATGGAAGCTACATCATCACCAAAAAAATGAAAGAAAAATCAATTCCGTTCAGTGTTACCAACTGTACGCATGACGAACTGCGCGAAAATGGTGATTTTCATTTGGCCATGTTCGATAATAGATGGCACATAACTTGTGATAGTAAATTATTACAACTTATACATATGTACCTAAATTATTGATTTTTAGTAGATTTACAATTTTACCGTACACAATTTGATTAGAATTTAATTAGATTTTTTTTGTCGTAATTAAATTATACACTTGGGATTGTAACAAAATTTTAGTTTATTCTAGATTAGCAGAATAAAAACATAATATGCAAGATAGTATTCCCACTTGTGTCGTTATAGTTAATTTTCTGGAAATCGATTTTTATGTGGAAATCAAAAGTTTTGCTTTTGTAATGTTTTGATATATATTATATACCTATATACATGTTATAATTATATTATTTAACACATTTGATCAGCCTGCAGTTCTCTTGTCTGGGAAATTTTCTTAGTATTTCCAATTATACTTTGAACATAGTATAACGCGACGTAAGGATAGTATCAAGCTCGAAATTAAGATAGTCGAATCATGATAGTATAGTTGAAGTTGAACGATGATAGTCGCATTATACGGACTATCACATGAGGTGTCATGAATCCGGTTTCAATCTTTGTTTCTTTCCGCTTTTCCAGGGGGGAAAGGGCAAATAAACAAAGATTGAAACCGGATTCATGATGGATGCACTGATCTGGTTTTAAAGGAAAATAATTTAAAACTATATTGTTTATATGTATTTGCTTTACTCATGGTATAACGTTTTAGTGGTTTAGTGTACAGAACGTATAACTATAAATACTATAAAGGAAATTGGTGATACTTTCCATAGTGAAATTGCGCATAACAACTCTCAACTTGTTGTTGCTGTTTCCTTTATAAAATAATTTCAGCAGAAATTCTGAAGAAGCCTCTCTAATCTCTTATCGGGGTTTTAACGGAAAATAATTTCAAAACATTATGAATTTTTCTGCTTTTCTCAGAGTATTATAGATGTGTATTTATTGGTTTAACATACAATATTACGATATTCATATAAAAATTAAAGTGTTTATTATCAGAAGTGCCAACTTCATTGGTTTCTAGGACACTTTGTGTCAGAAAATTGTTCATTCAACGATCGTTGTTGTTCAATGAAATTGGGCTAATTCTGGATTATCACAAATTCAGCCACTGCTTTTCGGATTGCAATGAACATACCTTATAGGAATATGAAATCAGAAGTACCAACTTCATTGATTTCTAGATCACTTTAGTTCTATTGTTTAATTTGAGATTCAACACATATATTATTGAACGGCCACCTCCGTATTTTGTTTATTTAATATGGAATCTTGATTTATTCCATATTTCGTTTATTTGATTTATTGAATTGAATTCTTCATCGAATTATTTGGAGTGGCGAATGTGTGTTTGTGTAACTTCTAGCAACATTTTGTAGAGTATACAATACTTACGTGAATCGGCTCTGTAATTTTTATGTCGTCATTAAAATACCCAAATAGTGAGAAAAGATCTGTGCTCTTTAAATAACTTTGACTACCTAATTTTTTCCAATCCACCTAATTTGTATTTACAACCATATGTATTTAAGTATAAAATGAATTAAATATTTCTTAATCTTCATAATTGCTGTCCCTGAATTTGTAATATTTATTGTAATTATAATTAATTAATTTTACATCAATATATAGGGTGGCGCATAAGTAACGTTATGATCTATTTAATGAATAACTTTTTATTTCTATTTTATTTAACGTTGGCATTTATTAAAATTTAGATTATCGTTTGGAAGTATGTTCACATTATGTTTTAAAGACAATATCTTTCAAATGGTGCCCATTGTTTGCTTCGACCTGGCGTGCTCTTGCCAAAGCATTTCCCATAACTTTTATTATGATTTCAGGTCCCAGAGCCCTCACTTCTTCTCGTATATTGGCCTTGGCTGTTGGATTGTTCTTCGCTTATTGGCATACATCTTATCCTTTAGGTTCTTCAACAATTATTCTTCGATTCTGGGTGCCCCATATTCTGCAATTTTGTTTATGCACGTGACCATTGAGGTGAAAATGGGCCTCATCGCTCATTATGAGTTTGTGAATAAACTCGGTGTTTTCTAGGCACAATTCTTGAAAACGGCGACTGTATTGAATGCGTATTTGTGCATCATTTGGTTTTAACTCGTGAACCAATTGAATCTTATATGGGAAAAGGTGTCTGTGCTGAGTCTTTCCATTATAAATATTCCAAGTTTTTGAAAGTTAATTCTGAAAAAAATACGTAAACAAAAAATGTATTCACTAATTAAATCATAACGTTACTTATGCGCCACGCTTTAGTACAAAGTAACAAAAATATATTCTTATTTCGTTGCCATTTAGGCGTAAAAATTAAAAACTTTTGACATATGTACTTTAAATATTTTTGTACTAAATTTTATATAAGGTGCGTGCGAATAGTGAGATAAACCTGTCGATAAAAATCGAGTTTATAAAATATTTTTCGATCGGTTTAAGTAAAAATGTTTACACGTGTAATCGTCCACTCTCATAATCATGAATTATAATATTATCATAATGCAGCTGAGTACCAAACTTATCAAAAACGATGTGTACTAAAAATCAGTTTTTGTCAACAAAAATTACCAATTGATCTAGTTTTCTACATAATTTTTGAAATAAAATGTTTTGTTTGTTTATGATAAAATTTCAAAGATGATCGTTTTTTAGAAACAAGGAAATCAATTTTCATAATCTTAATTTTTCTTTTACCACTAAACTATGGGATTTTTGCATCTGGGTTTTAAGGAACATAAAATCTATTTATTAATACAGGATTATTAAGGTTAGTCTTCACCAATTATGAAGAACTTAGAACATGTAACATTTAGTGAAAAACTATTTGAAATTTCATCAAAAAATCTCGTCAACGATAAATAAGTTATTTGTTTTTACGCCGCAATGACGATTTAATTTGAAATTTTTTTTTCTGTCCCTAGATGGCTATTCTAAGTGTAGTCATTAATTTATTATAATGTGCAATATGTAGGAGAAGTAATATTGGAAATGTTAATTAATTAATTTTACACATACGAGAAATATATGTAAAGCGTAAATAAATTATACAAAATGTTGTATCAATACCAACAGAAATTTGTTTTATGAGTACCAAACAGTCTTAAATTCTAAACTATATTTTAAGGAAATCGATAAAAACAAGTTTATGTATTTTTGGAACTCTGGATGAACACAGTAATTAACTTGAAAGCACCCAAATCTATGGTGAGCGTGAAATAATTGGTTGAAAGAGTTGAACTCTCTACGTTGTCTCAGTTAACTTGCCAATGCAAAATTCGTTTTGCTAGCTTTTAATCAGACTTAATGGTGAATATAGGCATTAACATAATAATGGCCATAATAAGCTCCACGTCACGACAAATAAAGTTAAGGCACCTGTTTTTAAGTAACTTACCAGAAATAAGTTTTAAGTCACATTCGCCTGAAACTATACCATTGAAACCAGAACAAGATAATGGGTTGAGGAAAAATAAATCCATTATTTGTTCGCTAGATGGCTTTAGTGATGTATGTCTCGTGACGTATTTATCGCAGTGGGCCATACGCAAGTCAGACGGCTAAAATTGTGAATGGTGTCTATGGTCCCGACACTGTCACCGAAAATCACGTGCAATTTTAGTTTCGTCGATTCTGTTCGCCTTAAGAGAGGCTTGTGAAAACTAGTTATCTCAGTTTTTGCTAATAGGGACAAGGTGTTTTGGAAAAGCGGCATAATGAAATTGCCTTCTAAATGACAACGAGTTATCGAAAAGCGCATATTTGAGCCAACAAATGATTGTAGCCGTGTTAAATAAAGCCCCGAAATAAACGTAAAACTAATGAATTTATTTTTCCCCAACCTAATATTTTGATCTCGATGTAATTTAAATTAATTTAAAAAAATTGTATAATATTTATTTACAAATAACATTTTTTTTATCTCGTTTCAGACATTTTGTGTTGTATCGAAGCGTTTTCGAAAAAACTACATTCATCGTTTTAGCGGTACAAAAAGTTTATTTTGGTTTACGCCATGGAGTCCGACTCGACGGGCGTGCGTTTGCCTAGCGACAAATCAATTTTTTGATTATTTTGTTATGGCCACAATATTATTTAATTGTATATTTTTGGCAAGGACCGAAACATTCGAGGAAGCTGAGTAAGTATATCTACCATGTACTCGTAATTTATGTACTATATTATCTTCATTCACAATTGTACTGTGTTAGTAATTTATATCCTGAAGCCTTATCTAGTAAACATTTTAATTATTCTCAACTCATCATTTTTACGGTTAACTGCTTTGCAAAAAAGCGATTTTAGAATAATATACTACTTTAAATATTTGCATTTGGATATTAAAATCTTCATTTAGGAGAATGATACATCCTCGTACGTTCGTACCAGCTATATATGTATTATCATCCGGAAACGAAAGGATTTAAATAAAAAATAAAAAAAGGAATTATCTTCTTTTGTTCTCTATCAATGGAACATACGAATACAATGTATATAGAGCACAAAGTATATCAAAGGATCGCTTTAGAAAAAATCTCAAGTTTATAAATTTATATTGCATTTTTTGTGTGCCCATGTATCCTGCATTCAACGAACATGTAAGCTAATTGCAATTAAAATTTCCACCTTATAAATACTTGTGCTGAGATAATTGGACCATTTTCTTGTATTTATAAGCGTTACGAATTAAAGTAACAGAGGTAAAATTATCCATTAGAAAATAAATTTATAACACTTGATTCTAAATCGTATATTCACATCTAGATAGTGTGATGACTTCGGTTAGTCTTAACTAGTAGCATAAGAGAACGAAAATGAATTTCACCTTAAGGTTGGCTCTAGGCTAGCTTTTATGACAATCTACTCACTGAGATGAGGATATAGTCTGTGGAGGGTATAATAAACCAAATCCTGAAAATCCAAGTATATCTTTGATGAATTCAAAAAGCTAAACCATATACCACGTCCAGAAATATTCGGCTTTCTAGTCACCCTACAAAAAATACTCCAATTTTCACAGAAAATTAATTTTATTATTTTTCTTCCAGTAAAGTTGAAAATGTGAAAATTGAATATACGAGTACAACACCCACACAAAATTACATGAGTTAAGTAAAACTTTAAACAGAATAATTTTAAGTTTCAAAAGCTTTTTAATAGAGAATACACAACGACAAGAACCAAAGTTTCGTAAAACTTCCAAAATAAATTTTTTATAATTTTTACAATTTAACAAAGTTTTCCATATAATGCTTATGTCTGATAAGGTGTACTAACTCTTATCATATTGATTGAATCTGAAAACGACAAAGTTTTTGTTATTAAATAAAAATCAAATCATATGCACTACATAAAGTATAATAGAAATGTTTTGAATTATGTTGAAAGTATGTGCCTTACTGCATGTAATATGTAAAGGAATTTTCTAAAATTTATATTTATTTGTAAAAATAAAAGATTAGAGCGTGATTCAAAATATCAATATGTTCGTTTTCACATGCATAGGTAATTTTTATTGAAATTATTTAGTTTTACAATAAAAGCTGATTTGAGCTATTTGTTGTATTTTTCGTAAGGTACCAAGGTATCAGGTCCGCAATCCGTATATAAATTCAAGACTGTACCTCGCTTATTTTAAAAAGTTTCTTGGGCATGATAGTGCTGGTACACAAATGATAACTGAAAGCCCAAAGCACAATCGCGGCCTACTTTCCTGGAATGGAAAGATCTGTAAATCAAACCAAATTTAAGTTAATTAAGTATTAACTTAAAAATATTTGTTTACATTTACCAATATGAAGAACTCAGCCACTTCCCTTTCATATTGAACAAAATCTCTTTTTAAACTTTAATCCGTAGTAATTTTGTCAGTTTAATGGTCATGTAATTGTCGCTGGTAACGGAATTTAGATTTTAAAAAGCAAACTGTATGCTATTGGCTCAGTTGCGTGTATTGAAATAACGTTATCAATCGCCCATTTGGCACACACAATTTCAATTCGCCTTTTCTGTTGGCACACACAATTTCAAGAGCATTGCTTTTCGGAATGAATTAGTATGTCTTTACATAGTAAAGTATTGTGTTTTGAATACGTTTCCGTTAATGGTTGTAACTTCTTCATTTGGTGTAGTATAACCCTAACCCTACAACAGAAAAACATTATCAGTTTATTAGAATGAAAGTTAGTCTCATTCACTGCATATTCTGTGGATATGTGGCTGCCTTACAAATTCGTAGGTCATCGTTCTTCATCAACTTCCATTTCAGATGAATCTGTGATCGGAAGAAACTTGATTGTCTATTGCAGTGAAAATAAATTAAATCAAACCGATGAATACATGTCACGTGAGTGACTTTACGATAGCTGCAGGCAATCGTAGATATTGCAATGCTAACCTGATCCAATTATGCCCGTCGCGAGAAAGTCCATTCATTGACGGACTAAATACCCAACCTCAGATGATCGGTTTCGTTCATTCTCTGCATTGTTCGTGTGATTTTCTGGTGGAAGGGTGTTCAGTATGAACCTCCACTATATTCAGCTTTAGGTATACTCGTACTTGTTGGTAGATCAGGAATATGTTTTTTATTAAATTTCGGATGGGCTATGGTATGTGCCTAACGCCGACTTTTATGTTTAATTTTCCAATTAACTATTATAAATTTATGCTCAATTCATACGAATCGTTCATAGATACAAAACAAACCGCTTTTGTTATTTAATTAAAGTTTTTTAGAAGCGTTCAGATTTACCAATCTCTAATAAATATCAGGCATATTTTGGTTTATTTATAATGAAAACATCTTTCATTAACTACCGTATGGACTAACCCATCAATTTAGTTAGTTAGGAGTATTAGGGACGATAAATTAGAGAAGTCTTTTGATTAAATAGCACATTTTTAGAGGACTTTACACGGTCAGTAATAATGTCATTACCTAAACCATCATTACTTGAAAACGTCGCGTCTTTTCACTACCAAATGAAGTAAGTGGTGTAAAATTATAAAGTTATGGTGGAAATATGATATTATTAGGTAATGATGTTTTGGGTAATGACATTAATACTGATCCGTGTAATGAAAATAATCGTGTTTTCAACACTTACATGGTACTCAAACTGTCAAAAACGATGTTTAATAAAAATCAGTGTTTGACCATAAAATATTACCAATTGACCTAATTCTTTCCTTAGCATGAACTCAGATGTATAATTGAGGAATTAATTCACGATTATCCAAATAAAGTGTTTAGTTTGTCCATGGTTAGGTTTCAAAGTTAATCGTTTTTTTGAAACGCACAAATCAATGTTTTCAACATTTTCCCTCTAAACAGCGAAAAATGTGTCCATCAAGGTGTAAAGAAACATAAAATCGAGAGGTTAATACATGATTATCAAGATTAGTCTTGAATGACGTAGAAAATGTAAAATTTAGTTTAAAAATTATTAAAATTTTCCATTTCGATCGAAAAATCAAGGCAAACGATAAGTTTATTTGTTCTACGCCGCAATGACGATTATTTTAAAAGAAATTACTGTCATTAGATGGCAAATTACAAAATATAAAGTGTGTCCAAGATAAGTGGTTATTAGTTGATTATAATATGCAATGTTTAGATCAGCAATCATCAAGCAAATTATACGAAATTATGGTACTCAAACTTATTAAAGAAACATACCAGTACATACATTTAGGGGCATTTAAATATCGATACTAAAAAAGAAATTTGTTTTTCTCAGTGCCATATAGCCTTAAGGCGGTAAGGTACTCAGAAAACAAATTTCATTTTGATAGCGATATTTAAATACCCAAATAATGTACCACACAAACTGGTTTGTTTGTTTAATAAATTTTAGTACTCGAATTTTCGAAACTCAAAAATGTATCTACTATGCTTTAATAACATTGTCCGTATGGGTAAAATTAATTAGTTAATTTTTATATTTCTGCTATTAAACATTGCATATAATAATAAATTATTAACCACTAATTTTGGACCATTTATTTTTATTCCATCTAGCGGCAGTAAAAGAAACTCAAATATATCATCATTGCGGCGTAAAAACAAAAAACTTATCGTTTGACGCAATTGTTCAATCGATCAGAATCGGAACTTCAAATATTTTAAAACTAAATTTTGTTTTTTTTAATTCATTTCAACACCAATCTTGATAATTGCACATTAATAACTCGATTTTATGTTCTTTGTCCTGGTGCAAAAATGTTTCGTGGCCTGGAGGTAAAATATTAAGAAAATTGATTTGTACGTTTATCAAAATCGCTCAATTTTGAAACCTAACTATAGACAAACTAAACATTTATGCAGTGTACTTTCCAACTTTGCGTTTTTTTTCATTCAACCTGAGTAATTTTATTCTGCACACTGCGTTTTTATTTGTGAACTGCATCGTACATATTCGGTTCTTCATTTTACTCTGAAATGTGAATGTCAGTGTTTGAAGTACATGGACTGCACGAACTACACACTGTACAACCTTCGATTTGCAATACCCGGGGTAAGCCTGCTTGTTCGGGTTAAATTAAAAAATAGGCCCTGGTACTCAGAAAACAAATATCGTTTTGTCAATATTTAAATGCTCAAATAATGTGTCTAAACTGGTTTATGCCTTTAATAAATTTAAACCCTCAAATTTCGTTCGATTAATTTAATTTACTTTACTTATATTGTTTTTATGTGTAACATTAATAAACTGATTTCTTAATTTTCATTATTTTTTGCTTCTTGCATATTCTAATAAATTAATAAGCACTAATTTTGGACACATTCATTAATTATTAATTTGCCATCTAGGGACAATAAAAATTGTTAAATTTAATCACCATTGCGACGTAAAAACAAGAAACTTATCGTTTTATGTGCTCGATTTTTTATTTTATACAACATTTCAAGACCAAATGATGTTCTAAAAACGATCAAACCTCAATTATACGTTTAACTTCACCCTAAAGAAAGCATTAGGCCTGTTAGTAATTTTTTGTGGTCAAAACCTGATTTATACACATCGTTTTTGACAAGCTGCATACCATACAGGCTTAAAGACAATTCTTATTAAACTGTTGAGTTGTTTTTTATTTTATTTTTTTTTGCCATGCCTGAATATAATAATATTTTTAATATGATTCACAAATTTAGATTTTATTGTAAACCTATCTGAATCCGAACAGGGTTTCAATGAACATAAAATCTAGACACTAACACACGATTATCAAGATTGCTCTTGAAATGATATAGAAACAACATTTTATCGTAAAATTTTGTCAAACGATAAGTTGTTTTGTTTTTACGCCGCAATGACGATTTAGTTAGCTTTTTTTACTAACCCTAGATGACAAACTATTAATAATTCACGTGTCTAATACGCGTAAATGTGTATTATGTGAAACACAACTAAAGTAGATGTCTCCGATGGTTGTTGCGGTAATATTTTTGGTTGGTACATCAAAATTGCAGGTTAGATTATTAAGTTGTCGTTAATCATTTAAATCGAATGAACTTTAAGCGAAAATTTAAATAATTAAAATAGTTTTGTATATACGGAAAATGTAAATTTTAATCAAAAATGTTGGACTCTTGGAATACTTCGAATACTATTTTAACTGTGAATTTTGGACATTCTTGTTTGAACAACAAAATTTTGTAATTTGATTTATCTAATATTTTAAAGATTAATAGTGATAATAAGTGTTTTTATAACTTTAGAATATTCATTAATAATTAATTAATAAAAATTACTTACTTTTTGGCAAATTTTCGACATTTAAGAATTTTTAATTAATTTATTTATAAATTAAACGTTCACTCGCCATGTAAATTTGACTGTGTTAACATTTCAATACCACAACAAGCAACAGCGCCACTCTGTTAGTACTTTTTATAATTGCGTATATCGCGTATAAGATTAGTGATTATTAGGACTTCGTCCAAAACTCAATCCAACATGGCCAGATCTCAGATCTACACTCCAAATTCACTTCACAAACCGAATTGGACCGAATAAAATAGATTTGATCGTAATCGGATCAGAAATGACCGAATTGCATCAGCTTATTGCAGACCCTTCACACTAAATTTGACCTTAATCTGTTAAGAACTGGTCGAATTCCAAGCCGCATGGCCACAGATTCCAAAAATTTGTCAAAAATCATGTTAAAATTCAATTTTACAAACCAGATTTGTTCAGAAATGGTTTAGAAATGATTGAGTTTCATTCAACATAACCAGATTGCAAGGCTTAAAGTCTCACTACTTATTAATGTTTTGGTAACTTGATAAACGAATATCAGCAGCAATTCTTAATTTCATATTTTCGCTAATAATTATGTGGATTGGTAATTTGCGTCCTGATGCAGCATTCGGTGTAGAAGCTGTAGCAGCACATTACACATCTGCAGAAATTGTATGATCATTTCCTGACGTATCCCAACCAACATTCTATTAAATTACTTTAAATTACAAATTTGCATAATACTAATGTTAATCCATTTTATTTTAATTGCAGATACATATTTTTAGTGATATACACCTGTGAAATGGTTATAAAAATTATAGCCAAAGGATTTGCATTAAACAAATATAGTTATTTAAGAAATCCATGGAATTGGTTAGATTTCGTGGTCATAACCAGCGGATATGCTACAATTGGCATGGAAGTTGGAAATTTAGCCGGTTTACGTACATTCCGTGTGCTGCGAGCATTAAAAACGATTTCAATAATGCCCGGCCTGAAAACCATAATCAATGCGTTACTTCATTCGTTTAAACAACTCGCCGAGGTAATGACACTAACCATATTTTGCCTCATGGTGTTCGCACTATTTGCCCTGCAAGTGTATATGGGCGAACTGAGGCATAAATGTGTTAAAAATTTACCGGAGGGATGGAATCTAACCGAAGAGGATTGGCGTGGTTGGATAAATAATACGGAAAATTGGCTGTACAATGTGGATGGTATGCCAATATTGTGTGGCAATTTGACGGGTGCTAGACATTGTCCACCAGACCATACATGTTTGTGTGTCGGTGAAAATCCAAATCATGGATACACAAATTTTGATAATTTTATGTGGTCAATGTTAACAACTTTTCAGCTAATTACATTAGATTATTGGGAAAATGTCTATAATATGGTAATATTGGTACACTGTAAACAATTATGACACTGCTAATGATGTTTTATGTATTTATTTTCCAGTTGCTGGCAACATCTGGCCCAATGAGTGTATCGTTTTTTACAGTAGTCGTATTCTTTGGTTCATTTTATTTGATTAATCTAATGTTAGCCGTTGTAGCGTTAAGCTACGAGGAAGAAGCTGAAATAACTCAGGAGGAAAGAAAAAAAGACTTGCTAGATCACAGGGATGATTCTACATTTAGTTTTGATCCGTCCAATTTAAATGTTAAAAAGTTAAATAAACATCAACGGAAAAAAATTGATTCGCGCAAAGGTGTCCTATTAGCGTCGTATTCAAGGAAGAAAACGCGCAGAAGAAAAAAGGGGAAAGACGAATGCAATGGTAACGGTGGTAATAGTAATAATAGTCCTAGTAATAGTGTTACTAGTCCTACAAACAATAATAATGTTAATAATAATAATAATAGTAATAATAATAATAATAATAATAATAATGATAATAGTGATAATAATCAAAATAAAAGTGTTACACCAAGCCCCAGTCCTAGTCCGAGGCATACAACTACTAGTAATATAAGACCGCAAGTATTACAATTACAACGAACGCGTGGTATTAATACAAATATAAATTTATATCAAGGTGCTCACCAAAATCCAAATACATTACATCCAGGGCCGTGTTGTCGTGGCCAATTATTACCGAGTCGCCAAGCTAGTTCTAACGCCAGTGAAGGGGGTGTTAATCGTGAATCGTCACTGGATGACTCGGGCGTGGTAGACGATCACGATGACCAGGAATTAACGAATATTGAACTTGTGCCCGCGGGTGTAATACAAAAAGAATTAACCCCGGTGACATTGGCATTATCACCGCGTGAAGTTAGAATAATTAAGTGTAATGGTAATATTGCACGTATTAAAAAGCATAATGTTTATGCATTACATCCAGAATATTTATCACAAATTGTTGTTCTCGGTATGTGAAATAATTTTGAAACTATTTAATTCATATAATCAACTTCTATTATTTTGTTTACTTTAGATGATCTTCCAGATCGTAATTGTGATCGATGTGTTCAATGTTGTGTCGACTATGAAGGTTGGCTACAATTCCAAAATTGTTTATATAAAATTGTTAGGGATCCATTATTTGAATTAGCAATAACACTATGTATAGTATTAAATACAATGTTTCTGGCATTAGAACATCATGGCATGAGCGAAAGTGTACGGCAAGCACTTGACATTGGCAATAAAGTATTTACATCAATTTTTACATTCGAATGTATTTTAAAATTGATGGCACTATCAAAAGACTTTTTTTTATGCGGATGGAATATATTCGATTTAATTATTGTATCGGCCAGTTTAATTGATATAATATTTGAGCTGGTTGATGGTTTAAGCGTGTTGAGGGGATTGAGATTGGTAAGCCGTATTTAATGGTAATATGTCGCAATACATTAAATGTTTTATATAATTTCAGTTACGCGTTTTAAAATTAGCTCAATCCTGGACCACTATGAAAGTTCTATTGAGTATTATTATTTCGACAATCGGTGCACTCGGTAATTTGACACTTGTACTCGTTATTGTTATTTATATTTTTGCAGTTATCGGTATGCAATTGTTTTCAAAAGATTATACACCAGATAAATTTTATCCCGATCCAGTTCCACGGTAAGTAGTAAATATATTGTGTAATGGAATACTTCTTATAAAACCGGGTTGTTTAAAAGTTTTTGAACTACCAACTGTCATGAACGCCGTTTGGATATCAAGGGATAAGATATATTGTGGATTCACCACAATAATCATTTGTTACAACAGTGTGAGACTCATTCACTAAAACCACCTCCTAAATTATTTTCCGAAATAGTCGCATGCGACTGTAGGCTGCGAGCTAGTTCGTTTGGCGAAAATTGTGTTCCAACTGTCGCAACTTAATGGTTGTGGATGCAAACCTTACGTCAGAACTCAACACTTCTGGGAATGCTTCTAGCAAGTCATTAAACACCCTTGCAAGCACCTTTATATTTCTCTGAAACTACGCACATATGTACGCATCTCCACATGATGGACAATTCGGTAAATCATGAAACTCGAAGTATATTACGACAGACGAAAGAGAAAGTCAAGGGAAAGTAGCCATACTTGTGGTTTATTTAGAGGCCTACAGTGGCCCTTCTCCGAACGGTATCACTAATACCGTTCATGTTTGCGTTATTTTTCCAATTACCTGGGCTGCCTGGTCCAAAATACTTCTTTAAACAATACTATGGTTTCGGTAGAGAACAGGCCCATAAAGACGACCAGTAGAGATATATTCAAGTCACAATACAATAGTCTATTTCGCCATTGATTTAGCGCGCCGGCATTCGGCATTATTAGAGAGGAAGCTTTGCTATTTGTTCTGATTTTTCATTGACATGTGTTCCTTGAACGACAACCTAAATCGATTTGCTTCCCCACGTGTTTTTTTGAAAGTTGTGAGACAACCTTTATGTTTGAAAGAAATTCATTTACATAGCCTTTCTGTTAATTATAAACCCATTTTAGATTCTTGTTCACCAAATTACAGCCCAAATAAATCAAGCCATTGCTGGAACTTCGAATATGAGAACATCGTCACACATAATTTTCCAAAGCGTCGAATTTCTGGAGAGATCTTGCAAATGACTCTATATATTCATTATAGAGCAGTATTTTAGGGCCTCCTTCCACCTCCCATTGTAGTTGACAGCTTCTTCAGCCAGCTCCCTATCGCTTCTTCTACCAAGCTATAGAACAGCATTTTGAAAATTTTTCCCGCTTCATCCAATACACAAGTCGGATGAAATTAGAAGCAGACCGCCATCGCCGCTCTTCGGAATCATAGCCTCCGCTTTTCCGAAAAAAAAAAAATATTATGCGCGTAGCACAATCCTGTAACTTTCTCCACAGAGAATTCTCCTAACGGCCCACATTAGATTATCGGTTTTGAAAAGTGGTACGTTATTTGTTTCGGTGATACAAAATTAAAAAGTCCTCGGTTGGCTGGCAAGGGAACAGGAATAGAAATACAATTACTCGCATATTGTGATTGTCGTGTCGGTATCAACCGACAATCTGCTCCATAGTACTGCCACTATGAATTCGATATCGACACGACAATCGTAATTTGAGTAAATATTATCCATCAAGATAGCAGATGTTGCTGATGTTATACCTCTCCAAATTTTAAGGATCGTACTCGAATTCATCATAAAGGGACTACCAGCATCGTAGTTAGTCTGGTGGTTATGGTGAGTGTAGGAGTCGCAGGTTATTCTACTTATTAAGACAGATTCGCTAAAAAATGTCAGATCTATCACAGAATCAGTATTCCTCTGGTGAATTTGTACGTGTTACCGTAATTTTACTAATACCAGGAACGCTTGGACAATTTATAACGAGCGTTAGTAAAAACCCAAAGACAAGCCACAAACACGACAGACTGAAAGCTACATTACCACCACATGATAGACCTATACCGTCCCCCTTTTACCGTTTAATTGGACAAGATTCAAGCGATTCGAAATTTATAAATTAAGATTTACTGAAAAAGACTAATGAAGAAAAGCAAAATCTGGAAAACTCTAGTGCACAGTCTTTTCTTCCTAAAGTCAAAGATCTCATTCTTCTGCATCCAAAACTGCAACATATTTCTATAATATTTTAGACGAATAAAAAAAGCTCTTAATGAATTTAGTATACATACCAATTCTGGTAATTGTTGATGCAACCAGTGTCAACTAAACAGTTTAGAGGCTTTCCGTTAATTTCTATTGCCTCGAAAAATTTCTTATCACAACGCTCCATCCAATTTGACTGCCGAGCAAATTCTTGTTATGGTTTGGATTCCAAACTTGCAATTTCAGACAATAACAATGGTTCCTGTTCAGGCTCGACTACGTAGTCACTCGAACGGATTTCCTCAAACGCAGACTTGTTGTTGGCTCGAACTTTCACCTCCGATTGGTTTGTTAAACAAGTTTTCGAAATTTTAAATAATTCGTCGCGAGAATTTTCAAAACTACCGATAACATCTACTGAATTGACATTGTTATTGGATTGACTTCGATCATCACAGTGTTGAGATCGACTGCACTGACCACCATTTCTCGATACACATACCGATGCAATATGACCAACTTTAAAACATTTCCAATATTCGGCATTCAAAAATCGACATTTGCTGCGATCATGCTTTCCGCTGCCCCGACATAACTTTAAAGCATTTTAATTTGACACACTCCGATTACGCTTGCTCGACACACTTCGATTGTGTTGGAACGACTGAGGCCGATTTTTCCGCCTCGAGTATTCAACTCATTCACATTCGAATGAATTTCGCTTTCATTCTTCAAAATGCTCATCGCAAATTGGGTTTTCTCATGAGTTTGGGCAATTGAAATGACGTCATCCAACTTGTGGTTACTTTTTTGTAAAATCGCAGTTTTTACAACGGCTCGTGAGGGGCATGTAAGACTATCTTATCTGTGCATTTCAACTCACCTTTTGCTGCCACTTTCATTAAATTAGCGATCTAGCTCGCGTATGTATCTGCACTACTACTGTTTTGACTGCGAGTCATGTACTTATCAAAATTTTCTTTGTTGTGGTCGCATGCATAAAACAGCGTAGGCGCTGAAAAATTTTGTGTTCTTCGATGTTCTTCGCTCGTGATCGAACAACAAATTTGTCATTTGGGCCATCAAACTTGCTTGACTAGCAACCAGCTATGCAACCAACTCTTTCTTCCTTTCACCCAGTTTGACAAAAAACGAGAACAAATTCTTTTACACGACACTAATCTTAAAATTGTTAATTTTTTTTTTAACCTGATCGCCTAAATGTTATTTTACTTGATGAAAAATGGATGAATGTGTTCCGAAGCACAAACACAACAGATTTATATAGAACTGCTTATAAGAAGTATTCCTATCCTTAATTAATTACCAATTACTAATTATTTTCATTTTATTTTTACACAGATGGAACTTTAACGATTTTTTTCATTCATTCATGATGATATTTCGAATATTATGCGGTGAATGGATCGAACCACTATGGGATTGTATGCGAGCTGAAGAAGAAGTATAACATTTTAATGGCATTACGACAAGATCAATCAATCATCTAAAAAGTTAATAATTTCTTTTTTCTTTGAGCAGGAAGGAGCATCCTCATGTTTTGCAATATTTTTACCAACATTGGTAATGGGCAATTTTATGGTGTTAAATTTGTTCTTGGCGTTGTTGCTCAATAGTTTTAATTCGGAGGAGCTTAAATCGAAAAAAGAGGTAACAAAAATTAGATTTTAAGCAAATTTTCAATTTTCTTTTTTGTCATATTTACACTAAATATTTGTACGTGTTAGAGTGATGTGGCTTTTTGTACACATTGTACTGAATTTGATGCTTGAATATGTGGTGCGATATTTAAATGTTGAATGTAATCAAACAAAAAATGGCTGATTATTATACATATATTATATATATATATACAATGATTGTTTGAAAGAGTTGTGTCGAGAATGAAAAATTTAAATGTAAATAAAAATCTGTTCACATAGTCTTTCCTTATGCATCAAACAAATTTACATCTCAAAGAAAATGTGAAAATTGAAAAAAAAATTAAATCATAAAACTGTAACAATTTCACTCATGTACACAACCTAACACATACAAAACACAATCAAACACTTTTTTACACATAGTGAGCGCATAATGTTGAACATACACAAAAGACTATCAAAGTGAAAGTGATTAGGTACAACATTTCTTCACTGATTGTATACACATGCTACTAATTGGCAATTATTGTTATAAAAACATCTGTTGTAAATAAAAAAACAAGTTTCTATTATGCAAAACCAACTAAATTTAATCCGTAATGGTCGGATCAAAAAGCTTTGTGCTTTATTGATACGCTCTACGCTCTCATAAAGTGAGACCTACACAAGAAATCAACAATCAGTTTACATACACAACATTACATATAACACCTTAATTTCATATAAAGTTTCTGTGCTGTAAATATTGAACATGTCTGCGTGAGCTTTTGTGAACCGTGAAAAGAAAGCATGGATAAGAACTTAATAAACCTAAAACAATTATACATAAAACATAATTAAAATTCATTTATCGACCAATAAATTATTAGTGCAAGAAGTTTTTTCTTAAATTTTGATATATCATAAGCTCCTTGCTCCTTAATTTCATTACATGTATAGGTACGCCAAGGAAATATTTGTATGAAATCTTCGAAACTAAGTGACGACGGCTTAAACTTTAAGAAAATCAAATTCAAAATCAAAATATTTATGAAATTGAAATGCAGATCCAGTCAACATTTAGGGTAGAATAATTTTAATGTATAAGAATTATAAAATATTTCACGAAATTTCTAAAGTTTCAAGCCTTATTTAAAATTAAAATTTGATTTACGTACAACTTTAAATAGCGCCTTTTGAAAATACGTGGAATACATTGCAACTTACTTACTTGCATACTGCTGTCGCTAGGTTTCGTAAAAGTTTTCACAGATTGGGTTGTTAATCCAACGCAAACTTACTAGTGCTGCACTCTTAAGATTTGCCAGATGTTGGCGCGATTGTGTTATACCAATTTGCTTTATAGTTATGGATACAAACGCAATTTACATTTGGAGTAAAATCCTATGTTGGGACTGACTTTGCAATTGTCGGAAATGACGTTTTTAGTGACAGAACTGAATGAAATTTCTGTTATCGGGCCGATCACTTTTAACATTCTACCTTCCGCAGCAGGCTATAGGTCCGATTTACAGCCTATAGTACTGACATGGATGATGGGTCGGCCCATGAGTTCTGCACTCCGATAGGAGGTCATACTTGTGTTCATTTTCATCACCCTGAAAAATCCCTTTTGCATCTTGATCCTACTGGGATTCGAACCCGATACCTACCAATCCAAACGAAGCTTTAAAAACTGTGCCATTTGGTCGGTTTGTTCGGCATTGTTAACACCAAAATACTTCAGGATGGTAAAAATATCTTATTCCGAAACTAAGTTTAAACCGAGTTGTAAATCATGGTTAGCCATGACAACTTACAACGAAATCGTGGTTAAGTCTTTAGGGTACTCAACTTGTTAAAATCGATGTGTACTAAAATTCAGTTTTGTACACAAAAAATTGCCAATTGACCTAATTCTTTAGGATGAAGTTAAATGTATAAGTGAGGTATTAATACATGATTATCTAAATAAAATGTTTATTTTGTCTATGGTTAGATTTCAAAGTTTATCGTTTTTTTTAAACGTACAAATCAATTGTCTCAATATTTTACCTCTAAACAGCGAAAAATGTTTGCATCAGGGTGTCAAGAAACGTAAAATCTAGATAATGGTACA
Source organism: Nephrotoma guestfalica (assembly GCA_963691935.1). Lineage (NCBI taxonomy): Eukaryota > Metazoa > Arthropoda > Insecta > Diptera > Tipulidae > Nephrotoma > Nephrotoma guestfalica. Next base: position 247,295,193 of record OY829915.1, read on the forward strand.
TGGCTATCAAGACTAGTCTTGAAATGCCGTAGAAAATGTAAAATTTAGTTTAAAAATATTAAAAATTTCGAAAAATTACGTCCAACGGAAACTTTTTATTTTACGCCGCAATGACGATTATTTTTGATAATTTTCAAAATTCCTAGATGGCAAATCACATAATAAAAAATGTGTCTATGTGCAATGTTTAGATCAGATATAATGAAAAATAGAAAATTATTTATTAATTTTAGGCATAAACAATATAGCTAACGTTTAGTAAGCAAATTATACAAAATTTTGTACTGAAATTTATTAAAGAAACAAATCAGTTGCATACGTTATAGGGGCATTTAAATATCGATACTAAAGACATAAATTTGTTTTCTCAGTACCATACAGCCTTAACTCGAAACCATAGTTATGATACCAGTAGTTTGTCTATAGTATAAACATTGCAAATATAAAATTTTTCAGAATTACTAAAAGGGCGGTCAAATCGTCTAGAAACTTTTACTTTTATTAAATACCCCTGAATGATGATGATGTCAATATCGAATCAAAGAATTTGTTTACGATTCACAGAAAAAATTGGGCGCTTTCAGATCCGCGAACTGCTGCCAACATGTTGCGGAAATTCTTGGGATCTTGAGAACTTGTTGGAATAAAGGCGCAACTCCATTACCAATGCATAAAATTTTTAGAAACATAACGAAAAGAGACAAGATACGATTAATATGACAAAGATAAATTATTTTCATTTTATAGCGAAATTTTAAGGAGAATTTTGAATAACTGAACGAAATCATAACCAATACATTAAATAAAAAATTAAACTTATTGTTTAAACGATTATTTTTTATATCTAAATACAAAAAAAACTAAATATTATTTGGCAACATCATTTTATCATGTTTTTAATTATTTTCTTTCGATAATTATAAACTATTGGGTGTACAAATAAGTCTCCGCCGTTCGATAAAAGATGGTGCCACTAGTAAGTTATGGTTAAAATTGCCCGATGTAAAACCTCATATCCTAAGGTTGGAAATCTGTCAACAACATAACCTTAAAATATTAGCTATTTTGTAACAGCATCATAAATTTTTTCTTGTAAAAAGAAGCATTGGAAGCATACGACGAGGCTGCCTTAAGTGAGAGAAGTTGTCGAATTTCAAAAATTTAGGAAAGGTGAATTTGATGTCGAAGACAAAGAACGTAGCGGAAGGACACAATTGTATGAATACACGGAATTGGAAGCATTATTGGGTAAAGATTCGCACCAAACGCAAGAAGAACTTGCATTTACATTAGGAGTGACTCAACAAGCAATTTCACATTGTTTAAAATCATTGGGAATGATTCAAAAGCAAGGAAATTGTGTTTCATATGAACTGAAGCCGAGAGGTTAATAGATTTGTTTGCATCGCATAGTCACAAAAAAGAAGAAATCATGAAGACCGCCTGGTTATGCTTCAACATCGACAGCCAAGCCGAATATTCATGGGAAAAATGTGTATTTGGTGGGATCAGCTTGGTGTCGTGTATTATGAGTTGCTAAATCCGAATGAAACCATTACTGGAGCTCCCTATACCGAACACAATTGATGAGATTGAGCTGAGCAGTCAAAGAAAAACGTGTCCACTACTACTTCAGACACGACCAAATTATTCTCCTGCATGATAATGCTGGTACACATGTTTCGGCGCTGGTCAAAACACACTTGGAAACCCTCAATTGGGAAGTTTTATTTCACCCGCCGTATTCACCAGATACTGCCCCGTTTGATTACCATTTGTTTCGATCTATGGCGCATCATAGTCTGTCTAAGCAGCCCTTCACATAATATGAAGATAATCGGGTTGATTCATGGATAGGCTCAAAATATTCCGACATGTAGTCGTCTGCTGCCAGAAATGCCCAATTTTCCATAAAAACAGCGCAAACTTATTTGTATACCCAATAAGAAAACCCTTTGCTATAAAAAATTAAACCTTGGTTGTAACATAACCTAAATAATGAGGCCGATTTTCAGTCCACCAAACATATAAAATGTATGAGCCTAAATTAATACCCTAAAAATTTGTCCTTCCGCCTGGATGTCTGCATCTTTGATATCTCAAGAACGGATTCCAGTGGTATGGATACCAAACTCTACCTCAAAAGGGTCGGATACCTGCCATAGAAAATCCCAAAAAGCCACCCGATACCACGTTATTTCTTAACATTATAGCCATATACTCGTTTAGTATATCGTTTAAAAGTTCTTGGATCAGGAAACAATTTAATTCATAAATCTACCGGTTTGGCACTGGTAGTTAATTTTTCGTTTAGTATATAATATATACTTGTCGTATATCGTTGAAAAGGTCTCAAAGAAAGCTGTACATGAAAACAGTTGCAATTTTACTAATATCTATATAATCGCAAATCATTTAGAAGGTCGTGGAAAAAGCAACAATTTTGTAACCGGCATTTACTTCACAAATCCACTGTTCTGTGTTCTCTTAAATAATGTCATTAATTTAGGTGATGCAACATAGTACTCAAAACTACCGTTGTGGCGCAGGTAGCAGTTGAATTTTTCTCAATCCCGTATAATGTGGCATATCGTTCGAAAGGTTTTGGAAAAAAGAAACAATTTTGTTATCAGCGCTTTAGTTGATAAATCCATCGTATTGGCGGTTACCTACCCATCGTTCATAAATTCACCGCTTTGGCACTGATGATAAATTAAACCTTTGGTATAGAATATACAGGGGGGGGGGGGGGGGTTATTAAATGACAGGTTATTATCTCGGAAACAATGCAAGGTAAGAGAAATTACTTACAATGAAAATTGATCCGTGTCTAGGGGGACGGTTAGTACTGATCTGGTAGGTTCGTTGGTAGGTACTGACTACTTTTGAGTGGACTTACTATACTTTTGAGTGAACTTTTTGATTAAGCAGGTAAAAATAAATAAGTAATATTTTGTGTTTATACAAAAATTTGTGTATGAGCAATAGTTCCATTCCAGTATGCAGGAATACAGGAATAGCAAATGATATTTTATGAACATAATTAAATTTTGTCCTTGGGTCAGGATTGCAGAACGATTGCAGAAAATTCAAACATCGTTCAACATATTCTGTGGACAGACAATACTACATTTCAAAGTTACCGTAATGTAAGCAGGCATAATGTACATTATTGGAGCGACGTGAATTCACATTGGATGCGTATTGTTGAAAATCAATTTGAGTTGAGTATAAATGTTTGGACTGGAATATTTGGTTCCCGCCTAAGCTAGCGATACATATTTAAATTGTTTAAGCTGTAGTCTATACTAGTACAAAAGTTGTGTTTTAACTATCACATTTCCTAAGCCTTAACTACTCGTACCTTCATGTTCCCCATTCAATTGTCATCATTCTTTTTTCTCTCTTTTGATAAGAATAAAAACTTGTTTGTTTGTACAACCTCCAAGTGTTAATACAACACAACTGATACAAGCTGCAAAGATAAAAAAAAAATTGCACTCCCTAAATTCTCCACGTAGATTTGCAAATCTCCAAATCAACTCTACGAAACAAATTTAATAACGATTGGAAAGGAAATAGCCGGATTGCATCGAGCATGTAATAATTCCAGATATGTTCCTCTGTCACAATATTTTATATTGCGGAGCAAAAATAATCCCTTCTGTTACCATGTGTCCTCAAAAATTATTTCTGTTGCCAATTAATTATAATTTTGTTCCAAAAATAAAACTAAATGGCCTACATTTAGCTATTGACGAACTACCCACTTTCCGCATTTTTGTATACCAAAATGTATGGTATGTATATGGTTTAGCAATAAGTTGCCATAAACTTCGAGCGCCTATTAAATGGTTCATAAATTAGACACTTTAACGAAATCTAAGTCAATGGAGTAAGAATTTTCATTCAGTCAATGGTGTAAGAATTCGTTACCATAATAAATTTTCTGGTTCACTGTCATTGCGCGGCAAACGCGACTAAATCTTGGGAGCAAAATAAAAAAGAAATAAAAGAATTATTGCAGCGAAAAATAATTCTGGCCTGGGAAATGGAAATTATATGGGGCACGAGCAGAGCCGAGTTTTGTCCCATTCGTATAAGGTTTTTGTAAACGAATTGTCGTTTTCGGTCCTTTTCGGAGAATTTTCGTTTTCGGTGAATGTCGTTTTCGGTGAATTATCTTTTCGGTCAACTTTAATTTTCAGTTAAATGCTTTTTCGATAATTTACTTTTCTTTAATTGTTGTATTCAATGTATTGCTTTTCGGTGATGAGTTGTGCTCCCAAAGAAACTTCGTACAGTTAAGGAAAATAGTGCCATTCAGAATAACTGCTTTTCGTGAATATAGTTCGACCAAAAAAGATTCATACAAATATTTCCAATCAACTTAATTTTAATACAAAACCTCGCTCATAATTCAAAGTGAATGTATTCCTAGTTGATCTTAAGAAAGAATTTTAAACTGTTACATTTTAATTAAACTAAAAATTAAATAAAAACTTTTTTATATTTAAAGGTTGCATGATTTAAATAAAATAAAATAAATTTGAATATTTATCTTATCTATGCTTATTTTATTTTTTTGTATTTTTATGTTTTTGTTTCAATGTCTGTTTCTATATTTTGTGTGTGGCACAACAATTTAATAAAATATGTGTTATATATTTTAAACATTCCTAAAATGTGTGTTTAAATTGCACCCCCAAAAATAAAATGAATGTATAGAGATTACAACAGGTAATGTTAAATGTTTTATGTAAATACCTTTCTAAAATTAAATTGGCTTTTAATGTTTTAAAAAATTTGTTGTTTGTTAAATTAAAAGTTTTGCTGTTTAAATTGCATATGCGAGTATTAGGTTTAAACAGTAAAACGTTAACTATCATATTGGCTATAGACGCTTTTAACTTCTCTACTTTGAGTACTTTTATTTGAAATGTAAACTAACACAAATGTTTTATTCGTGTATGCGCAAACCAGGAAGTTGGTGAGGATTCAAAGCTGGCGCGGAGTTTTGAACGGATCCGATCAATCGTACGAAAGAAAAAATGGCGTCGGGAAAATAACGAAAATGAGAAAAATTCAAAATTAGAAAAAATCGTTAACGAAGTCATGGTTAAGCAGAAAAAGGATAAATTACGTTACGGTTTGAATGCACCCCAATACGCTACAATAGAGTTACCAACAACGACAATATATCGTCATACTTATCAGGTAAGTTAATTACAACTTTGTTATTTTACTTAAGTGCATACTGGTGATATATATTATACCATGTTTGCCTAATTGGAATTTTTTCGAAAACCAACTCGTTCACAGGAACCACTAAATCGCTCAATGTCCGGACCCGATTATTATGATATCCCATTAAAATCTACTTTTCCTTTAAAGACAATTTCAGGAAGTCAAGAAACTGTAAAAGAAGTAGATGACAAACAGTTACCGGACGATCCAGTTAATTCGAATTCCAACCAGGACGATGACGATCCGGATCACAATCAAAGTATTACAAATAAGCAATTATTACAAAATGTAGAGGAGCGCAAATTATTGTATCAAATGTCTTCCGGTTTTGGGACACAACAAAACGATAGTAAAGATGAACCAACCATCACCGAATCATTAGAATTACGTACACTAGGGCCAATAAATAATAACGATGTACAATTTTATGAAAGTACTAGTAATAATGTGATAGATAGCCAAGATTATCTAAATCGACAAAAATCTCTAGATTATTCGACCGCAAGCCGAACGTACAGTATTAAATCGGTGGACAAATTTCCCGCAGATAATCCACAAAACGATGCGATAGAAACTCGTAAGCGATATTCGGCCGAACAATTTCACACAAAGCAGACCTCACTTGAAGATGGACGAAATATACTGAAAGTTTCGCCATCTGCACGTCTAGTAAAACGATCACCTAGCTATCACAAATCTATGAATCGACTGCCAAGCGATTTATCTATTAATACACTGTCGATCGATCAGGACGAACTGTTAAACCAATCGAATTTACGGGACGAACTTCTGAACTGCGAACAAAAAGAATTATTTCAATTTCTCAGCGACGATTTCAATGAAAATAGTCATAATTATTTTAGTGATACGGTAGGATATAGTAACGCAATTGTGGATAATGATACGGACAGTCTGCTGTACAATGAGGAACGATCACAATCCGATGCAAATTTTTCGCCCACACGAAAGATTTCGAACGCGAGCCTAAAATCAAATTTTAGTAATATTTCAAATTCTATATTTCAAAAATTGGAGGCGAGGCGTGGCGGAAGTTTAGCCGGATCAGTTGACCGCCTATTTAACAACAACGGTAATGGTAGCATAAAAAGTGATATTGAACAAAAATTGAAACGAATTAGTGATCCAATCTCGTATTTATCGGAATCGGATCGCGAACCCCTGGTTCAAGACTCTGAATTCGATGACATAATACAAAGTTTTGACAAAGAAATGTCGGAAATTAAAGCGTCAACGACCTCGCTCGACAATAATTTAGAGGATAGCTCATCAAAAGAAACGATATTACGAAGGCCACGGTCGAAAGTATTCAATACTGAGGACCTGGAATCGATCAAAATAAAGCGGCGAAGTTTAGAAAAACAGAGAAAAATTGTACACGATAGTCATTTGGTCAACAATAATATTGATGATGATGACGATGGATTTAACATGACGGCAGAAATTCGTAAAATCTGTGAACAACTACAAGCCCCGTTTAACGATACAACGATTGTGTCGCCCGTGATGCGTAAAAAGACTGATTTCCACAATAGTCTGGATCGTATTAAGCGCATTAGTTTAATTGACCGGGTCGATGAGCTAAACGAAACGGAACCACTAAAAGTGGAAAGTGAGAAATTACCTCGTAAAAGTTTTCAATTAGATGGTACCGAAACCTATTCCCTAAAAAGTAATGATAGTATGGAAAAAATTAATAATAAACCGCAACCGATAAATAAGCTACAGATTCAATTACCGCAAAAGCCACAAACAATTAATTTAATTAAGACGAATACTCCAACCGAACGAACGCGACTATTATCGAGCACCATCGATAATAAAACGTCTCAGCCAAATTTAAAAAAATCGGTAACTCTACAGGAACAAACTAATTTAGTGGAGGAGGACGAGAAAAGTAAGAAGAAAGCTTCAACACTAAATGTTAAGGGGTCACCGAAGCCAAATGCAAAAAAGAATCAGAATAACGAAAATTCGTTTACACAAAAACCATTGCACTGTTTAGTTTCGTACGTCGATGATTTAACAGTTGGTGGGAGGCGGAACTCTAAAGGCGTTTTTGAGGATCCAATGGCGTTTCCAAGTTTTGGCCAACATAAACCACCAAAAGTTCCGCAGGATTGTTTCCCTCAAGGCTGTTATGATGAGTAAGCCAATAATATATTCAGGTTTATATAAAATTCCTCCCGTAATAACCGTTTTTATCCCTAACAGACTACCGTGCATTTTAGCGTGCATGGAAACCGATTGTGGCCAAAAATGGACTAAAATACGAACAGCAATTTTGAGCGTTGTCGATACACCGGCATTCGAATGGTTCGTTTTAGTATTAATATTCGCATCTAGCATAACGTTATGCTTTGAGGATATTCACTTAGATAATAATAAACAATTAAAACGAGTCCTGTATTGGACCAATTTAGGATTTTGCTTAATATTTCTAATCGAAATGTTTTTAAAATGGTTGGCACAGGGATTTCTAAAATATTTCTCAAGTTTCTGGACCATACTCGATTTTATAATAGTTTTTGTCTCGGTATTTTCTTTACTAATCGAAGAAAATGAGAATTTACGAGTATTGCGATCGCTGAGAACGCTGCGGGCTTTACGACCATTGCGCGCGATATCTCGGTGGCAAGGTATGCGAATTGTAGTGAACGCTTTAATGTATGCCATACCATCTATCTTCAATGTGTTATTGGTGTGTTTGGTATTCTGGTTGATCTTCTCGATTATGGGAGTACAATTTTTTGGTGGGAAATTTTTTAAATGCGTCGATGAAGATGGGGAATTATTACCAATCACTGTAAGTACCGCTAAAATCATTAGTATAGTAATTTCTTATAAAGAATCGTCTATATCATTTCAGATTGTCAACGATCGATGGCAATGTGTCGACCTAAACTATTCTTGGATCAATTCTAAAATTACATTTGATCACGTTGGGATGGGGTATTTAGCACTATTACAAGTGGCGACGTTTGAAGGTTGGATGGAAGTTATGGCGGATGCAGTTGATGCACGCGGTGTTGATTTACAACCACAGCGAGAAGCAAATCTATACGCTTATATATACTTTGTAATATTCATCGTGTGTGGGTCATTCTTTACCCTTAATCTATTTATAGGAGTAATTATCGATAATTTCAATATGCTCAAGAAACGGGTAAGTCTAAACTGCTAAACAATTGTCCAAATTCACCGGGAAAATCTGATTACCACAATGAAAGCTACAACTCAATTTATTCCACTTTTATTACAATCGGATCTTTGCTTCAGTTTCTACCGCAATTTCTCCGAGAATATAGTTCCGATCCACAAAAAGTGTTATAAATCAGACGTTACTAATTATAAGACCAATAGCTAAACTATACTGCATTCCAACATCAAGGCAGTCATCCGGACCTTTTTTTGCTCATTTTAAGAATTATGTCGATTCTGTTACTAGAGTTCGTGTGAATCCATAAAAGCGAGCGATAAGGAAATTTTAAAGATTCATTCATGTAAAGAATTTAATTCATGTAAAGGGTATTCCATCTGTTGGTTTTTTATTTTAAGCTCAACAAAAATATTGATAAATGGAAAGTCAAAACTATGCCATTTTTAGTCTTGTGTTCATTCAACAACAAATTACATAACGATTTTGGCCAACATAGACGTTCTACAGAGCCTGGACGTTCTATCATATGAACACCACCGTCCGGTTCGCACTCGTGAAACAGTAACAGCTGTAAAAATGTTCGGGAGAGCCAATCATCTCTTTGAGGTGCTTGTTTGTGCCACATGTCACATGAATCGTGAAATACTTGACTTATTGGTAACCCTAACCAAGTTCGATGATCACATAATTTCAAGAAATGCTAATGTCAATTGGCCTACCAATATCATGCGATTTGACACCGTTAGAATATTTTCTTTGGGGATTTTTGAAAAGTAAAGTGTATAGCAATGATTCACAAACAATTCAAGATCTTAAATATAACATTCGAGCTGAAATTGAGGCAATTGGATGTTCGGATGCAGGCCTGTAACAGGAGCCGTGATGGTTACATGAACGATGTTTTATTCTCTACATAACCAACTTTCATGTTCCAACATACATTATGTGGTGTTTTAATATAAAAAAACTAATAAATGGGACACCCTTTACAATTACCTAAACGTCGCAGCGTGACTATATCATAACAACAATATCGTTCATCGAGTAAAATCCGTGCGGGTGTGTTGTATTGTGTCAACACAGTGTGGTCAATATGATAATTGATGTTCCAGGCACATAAATCTTGGAAAATTTAGATGTGGCATCATTTGTCGCATGTCTAGGTTTCAAAACCTTTCGAATATTATAAGGCCGACTTTAGAAATCCTATTTGTCATCTATCTTTTCGGCGTAAAGTCCTGAATCAAACCATTGTTGCATTCAAAACAGTTATCACAAGGTACTATGAACCTTTGACTTTTTAGACAATGTATGACGGACTAGCCTATCAAAAATTTAAATTCCGTGTCCGCAGCATTTGGAACTGTGGTTACTAGCATTAGAATAATATAAATGACAGCTTTCAGGTAGCGACTACCTTGAAGGTTAGGGGTGCAATAGTACGACTTTGGCATTAGCGACATCCCTACTTGCCCAAAAGCCAGTAGTACGTTCAATTACAGCGAAATCTAAGTTTGATTTTTCCCAAACAATGCCCTCACTATGCGACATACTGCCTTTATCGACCAGCTGTACTACCGTACTGTTTAATTTTTCCTCTTCCTCTCTCTTTTTTTTTGGCCCCTAAAGTGTCCCACTGAATCAAAAAATTAACAATAATTTGTGACAATTTATGACATAGATTTAATTGTGGCTAATTTCTTCGGTGTTTGAAGAAAGCACTTCCTATTCTTTAAATATTTTTTTTTATTAAATTTACAGTATGAAGGAGGTGTGCTGGAAATGTTTTTAACCGAATCCCAAAAACATTACTATACGGCAATGAAAAAGTTGGGTCGAAAGAAACCCCAGAAAGTTATTAAGAGGCCAATTAATACTTGCTTAGCAATGTTTTACGACTTATCAAATTCCAGAAGGTAAGAACCAAAATTATACATCGCCATAGTTTGCTAAACTAAATACTCCAATTTGCCCTCTATAGATTCGAAATAGCAATATTCGTATTAATTTTTTTTAATATGCTATCGATGGGCATCGAACATTACAATCAACCGCATGCGGTGTTTTTTCTACTCGAAGTTAGTAACGCATTTTTTACAACCGTTTTCGGATTAGAAGCAATCGTTAAAATTGTCGGTTTGCGATATCATTATTTTACGGTGCCATGGAACGTGTTTGATTTTTTATTGGTGCTCGCCTCGATACTCGGCATACTGATGGAGGATATTATGATCGATTTACCAATTTCGCCGACACTTTTACGTGTCGTACGTGTATTTCGTATTGGTCGCATATTACGATTGATTAAAGCGGCGAAAGGTATAAGAAAATTACTTTTCGCCCTGGTCGTTTCACTACCGGCGCTCTTTAACATTGGCGCGCTTCTTGCGTTGATCACATTTATATACGCGATACTGGGAATGAGCCTTTTTGGACATGTTCGATTACAAGGTGCCCTCGATGATATGGTTAACTTTCAAACTTTTGGACGAAGTATGCAATTATTATTTCGTTTAATGACGTCGGCCGGATGGAATGATGTACTAGAATCGTTAATGATTCAACCACCCGATTGTGACGTTGAATTTAATTCACAAACCAACGGTGATTGTGGGCATCCACTACTAGCGATTACTTATTTCACCAGTTTTATTATTATCAGCTATATGATCGTGATCAATATGTACATCGCTATAATTTTGGAGAATTTCAATCAGGCGCATCAAGAAGAAGAAATTGGAATTGTCGAAGATGATCTGGAAATGTTTTATATTCGTTGGTCAAAATACGATCCGCACGCGTCACAATTTATACATTTTTCACAGTTGTCGGAATTTATTGCATCACTCGATCCGCCGCTTGGTATAGCCAAACCTAATACAGTTGCACTGGTGTCATTTAATTTGCCGATTTCGCGAGGCAATAAAATTCACTGCCTAGATATTTTACATGCCCTAGTAAAACATGTACTGGGACATGTCGAGGAAACTGACAATTTTAAGCAATTACAAGAACAAATGGATGTTAAATTCAAGAAACAATTCCCAACCCGAAAAGAATTAGAAATTGTTTCGTCGACTCGAATTTGGAAGCGGGAAGATAAGGCAGCTCGGCTTATTCAAGGTACCTGGAAGGAATATTTACGTCTAAAGAAGGAGCGTGAACGTTCACCAATGTCGCTAGAAGATGATAACACGCAAAATTCTAGCCCTGGGGGATGGCACAGTAAATTATCCGCTCTAAATTTCCTACACTTACAAGTAAATTTTTTTAGAGTGCACTCGGTAAAATAGTGACTTGATAATTTCTATATATGCAGGTTCATCGGCGAGGAACGGCAACATCAAGTCGCGCATCATCGCGAAAATCATCCCGAGCATCTGACGCCTCCGATATAAGCGAACTTGCCGGGCCATGGTTAAATTTACCGTTAATGATAATACCGGGCACCGGTGACTTAGTCAAAGAAATCAAAGGTCATAACGGCGAGTCGGGCGGTGGTGAAATGAAACCACAACGCCGTAGAAGTTTCTATAATTTTTTTCTACGGCACCAGGATGCTGTTGATGATGCTTTAACGTCTCCGTCTGTCCAAAAACGATGTAAGTGTATAATTTTGTATTCTATGTATGTTTTTATTTGTATCTTAATGTGTATGTTTGATATCTTGCTTATAATTATTATGTGCACTATACGTACAATATAAAGCGATGACTCAAAGTGGGACAATGATAGGACTTAATACTGCTTCGACTGACAACAAAACAGCAATACCCCAAGTTACAGCTACACCGAAATCAAAGCGTGCAACTAGTTTTGTTCGTAAAAAACCACCTCTTGAAAGAGGATTGTCTGCTCAAAGTGCATTGCGTGTTAACCGAAATGCTTTTGTCTGTAAGTAATTGTTTTATTTGTATTTTTATTTATTTATATTTAAAGTAATTAAATAATGTAATGTATATATCATATTATATATATTTTACACACAAAGCTGACGAACCGGCCTCGTCTTCACCCGATGTAAGTATTTTAGTAACTGAACCATCACCTGAAGCACCACCACCTTCACCTTATAATAAATTAGGTGAAACCACGCTAGTTCATGTTTTAGTTCATCGTGAAAGTGATGAATATAAGTCGGATGTTGAGGATGGTACATAAATGAAAGCTAAATATAAAAATTCATTTACTTACAAACAAGTTTCAATCTTCTAGGTGACCAACCAGAGACTTCTAATCGACCACCCGAAATGAATATCTCAACGGGATTAAATGACTATCCGCCTCGAAGACATTCTACTAATCAATTAGAACCGATGCCAACTGTAACAATATGTGTACAAAGTCCAACCGATCCACCATGTGGAGATTTTACGCCAACCCCCGTAGTTGATAGCACCGATCAAATCGAAACTCACGAACCGATAGATGTTAACGCACAACGTGATACATCGAATATTTATTACGAGTACAGTGAACCACAAGCCCCAGAAAACGCAATGGCCAATGCAGCACAAAATACGAATGAATTAATCAAGTTTGATTATGAAAATGAAAAAAGTGATCAGCACGGCAGTAGCTGACGTATGTATGACGAGGAGGCTACGAATAACGCTGTGATTACAACAAATTCTACTGATCAGTTTACGGAAACATCACAAAATCATGAAACGCAAAATAATGATAAATCACAAAATAGCTGACAATCTTTTTCGTTTTTCTAAATATTTTTCTAATAAAATTTAATTAAAAAAAAATAAAAAAAAATTATTAATTAATAAAAAAGTGTGATTTTTTAAAATAATTAATTAAACAAAATTTAATAAGCAGAAACGTAGATTAAATTAACTTAATTAAAACGAATTTCGAATAATTATTATATAAATTTCGTCTGTTAGAAAATTTAGTTAATTTTTTTAAATAAAATATATTTTTAATATTTTAAATTATTTAAGTAGAAAATATAAAAAATTGAAATGGACTCATCTGAATAATTCGTTAAAGTAATTTATAAGCACCAAATCGATTTTTTTTTTTGTTAAACATTTTTTAAAACTATATGAATAATTATAAATTGGTAGAAATATTCGGAGCCATCGATCATGGATCAGTATCGCAGCGAATTTTGAGAACAGCCATAAATCCAAAATTTAATTGGTTCTCGCTTATTCAGTTTCCTTATTTCTATCGCATTGTGCCAAACGGATGAATACAATTATTGGTAGTTTTTCTTCAGGTTCAGGTAATTAATAAAAGTAGTTATTTTCCATCCCATGTTAATTCTCGAAGAAAGTGAAACTTGATGTCAATGTGCTAACTGCGACTACTTAGTCCCATGATTCTTGGGAATCACCATCGTGTCCAAATTGTTTTTGAATATTTTAATTGGAATGGAGATATCCAATTTCATGCCACAATTGACCATTTTTATCCAAAATGCTTAGCTCGATGCTGCTTACAAGCAGCATCAAAATCTTTGTAACACGTTGAGAGTGCCCTCTTTCTCTAATGCTCGTCAGTTGCGCAGTCGGATCGAGAGTCGACTTAAGTAACTGTGTTCAAAGTAAATATACGACGTATTTGTTGCTCAGTGTTCTTTAGTTAGTTTTAAATATTTGGTTATTGATTGGCATAAGGCATAAATTGTAATCAGATATTCCGAAACGTTCCGAGCTTTAACATTCAGACCCATGAACCGCATGACGATACTCAGATCCTTCATAACGAATTCATCGAACAAACTTTTTTCTAGTATCGGCGATCTGTTATCCATCGTCAAATGCCAATTATCATGCCAACAACACAAATAATTAGAAACATTTGTTAGAACTTATTATTAGTTCAGGTATTAAGTGTTTGATCGTTAAAACTTCAGCTCTCAAGCCCTTTGAATTCAGTGGCATTTTATTCGCCCACACATTAGAATCCTTTCTACCAAATTATCTGTAGCAAATATGATATAATCGAATTCTCTACCTAATAGCTACCTTGCCTATTGTGTTTCGAAATGTCTGCGATTCAAAAACCATAAATATGATGGAACTGGTGGTCGGCCGTATCGCATTTTGAATGAAGTTTTATTTGATATTGCTTTAGTTGGTGACGGTTAGTTAACTATATTACTTTTAACAGGGATTCTCCCTAGTTTGGCAGTACAGTTCAACTCTATACGCTGCTCTATATTCTAATGTTATACCATTTTTACCAAAACAACTGTCCAAATTCTGTTCAATTTTACGATTATATTTCGATTTGAACATTACGTAATATCTTTTAAATATATTATATAACTCACACTTCGACTTTAATAAGAAGATAACAGTGATAAAAGCCATCCATGAATGTGCAGGACTATCTCTAGCCATCATCTATTTCGATTTCAAACGGAAAGAGAACAACGGTGCCAAAAACGCTCCATTACTCCTTACTAATTGAGGCTTTTGCATAGTATTCTCACCTACTAACATAACAGTCCTAGCTCCCCTCCTCCTGTATCTCCGTCGAAATATCAAATCATTCAGACATAAAATACTTTTTTGTTAAATTTCGCTGAGAGAGCTTTTGAATTTATTTTTAGAATAAAACAAATACAAGCTATCCGAATGAAAGCGAAATAGACATAGTCGGAAACCACTGACTTACCGTAAAAAGGTGACTTTCATCTTTCAAATAGGAATTAGGGTGGCGCTGGAATCACATTAACTTATCTCTTTGAAAACGAAGCGACAAACATTTCCTAAGAACAAATTAAACGTAATGGTGCAGAGTATTAAATATTTATCAAAAACAGTAACATCCACTTAAATTTAGCCAGCTGTCTCGATTTCGTAGGGATTGCTCGAAATATCCCGAATTTCAGAAATATCCATGTACCTGAAACTTATCCTCAAGTTCCCCTAATTGAAAAACCTACTAATCGCCTAAATGTTTACAATTTACTAATTTCTCATCAATTCATATCAAAATACGAATTGTATTATGATGAGATATTATAGTGAATTCTAAATATTTAGGCGATTTTAAAAAGTTTTTAATTTTATTAAAGGCGGTACTCGGCAGTTCTTAATTTTCATATATCTATTCATATATATTTTCATATATCTATAAAACAAATCGGAACCTATATTTTCAATTCTTCCGAAAATTGTACGAGTATAACTATAGTTAAAAAGGTAAAATCTTCCCAACAATTATTAAATCTAATTCAATGATCACAAGCACGAATGTTTCATTCTATTACTAAAGATAATGCTACATTTTGTTTAACCATTACACATAATCCATCTAAATTAATTATCCTTTAAGGAGGAGGATAGCTTGAATTATTCAACAAAACTCAAATTTTCATCTGTATAGTTTATAAAATAGAGGGGCTAATAGTTGAAACTGTTGAACTAAAAAAATTCAATCATTGTTCTTAAATTTAATCCACGCATCACTCTCGATATTTTTTTTTCGATATGGCAGTTGATTAGTTTACAGGTGCTAATAAATTTAATTCAAAAATTAAATTGTTGCTGTGTATTGAATGAATTGGTTGTATAGTAACGTGCAAATACTTTCTTGGTTAAAGTCCGTTGACGGTTGAATGGATGTCTCACTTCAATTCAAAATACAAATATTGGCCGCAAAAGCTTTCCGCCACATGATCTGAGGTATGATATCTAAAGATTAGTAGTTTATAATCATCATTTTTTTATATCTCGGAGCACTTTGTCTCGAAGTTCTTTAAAAATCATAAACTTTATACTAGGAGTAGTGGGTGTCGTGCTAATGCCATCAAATTTTGAATATTATTTATGTTGTCCAACTGAGAGTTTATTTGTTTTATTAGAGTTTACCAATGACGCCTCTTATTTGGTTCAGTTCTTTTTGACACATTTAGAATATTTCATCAGAAGTTATCATTAAAAGATATTCCTGTTTTAGCTTCATCTTGCTATTTCTTTTTCATAGTGCCTCCCCTCACGACCATCGGCAATTCCAACCAAATTGCTTGCTAAATTATTTTCCTATTTTTCTTGTTTTGGAGCATTTGGTTCTTCTCTTCGGTCTCAATTTGTATGTGTATAAGTTGTTATTAATTGCAGAGGGTTTTTGTTCTTGGACACACTTCAAGTTTGCGCTTAAATCGGCGAATATGTTGTCAGATTTAAGTAGACTATTATTTTTCATTATTCGTTGGTAAGACGGCGACTCTCTGTATTTTCGAATAACAAACGATGCGATACATAATATGTTGTTACCAGTAGCGTCTTTATACCAACACAAGTTGAAACTAATGACAAATTTTAGTTTTTGAGCTTTTAGATACGATTTTTTTGTTTGATTTTGTACTTTTCATATGTATGCGCCTAAAGGTTGATAATGAAATACATGCCCGTACAGTCAAGTCAAATATTTTTTCTGCGGTATACACAGAAAAAATATTGTTCTTGATGCATACAAACGAATGCCGCCAACTGTTTGACAACGTTACATTATATTCTTAGTTTTATTTATTTTACTAATTAATTTTTATAAAATTCAATACTTTTATGATAAACAAACAAGTTGTAGCTATAGAATTTTTACTTTTTCAGAATCGGGCCATTATAGTTTTGTAATAGGTCTTTTGAAACAGTATACCACCTCCTTGTTAGATTATTTCTTCCAGAGTTTAGTTCAACAATTGGCCAGTTTGAATCTGAGAGGTTACTGTTCTTTATCAGGAAATTTCATTCATCTTTACTGATGGTCTATTTGCTTCTTTCTTGTAAGTCTTTCTAGCGAACCCCCAACCAAAAAATTATTAGATGTTATCATACTGCAATGGGATCGGATGAGACAGTTGAGAAAAGCAGTGAACTGAAGCAAGCTTCGATCTGCGATGAAACTGCGTTAATAATTCTTGAAACGTAAGAGTTGTACATTCAATTACCTGATTTAAATGAAACTTCATTTACTTGATGGCAGCTTCCTACAGGCCATCTAAATGTGGTGGTATGAAAGGACGTTCAATTCCAATATTGATTATCATTCGGTGACGTTCAGCAGCTGCCTTTTGAAGAGCTTGATATTTTCTTTTTCCCATGGTGTAGAGTCCAGTGAAATGAAACTCCCATTATCGTTACTAAACATGTTCCTGGCCGCGATAAAGGCTGTAGAATTCTGGTCATAAACGATTTCGATGTATACAGCCGTAGTAGCAAAGTACACAAATAATAGGGGGTATTCCGTATCTGATTTGAACCGTTCAATCTTTGTTGTATTGAGATTGGCCCCGCTTAGTCTACTCCAAGGTGGGTATAAGGTGATGTTCAAGGCGTTACTCGATTTTGGGTAAACTTGCCATTAGTTTGTGCTTTGTTGAGTTATAGAAACGGTAACATTTTTTTCTAGGATACTTCCTAGAAAGTTGGATTAGGCCCTTTGGAAGCTATTTCGACTGGGGTTATTCGTAGATCCCACATGACCCTGTTGTGCTGATTTTGTATGAGTTTGAATTTCTGATATTCGATTCGCTACGAAGATTTTATAAGTATGAGGACATTTACGAATCCAGTGCAGTGTAATCATGGAGTCACTCCAAGTCTTACATTGGTAATTGCAACAGGGTTTGTAGTTTTAGAGTCAATGACGGGGTATTGCTCTCAAATAGATTCCACTGTAGATTCATTATTTATTTATTTGCTAGATAGTAAAAGAACTGTGTCCTATAGAACTCAATGGCTAACCGAAACTCTTTCTTCATCAATTTCCCAACGATTATTATTGGTGCGAGCCAGTCTAACGAATCAAAAAGTTTTGAACTAACCAAAAATAGGGTTCGCCTAGTAGGCTTGTTGGTGACCGAAGTGACATGGAAATATTAAAGCCAAATGTTTTTTCTGCTGAGTTCCAGTGAACTTTAAGAGTTTTTATGGTATCTTTCAGTATCGGTGTGCAAGGGCGGAATCATGAAATACGAATGGGAAATTTAAACGGGATGAAAACTATTTTCGAACATCTCGCTTAAATTTATTAAAATTAGCCTTGGTAAATGTGACGCGATGCATAGGTGCAATTTTTGTAATATTTGAAGAGTAATAACTAATCTGCTAGAAGATTTTCACAATTAAATATCCACCGGTAGTAGATTCACGTTCAAAGTTGCTCGATAATGCAATGGTGGTCGAATACAATTTTAACATTAAACTTCCATTTATTTGTGTTTTCATACAAATTATCTAGGCCAACTTTGATCATTTTTCGGAATTTTCTTTTTTGTCTGATTAAAATAATTGATTTTTCCACTCGGATTTCATGATCTCGCCCCAGGTATGATATTCAATATCCGTTGTTAGTTGCGCATATTGTAATAAATTTTACTACAGTGATGAGTAAAATTGGAGTTTTTCCGAAATGTTTAACACCCCTTCGATACAAATCTGATTTGTAAACGTAACCAAACATTTTTACCATTTAATCCTTTGTGAGACGAATCAAGTACCTTTACAAAAGCGATCCACATCACATATGATGAACAGGGCAATACAATTTAGATTTAATATCTATCAAGTAGGTCATGACAATTTAGCCAAAGAGTCAGTGGTTATGTTAACAAGCAAAATTATCGAATTTTGGTATCTGAAACCCCTCACATGATTCATGAGCAACAATAAAACACTCAAAAAATTTAGTCGTTTGGTTATCGACAACTCTGAGCGATACCTAACTGTAACTTAAGGCAATTTCTATTGCCTCGGTGCTCTTGTTGCGGAGATAACTATTTTATATACCGTTAATGTCGTTTTAGATAAGCGTACTAAAAAAATTGCGACTGTGGTATAAATTCTACCATAAAATTTAAAACAGAAATAAATTTAAATTTACAAGTTTAAATTTATTTCTGTTTTAAATTTTATGGTAGAATTTATACCACAGTCACGATTTTTTAGTAATAAATTTTATATAATGCCAAACAAAATTAAGAAAAAAATAATATTTAGAAAATTTAAATAAGGTCGTTCCCGAATACTTTTTATTTCTACTAATTTTATAAAACTTCAGAATACAAATTTTTCTCGAATACACACTTTTATCACTTAAAAATCATTTATTATAACTCAAACGATTACAATTCGTTGAGATTTAAGCACTCGACAAATTATTTTAATTACGTTCAAACCAAATTATTGAAACATTCCAAACAAAACAAAAATAATTAATAATAATTATTATTAAAAATAAATTTCTATCTTCCATTAACTAAAATTAAATTATTAATTTATCTTTAATTCCATTATTTTTAATTTTAATTGAAATATTTATGTGTACATAATAAATGAAATTAATTTTACATTATTTTAAATTACAAAATTACGAATTTATGAAAAAAGTGAAATTAAAGAAATTCAATATAAAAAAAATTAAAAAATAAAAACAAATTATAAGATTAATGGTAAAGTGCATATTCTAATTTATTTGTAAATTAATAAATGAATGAATTAAAAAAAACGATTAAATAATTATAAATATATAATATTTAACATTAATTGTTAATTAATTTTTTAATTTTTGTTTTGTTAAAATTTTTGTTTTTATTTTTTCAGGGGAAAATTAACTATTATATAAATAAATAATAATTAGGATACAATTATTAATTTTAATGTGTAAATAAAATTTATAGAATAACAAAAAGTGATTTATGATTATTTCAAGGTTCGCGTAACAGCACAAATCTAAAAATGTTTTCTATCTCTTTCTAAAACAAATACATACAATAAACATATCCAGCTTTTCTGGTGCTGCTCTACAATCTAATGCTCAAAATCACATACACAAATCTAATAAAAATCTCTAGTAAATAATCATAAATTAAATTTATATACAGTAACACCAATAAATAAATGTAAGATTTTGTTTTTAAGTTTTGTTAATTCTTAAAATAATAAATTTAAAACTTAAATTAACAAATCAATGTCAATTCTCTTGTTATATAATAATATTATAGAACTCTACAACATTTATTAATTATATTTTCAATAAATTTACTCTATTTTTAATTTTTTGCTATTAAAACTAAATTAAACTTTGTATAATCATATTATATACTAAATACATATAAAATTAATATTTTTTAATAGATAAAAATAATAATAAATTCAAAAACAGAAATTATTCATCAGAAATGGTTGTGTTTTTGTAAATAAAATATAAAAATGTTAAAAAAAATTAAGATAAAACCCAAATAAAAAATAATTAATTAATTAATTATGTTTAAGAAATAATATATATTATTAAATTAAACTTAAAAAAAATCCAATAATCGCGAATTTTGACAATATTATTGTTTTAGAAATTTTAAATACAAAATAATATAAATAAAAATATATATACTACAATATTAATTATTTAATGTAAATATTAATTGATTATTAAATTAATATGTGTATTTTAATTGTTTTTCAAATGAGAGAAAAATATTTACATAAAATAAAATAAAAATATAAAGGCCTATATTAAAATCTGTAAATCAAATAACAACAAAATTAAAGTAAATATTTTAATTTAATATCTATAAAAATTAAACACATTATCATTATTATGATAAAACATAATTAATTCCAGAAACTTTTCACACCGTCGCGAAAATCGTAGGGAGTAATTTTATTAATAATTATGATTTAAAAGAATGTAAAAAGTTTCTTTTATCGCGTAAACGGGTTAGAATGTTCACTTTGTATGTATTCAGCCATTTTGAAAAAGTAGGTAACAATGTTTCATTATTAGTACTCCATTTTATTATATATTTGCTTTTTAACGCGAAGTGTCTGTCATCTAGTGATTATTTTTGTACTACGCCACTGGTGGTAAGAAATAATATTAGTAGGCTATTTCAATTAAAAAGAAATTTTGCCATGTAGCGCGTTATATTATTGGGGTAGATACTCGATCGGCTAGCAAGCAAATTTGCTAGTCGAAATCCTGACTAATCAATTTTTCCAAGGAAATTTGAATTTCAAGTTATACTTTTTGTGAAATTTTTGTTTATTTTTGCAATTGCATAGTAAATCAACACAAAAATTAGCTGTTCATTTGTTGAAACCGCAAATTTTACTGTGCAATCGCAAAAATAACCAAAAATTTTATGAAAAATGTAATTTGAAATTCAAATTTCCTTCGTAAAATTAATTGAGTAGCCAGGATTTCGACTGGCAAATTGATTGCTTGCTAGCCGATCAGCATCTACCCCATTAATTTCGTTTTCTAGTGTAGAAAACTGATCACATAACCTCAAAATATTCTGCATGGCATGTAATCAAATAAACTTTTGAATACACAGAATACATTTTTGACAGATTCAAATATTTTTAAAAATTATTTGTTTTTACACACAATTTTTATATTTTCCAATGTAAGAACTTATAAATGTGCACATTTATTATACACAAACCTAAGGAAAGAATATTCGTTTTATTCTGCCTACCGATGTCGTATGAAAAGAATACATTCAAAATATTCCGAATGAATAAATGAACACACAGATTAGAATGAACGAATTGAAGGAATAAGTGTTTTTACCCACTTGATTTGTGTATAAGCTTGGAGGATAGTCTAAAGAGGTCGTACTTATCGTTTATCGGAGTTTTAACTGATTCAAAATATTTTAGAATTTTTGGATGATGTACCAAATTTTGATTCTCATTTAGATATCAAATTGGTGTTGCACTCTAAATATTTTTGGCCCTGTTGGTGTTATCTTTTGGGGATCGGTACGAAATCCCATTTTTCAAAATCCCACTTTAACAGGTTTATTAAAAAAATTGTTATCTACATAAATTGATAAAGAACTCAGTCATTTCGTAACAGTCATGATAGATTTTCTTCTCTAAATTTTTTAAAGATTACGCTAATTCATATGGATTAGTGTAATCTTACTTGTTCAGACTAAAAGAAAGTTTATATTACTCCACAAATCTAGATTACTAATTCCTAGTCTGAACATAATATATAACATGAATTTTTAAAGAAATTTGGGAACTTGTCAGGCTCAATGGAAATTGGTCACTTCCTAACAAATGATAGTCAAATTTGAGAGGTAAATCTGGATTGGATGAAGTAATGGAATTTACCTATGGAACTACGCTGACTCTTACCCGATTAATATCAAATTTAGTGTGTAGAGCTGGACTGGGATTCCAACTTAAATTTTTACGAAGTTTTGGAATTTGCCCATCCCGCATGGAACTAGGTCCTTTCTTAACAAATTATGGTTCAATTTGGTATGTAGAACTGGTTTGGAATTTCAACGTATCCACGGATGAATTTCTGATATTCAATCATTCTGAATGGAACTTTGCCGTTCCTTAATAAATTATTGTCAAATTTTTACGCCAAATTTAGCTTTCCAAACCCAGACTTATTGACTTATTTGGCGAAATCTTGAATAAGTCGTCCTACATTCCAATTCTTTGGACACTCTCAAGTCAAGCAACAGTTTGGCGGCAGGTTGAGTAAAATCACGGCCAACCAAGACACAATTTTCGAGACATTTTTATGTAGACGTACTTATTCAAATAAAGGATGAAACACGCCAAGAGCAGCTCAGCAGGTTCCAAAAAATCCGCACCAACGGCTGTGAATAAGCGTGCACGCCAAGCAAACCAGCTGTTTGTTTTGTTTTAACTGGAAAATCGAATTGTTTTAATTTTATTAAGGTTATGAATAGCAGTGTTTTGGTGCTGTTGAATGTGGAATCTATTGATGCTGCGGCCTATAAAAAAGACTAAAAAATTGCCTATATTTACATATAAATTACGATTTTGGATCAATACGCACACATTAAGCCAATATTTAAATTTGCTGCTCGCTACTGTTCCTTGCTGTGTTCCATCACTAAGTCAAGTCGCGAAGTGACTTATTTGAATAAGTCGGTGTCCACAAATAAAATTGTTCTGAAATTCGGGCATGCTGAATGAAACTAGGCCACTTCTTAACTAATTCGCTAGATTGGAAATCTATCATCACTTGGCTATTTCTTAATCAATTATGCTCGTATCTAGAAAATTGGAATGTACAATCCAGCTCTACAAACTAAACCTGAAAATAATTTTTTAAGAGTAGTGATGGCCTAGCTTCATTTTGCTTGGCCAAATTCCAAAATAATATTTTAAAATTAGAATTTCAATCGCACTTGATTTTCGCACCAGATTCGCGCCAGATTATTATAGTGCGGCTATCAACGGGCGCCCAGATTCATAAAAAATTCAATAAATCGAAAATTTGTTTATCAAAACATAAAGGGGGAGTTTTTTTACAAATAAAATGTTTTGGTTGGCTGGTTTTAGTTTCATTCGATCTCAGTAAAATTTGTCCAGTTCATTTTCTTATTGATTTTACTTAGATACCTGCTCAAGCTTATCAACAGCGGAGTCGGTTAATGTAAGTTTTCAATTGTTTTCTTAAAGAACATAAGCTTTATAACCTGTTTTTCAACATTCATC
Source organism: Nephrotoma guestfalica (assembly GCA_963691935.1). Lineage (NCBI taxonomy): Eukaryota > Metazoa > Arthropoda > Insecta > Diptera > Tipulidae > Nephrotoma > Nephrotoma guestfalica. The sequence continues at coordinate 247,319,085 of OY829915.1, forward strand.
CATTCGGAATCTTACTAACAGTATCTTGTGAAATCGATATTGGATTAGCCTCAATAAAACCCGCCAAGCGCTCTTGAATTTCAAATTGATTTTGTAGTGGAATTTAATTAAATTTTTTAATCAAATTCTTGAATTATTTTTCCACAAATAAGCGTATTCAAAGATATAATATTATGCAAGACCAACTTGTTTTTAAATAAACTCCCATACTGACAAACCATGTTGTCTTGGATGAACCTCTGGAAAGAGCAAACAGTAGCTGGAGACAACAAAATATTGCGCACAGGCCCATCAAGTAAGCTGTGCCGCCTACGCCACTAAATTCTAAGAAAGTCATTATTTTCCTTCCCAGTTGTAACACTTTATTTTAGACGAAGCCTAAAATATATATTATAGACGCACTCTTCTGTAAATTATTTTCTGTGGTCTATCTTCGATGGATTTATGAACGTCTCAAGAATTTAGGGACAAACAGCTTGAGTTATTTACCGTTAGTTTTGGCTTTGATATTTATACTACCGAAAGTGTCTTTAAAGCGTCAATCAACTTGGATACTTACATTGAATTTTCTGATCTCACACCAAGCGTTGCACATAAATTGAGATCAATCAGTTCATTGGAAAGTAATTAAACTTCTGAAAATATTTGGAAAGTGCGTGATTTCTGAGATTATCAGGGTTATATATTATTAAGAAAATTGATGACGACATTTTGACTCAATTTAAACGGATCTTTATTCAAAATTAAATAGCGACTCATTATTGGTACAATATTCCAATAGTTGGAACAATAACTGTTTATTACTTAAACCGAGTTACCTCGGACATGTCATCAATTTTCTTAGTAAAATGTAAATCTGATAATCTCAGAAATCGACTACTTTCCAAATATTTTGAAGCAATTTAACTACTGTCCATTGAACTGGTCCCAATGTATGTGAAACGCTTAAACATATTGATTTTGAGAGGGAAATCATGACACTTTAACATGAATATTAGTTACAAGATGGAACGATGCGATTTAATACTAGTCACGCCATCTTTTGTAAATCCCTCAAAACTTATTTGTACCCTCAATAAATTCGCTCCCCACATCTCGTAAATTGTTGTTGTTGTACTCTTGGGTAAATTAATTTCAATACCATCAATTTTTGATTTGAACAAATATTTTATATGTAAGCTACTACTGCGACATCTATAGTTCAGGAACCATCTTGTAACCACCTGCGTAACAATCCTTTATAGTGTATTATCAAATATTTGCAAGAACTGCACACAAAAATCTAGACTCTAAACTTTTGTTTGTTGGCGAACAAGTAAGAGACAAGGAAAGAACACAGTGTTGCACTGTGTGAACCGGTACAGTTTCACTTCAAATTTTTGTGTAAGTGAGAACAAAATTCCTCTACTTCCGTTCAACGAGAATTTGAAAAATAAAACATTTCAAATTTTTGTAAAATATCGGGAAAATATTTATTTATAGTTGGTCCCTAAAAAAAAGATGCCTCGATGGTGTTTTGCATCGTGTGGTGCCAGCTATTACCCTTATGACAAATGTATTTTTACAGGAGATGCAAATGCTGGTGGTAAAAAATGTTGCTCTGTTTTGTTCTCTTTCATAATCAGCTTAAAAGCACGACTTATTTTATAACGTAACCTTAAAATTGAATTTTGATATTGCATTACAACAAAATCAATTAAAATATACAAAGCATGAAATTTGTTGATTTTTGGTTTCCAAAAATAGGGCTTCGTACTAAATTATTGTAATAGGCCACGATGTGTGACGTATTTTGTACATTAGATGGCTTCATTGCGCGTATGATATTAACTCATAACGAAACATTATACATCATGGATGCACAAAATTGTCGAAAAAATGAAGATTTTTTTTTATATTTATTTATTACAACTGATTTACAAATCATCTAGTAATTTATCTTTCATAATTTATATTCTTGTTTGGTGGGTTGTAGCTCTTTGGCTGGGGAAAAGGGGCCTTTACAATTTTATTATATTTTAGTCGATACAGATTGGATCTAGTAGATCATGCGGTTTCTTCCTTCGCAGCCGTCTTACTGGGTGTGAATCATCCAACATACGACGTATCTCAGCATTTTGGTGTTGTTGCATGTGTTTTTCCGCGTGTTTACTTATTTCTTCACTGACGAAATCCATCTTCAGATCTCTATGGAGGTTGTCATTTCTTATGTACCACGGTGCATTAACTATTCCACGTAGGACTTTGCTTTGGAATAACAGGATGATATTGACATTGGTTTTTTTGTACAGCGCCAGAGCTGAATATCGTAAGTCCACACAGGTCTTAGGATTTGGCGGTTAATAGCAATTTATTATGTAGAGTTAGCTGAGAATTTCTTCATAAAAGCCAATCCATATTTCTGTATTTGATGTTTCTTTTTTCCTTATCACATGCTCTTTCCATTTTAGTTTCGCGTCTAGAGTCACGCGTGTTTGCATAGGGAGTTTTCTACTGGTATCCAGTTGACTATGTGAACATATTTTGTTTCATTAACTTTTATTCACCATCCTCCAGGTACTGACAATATTAGTAGCTCTTTGCAATTTGATTGTGGATTCTTCCATGCTATGAGCAACTGCTAAGGTTTCGGTATTATCCGCAAACGTTGCTATGTTAGTCTTCTCTATCGTTGGCAGGTTCGAGGTGTATTGAACATATAAAGTAGGTCCCAGAACGCTACCTTGTGGTACTCCTGCTGATATTTTCTTTATTTCTGAGTATTCACAATTCTAATTTAACTCGGTTAGATATGTAAGATTTTAGTATTTCATAAAACTGCTTTGGTAAGTCTCTTTGTAATTTATATTCCAAGCCTTTATGCCATACTTTTTAAAGGCCTTTGCTACATCCAAGAAGACGCTTGAACATACTTTATTTTTTTCAAGTACGTCTTCAATTATGTTTGTAATTCGGTGTACTTGTTCTATTGTTGAATGGTTTTCTCTGAAGCCAAATTGATGTAGAGGAATAAAATTTATTTCTTCTATTATTGGTTTTAGTCTCTGCAGGAGTAGTTTTTCAAATAATTTTGAAATTATTGGGAGTAAGGAAATCGGCCTATACGAATTTTTGTCATTAAGTGGTTTGTTTGGTTTAGGTATCATAATTACTTCTGCGACTTTCCATTGATTTGGAACGTGTTTAAGTCTGAACACTGCGTTAATTATTTGGAGTTGTTTATGTAGTCCTTTTTCAGGAAGAGCTTTTACTATTTGTCCTGTAATTAAGTCATATCCTGGAGATTTATTTGCATTTAGGTTTTGATTTCCTCTTTTAATTCTTGTAATGTGACAGGGGATATATAAAAATGAAGATGTTGCTAGAATTGTTATCAAAATTTATTTATTCATTTTATTATTTATATATCAATCCATATTTTTTTTAAACATTCATTTTTATGTATAAATATGTACGCCATTGTGCTTCTTTAATAGAAGGGCTGAGGTTGCCATCTTCCATCAAAACATGATCTATTATCAAGATTATTCTCCCTAAATCGTACGTAAGTTCTTTGAAAAGGTTTTGGATATTTAATAATTTTTATTTATATAATTTATTGTATGCAAAACTATATGAGTGATGAGCTAAATTTTCTATAAAAAATAACAAATTTTATTAATTATTATAGAAACAGTAAAAATTTAATTAACTACGGGCTAATTAGTTATTCATCAGTAAATATTAGTTAGATCAACAAACAGACAAAGAAAACAAAATATAATATTTAAATTTAATATTTAACAAACTAATAGCTCAAACAAAAACAAAGAATGTCAGAATGTTTTAATTAAACAAATCAAAATATAAATTAATATATGTATTATATTTACAAATGAACAAATCATGTACAAAAACATTTTTTCTATTTAAATTTTTTTTCCTGGGTCCAAACATGAAATTATTTTCAAACAGCTGAATCCCATTATTAAGATGCTTCACACTTGAACATTTCCTACCTCCCAACATAAAAACAAAAATTTTTATCGCTAAACTACGACTGCCGACAGTAATCAATAATTTTTATTTCTATGATATTTATAAAGCAAATTACTAAGCCAGCCTATAGTAAGCATTTGTTTTTAAACACATTCTGACAATATTTAATAACATCCACCATTTTTAGACATTTTGTTTTAATTTTAATGTTGAAGGTATTTTAAAGCCTGAAACCATCTCACATATCGATTTCTAATAAATTTTCTTATTTCTAAAATAAATATTTTTACAAATAAACATAGAAGCTCAATAAAAATGAAGTATGTACCTATTTAAATTCGTTATAATTTATTAATTTAAAAAATCTATTAAAAAACGAACGAATTAATATAAAATAATAAAATTAGAAGTGCGTTATTTATTTATTAATTTATATAAAAAAAATGTAATAATAATATCCTTCTTTATAATATTAAAAACAATAAACAAAAATGGCATGATCCAAAAAATTTCAATTACCGCCACAATAGTTACACATTTTTGTTGTTAAACAAATTAATATTTCTTTTAATTTATTAAACCGTAAATAAAATAAAATTAATAATAGAATCAAACAAAGATATATAATAAATAAACTTGTTACTTAATTATTTAAGAAAAAACAAACAAAATATAATCAAATTAATTATTTATTTTTAATTAAACTACATAATGGCTTTATTTATTTTATAAATTTAAACAAAAACAAACAAAATTATGTAAACATAATATTATATTTAAAATTATATATATATACATATATAAATAAAATTTAAATTCTTCCAACAAGTAAAAATAAAATATGTATAATTAATTTGTTTTGTTAAGTTTTTATTAATTCATTTGTTTTATTTTTAACTATTTTTAAAAAGTCATTTATAAGTCAAGCAATAATAATTTAAAATCATGACAAAAAATAATTTAAACAAAACCGATGAAATTAAATAAAATAAATAATAGACATTATAAATGTATATTATAAGCATATATAAATGTCTTTATATATGTACATAAATACTCGTACATTAATCAAATAAAAAACAATTATATTAAAAGAAATTATATATATATTAATATTTTAAAATGAAAAATATTAATTAAATTTTTTATTGTATATATTTAGGATGCATTTTTTGAGTAGCAATATTTAAAAATTATATATAACAATTTTATATATATATATATATATATATATATATATATATATATATATATATATATACTCGTATATATATATATTTAGTGTATAAAATTTATTAAAATAATTATTTTAAAAATTATATAAAGCGTTAAAAAATTTAAAAAATATATAAAAAACAAATATAACTTATTGTTTTAATAATATACTGGATACATTAATAACTAGTTGCAGAAACATACAATAAATCTGTTTCCCTCCCTTCAGTTTGAAAGGGAAACAATAGTTTAAGCAAAATTTGAGCCAATCGCAACGTTACGAATATACGGACTATAAATTTAGGTCGGTCATATTTTTAAAAAAATTGAATTGTTTTACAATCACCTCTAAATAATTTTTCAGACTCAGTTAAGAGTATTGAAGATTCAAACCATGGCCTCTCACTCTATCAAAGTTGCATATAAGGCGATAAAAAAATTTGTATTGAACATCTGACACTTTAACTGGTATAACTGACATACTCTGACATACAAAATAAGAAACAAACCATATTTGCTTATTCACAGCATTGTTGTTGCACTCGAAGCAATCTCAACAAATTTTTTGTCTTTAGAACGTGTCTTAGAGAGAGATAAAATATGTAAAACTGTGCATGCTAAAAAGAGACAAATTTTATTGTTCACTGCTCTCAACTCTGTCTTTAGGGTGTTACTTAAGCTAAATACGTGATGTCCATAATTTATCTTGATCCTATTGGTCGAAAAAATAATTAATTATATTAACAAGTCTTGAGTTTGTTTTTAAAATATCTTGAAAACTGCTTTGTTTAGATTTAATATTGTCCACGATTTTTAAAAGGCACATTTTATATACGCATTGTCATTCGTATTAGAATAATTCGCATGGTGTGACATATCATATCGTGTACTAAAATTAAAAAAATTGTTTTAATTTTGTTTGTGTTTAAGTTGTCATATTGATAAAAAAATTATAAACAAACAAGGAAAATATTTTAATAATATATTTTAAAAATTAACAAAATGCTGTTGGTAAGTATTATTTCATAATATTATTATAAAGTAATGCATTCTAAATTGTGTTAAATATGTAAACACGTATAAAACGTGTACACATTTCGTGTAATTTACGAGAAGACATAACCTTTCTTTTAGCACTCGTATAAATATTTTTTTTCTGCTTATTTTCGTTTATCCTTTTAATGAACATGACTGCCATCTACATTTCAAAAAATAAACTGTAAACATAAATTTGATGACATAGTAAGCAATGTGGGCTGTAGTATTCTAGGTGTACTGGACATATTTAATAAAAAACCAAATTTTTTGGGGTGTGTGAATATGACTCCGCCCTTTCCCAATAGGTGTCGTTACTAGTACTGCTTACATGTCTATCATTGTGTATATGCATACGGCCAAATAGAAGGTGAGTAAAAAAATACGCAGGCTCCAATTACGTAAACACGATAAAACACTATCATACAAATGCTATGGAAATTATTTTTTGTTAAGATTTTTTTTTACTTTATTTATTTATATCTCGTACATGTGGCAGAAAAATAAACTTTCATTCCTTTGAACATAAACTATGTTTATTTACCTTTAATTTTGATATATTGTTTTTTATTTTCAAGGTATTTTTCATTTAGAATTTTGCTGTTTTCCGCTACGATATCTGTAATTTGATGATCGCGGTTTAATATATTGAGCAAAATTTGTGTGTGTGCATGAAGAGTGGATGACATAGAGGAGAAAACGAAAGAAATTACTCTTCATGCATACATACAAACTATGCCCTATATACATATTTTATATGACGATCATCAAATATAGCGGAAAATGGTAAAATTCTGAATGAAAACTACCTTAAAAATAAAAACAATTTACCAAAATGAAAATGAAATGAGGAGAATGAAAATTTGTTTTTGCCGCATTTACGAGATATCAATAAATAAAATCAAAGAAAATTTTTTAAAAAACAGTTTCCATAGCATTAGTATGAAAGAGTTTTTCGTCTTTACGTTATTTGGGCCATACAAAGTCATACAAAGTCCATATATTGCAAGACGGCCGTATACACATACATAGGCACTGGTACTATAAATGGGCAATACTGGTATTCAGTACTAGATCTCAGCTGTCAAACGCAGTATGCGACATTTGGTTGAAGAATGAAGTGTAAACAAGTAGTATTTAACTCCTTGAAAATGTCAAACTTTATTCCAAATAAACATCATTTCCGGGAAGTTTTATTACATTATTTTATTGCAAAGAAAAGTGCAGCGGAAACTTATCGTTCACTTGTGGAAATTTACGGTGAACATGCTCCATCGAATACAACGTGCAAAGAATGGTTTCGCCGATTTAGAAATGATGATTTTGGTACGGAAGACAAACAGCATGGAAAACCAACCAAAAAATTTGAAGATGCTGAATTGGAAACGTTATTGGCTGAAAATTCTTCTCAAACACATTCAGAATTGGCTTTAGCATTAAATGTTGATAGATCAACTGTGGCAAAACGTTTACAAACAATCAAAAAACAAAAATCAAACAACATCAATCAAAATTGAATTGTTCAAAAGCTAGCAACTGAGTTCGACATAAAAGTACAGAAACATTGAAGGATTGATTATTACTAATTCCTACAACTATTAAAAATACTAAATATACCTAAATTATATTAATTTTCAATTTCAATACACTAAATAATAAACAAAATTTACGTTTATATAAAAAAATTGTGAAAACAGAAAAAGTAAACTAAAAACCTCGGCGCTACTGAAATACAACCATTGAGCGAAGAACGCTCAATATTGTAATTTAATTTTCTAATTATTCGATTAAAATTAATAATTTTATAAATTTTAAATCTATTAATCTATTGCGCAAGGGGTACTGAGTTGTTTAAAATAAAACTATTTGTAATCCAGTTGCAATAAAATCATAAGAAATACACGACAAAATACGTGTTAATTCGAACCTCAAAAATATAAATTTCATGGCTATTTTCCCCCATATTTGTTTATGCGCATGATGTGTCAAATTTTCAATAACATTTTAAATCATCTGTACGTGTGTATGCAGTTATGCATGAACAGTAGTTATGTATGTTTTCAACACTTCTCAATACCAGAAGACACTGCATCAAATTTAATTTCGTTTCAGTTTCGGTTATTTTATTATTTAAAATATGGTTTTTGATTCAGTTGTTGTTTCGCCGATTTGTGTTGGCTACGTTTTCCGTTACGTTACTGTTACGTTTTGGATACAGTTATGGTATGATGTCGTTATTTCTCTCATGAAGAAGTGTCAAAAACTGTAATAGTGTGTGTTGTTTTGTGACGAAAATTGAATATATCCTATTCGCAAAACAAGGGGAAATATTATAATGATTTCATTATACACTGACACATATTAAATATATTTTTAAGTCTGTTTATTGAATAATTTGTTGTTAAATGTTTAAATAAAGAAAGACAATATAATACGAATATAAATAATAAATATGTAATGTAATAACTTTAAAAAAATCGGGGTTTTGTTACATTTTTCGTTAGAGTTGGAAGTGAGTTTTTCGTTACGGTACGGAATTTAAATTACGATTTTCAGGTTTTGCGTTACGTTACAATAACGTTTCATAGCACTGCCAGATAAACCATATTCGTTATAACTGAGCTAATGTGGGTAAATCCAATAAAAATTTTGTGCGCCATTAAAATCGAAAAAATAGGATCAGATCATTTTTTATTTCTATTAAATCTTTAATATCTTTAAAATTGGTAGAAATGTAGGTTATATCGAAGTTACTATAAATAATATTTACGCAATTGTTTGATTCCATTTTTGTTTTGTTTGTCCATGTTTGATAGTTAAAAGTTGGATTGATAAAGGGATAAATATATCCCGAAACCGGTCTCCAGTGTACCAAATTACAATAATTATTATCACTAAAATCGAAAGTTTTTAACGTGTTTTATTTATTTATTTTTAAAAAAAAAATTATGTAAATAAATTGTGATTGATTTTATAAATAATGATATTTTGGTATTAATTATCGTAAACATAATTGTTATTTTAAAACTTTATTTATTAAAGAAAGAACATTTTTCTGCCATAATATTACGTGCAAGAACATGATTATAAAAAAATCGAATGAAACAAAATATATACAAAATAAAACAAAGTCGGTAAATACAACATTTTGTTTTGTTTTATATAAACATCACAAATACAAAAAATCTATTTTTAGATGTATACTCCCCATTTACATGTGACCAAACATTTTCTTCTGAAAAATGAAAGATTTTTTGTACATGAGAAACAATAAAAAAAATATATCCATGTAACATTTTGCAGAAGATTTTTTGATCTAAAATCACTATAAAAATGAAAATATTACCATAAAATATATTTGATCCTAGTATTTTTATGGTAACAATTTTAAAATTAACAAAAAAAAAATTATATTTATAAAGGGTTAGGATTCATAATACAAACAGACGCCAGAGACAAAAATGTAAATTTCGCATTTGAATTAATTAAAAATTAATAATAATCCTATAAAAAAATTATGGCATTACTATATATGTTTATTTATTTATCGCTTATTGAATATTTTTATATTGCGGATGCTTCTTATTTACCTGCAAAAATTTGCAAAAGAAACCAATTTTCTACATGTAAACGCTATCGTAGTTGCTATCGCAATTGCATAAATAATAAATGAAAATTTCCCAAATTAAGATTTATTTTTTGTTTGCCAGTTAAACTAAAATATCAATATTGAAAAGTGAAGCTCGAGTTAATGTACGTACATTTTCACTGATTTTGGAAGACATTTAATATTTATTGACTACTACTCAATATACGAAGATTAACAAAGGAAAATGAGTAATTCTGAATGAAAACTACCTTAAAAAATAAAAACAATTTATAAAATTAAAAAGTTATAGATAAATAAACAAATTTTATGCTCTGGAGAATGGCAATTCATTTATATATAAATAACAACAAAAATTGTTCCGTAGCATTTTTATAGGACTATTTTTCGAGTTTACGTTTTATAGGCCACATACATACAAAACCGTATTTTTTATTTGACTTGGCCACACATATACGCAGTGCTACGTACAATAAAGGACTACACATCCAAGTGCGGCGCGTCAAATTTCAAATGTTCATGCATGTCGACGCGCATATCTGTTCACACCAAGCGCGGCGCGACGATTTTTTGTTTTTGAGAATTTTGGATTTTCGTTTTATTAAACTTTAATATTGGTAATAATATGAGTGCACACGCGAATGTCGAATGAGAAATGTGTTCGGCGGCGATGTACGAATTTTTTGGCCGCTTGGTGTGGGATATAATTTCGCGGCGGCGGATTACACTTCTGTCGATACAATTTCTTAAAATTACAATGTTTCTATTAAAAATCCAAAATTTGTAATGTTACTTATAAATAATTGGGATATAATTGTTTTACTATCGATACAAATTAATGCACATTTAAATTCGCCGCTCGCCGTCAACGTTTGGTGTGTCTAATCCCTAACGAAAGTAATAGGCATATTGGATTGGTCAATCTATTTACAACACAAATGCAGTATTGTTAATCCGAAATGGATTCATATAAATCTAAAAAAAAATGAATTTACGAAAATCTAATCCAATTTTTAGTACTAAATGGTTGTACTAAAATATGAAAAGTGATATGTCAAACTGTAAAATCGACATAAATATTATTATCTTTATAAAATAAAATTAAAAAATAAATAAAACCACGAAATATGTAAATATGCATTTTTACTGACAAACTTTGAAACCAAAAACTAAATCCGAAAGTATGTTTGTTGATTTGAAAAATTATAAATCCTATTCCACTTTTCAATTGCAATACGCTTATTGTTGATGCAAGTAAAGTAGTGTAAACATCGATCGGTGTTTTGAAACCCGTTAAATCTAATGCAAAGAAGCAAGTCATAGTCGTAACATGCCCAATTTTTTACTCATGTTTTGACAGAAAGGTCAATATTTTTCTAAATTGTATTGAACTCGCGTGGCTGCGGGTTCTATAGATTTCTAATCTTTGTATATAAATTAATAGTTGTAAGAAAAAAAACCGAATATAACGAAATAAAAATGCCGTCAGTTGAGAATGTTAATAAAATCGCAAATTACTTACGTGTAAATCCGGGCAAATTGGGCTATAATGCCGACAAGGTGAGTGTCTGAGTAGTATGTAATTTTTGATTTCACCAGATTCATGAATAAGTTTATTATTATCAGATTGTTACGCGTACAACAAAATCAGATGAAATGCTATCCGGTTACTCGACAATACTTTTATCACTAGCACGTGAAAGTAAACTAGATATTGTGGAACACATAAATGAAATTGAATATCAGTGTCAAGTCGCACAGTGGTTGGATTATGCCAATTTATTTGTTAGCAATGCGGCCCGAGATCGAAATGTTGCTCATGTACTGCTAAAGGAATTAAATAGCTATCTAATGACTCGATCATATTTGGTTGCTGATCAGTTAAGTTTGGCTGATTTAGCAGTGTACTACACGATACAGGAGACTATTTGGAATTTGGGCCCTCTCGACAAAGAGGCACATTTAAATGTCTCCCGCTGGTTTAATCATTTACAGCAGCAGAAGGCTATTCGACAAGGAGGTGATTTGATTAATTTATCGACAATATTTTTAATAGGGTGGGTTACAGGAACGCACGTGTAAAAGTTCGAAGCTCTATTTATAAACTTAATCCGCTCAATTTTTAAATGTTTACTAAATGTGAAAGTATATTAAACGAACTATAACTTAAATAACCAACTTTTTATTACATAATATATATATATTAAAATATTATCAGGTTGGGATTTTCGCCGGTCACAGTTTCCTTAAGCATTTGTGCCAGATTAACTTTTACATCTTTAAGAACTTCGAGGCCTACGTCTTGGGTTAATCCGTATCCCACAATTTGACTAATGTTAGTGCTACTGAATTTCGATATGTTTGCGTTGCGAATTAATTCGGCCGTTATTGGATGTAACGTAAGGATGGTTTGTGCCATCAGTCTCTGGCAATTCTGCAGATAGCTACAGATTTGCTCCGCACGCACTCGATTAAATTCGATTTCGGATTGTTTTAATGAATTTGGCTGGATGGACATTACACTCGGGCTTGGTTCTGAAAATAACACAATCGATTAAAAAATTAACTTTTCTGTTGGGTTGATAATAAAGCCACTTGCTGCATTCGATCATCTAAAGTGGTATGAAGCAGCCTTATTACCTTAAAGATATAAAAATTTGTTAGGATTCACCTTCTGGATTGGAGGATTTTGATCTCTTTTTCTTTTTAACGATCACTTCTTCCAGTCCGATGGCTTGTTTTCGCTTCTTGAGTTTTTTCGACGACTCCTTGTATTGAATTTCTATTGGTTCTGGATCTTCAATTGTCTCAACCAATTTTTCTTTTCTTTTTTTCTTTGATTTAATTTCAAGTCCAACAGTGGAAATGTCTCCTTCTGTAGGCAATATTTCAAGGCATTCTATGCGTTTTTTACTTTTCTTCTTTTTTTCAACAACTACTTCTTCGACCTCCTCAATAAGTACCTCTGGTTCTTGGTCAATTTTGTTTAGCTTCCTTTTCTTCTGGGGTTTTTCAATGATGCTCTCTGCTTCCGCTTCTATCCCATTCATTTGATTTTTATTTTTCATCTTCATTTTGAAGTAATCGCTTAACGACAAGGCACTTGTGGTTGTAGATATCGAAGAGACGAAAGATTCATCCGTTAATGCGGACTCCTGTGAAGGAGGAGTAGGAGTAACTGCCTCCTCTTTCTCCGACACTTTTTTACCAAAAATATTGGCCAAATCTTTTTCACTGTACTGTGACAAATCCTTACCTCTTGTAAATTTCTTATAATGCACCCGGGCACGGGATGTTTTAGATTTTTGTTCCAGAGACTCGCCGCTCGGTTTATATTTAGACTTTATTTTTACGCTATCAGTGGTCCCGAACCTTCTAACGGGCCCCATATCCTCTTCATCCGAATTTTGTTGGGAATTTGAATTCGACAGAGTTTGCAATAATTTGTTGAAACCATCCTCATGCTGAGTCCACTGATCATCACGCGCCTCAAATCCAATTCCCTCGATATCATTCTTGTATTTCACTTTGATAAAATCTAATTTACCATCTTCATTAGCGCCAAGTCCTTTACCCGGCTCCCATCCCATTTTTGTCAGCATTTTGGATCCAAAACTGTTCGAGTCCTCATATAGTGGTTTACCACGCGGCTGCAACGCAAAGGATTGAGGCCTTCGTTTAGCTTCTGCTAACATTGCCATGATTAAGCTATTTTATGTATAATTTTTTATTAAAAATAATTTTTATATACAATTTAGCATTAATAAGCATGTGTTAAAACCACAACACGGAAGACTGTCAAAAACGCCGACTGTCACATCACAATCGACCTAAAACTAGCCGAAAATAAGGGGATACCATTTTTATTGTAGTTTTTCTTGTTTTTATGTCAAAGTGACGTTTGTTGTGAAAGTGATTTAGTTCGTGACGCTGACACGTCTTATTTCCAACCTTATTTTGAAAATTTTAATTTAATAAAATTTTAAATAATGGTTGATGATAGCACACGCAAAACATTAAGTAGTATACCATTATTGCAGACAAAAGCAGGACCACGTGAAAAAGAGTTATGGCCAAAACGTTTGAAGGAGGAGTACATGGCATTGATCAAGTACGTTCAAAATAATAAAGATTCCGGAACAGATTGGTTTCGTCTTGAATCGAATAAAGAAGGCACAAAATGGTTTGGAAAATGTTGGTACATGCATAATCTACTGAAATATGAGTTCGACGTTGAATTTGATGTAGGCCATCCATAATCAATTACGACATATGGTGTAATTCATAATACATAATGAGGAATTAAATTTTTTCAGATACCGATCACTTACCCGACAACCGCACCTGAAATTGCATTACCCGAGCTCGATGGCAAAACTGCAAAAATGTACCGAGGTGGAAAAATTTGTTTGACCGATCACTTTAAACCGCTGTGGGCACGAAATGCCCCGAAATTTGGTATAGCACAGGCGATGGCCTTGGGATTGGCACCTTGGTTGGCCGTTGAGATACCAGATTTAATAGAAAAGGGAATCATACATTATGATGAGAAGAACTAGTTTAAATTTATGCATATTTTTCAATGAATCTGATATTTACATAAATTTGGAGTGAACAAATTGAATATCTGGCATTGTATTCCTTTACAGATTGATTTCAGTTTCCAATAAATTCTGAAATTATTTTTCAGATATCCCAAATGGGTTCAAAAGAATGTGTCTCGCTATTTTTTATAAGAAATATTCTCACCGCCCAAATCTAGTCCATGCAGTCACAGACACTATTTAGAATTAAAAATTCTATTTCCAGCACTATAAGTGGAAACCTATCCTAAATGCAAAGGAGCATGTGCGGTGGTAAAAACAACCAGAACACAACTCGCGAAGTATTTATGTGTGTCATGACTAATTAGATGGTGTTTCGTAATTCTACTACTCGGCCGTCTCAATGGTTATATTATTTTTCGGATTAATTATTGATAAGTTCATTGAATGATGGAAAACTGTTCACTACGGATAAAAGCAACAAATGGGTTTTCACCATTCGTTTTATTTGCCATTTTGATTCATTGGCGGAAATTATAAGACAATATAGGAAATTTGATCGCTAACAGAAAAATTAAAGCACAAAATAACTTATATTTGTATTGTGGTATCTCTGAAACATTTACTGAAGCTGGGGATGGGAACTACATGCAAACTACATGCTCACAAAAGTACGGTCTTACCCAATATTTCCGTTTTTTCGTTCTGGGTAATTGTCCTCGTCACTGCTGCTACTAAAAATGATGTTCATTGGATCGAGCAAACCAGAATCATAATCGGAATCCATATTTTGTTTTCATTTATATAATTGTATTTATTAATACAATTTTTTGTGCGATTATTCACTGTCGTCAATATGTTGTAACTATTATCACTAATGTAAGCTAAGCGACTTCGACTTACCACAAACGACGTCAAAAGGCAGAAAAATTTCGACCGTTTTTCTTCCTTGATTTGTTTGGAAAAGGGGACCATAAATTCTGCACTGAACTTTTTTAAATTCAATATGGATAGAGCAGTGCCTGTGTATGCATACGGCCTTGTCACAAATATGGACTTTTGTAGGCCCGGAAAAAAACTAGTACAAATGCTATGTAAATTATTTTTTGTTAAGATTGTTTTAAATTTATTTAATTATATCTCGTAAACGTGGTGGAAAAATACATTTTTATTCTCCTGAGCGTGAACTATGTTAATTTACCTTTAATTTTGAAAAATTGGTTTTCAGTTTTAAGTTGGTTTTCATTCTGAATTTTATAATTTTACACTATGATGTCTTTAATTTGATGATCGTCGTATAAAATAGGTAGAGCATGGTTTGTGTGTATGCATGAAGAGTAGTTATTATTTTCGTTGTTGTTCTCTATGTCACCTACTCTTCAATCTACACAAACACACTTTGCTCTATTTATATATTATATGACGATCGTCAAATTAAAGACATCATAGCGAAAAATGGTTAAATTCTGAATGAAAGCTAACTTAAAAATGAAAAATAATTTATCAAAATTATAGATAAATACTTATCTTTATTTATCTATATAACAAACCCATCAGACATACGATAAAGAAGAGATTGCGGTTTTTCAATTAGCTGAATATATTTTACCAATAATACGCGGTACAATCTCAACCTTTACAACTGTTTGGTGTACCTCCTGATTCAAGGGTCAGGAGGTGGAAGTAATGCTACAAAATAGATGTACAAATAAATGATCCGTATCGTAATACCAACCACTTTACGTAAAATTATTACCAATGTACTACATACCGCACATATTTGTATAGTTATAAGCTCTTACTCGTAGTTATTGTTATTGGATCGGAATATGTAGCAATGTCTGCATATCGATTTTGCTGGACCTTTCATGGAAGATAACTGGTTGTGGTGAATGCAAAATCATGGTTGGAAGTTGTTTCTATGAAAAGAATTACAAGCCATCAGATCGTTCCGCGAAATGTTCGAACGTTTTACTTTACCATCAATAGTTCTAACATACAACGGTATAAATTTTACATCTAATGAATTTCAGGATTTTCTACGGTTCATTGGCATCAAGCACAAATGTACTGCTCCAGCATATCCATCCACAAATAGCCAGGCAGAAAGAAGTAATCAAATACTCAAAGACGCACTACGTAGTAATTAGTCAACGGGGGAAAAGACCAGCAGAACAGATGTTGAAGCTCAATCTACGATTCTTATTCGACATGACGAAGCCAAAAGATAGGCTAAATAAGTGCCTAAATATACCTCAAATTGGTTCTAGTCGAAAGCTAAAGATGGCGATACAGTTCAGATCCCTTGGTACCAAAACAAAATGTGCAAATGGAAATTCGGTCAGATCGTGCAGAAGGATGGAATTGTGTACATAATTGAGGTCAACGGGAAAGTTTAACGTCGGAGTCGAAAACATCGGTAGATATCAAAGATAGAAGTGATCCAACAGACGAAAGAAGAACAGATCCAGCCAGTACGGAAATGGATCATTCTAGAGATGATTAGATTACCACGCCAGTCGATGGTCAACTAATGGATTCACAACATATTGATAATGGGCCGGTGGTATACTCTAAATATTAAAAAGACCTCGGAACTAGATCAAACTATGGCATCAATAAGAATTCTACAATTCGACTGCGTCGACCTCCAAACAAACTGGATTTATAATACATACAAATAGTATTATTCAATTTTTATTATTAATAATTTTTTTTGCAAATTGTTATTATAAAATATATAACATTAGTCCATATCATTGAGTCGACTTTTTGCGTTTCACCTAAATGCTATTTATGATCGTTTCACCGCTGCTGGTTTAGCCTTGAATATTGCAATGACTAGCTGATGATCGATCTGTGCGTCTGCTTCTCTTTTTGCTTTGACGTTAAATTGGTAGCACATTGGTTATAAAACTAGTTGCGTCAGTTGCGTACAGTTTAGCGTGAAAGAGAACCTTTGTAAATCTAGAATGTCAACTGCAGTACACAAATACTACTGCACTTAACTAAACGAGAGTCATTCACGAGATTTGGTTCGCGATAGTTTAAAAGCGAAAGTAATGGAATGAAAATCATATTTTTATAAGCTCAAACACTAAAATAAGACATTTATTATTCTAAGAAAAGCAAAAACACAAAATATTCTGAAACAAATTTCGGTTTAAAAGACAAAGTTTGTGCTGCTTAAAAAAATAAAGAAGCAAAAAGACTGCGTAAAATGTTTGCTGTAATTTAATACGATTTGCCGCAGGTTGTAAAACGACCATTTATCTCTTAACAATGTTTTTTATGATAAGAATTATATCGACGATTTATAATTTGCAAAATTCTGAAAAATTAAAACAAAAAATAAATTTTAAGAAAATATAATGAAGCAAGCATCCAGAATTCAGCATACATCATTTTATTATTTAAATAAGAATAAATATAATTTTAAAAGGAGTTTTTATTTAATATTCACTTACGTTTCTTTATGGCGACTGACTAAACAATTTAGTTTTTACAGTAGTTCAGTTATAAAAAATTCACTTTTGCAGCTTGCGCATTCTGTTTAAAATGGATGTAAAAATGTGTAGCTTTGGCTGTAAAACTTAAATTTTGACCGACATGCTGTCCAAACGGCGCAGCGACTGAGTTCTTGTTCGCACCCTTTTGTATGTAACTTATGTAAAGTGAAAAAGTTTTGTTGTAAACCGTTAAATTTATAGTGGTATTCAATAAAGTATTATTGGCTATAGAACTCCATTGACAGGGCAATTTCATAACAATAAAAAATCGAAATTTTAGATGGTTGAGTGTTCGAATATCAGGTTTATATCGGGGCCACTTTTGTCATTTTGCGTTTAACGTTACCGATTTAGCTGTGGAATAGACGCAGCAACAGAAAACTTCTTTACAGTTATGAGGCACGGAAAAATAAATAAAAATTCTCAGATGGCCCGAAACTAATTCATTGATTTAGAAATTCGTTCATAGTTTATTTTGCTAGTCATGCAGTATTAGGAAATAAACATCAATTAAATGTTCTTTCTTTAATTATTTGATAAACTGTCAGAAAAAATATGTGTAATTTGAAAAAATTCTACTAGGATCGTGAAAAATTCGCTGATTAATTTTGATTTAAAAACACGGTATTCGAACATGATTTTGAAAAGTTGTATGTAGATTATCGGTTGGGGCTTATTCATTAAATACGCTTAAAGCAGGTTTAGTTTGCGCGCCATTTTATAAATTTCTTAAACATTATACTTCCCGTTTTGACATGAAGATGTCTACATACAAATTAACTCATATCGCATTCACCCATTTTATAGCAGTTTTCTGTTTCGGACAGATAATTCGATCACTTTCAAATCCCCTCTCCGTCTCCCCAAACACGACAAAAACACAAACAAAAATTGCATATGTATGTAAAAATTTTATTATTTTTCTCTGTAGTTTTCTATCATTCGATTTGATCTCCTGAATCTAGTAGTTGCATGAAACTGAATTAAAAAATAATAAAAGCAAAAATTATAGAAGGAAACCTATCCAATCTATAAACATAAAATAAATTAGTGATTTGGTTTTATTTTTTATGTTATTATTATATATAAATAAAATAAATAATGAATTTATTTAAGTTATTATATTAGTGATATTAAAATATTTATGTGAAATTTTTGCTCTATATTTCAAATAATATTGATATGAATAAAATTTTGTGAATTTTTTTTTGGTTTGCATTTGATTTGTGATAAAATTAAATTGTTTTTGTGTAAATGTGTCATAAATTTAATAAAAATATCAAAAAATTGATAAATTTTTATGAAATGTTTATATTAAAAATTATAAAATTAAAATAAATTGCTGTGAAATAGTTATTACACAAAAAAAGCAAATAAAAAAGCAAGAAACAATTTTCAAGTTTTCGCATCTGTCAAAAAAATTTTTTTTAGTGGAGCTACGAAAAAATCTAATAACAACAACATAAAATCATGGGAATAGAAAAAGTATTTTGTTTGTTGCTAATTTTTACACTACTCGAGGTGGTTGTGAAAACACAAACATCGAAAAACGGTGCTGGTGGAAGCACACGTGACTTTAATTTACAGCAACATGACATTCACCGATATCACCTAATTGTTGATAACAACCTAATGTTGGACGCGAGTGATAACGGCGGTATCGCGGGTGGCAGTGAACTTATAAACGAGGCAAATTTAAAGAGCCTAAAATTTCATCCGACCCTACTTAATTTTCACGAAAACCCGGTCGGTGATCCAAAAAATATTCAAGTGACTCTATTCAATAATCATAAAAATCAAAGTGTTGCACTTGGTTTGATATCGGGGAAAACACCGGATTTTTATAGTTCATTTTTCGAGGATAAAATTGTCCTACCCGGTGGTAACACGACGTTTAATGTTGTATTTCTACCGCGGCACCATGGTTCGATTGATGGTGCTCTTTCGATTCACACTTCATTTGGATTAATAAAATATGAATTAAAAGGCGAGGGGATCGAGTGTCCATACCGATTGACACCGCTAGTTGGATTAAAGGTACCGTTCAATGCTACGCTAACGCCTGAAATCTCAATGTATAATCCGCATAATATCCCACTCCAAATTGTCGAGGTATTCAGCAGCGGGGGAAATTTTCACCTTGAATTGCCGAGCGGGGGACAGGAAGGGCCACAAATACTCTGGGAAATTCCACCGTACTGCACAAAACCAATAATCAGATTAAAATTTACCGCCAACTTAGTCGGAAATCATACGGCTTACGTGCGCATTAAAATCACCGGGAATGATCCGTCACTAGCTGATCGTATTCTAGTCGTACCGATCGAAGTTGAAATTGTACAAGAAACTGGAATATATTCAGCTATGTCACTACTTGATTTCGGCCTGATCGGTTCCGATGATGCTCCGGTCAAATATCGTATTAATTTAGAGAATTCCGGCAACCTGAATTACCGCATAAATAATTTAAGTGTAGAAAGTGTCGATAAAAATGTGATAAAATGTATAACCCTCAAGTACAACAGTGCCGATAATTTGATCCACTTAAAGACCGATTGGTCAATAATAAAAAATTCCGCCTACATAAACGGAAGTATTTTAATAAATTCAACACTTAACTCATATCGATTACCGTTTATCGGTAGCATAATAAAAGGTGGTATCGAATTTAGCGATCAAGCCACAAAATTTGTGACCTCGGCTAAAACTTACACGGCACGATTAACAAACGAGTTTATACTAAAAAATAATTTTAATATTCCGTTAGCGGTGACAAATATTACGGTTTCAGATGATTTTTCCGATTATTTTATTTTATCCGATATGCTGGTATTGTCTAAGTCTAATAATCACCATGTCACAATAAAACCGGGTGATTCGCGAAAATTATTTAAAATAAGCGAACAGCAGACCACCAAACAGAAAAAACAGGTTGCCTCGCAAGCAGCTCAATCGCCGATTTTATCACAAGTAAAAATCAAAACGAATATTACGGATTATGAGATACCAGTTGTAAGGGCAACCGGCCTCCTGAAACGAATTGTACCCGTTGAAAATGAGGGTTGTGCCGGGTTGGATGAAAAAATACTTAATTTTGGTACTTTGCCCGTTTCAAAATCATCCGATATGATTATAGCTCTAGTCAATGAAAATCCGGTACCTGTACAACTCACCAACTGGAAAGGTGTTATATCTGTTTCATCTTCATCGCCATCGGGCGCATCCTCTGGCGCTCTACTAACAATTATGTTACGCGGATGTAGTGAATTAAATATGAAAGAATTATTATTTTGTAATGTGATTAATCCCGGTGAATGGGTTCTGTTTCAAGTGTCGGTCCAATCGACTCAAGTGGGACAATTTCATGGGAAATTTACAGTGCAAACGAATTATGAGGAAATTGTGACGCCGGTTAAATTTAATGTGGCCATGGGGCGGCTAGAATTGGATAGTGAGCTGCTACATTTTAGAGATTGTTTTCCGGTAAGTTTTGTTTATTGTTTATAAATTACTGTTTGATGTTTTGGTGACCAAAAAACGCCTCATTTTTGAGAGATGATAGTTATCTGCAAGTGATCTTTGGATTACTGAAAGTGTATTCAGTTTTTGAGTAGTAGCTTTGAATAACAACGTTTAGGTTTATGAAACAATGCTGATGTTGCATTATCATACGTTTTTCGATTGTTAATTTAAACACCACGAAAGAGAATCAGTTTGCCGGTTTAAATATTTAGTACTGAGGCGAACTTCTAATGAAATTAAAAAAATCAGGTGTCATCTGCAAATCTGTGGATGCGGTCACTTGATCAATTTGTCAATTAACTCCAAAATTCAAATACACCCGGCGAATAAGAAATGTTCTAATATCTAATGGGCTACTCAACATTTCTCAGTTTTAATCGATAGTTTGAAAAATGCATTTGAGAGGTTAGAATTAGCCTTTAAAAAATTTAACCTCTCACTGTGCGTTTACTGTGAGTTTATACTTGCGGAAATAAAAATTGACGCACTCGCTTCCGCACTCTAAACCAATCAAATTTCGTGAAATGCTTTATGCCCCGCCTACTAATTTGTTGTTGTTTTAATACATTAAGTACGATTCTGCAGAATTATTTCCTCAATCGCTTCCTCAAGTATAAACGCACAGTCAGTATTCGCAATTTGTGTACGACTTTACGCCTCAAACGTAATACCCTGAAAACTGCGGTAAATAAAAATATTTAGTCTTGAAAAATTGAAAATTTTGGTCTTTGAAAAGAGTAAGACTTTAGTCGATCCTAAATTTTAAGAAATAGACAAAAATAAAATTTCGATGTGCAACATTAAATCTAATCGATGAAATTCCCAATAATATTTATCAAATATAATTTAGCAGACCTCTTTAAAATCCCACAAAAGTAAATCTTCAAATTTCCTGAAATGTTCAATTCCGAAAGTGTTTAACTAGAACAAAACCGCAAAATGCAATCCCAAAAATTGGGATGTAACCAAATTTCGATTTTTGTGCGAAGGGTGAACCGCTAACACCGCTGATGCAACCATTCTTTTGAACCATTCCGACTTCAACAGAGCTCGAATAATAAAGTTCCTATTAGAGAGCGTTATGATAGCGATTGCTGTGGCGAGCAGTACATCCGTGAATGGCGATACGACCTGGTTCGTGGTGATCTGAGTTTGAGTTGATGATTCGACTGATTACGATTCAGTATTCGGGTTTGAATTGTTTAGTAGCGTGTATTTCCTTTTGTTGCAAACCCGGCTCAAGCTGGATTTGCAAGCCGAACTGATGTGGTCTTTGCGTATTCAGTTGAGGCATAATCTTTTCTCGAGCGAGATTTGACTTTTCCTCTAATGTAAGAGGCTTAAATTGGTCGTGCTGGAATACGTTGTTATTTACAGCACAAACTTAACACGTGAGGATGCGAGAGTCTAAAATGATGGCGAGTGACTAAGTTGATTGTGTGTCAGATTTGCAAGGTGCTCGAGTGTGCCACGAATACTATGATGACGGAGCTTACTTTTGTGACTGATGAATTCGATTTTGTTCTGGTCATGGAAATCATGTCCAGTGATTGCCGTCGAGTGTTCAGGAGATTGATAAGATCCTGGTATGATGGGTACTGAGCCCGGGTTAATCACATCTCCAATTGTCGATGGGTTTTCGGATCCAACTTATCGGCGATGATATTAAGATGATATCCTATGTGATGGCCCACCCTCTTAATACTATCCGACAGCGACGATGTCGGTCGTTGTATCAAGGATCTTGCGCAATCCCACAGCTAATTCAACTTGTAGTGCAGGCATGGTATTAAACTTTCAAAAATGACTGTTGATGATGAACGGAAAATGATTATATCGATCTCTAAAACGGGAGACCTTGATTCGCGTCAGCTTTGTGACAAGTGAGCACGGTATTTGCACTGTGACATCATCTTGCGGCTCACGACAGTAGCTGATCATTATCCTTACGGTTTTGAAGTTTGAGGCTGCTATGAGGTAATAATCTTCCAGTTGAGCGCGTTTACCGTATTCTTCCTCATCACCGCACACGTCCTCAATCTAGTCTTGTGTCGCAAAATTCCTTGTAACTGGACGCCATGTGATCGATATGTGTCTATTAACTTGTTTACTACTGACGTGGTACTTATGACCTCCTTCCTCTTTCGCAATATCCTTTCGAGGACCCGCTGTAACGACTTACTTCATGCGAGCTGTCATTATGTTGTGTTGAATCACTATTTTCACTGTTCAAGGCTCGTACTAAACACCGAAATGTTAAATTTCCTTACTAATTTTGATCTTTGTTGCTGCATATCATGCAGATCCAGCTCGAAAGGCAAATGTTTGAGCGAATTGCGAATGAATAATAAATGATACGATGGTTGGGAAATCCGAAAATAATGCTTTATTGAGTTTTGATTTGTTGT
The DNA here is from genome assembly GCA_963691935.1 of Nephrotoma guestfalica. Lineage (NCBI taxonomy): Eukaryota > Metazoa > Arthropoda > Insecta > Diptera > Tipulidae > Nephrotoma > Nephrotoma guestfalica. Next base: position 247,342,903 of record OY829915.1, read on the forward strand.
TTTGTTAAACTGTCCGTGCTGCTCAAATGGAGGTTAAAAGTACAAGAGATTTTTTCACATAGACGTGTTTCATGTTTTGGGACTTTTTTGTCATTTTATTTACGCAACCAAAATTAATTTGGTATTGTGAGTTCGATACTATTTTGACTAGAAAACAAAAAATAGTATTTGCTTTAAAAGAAAATTGAGATTATTACGTTCATTTTCCACAGCAGAATACACTAAAAATTGCGAAAAATTAAAATTTTATGAGCGATATATGATCATGTGATAGGGATGGGTTGTTTTTTTGGAGGATTATTCCATTCATTTCCTAAACCTAAAAATGATCTTCAAGAATTTGGACCACACATGTTTGTTGTTCAAGTTGTAGAATATGATGGTAGCTCTAATATTTACTTTGTGGTATTATTATTAACAACCCCAGAATTCTTAAATCAAAAACAAAATGCCGATTGCAATCTCGAAAATCAAACTCTCAAATCGATCAATCGAGCGATATCAAATGGTAGTGATAAGTAGTTATTTTTATTTAGGATTGTTCCGTTCATTTTCCGTAAAAGAAAACGATATTTTAGGATTTTTGATGAATATTTTTAATATTTGAATATCCAAAAATGCAATCCCACAACAAAATTTAAATTCTTTACGATAAGACATGAGTAGGCGGAAAGAAATTCCATATACAAGGAAATTGGTCATCCTCTGAATGAAATTTGTTGGATGAATTCTAAATACACGCTTTGAGTTAAGGCTTTATTAAAAAAGGAAATTCAGTTGGAATATCACTACGCAGAATTTAATAGTATAATAACTGAAGAAGGAGAAACAATCCGAAATTGATAGTATACTCGTAATAATACCAAATTGTTTATCTCTGCAATCTGTTCTGGGGCCAAGGCTCTCCCAACTCTTTCGCGGTTTGCTTTTTCCCGTCCTTACTTTTACGCCAGATTGATTCGAGGACGTACGGTTATAGGTCCGATTTTATCACCATCTGCACATAGCATAGCTCCATGCCAGCCTATACTGGCATGGAAGATGGGTCGGCCCATAAATTTTGCACTCCGCTAGAGGGTCATAGATGTGTTTCATTTAATCACAGATCGTAACCTATTGTCACAATAAGGAATAATACATACTAAACAAAATAAGTATCAATCACTCTCAATAAGTGACTTAGTTAGTTTCAAAATAGAGCCAAAAGGCGCCACGATGGTCGATTTGATCATAGAATTAACGCCAGCCGCACGAAATATATTAATAAAAAAATTGCAGGATTTATATTGGCTGATCTTCTTGCAGAGTGCATGACATCATTAGGGTCACAAGATGCTTGCATTTGAGTACTTTACAAAATTTTACAAAGAACCTGAGCAAATATATGGTCACTGCTGTGATTCTGCTCAAGACAAAAAGGTCTGTCTAAAGAAACCTGAGGCTCCAAAGTGTGTCTGCTGTAAAAATGCTAAATAAGCATTTAGCCACTCATCACCGAGTAAAGTGTATACCGCTTATAAAATGGCCTTGGGCTTAATGATAAGAAAGACAGTCTATGTCAATGTACACATCAAGCATTTGCAAACATGCATTGGGTAAGCTTAAAAGCAAGTTCAAAAATAGGTAATTTTTGGCTAATAAGTATCTACTTCCTATATTCAGATGATCCAATGCTATAAGTTAACAAACTAACATTATGAATATCCTGAAAAACCGTTAAGGGATCTTCACTGGTGATTTTAACTCAAGACTATGGCACAATAGTGACAACAAGTATAGGGGAACCGTCATGGAAGAATTTATAACTAGAAGTAACCTTTTATTATGAATGAAGTTGGTCAAACAAGTATAAAGGCAACATCCAGGTCGAGGTTGTACAAATATCTTGGCAAATCTTAGGACCGAGTATTTTTACGTTTTTTAAGTAGATTATTGGCAGGCTGCTAAATTTATTCCAGAGTAGCAGTAAAAACAGTGACAAACAATTCAGCTTAAAAAAAAATAGGTATATCGATGACGTTTTGATTTTTGGTAAGATCTATAGATCAACACAGTAAGAGACAGAGTAAAAGTGTGTTCTACTATTATTGGTATAGGGGAGTGTTTGATAAGTAATCTACAATTATGGAAGAGAAAAGGAAATTGACTCTTCAGTTCTCTGTTCAATCATTAACGAGTTCGTAACTGATAGAGTGGCTACTATTTTGACAAACCACGGTACGTTTTCTAATCGCGTAAACAAGGATTGTCCTTAAGGCTCAACAGTGCAACAGCAGAAAGACAACGTATTCAGGACAAAGCATAGAGCGCGGTACTTTGGAGCAATTTCAATAAACGGGAGCTTCCCTCTTGTGATTGTTAATAGTCCAAGAATACAGATGGTGAAATAGGTAAACTGGTTAGGAGTTGAATTTGAGATGCTCAGTGTAAACCCGCTCGTTGTTTTCATTCTGAAAAGAGTAGCTCATGGGATTACAGTATACCCTAGCTAAAATATACGAAAGCTTATTGCTGGCATCAATAACCTACGGATGAGTTGGAAGGGATGCCAACATGAACTCTTATCATCACCGAAGAACACTCATTAAATCACAAATACGAGTAGATATACTTTTCGATGCGGTAACCATTTGATTGGTATACTGTTGAGTGAAAAATTCATAAGTTCAAGAGGACAAATACAGATAAGGTATCTAGACAATTCGAAAAGGTGCTCTGAGGAAGGTTATCCTGTTTAAGCCCCAAAGAGATAAAAGAATTGTAATAAAAAATCGAAGTGAGAAATATCGAAGTCCGAAACCATGACCTTCGAAAAATTATACATGATATTAAAATGATTGTGATAATTGTGGGTGATTGAATAATAATTGAATGAAGGATGACAAAAATTAGAATTAAAATTTATGTTATTTGAACTACGAGGATTGTCTGAAAAGTTTCCGACCATAAAGATGGCAGCGCCCGTAAACAAAAGTGAGTAGAGTAGCGAATTCGTTGAAAGGTACTCACCGAAATATCAGCCATTTTGGACGAGTAGTTGTTGTTTAACAATCGTTTGAGTGAGTGGAGGCGGGAATCGAGCTGTCATTAAATATTTATTTTTGAAAGTGTACGGGGAATCTGCACCATCATTAACAAGTTCGCCAAATGGTGCTAGAGAACCGTCAAATTAAAGTTAGAGAGATAGAAAAGGCTCTGTTAGTGCAGTTTAGGCGCAATAAATCAGAGTTCGGCTAATTATTGCTGATGAAACTTGAATAGACCATAAAACTCCAGAATCAAAAATACAGTCAAAACAGTGGACCTCCAAGAGGGAATCCGCCCCAAAAAAGGCAGAGACTGTTCCTTCGGCTGGTAAAGAGATGGCGACTATTTTCTGGGGCAGTCATGGAGTTATCTTAATCGATTATCTTCAAAAAGGATAATCGATTACACGAGTACACTATGCGTGTCATCAGTGGTTGCCATGACGAAAATCTACGAATTACGATTCAAATTGCTTGACCACCCACTCACTCACCAGATCTAGCCCCAAGCGACTTTTCTTTGTTCCCTAAGCTAAAAGATTTTCGTTGAATGAGTAGGCCATCACCGATTATACGAAAAACTATTTTGCAGAGAAAGACACCGAATACTATTTGGACAGATTGAAAAGATGGGCGCATCGCTGGGAGAAGTGTATAGACTTACAAACTACTATCTAGAGAAATAAAAATAAATTTGAAGAAAAAATGGGATTTTTGTTAGGTCGGAAACTTTTCAGACAACCCTAGTACCTAAAGAGATGTTTGTAAAACGACCATTACCATCAATCTTTCTTATACAGTTGTGAATGTGGTCTTAGCTCATAAACAGCTGACCATATCATGTTTGTTTGATTGTTTGTTCAACCAACAGATAAAGACTTTTAGAAATGCAAATAATATTTTTAATTACCTAATATGACACTTCGTTGAATATACGATTTTGTAAATGTTGGACATACACATCAAATTAAACAAATTTCGGAGAAGATTGTAGGCGAGTGTTTCAGCGGACGGTAGCAGGTTTAAACCCTGCTAAGCATACCGAATTTTAATTTAAAAACAGAGAAGGACGACGCCGTGGAAATTAGAGGAAGGCTCTGCCGTGGTGCGGTTTTTTCAATCAAATATGTCGACAGTAATGACAAAATAATGACGTTCGGGTTTAAAATTTTACTTCCCCCAGTCATTACGAAGAAGCAAAATTTAATTAACATTCAATATTTTCCACCGGAAAACCGGATGTATATACGCACACATATATCAGCTGTTTGATAATTAAGCGATAAATGGTAGTTATGAGTAGCTATATTTACTCATTAATCGACAACCGATGAACCAAATATTGAATATACATGTGTGTAACACATTCCCCTCCGTCCCATTATATAAGATCCATAAAATGTATTTATTGACTCATTATGCTTCTCTGCCAACCGTACGAGTATATTCTGTTGTTTTGGCGCTATATAGATAGCCCTTTAATTAGTAGTCTCGTCATTTGATGGTTAATTAAATTTTAAAATTATTTCTAATGAATTTTATGTAGCTGATCTGTCAGCTTACTTTATTATGTTGGTAGTTATTTAGAATTGAATAGATTAGATAGATATTAAGCTAATGAGAATGGAAAACAAAACTTTTGGGCCATTGAACTTGGGGGCAAGTTCATTATAAACTATATTTCTGTTATAATGTATTATTCGGAAGCCGAATTTAATTTTGGATATTTATCCAGACAATAAACATATATCATGTATTGTTTTGGTTTATGCAGCAAATAAAATGAAAATCATCACGGTCGTACACAACATTGTGTTAGAATAGTGTACCAACATACGGTTACAATTTTAGTTGGTCGTGCACTTTTGCATGTGATGTTGTATAACTATTTGTAACTGTTTTGTTAAAAAAATAACAACGGTTACAAAAAATTATGGTAATTTGTTTTTTGTTGGTTATTTACCAGAGTGAATCGCATATAATTTTCTTTATCAGAAAACTTCAAATGACATAAATAGCATGTATGCCTTTGTAATATACTAAAAATGTGGGGAGATTTTGCTTTATTAATTGGATTAATTTTCATCTTGTTTACATAAATCTAAGATTTACATTTCATTTTTATACAGATACATAAATTCGTCTCAACCGCAAACTAAAAAGATTAACCGAAAATAGTTTTTCAAAATAAAATATTCATCGCAGAGCATTGCGGAAATATGTCTGGAAATATCTCGCGGGTTATTACATTACACCTGACACGGTACATAAATATTACGAAAAAAAACTGTTTATATAAATCTATCCGCAAGTTATTAAGAAATAATGGTGTAATCGATACACTTATCTGTTACAACACGCGCCCAATATCGAACGTGTCGTCATAAATTTTCAGTTACCAAATAATTTCGGACAAACTCAATTAACATCTGAGAATTATGTCGGGAGTCCACTCGTCTCTGTATCTCTATAAGAAAATATTAATTTCGTTATGCATTTTTTGGTATGTCTTGAAATAAAATTTGTTTTTCTTTTTCTAAAGTTATTTATACATTTCCGTAATGAAAATCTTGAAGGAAATTACCTTTGAGATATTTCTACATTTTAATATTATTGACAATCTGCCAGAAGCGATCTAAAATAAGCGGAAAGTATATTAGTACAGTAATCTGTATAAATTTAAATCTGAATTGATTTCAATCATTTCAGTATATGCATTCCGATTAGACTTGCATCAGGGTGTCGTTTTTCGATTATAACATGCAATGGGTTGTTCGACTTAGGTCAACGTATTTCGCCCGATTTTAGAGTGAGGGTGGACATGGAGCCTAATAAAATATTAGTACGTTGTTACAACTTGTAGGATACTATAGAAAATGTTCTAAGGGCTTCGAAGCCTAAGGCTAGTCTAAGCAAGCTTTAGTGGCCCTTTAAAAAAACTGATTTATTAAAATAATCTGACATAATAACTAAAGATGTTTGTCCTCCGAAAAAGGTCTAAGGTGTTATATAAAAAAAAAATATTTTATACTAGTAATCGTGAAAAATTTTGACCTCGAAATTTTTGCAGATTTACTATTTGTTATATCGCCGAAGTTAAAAAAACGTAATTTTGAAAAAATCTGTGTGGGCGTGCTGGTGTACGTGATTCCGTGCAGGCTAAATGCTCAGTGGTGCCCTACAGCTCCGATGAATTGACTGATCTGTGTGAAACTTGTACTAAAAGATTGTAAATTAATTTTGCAACAATACCGGTCCAGATCAGGTTTTAAAAATTTAAGCGAAATTGATGATTTTCTACAAAAAAAAAATGCGCGTCAACAAAAAATTCGGCCCATGTACAGCCTAGTTGGGCTGAAAATCTTCTGAAGTTTAGAAGAAACAGTTTGTTACACATAACATGGAGCTATTAGGAAATTCGTCTTTCTATTAGTGACAATTTTTGTTCTCTATACTGGCATACTGTTGAGTTGAGGCCAAAATACTTGTATTTTGTAAAATTTTAATTATAAAACATCTAAGACACCAAACGAAGAAACTTTTATTTGAATTGATAAATCAATGTTTGCCATTTACCTTTTAAAGATTATTTCATTGGTCCATGACACGTTTAATGTTGTCTTCCAATTCTGCATTTGTTGTTTGTTTATTGGCATAGACGAGAGACCACGTAGCCCCATAAAAAATAGTCAAGAGGTCAAGTTATACGATCTAGCCGGCCAATTCTCAATAAGTCCATGGTTTCGCGTGCTGTGATATCTCGACCACATTCAGTTCACGAATTTTGGGCACAAAATCCGAAATCATCGAACGATATCGAGCACCATTGACGTTACGGCCATCGTCATCTTGGAAAAAATACGAACCGATGATTCCACAGGTAAATAAACCTTACCAAACAGTGTTTTTTTCTGGGTGCATTGGCAGTTCTGCCATTGCCTGTGGCGGCTCATCACACCAAATGCGGCAATTTTGCTTATTTACGTACCCATTTAACCAAAAATGAGCTTCGTTGCTGAACACAATTTTTCGGTAATAAAACAGATTTTCCTTAAGATGTTCTAAGGCACACTCACCAAAACTTCGATGCTATGGCAAGTCGTTCGGATTCAGTTGTTGCCCGAGCTGTATTTTATACGCCTTCAGATCTAGATCCTTGTGTAAAACCTTCCACGTAGTCGAATAACACAATCCCAATTGCCACGCCTTGCGACGGATGGACATTTTGTCGTCTTTATCAACATTAGCTGCTAAGCAGCAATATTTTCTTCTGTACGCACACTACGCATACGATTTGGTGGATTGATATCCAATAACGTGAAATTGGTGCGAAAGTAGGTCGACCGATTATAACGACCATAAAATGGACGAAGTGTGCGAAACTCATTTTTCACTGAACGCGAATTTTGAAAATAAAATTAATTCAATAATTTGTCAACGTTGTTCGGGTGTAAGTCTTTCCATGATGAAATTGCATTGCTAACTGAGAACAATTGACTTTGACAGATGTTGCTAATCACGTGTGATGTGCCAAAAACATATACACGAAAAACCAAAAAAGCTGAAAATCATCGTTTACTTTGGTGTCGAGAAAGCAAAGCTACCTTTTGTTGCGTTTATTTCACAACTAAATCAGCAATATTAAACTCAAAATAACAATTATAGGACCGGACGCGACATTTCTACAAGGCTGAGTCTGCTAAATTTTTATTTTATATAAAAATGACGTGTTGCTACAGTTATTTAGCTGTGCCAACACGCAACATTTTATACTTTTACTCTTTAAATCGCTGAGAAAATGTTCGATTGCGAAACGAATGGTGCAATAATAGTCTCGATGCATGATCTGCTTCCGTTCAGTTCATATTGCATGAGACAATAGATTTCATCAAAATTTGAATGACATTTTACATTTTCGATCTGAACTGATCCAGACGAAAAGTAGCAAATATTGCTCAATGATTTCTAAATAGATTGTCAAATTTTTTGATTGCACGACGAGTCCTAAACTGTTAATGACAGTTTCGCTTCGATCCTATTGAAAATTTCACATTTGTATTTCAATCATTCGCTTTCAATAATTGGTTTAATTCATTACACTGGCGCTACGTCCCTTGGAGGGATTTGGTCGCCTTATTGAAGTTACAGTAACCGACTTATCTTCGGATTGATGAGTAACTGGCCCATTGAATTCTACTATATTTATACTATACATGTTAGAATATAGTTTTGAATGTCGGTACTTCAATGTGTGTTCATTGCAGACCAAATGGTACACAGATGGGGGTTTAGAAAATAGTAAAAAACCAAAAGTACCGGGGTTGAATCCTGATAGGGGCAGCATGTACATGGTGTTTTTCAACGTGTGGTTTCGGTCGGTGATGTGGCTGAACAGAACTTTTATGACTCTATGACGTGTAAAGAACCCAAAGGGCGACGCATCCTCCATGCCAGTCCTATTAGCGATTTCTAACAAAGAAGAAATAAAATCTATTGAACAAAATGCGAATGACAGTCTACTATGGAGCAACGAGGATCAAAACTGTAAAAATATTGCGTCGGCCAATGCTCGTCTCCATATGGTAAACGAAGAAATCGACACTATCTATATTCGATGGAAATTGCAAATAGGCCTTTATGGAGCTAAATATTTCTAAGTTATACTGACATGTTTTGGATCTTTTAGTGACCTAAATATGGAATTTACAATACTGCAATACTGATCGTGGCCATTTTGATTAATTCGTGTCCGAACTATCACAAATTTTTAGGGTCATGTTTATGATTTATGCTTATTTATGATTTATCCTAAAAATAGTTGCACAAAAGTGCGTTTTCGATATCTAGCAGATTACAACTGATTGTGCATCTGCACACTAGGGTAATTTGAATCCGGCAACTTTTTCGTTTCTTTCCCCTTCACCTATAAAAGCAGTTTTTTTGCACCGCAAGAAACCCGATTTTGTAGGTAAACGAGAAAGAAACGAAAAAATTACCGGATTCGTAGGAATTTTAGAATTTATTAGAAGGAGAAGAAACTAGAATAAGAACTTAGTGTTTTAAAGAAAAATAAGTTAAGTATGTTAAGTAATTTTCTAAAAATTGAACAAATCTACGATATATGTCAGTGATGCCGCCTATCTCAGTATTATAGCCGTTTATCTTAGGAGCTCTTTCGTTTTTTGCAATTATTTTGAAAAGTATATCATTTATGAGAAAAACAATTGTTTCAACAATTCTAAATTAAATTGGCAATAATATCGGTTCAGATCAGATTTCCAAAATTTAAGCGGAACTGACGATTTTTGACAAAAATCTGATTTTAACCAAAATATGGCCTCTGTGCTGCCCAGGCGGATTAACTAATCGGGATGAGACTTTATACCCGACTTTTGCAAATAGAAAAGTATAAAGCATTTACGAAAAAACGATTAAGAACAAAAAGATTTTTGAATGTTACCGGAAATGACGAGTTTTGATAATAAAAAAAACTTTATATCACCAAAAATCTGCATCTCTTCAGTCCAGGCGGATTGACTATTAGAATAGAACTTCATATTAAATCTGTTTTCATAAATTGAGAGATCTATGCGAAATGTGGTGGACATCTGTGTACCAGAAGTGACAGCTTCTGTATAGGAGCTTTTTGAATTTTTGCAATGAAGATTAAATTTTCAACTAGTTTAAAGATTAAATAGCAAACAAGGTTTTGTTGGTTTTCTGAAATTTAGGCAGGAATTATAATTTTTGATTATATAGGGTGTTCCCCCTCCTAAGGTTTACTACTTTTTCGCCTACAAAATTTTGTTTAATAAAATAAAATAGATTTAATGTTTACAGATCGAACCACATGCAGGCGCTTTTGGTTGCATTTTTTATCACTTTTTCATGTTAACTTCTTCTTTAATGTTCCTTTTAATTTGGTCAGTATTATCTGGTTTATTTGCAAAAACCTTACTAGCAGTTAATTGACCGTGGAGGCCGTTCCACCTGTAGTCAGTGACTGTTACAGCTGAACCATTCGGATTTTCGTGAAAATATGGTCCAATAACCCCTCCAGCTCAAATTGCACACTATACCGTCACTTTCAAGGGATGTAATGATGATTGATGAATCAAACTGTGGATTCTCCCTTTTATTTTCCCTTCTTCTCGGCTGTTTTGTTTGTCTACATGTCCACTTACGTGAAAATGCCAAATGATCTCTTGGTAGCAGATCTTATTGAATTAATATTGGCAAACTATTGGTTTGTGTTGACCTTTGAAGTTTAAGTTCTTGCGCCCGGTTGGATATCTTGTACACTCACGTCCAGCAGCAATATTTTCTGGTGACTATACGTGATGGCGCACACTTATTTACCACAGTCCCTCTTTATTCAAATTGTTTAAATCTGGTAAATTGTAGGCTTTGAAGGGACCACATTCGTTCCGAAATTTTGACGAAATTTTCTTAATTTTAATGTAATTGATGATTGAGTTGTACAAAAGGTTTTCACTATTAAAACGCGTTGTTCAATCAATATTCGCCTAAATGGCGGTAAAAAAGTTGTAAATCTAAGCTTGGTTCAATTTTTCGCTTTAGAAGTGTGGTATATTCGAGTTTTATGTACATTTATCGTAAAAAAAGTCGGGTATTGGCCACAACATATTTACCCCTCCATTTTTTGAAAAAGTAAGATTTATCGAATTTCGATTCATGTTTTCAATTTTTTAGTAAATTTTATATCAAAAAGTTGCTTAAAATCCATACGTACTATAATATTCGAATTTCATTTGAGTTACTTTCGATAGATGCCAATTACTGTTGGTGGTTCTCTTTGAAAATTATTAAATATTGAATAATCCGGTTACTCGAGTTTATTACTCCTAAACATTTGTTGGTCGTCGCATGTAAATGGTCAGAGGTATTGAACCGCATTTAATCGATGAACAAATAATTGTTTTTTGGAAATAATTTGATAACCATCTGATAGAGAAATAAATAATTCCTTTCAATTTCAAGCAAACAATAAGTAAAAGCATTAAAAATTATTTATATAAGAATAATTATTATTATTTACATTTATCCTTAGGAGTGTCATTAATTTAATAATTTATTTTAATGAGTTCCCACACAAACAAGGAGATGTCGCTTTCATAGGAAAACATAAATTATGAAATAAAATTTTTATTGAAAAACAAATGTGGGGAATTGGAGAAGCTTTAATTTGCTAGGATAAATTATTGATTTTTTCTAGTAAGGCAATATGATGCGTTTTTTAAATTATAATTCAAGGAATTATGAAAACTACCATTTATATGCGCCCATCCACTTAGTAATTACCACACACAAATTAATTTCTATTAGTCGTATATAAAAATACAAAATTTTTTCACCTGATAGAAAAGAGTTTAATTTTTCTGGGTAATTTATCAATTTCATATTTATATGTGAATATAATAATAATTAATCAATAATATGTATAACAACAACAACTCATAAAAAATTGCTCATTGAAGAAAATCTATATTTAGAAATGAAAAATGTATTTTACACATATACACTAATTGAGCCACATTTTTTATATTCCTGACCAAAAAAGAAGGCAGCGCCTTTTCATTTTCAAGTTTTTCAAATTTCCAAGAAAACGGATTTTAAAACAAATTATTTTTTGTGCTCTTGTATTGAAATTAAATTTACAAAAAATTGAATAAACAATCTAATTAGATTTTCCAGTATGGTTATTCGTTATGGATATGTTGAAAATATATCCTTAATATGCTTATTGAAACTGGATATACGGACATAAGTGGACGATGAACCTTTTTGTTTATTTAATTTAATACCTAATTATTTTGTGTATTATACCAAATCTCAATGTGTGCCTCATGCCTTTTATAAACGACCAAAAAAAATACCACTTTATATTAATGAGTACTTCATGTGAGACTATTAGGGCTGGTAGCTCTGCTAAGTAAGTGTCACAAAATGTTTATTCTGAGGGATAAGAACCACATACCGTATATCAATAGACTAAAATTTCGTCAGCATGCGCTGTTTTATAGCGAAATAAATAAAAATTCAACCAATTCTAAAAATCTTAATGCGCGCGTTTCAGTCTATATACCATGAGTTCTTTACAAATACCTCTTCAAACTCGGTCCTTCCATCAAAGTCTACCAATCGCTGATATTCCAGTATCACCGAACACACTGTATTTAACATTCACAAAAGTCGACAAAAAATACTTAGAATTGAAACTTAAGTTACCAGATTCAAGCAAATCATTGACTATACATGAAGAACAAGGTCTAACATCGGCTAACGTATAGTTTGCGTGCGATTATTGGACCTCATGCCTTAATGGCATTAACGAGACCAACTGTAATCATTTTTACTTACGTTATGATGAGCTATCATTGTGAAATCCAGAGTGACTAGTAACGATTAACCTGTTCTTGGCACACATCAGTCGAGTTATAATAAGAATAATAATCTGATAATTTACTTCCAAAATGTAAATAGAATGTCTTCGGAAGCAATACAATTTAGTGCTAAAGACTTTATTTCCGGTTTGCATACTGTGTGGGACGTCCTTGAATAAAGAGATCCGCAGCTCTGAATTCATTCCATCCCAATACGTGGTGAACAGATGTGATCGCTCGCACCTAAAGCAACAAAATATCAGGCGGATGTGTAGTGATAGCAATTGATAAATCAATTCCTAATGAATAGATTAAACTATCCAACTTATCCATCGAGCAAGGATATGTTACAGCAACGATCAACGAAATGCCATTATTTATCTATGTTGCGTATATTCCACCTGACTCCATTAACATCTTATATTGCTTGCTACGACACCATCGTAAAAATAAACAACAAAACCATTCCATCGGGTGATTTAAGTTTACCATAAATTAATTAGACATATGATGATGTAGTTGACGAGATTCTATCCAACAATGTGTCTTCGGAGATTGAGTGCTTGTTCATAGATACCACAGTCATTTCTAACCGTAGTCAAAGATCTGTTGTATTAAATGGTTGTAACAGAATATTAGACATATTTATGGCGTTGTCAGTAACGATGTTTATGTTGCGCCTCTGTGTATCTTATCGCTAACCTGTGCGTGGAGATCATTTGGAATTGTTCCCATCCCCCGGTTAGTTCCACAAATGCAGGAGTAAGAAAATTGTTAATGTAACTGAGTTTTTAGATACAATCTCAATAACACATTTATAGAAATTGTCAGCGGTATTGCACCTCGTTGTGCTAGACCCCATACATCTTTTTAAATTTCTCCTTACCTTTTTTTCTGTAACTTCTACCTTTAAAAGCATAAAATACCATAACTTCGTTAAAGAAAACTTTTTTATTTGTTTTGTCGTATTTCTCCTCTTTCATTCTTAAAATTGATAATCTTTTTTTACAGAATAGGGGAAGTAAACAAGTATCCGATGTTACTGAATCCCGGTACATCATGAACTCTAATAGGCTCAAAATCATCAAAATCATCATCGTCAAGTCTATAACTTAACAATGTGTTCGTTTAGGTGCAGGTGAATTTCTGATTTTTATTTTCTACAGTAAAAAGGGAAATTGTGGGTATTTATAAATGAAATCTGCTTTATCGGACCACCCTTTAATATGGCCAGTTCTAAACCCGCTGAATTCTTTTTTTTGCCTGAATAGAAGGCCAACAATTTGGTTTTGTACTGACTAATAGATCTTTTTCATATACATATTTATGTACAATATTGGGGTTTTCCCAAAATGTTATGTTTTATACTGGGTGGGTCATTTATCGGTTTCCTTTTAAAAATGCAATAAAATAAACACAAATTAATATTTTTTCAAATGTCATTGCTTTATTAGCACGGTTGTGGTTCTCTGTAGCGCTTCCCGTTCTATAATTGTGTTCTCAGCATTTTCAAAGTAAAATGGGCCAATGATGCTGCCACTCTACAAATTACACCAAACATCGTTTCGACAGCACAGCATTCACTTTGGAAATAAGTTTTCAATATTTCCCAGCGTTGATCAAGCGTAATGTGTTCATTTCGAACTGCGGAGACATAATATTGTATTCTTGTCAATATTTTGAGTGCGAAACAGCTAACAGTGTCAAAATAACAAATGATTCTAAAAGAACCTCTAGATGGCATATCCTATACAGGGTGGGCCATCTAACTTTTTTTTTAGAACTAGCGGTTATTTTGAGTATGGTAAGGGTTATGTCGCTTCTGATTGGACAGAAAGTTGAAACATTACTTCGAAAATCATGGTAATGTTGCAGAATGTGTGCGAAAATTGCGTGCGGTTTTCGGAAGAAACGAAGCGCCGGGAGCTCTATTAAGTTAAAGAAACAGGCTTGCTAATTAATAAACCAACACGAACCAAGCAGCCAACCAAGCGTACACTCGAAAATGTTGATGCTATAGTCGAGAATGTGCGTGAGTCGCCGGGAACGTCAACTCGTCATCGTGCTAACATTTCACGCACAACTCACGATTTTGGCAAAAAAATCATCTTTTCGGATGAGGCGCATTTCCATCTTGGCAACTATGTAAACAACCAGAATTGTGGCATTTGGGGCACGGAGAACCCGCACGTGATCGTAGAGAAGCCGATTCATCCTCAACGAGTGACTGTTTGGTGCGGATTTTGGTCCGGTGGCATCATTGGGCCATTTTTCTTTGAAAATGAGCAAGGAGTCGCCGTTACTGTCAATGGTGAGCACTACAGCACTTGAAGAGGAGGACATAGGCAACATTTGGTTTCAACAAGACGGCGCTCCGTGCTACACAGCACACGTTTCAATTGATCTTTTGCGCACTGTCTTCGAAGATCGAATTATCAGCCGAAATACTGATGTGATTTGGCCGCCTCGGAGCTGTGATTTGACGCCGTTGGACTATTATCTTTGGGGTGCCGTCAAAGATAAGTGTTACGCCGATAAACCAGCAACAATTGACGCTCTCAAGAACAATATTCGCATTGCCATTGACGACATAATGCCGCATACCATCGAAAATGTGCTCAAAAATTGGACCGACCGTATGGGGTAAGTCAAGGCCAGCCGAGACAGTCGTATGAATGAAATAGTATTCCATAATTAATCGGAAGGATTGTTCTTTACATTGAAAAAATAAATTTGAAAAAATATTGGGAACTTTTTGTTTTATTGCATTTTTAAAAAAATGATTTGGTCCACCCTATACATCATAAGTATTTAGTTGAAGTTAGGACTAGCAGATTAATCTAGCCAATTAAGCAAGAACCAATTTTTCACTATCATTGACACACACAAAATATTAGTTTCAGCACAACTCAAAGGTTATATGTACCAGCGAGAATGGTTTAGACTAGATGTTTTACCATCTCGAGCAAGCTGCACAAAAATTAATTGATTAGAAAATATCGATGTCTTCTCGCCAGCGCAGCCGGGGTCTTCCTCTATAACGTACACCGGCTGATTGTAACTCGAGTTGGATTTAATAAATCCGAGAAGTCACTTTATCTCATCATCTCACTCTCTTCATTCGAATCCGATGTACATTTTCACAACTTTAATTAAACCAAAGATAGAACGAATGACCTTCCATTCAAAAGTAGATAACATTCTGCTGTCGTTAGAGGTCGGAGTCTAGCACTCGTTTCTGAAAGCTAGTACAGGTCTAATGAGTGCTTTATAAAGTGCGAGCTTACACGACTGCGATAAATGTTTAGATTGCAATAACCTTAATTGCATACCATTTGATGATGTTATTACTGACCCCAGGTATTTCATGTTTTCTATGTTATCAAATTTATGGTCGCCGATTCCGATATTTGCCATAGAGATGCTCATAGATGTTGATACGAGTTTTGTTTTACTGCTGTTCCTTTCAATCCAAGTCTTGTTGCGTAGCAATCGGGTGGTATGAAACTTTCCTTGATATCACGAGATCTACCGCCAAGAAGCACGATAACACTTGCATATCGAAGAATTTGGCCGGACTTATTGCAGCGCAAAGTTTCAATTTTGCTTTTTCTTACTACATACGCTAGTGCCAAATAGCACGCAGGTTCGACAGGGTGAACACCATATGTTATTTCAAAGCAATCTGATACAGGTCCTTCGCTTACGATTTTACAGGTAGACTTCTACGTTAATAATTTACAGAGAGAAATGAGTTTCTCTTAGAGATTATGACGTAATAATTTAGTTTTCCTTTCTTCGGTCATTCGATCTGGTTGCTTTGTGAATTCTCTTATGAGGAATAAGTGTACTTGATACCACTAAAATGCACATTATTGCCAGTTCGGTGACGCGTTTGCCATTGTTGTTACTGATGAAGCGCAAGCTTTCAGGACCGATATCCGATGTATTTTCCGCAATCCTACCGATTTTTGCATTAAAGTTGTTCACGATAGTTTGAATGTCATGCACCTACCTTGAATACGTTTATATAGGCAGTCTTGATACAAGACAGACACCCACTTCAGCAGCCCCAAACCTGGAGTATCTACGCTGATTTGGTATTGGTTTTATGGCGCCAATGACGCCGTGACATGTAGTATCCATGACTATAAACATAATTTCGTTTACTCGTCTCAACTACACCGCATTGTGCTGGCGGCAAAATTCTTTCATGGGATGTAGAGAGAGTGAGAGAGATAAAAACAGAAAGATAGAGAAAATATCAATTTAAACTAAAATTACCTTTTTTTTTACCACGCCAACATCAATTTTACAAGAATTGACAAACATAATATGCTGCATTTTGAATTACTGAATTTAAATTTGTCATTTTATGTTTGGTGTTTTATGTACTCGTATGAAAGGCCCAAGGTTATAAATTGGATAAAATATTTATATGCAGAGTTTGGAAATATGTGACTATATAAAAATGCTTTTTATTTCTATTCATTTTTTAATTTCAGTGGCCACCTCTAAATCGGACCACTTCCACATAGTTCGGCAAGCGGTCCGATTGAAGAGATTTCACGGTAGTTTGTTTTGATCAAGAAATAGTACATGTATTATTGAACGATCAAATAATGATGACTTTTCACGAGACCGATGTTGGCGACGCGACCAGTTAGATAAGATTACGAAAGCAATACGAAAATTCGTCGAAAATTTGAACTTAAATACAGAGTGCGCGTGACGCATTTACGCAAAAATAACTTTTATTTAATTTTTTTTTTGATTTTATAAATTTCACCAAAATTACGTTTCACCAAAACACAAAATTTCAGTAATGAGCAGCAGTAGTAATGAATTATGGAATTATACTTTTCAGACGAATCTCATCTTCATTTTAATGGATAGTTGGCACATTTCGTGTTGAAATAATCTCAGTACGATTTGAGTGAGCAATAAAGATCAACCATTTGAATAGTAAAATTTCATAATTTCGCTGATTATTATTTAAATTTTCCATTTTGGTTAATAAGGTTTAATTAACAAAATCGGAAAAAAACTTAATTAATAAACAAAAACGTTATTAAGTTTTAAAAACATGCGATTTTAGCGATTTTTTTTTTTGAATTTTGAAGATAGAACTAGAATTTGTAAGTTGTTGAGCTCTATGGAATATATTTTTACTTTGGTTTTTGCAATTGTAATGGTGTTATTAGCCAATCTATAAGTCAAAAATTCAAATCTATGGAATAATTTGAGCTTTCCTAAAATCTTGCATCAATAATTATCTTTCCTTGTTTAAAATATACCAGACGAGCAAATGCAACATTGTCTCTCATAATACGAACATTTCACACGTAAGCAAACTTTTTTCAACTTTCTCTTCGAGCGTAATTTTAAATACAAATAAAACACTCAAAGAAATTGTTTGTTCTTATTCTTAAACAGACAAAATTTACAAAAATAGCCACTATAAGTAATTCCATTCCATATTGTTGTTTAAATATAAAACAGGAAATTAAAGTAACAACAATAAAAAATGCATAAAACAAAACTTTTATTATATAAAATGAAAACAAATATAAATTCATATAGTTTATAGTTTTATAGTTTTCTAAATGTTGCATTTAGAGTTTGCATATACGAGAGTTTACCATTGCTGCAAAATATAAAACGATATAGAGTTACATGAATGAAGTTCATTGATAAAATGCTCGTACTATTATGTATAACTATGCATATTGCATACCATCATTTTTTTAGTTTTTGCTTTTTAGTTTTCTCATGGTACAGTTAAAGAAAATTTAACTTTTAAATTCAACTTAAATATTATAATGATGTTGATGGCAATGAGGGGTGGAGGTGTTGGTTCGTGGGCGTACAAATTATGTGCGCAATAATATAAATGTATATGCAAGCGATGGTCTTCTAATGATTGAGAGAGAGAGGAGCTGGAAGGATATTTTATGATAACTAATTAGCATTTTTACTTTAAATTATTTTAGTTGATGGCAGAGTAAAACTCGTTTGAAATTCAATTTCCGCATGTATAAATAGTAATCAACGAGAGTGGAGATTAAAATTAATACTTTATTTAAATAAGTCAACAGTCCATGCTATGGGTAAATCTATGATGAGTTGATTCCATTCAGGTAAGGGCCAATTTTTTCGTTGAAGTGGGCGCATCAATTAAAAATTTAAACATGGATTTATCATATTTTTGCTATAACATGTCAAATAACACGCAAAACAGAAATTTAAATAATTTTATCATATCTCACCAGAATTTCATCTAAAGCGTTGTGAAATGCCTTAGTTTCGTTCCAGATATTTCAGAACTTCTTCCAAAAATTATTTTATTATTTTTTTTCGATCGCATCGTTAAGAAATTATTTTGTTTGGTCTTCTACATTGCGCCAATGCACTGACTATGCCGTTTCTAAAAGTCAATTTTGAAACCTGGTCCCTTTTTGATAAATCCAGTTTTGAAATATTTTGTGAAGGAAACTTCTAAAACGATTTGTGAAATATTAAAATTATCATGTGAGGTAATGCCGATAAAAGAGTTTAGAAAATATTTTTGCAAAATTACCCTAAACGAATAACTCATTAGATAAAGCAAAATGTTACACAACATATTTCACCTTCTAAGAATTGATTACAATATGTGTTTTGTTTTTCCTTTTAAGCGATTGTAATCGCTGTAGTGTTAAAATTGAGGTAGCACTGCCTACATAAGACCATTTAAAAGTTTCGATTGATAATTATTTTTTTCTTTCTCAGTTGCCTCTTAAAAAGTCGTGAATGAAATTGAAACTTCTAGTTTTACCGACTCAGAAACGTTGTTTTTCCACTTCTAAAATTTTTTCGTGAATGCATCTCCAGATTTAAATTTAAATATAATGGTTTTGTTCATAATTACACTAAACTCTAGCAAATTTTACATAAATTAGTTTTGTCCAAAAATAAATTGGCTTTACAAATTTTTCAATTTGATAAAGAGCATCTTAATCAGAATTAAAATAAATTATTTTTGTATTAATGTTACTCACATTTTGTCCACCATGAATAGAAATTGTGCCCATCAGTTTTAACCATCTTCCTAAGCGACGAATGAAGTAATATAATTTCCTCTTGTTTTTTTCCTAAATATAAAATTTAAATATTGTTGTCTAAATGTTGTTAATTGTATCATAATTTTCCCCAACTTTTCCCAGCAAATAAAAATAGTTTGTAGTTTGCCAAACATTGTCCACTCATAAATTTTTAACATGTAATGGTTCTTACCTCATTGGGAAATACTATGCTGATGTGTGATTTCATTTTCTGCAGTCACAGAATGAAGTGAACATTATTATAATGTTATTTGAGTTCGGATACTTGCTTAGCATGTGGGGAAACTGATGTACTAATGTGGTCCTCCTTTTTCTCAGTTTGTCCACCTCATTTTGGTTCCTTCTGTAATCATTATCGTATAATTTGATTATAGAAGATGGATCAAATTTCGAAAAGCTGTACAACAATAGGACATCGTGTGAAATATTCAAAAGAGACTAGCGAGATTTAACAATTCAAAATTTTTCTCACACAAAAATAAATTTACCCACTTTCTTTATTTAAAACCACGAGTGAAATTTCAAAATTTTCGAATATGAATGAATTAATTATCATTCTTTTTCCGAACAATAAATAAGTGGAATCCTACCTCTTACCTCGGGTAAATGAATACCTAAAATTTACTAAATATTTTCCAAATTGTTGAATTTTGGTCACCAATACATTTGTCCTGGGCCACAAAAAAAAAACTTCTTTCTACTGTTTCAGTTTTCAAAGCACCTAAATTAGTTCATTTTGTTTGTTTATATTTAGATGAGCGACACGCTTTAGTGTATTTTCTAAAAACAGATTATTGAAATTATAAAAAATGACGGAATCATTAAATTTTGTCCACTGAAAACTGGTTTTGCCCACTTACTTTTTTAGAACTAAGTAAATTTTTAAAATTTGCAGAGAAGCACCTCCGTCGGCCAATTTTAACAAATTATTTGTACGATTATTTTGCCGACCAATATTTGATGTTTGTACCTCTTAGAAATTGCTAACAACTTACGATTGATATTTTAACATTTACGTAAAAACCATCTTAATTAAAATTTGAATTAAAGACGATAGGTTTTCCATTTAATTTTTTTTGCATTTTTGTAACTCATAAATTTTACACGGTGAACATTGTCTACCTATAAATTGTACATACCCAAACCTATAAAAGGTTCTTACTGTTCTTAAAAATACTATGTTTATGAGACTAGTTAGTATGAAATTACTTGATGAAATGACAACCATGAGCAATGTTTGACATAAAGCCATGATGCCATTATCTTGTTTTAGGTGGTTTTGTCCACTTTCTTCAATTGCTTTTGTTCACTTTCTTAAAATTTAATACGATTTTAAATTAAATAGTCCCGCAGTAATCACCTTCTTGGTCATAATTTTACCGGCCGAAGATTAATTTTTATAAGATTATATACATAATGAGTTATAATTAAATTTGACCTCTCACTTTTTAGAAACCGGTTAGTGATTTAATAAAACTTCGAAATAGTTCAATTTTGTCCACTCAGAAATTAGTTTCAGCCACTACTTTAGTTTAAACCTTGAGTGAAGTTCTGTAGGACTAATAAGTGGAATTGTACCTGTTACCTCTAATAATTTAGTGTCTGAAATTTCAAATTTTCTTAATTTCCCTCACCCATAAATTTGTTTTGGGATACCTGGAATTTTAAAAAACACTAAATTTTTGCAAAAATATAAATGAGTTTATTAATAATTGTTTGAACGCTTTGTACAATTATACTTACCTTAAATCAGTTTTGCCAACTTCTATGTAGCTAGTATTGAATTTGAAATTGACCAACGATTAGTGTTTTTTTTAATAATGTTTATGTTTTGTAATAATGAACAGAAATCTTAAGTATATCATTCCTTTCTCCAAAAAAATTGTTGTTTTACCGACTCAGAAATTCTTTTTCACCTGTACACAGTATAATGATTTTGTCACAATTATGTCAAACAAAAAATTTTGCTTCAACCATAAATTAGTTTTGTCCACCAAGGATAGTTATAAGTTTCTTTCTAATCAACGATTGATATATTAGCCGGGTTCCATTTGCATTTGTGAGTATATGTTTAATGGAACTGAGATGTTCAAATTTGTTAGTTAGAAGTAACATATAAGAAAATAAAATTTTTGATTGGGTAGTTGTGAGTAGGTAGAAGTGCTTGCGAGTACTTTGCTAATGCAAAAGGAACCTGGGAAATACAATTTTCCTTAAAGCACACATTTTCCCTGATTTTGTCCATCTGACCATCTGATAGAAATCTAGGACTGTACTGGCGATTAACTTTAATCGTATCGACCAAAGGACACTATTGTTAAAGCTTTGACGTTTGGACCGGGTTCGAATTCTGATAGGGGCAGGATTCCAAATGATGGATGATTTTCATCATTCGTTTATGATCAATGGTGATACAACCGAACACAACCATGGCTCCCCGTCGGAGTGCAGAACTCATGAGCCGACCCATCTTCCACGTCAGTACTATATGCTGGCATGAAGCAATGCAATTTGCTGATGGTTCTACGTAAATCGAAGTTACGGCCGTACGTCCTCGATTTGGCTACTGCGTAAGGTAGGATGTTAAAAGCGAACCGCGAAAGAGTTGGAAGTATCAGCACAGATTGCAAAGTTAATAAAGAAAATGTAAAAAAAACTTTAAAATTATCAAAAATATTTAGTTTGTCCATCAAGAAAAAATTTTGTTCACTCTAAATTTAATTCATTTCAGTATGAACTTAAGTCTATAAATAATATCATTATTTTGTCCAACTTCGCTCATTTATAAATTAATTTTGTGGACGTTGTCCACCCATAAATTGAACATCTATAAAAAGATCATATGAGTAATATGTTAAACAACTCAAGATTGTTATATTAAAATTTTCGTAAACGCACTCCAATTAGAGATTGAATAAATAATTAATGTCTTATTATTGTTCACATTTTGCAAAATTTTGTCCACCAATTTAAAATCCATTACGCAAAATCGTTTTAATTTTGTCACTCACCAATTATAAAAACCAAAACAAATCAGTAATAAATTTTGCTTACCTTACAATTAATTCAGCTCAATTGTCAAAGTAAATCATGTATGTTATCGTAATATTGTCCAACTTTACCCAGTTTTATGAACGTTTCTATCCATAAATTTGCCTCTTGATGTTGTACTTGATGAGGTGACAACCATAAGCGATATATTTTATTTCACACATGGCATGATGCCATAATCTTATTTTTAATGATTTTGTCCACCTCCTTAAAACTTTTAAACCGATGAGTGAAAATTGAATTTCAATTGAACTTCAATTGAATTTTCCTATAAAGCCAGTATTAAATTTTTAATTTAATAGTACATAGTTTAAATTACATAGACCGCAATGATCAATGAATTGATTGATTGATTGATTTTGAATGTACGACCAAGTTCTTAGGCTTGAGTTCCCGGATGACGCCGGGTCCACCGTACACCCTTTTTTACACATAACAAAACCGAAGGATTGGATAGGTTAGTTAAGTGGGACAGAATCGGCCCGGTTACAGACACCTAGGTATAGCCGATAGTTAGTAACACAAAGACAACACAATTCTAATCTACTAGATGAAGGATAAAGGCTTAATAGGTTAATGGATAACGATGGTATTGGTCTTCAACAATTGCTTCTTTAAAACGGCAACCTAAGAAAAAATATTATTATTTCACATGCATCTGGAATTTTCCTGAAATTTAATTCTATTAATACTTTTCGGCTTCCTAACCAAAATTGGTTGACTCGACCCGTTACAGACACCTATGTAAAGTCGTTAGTAATAAAATGACAACACAATTCTAAACTACACAATCAGCAATTACAATGAAGCATTAATTCGCAAGCATCTGTAAATTTCCTGAAATTTAATTCTAAATTCATATTTTCCGGCTTCCTAAATAATTGAAACATTTATTAATTTAATCATTCTGCAACTCCGCAACTTACAGTCGAATTTCCTGAAACCAAAGTTATTTGAACTATATTCAAAATAATTCTAAAATTCATTAGTATATTTAGGACAATATATATACAATATAATAAAATTATACTTGAATAAAATAAATGTAAAGTAACGATTAGTATTAACTAAATTAATTTGGTTCTCATAAAACAAATAAAATAAATCGAATCCAGGAAAGGCACGCACGGCCTTCCTAACTTCTAAGTCTGTTGATTTGATGGATTTATTTATAAAAAAATATTTATGAAAGTCACTTGTCCTTGTCATCCCTAATCTAATACAAATATGTTTATTTATAAAAATAGAAAATGACCAAACGAAAACTGGTTCCAAAAACAGCTAATCTGGAAACTGTAAGGTAATGTATTAATAATGAATGTTTTTCACAGCTTTAGAATCCCCAATACCTAAACAAATTCAACCAAAATTAAATAAAACTATTAAAGTAATCAGGAATCTGCAAGATAACAGAATTAATAATAAGTAGCTAGCACATCTGTAGGATCCATGATAATCAAATAACCCAATTATAAGGTTCAATGCTTTAATTATAAAATAAATAAATCAGAAAAAAATTACATACATACATATATATATACATACACACACACATACACACACACATATACATACACACACACATATATATATATATATCTACAACAGCATTAAATAAATTATAAATTATATAATCGACATACGTCGATAATTATTTATCCAACCTAGAACAAGTTATAAAGTTAAGCCAACAATTCCAATTCGATCACAGCCGCCTACCTCTACATGTCCTAAACTAGAGTTCCAAAATTCGTTAAATTATTATTTTCACGTTCAAAACAAGAATAATAAGAAATTTAAGAAATTTAATTTAATTTTACACTAAAACCTAAAATTCAAATTAATAAATTATTAATTTATACTTCTACAAGGATCTGTATATATGAATGCGATAATACGTTTTCCGCGGAACCAATCTACCGTGTAAATCGGAGGATGGGTGTATATGAATGAATGAATTCATCTGTATATGAATGAATGAATCTTAGATATGTCAGGAGGAGAAAACGAAAAGTACAGAATAACCACGATCATGCTTGTTTAGTTTCTATCCAATTTCGTCATATATTTATCCCCTCAAAATTTTGTTTTATGTATTTTATTTGTCTATTTCCTGTTTATTCTTTTTTAGTTGAAACTTGGAAGGGATAAATTATAAAACACTAAGCATGATCATAATAATCTATTCTCAGTTCTCACTCACGCAACAAGCGCAAAAACAAAAAATAGAAATGTATGTATATATTTAATATACTAAACCAAAACATATAAATCAAATGGTATTTTATTTTACGCTCCTCTCTTAACACGTTTACGCAAATAGAAACAGTTAAATACATATTTTATATAATTAAAATTTATTTCGGAAAAATATGAATTAAAATAATGAAAAACACTTATCTTAGGCATCCATTGGAATCAAAAGTCATACATATTGAAGATTTACATACACTGCGTACGTTGCGTTCAAGCAACGGTATCAAAATACATATAAACGAAAACGTTATGTACATTTTTTACACCATCACAAGCGCACCGTACACAGATTAAAATAAATATACAATACGTATAACTATTCACTTCACTTATTAAATTCACGCAAATTATTATTGAAATTATTATTTATTAAAATTATCAACTATATCAATATTATACTTTTTATTAGTTAATTAAAATACATTTAAAATAAATTATTTATTTATTTAAAGGAGAGACAAAAACACGTCCTTCCTCTACGACGATCAATCGCCGACCTCATAGACCGCAATGATCAATGAATGTGAATTTATATAAATTCTTTCCTTAATTGTTCCCACCCATAAATTTGTAACTGAGGGACTCATTGGCGTACCGAATAGCTGTGATGTTACAAACAATTTTACTGTAGTGAACGGTGTTCCGATGGTGTTCGTTACTGCCGTTGCGATGTTGTAACAAATTTCTATAATATCCAAGGGGGTTCTAGGTTTATCAGAGGCCAATAATGGATATTCTGTATTACGATAATTGCGACTAGATTATTGCAAATTAGGTAACCAAACACCTAAACTTGATATTATAACAAAACATTAAAAAATCATCGCCGCTGAAAATATCTAAAATTAAAATTATAAAACTATCGATAGAAGAATTGCAAATGCACATTCAAAGAGATTTTCATTGAATAGTTTTTCGAATTTTTATTTAAATTAAAAATCAACTTTCAATTTACTCAATTAGTTGTTATATTTAGAACACACAGAGATTTTCATCGGCATCTTAAAATAAATTTTCTTATTATAGTTCTCTAGAGTCGTTATGTATATTTTTTGACACATACGAGAAAATAAAGCAAACCCATTTACATATTTTACAAGTTGGAATTGTTTAGGAGTAAATTTAACACGTTGCCCGTCATGGTTGTGACAAAATTCATATTTCACTTTCGATAAAGATCACGCATAAAAAAATTATCTTTCCAAATCAAAGCAGTGTGCACATACACGATGTAAATTACAGAGCTAAGTATTAAGTAAACTTAATTAGTCGAAGGCTAACAACTATACATTAAATGAAAATTAACTTCTATTTATTAATGTCCCATTATGGTGCGTAATTTACGCCAGACGAAATGAGAAAAAACATAAACAATGTACTTTAGATATTAGATATGAAGCGTATGGCTCGATTTACCCATTCCTCTGCGCACTACAACGTTCATGAGACCTCCTAGTGCTAGTCAATCGCGATTCAACCTCAAATGAACTGCGACAGACACGAAATACAAAAAACCACATACAACCGAAAATACATCATAAATTCAAGGATGTGGTTTTTTGCGCTCATAGCTATCATTAATAAGTGATAAGGCATTTTGATTAATCAAAATATTGTATTTTATAATCGTACACAAATGGAAATGATATATGTTGTATATGTTATGAACAGAAAATTTAAACAAATAAATCACCACACATATCAAATATAAATTAACGAAATAAAAGTGAAATCACCCCAAAAATAAAAAAGACAATAACAATTATATAAAGAAAACCTTTCTTCATTTCTTTATCTTTGTTTAATAGTATATGATGCAATACCGTCTTGAAAGCTAAATACATTAATTGTTTGCAAATTTTATGCATTCCGTTTAAATGCTCGAATCGAAATCGTGTATATATAATTTACACCGCATACGCTTTTGCGTCATTAGTGATGACTTTGAGTGAGGCTATCGGTAGTGAATGTGCTGATGTGATGCTGACCTGCATCTATTTGTTGTGCATTCGAACAGATAACAATAAATTAATGATGAAGCGTGCGAAATTTAAATAAAAATCCAATAATCATAAATTTTAATAAAAATGATACGCATAATTTTGTAGACTATTTCGCAATCTTAAGACAAATATAAATTTAGGTTTGTTGGTTAAAATATGATCTTGAACTCGATATTGATCGACCAAATTTTCCTATCGCAAATGACCTTCTATATCCAGTGGGTGTATGATCCAAATATATACTTTTAGACTTCAGGCCAATTTTGTTTACACAAGCGTGTCATTCTGTTCATACCTTCCTGTTAAAACAACTTTCAGGTTATTAGTACTTGTAACTTTACTGAGGATTGAAGCATCAGACATTCCATCTCACGGAATAATTTAAATAGTGCCAGCAACGAATAATTTCGTTTTTATTGAATATTGTAAAGTTATAAAAGCACCGCTGGTGGATCGGGTTGCAACTAACTTAACTACAACATTAGACGTACGTGATCCATATGCCGACAAAATCCACAAATACATAGAAGTATGTGTTTTCTATTACATATGTCATAAAATCACTAATTAGATGAAACTTTTATCTTATTTTAATTTATAATTGTTAACTAAATTGAACCAAACAAATCGGTGCTAGCTAAATCAAAAAACAAATAAATCATTGCAAATGATGCTGATTGCTTACTTCCTTTATGCATGAGGCATACATGTCAACATTTGTAGTTATCAAAGCTTTTTAAAAATCCGCTAGATGGAATTACGACCAAAGCGACTGACATCTGACGGAATCTTCTAGAACTATAGTCAAAGATGATCAATTTCTCAAAAAACTTGTTTTAATGTAATATTCATCAACTTCATAGTTGACTATAATTGGACTGAATATTAGGTAAAAAATTCAATTATTCAATTATTTTACAATTGATATAACAAATGATGAAATAATAATAAATGACATAAGGCTTTATCACTTATAATTATATATCATTTTTCGCTCGTATAGGAAGTGGCGCTAACTAGACGACGTTTAACAGCCCAATAAACTTGATAAATCAAATTATTAAATTTAAATTTTGGCCTTATAAATATAACTTGGATATTTCGATATGTTTTCGCTAAAGTGAGTTATTTCACTTATTTCACTTTTAAATCAACAATAAGGTCAGGACAATTTTGGACTGTATCGCTTCGCGAGAAATTCCCTTACATTATATTTCATATAACGAAAGGCTAACATGCGGTTAGCGAACTTCGTATCTACGGTTTTATTGCTTGGGCCACGAGGCAAACTTTATATGTCAAATTATTTATAAAATTACTTAAATCTCTTTAAGAAAGAATATAAGGTTATGAGACACCTAAATTAACATTTAAATTCGTTTACTCTCAGTTACAAAGGTATTTATCTTATTTTATTAAAATTGACTGGAACCCAATGGGTTCTGCACTTAATGTCACACATAGGTCCACGTGCCACCTGAGAATAACTGATACCTTAGCAATTGGAATGAGTTCAAGAGAGTTCAAGGCAGTTCTGACATAAAGTATCTTGAGCTAGTCGCATGCAAATACATGATGTAAATGATCTTTGAAGCGGGTATGAGCATTGATAATCAAGACCAACATATGATGCTGGTTTTGCCCCAACGTCAGGACTTTGCTCATTCCTAGATCGGCTCATTTATACAGGGTGTTTGGCGCGTGAACCAAAACAATTATTTGGCTGAATGGGGGTTCATTTGGAAGCTTGCGATGGTGGGGCGGGGCATAACTTTAGAATTTATTGCACATTTGGATGTCTCCAAGAAGTAAGTTTTGTTTGAAATTTTTTTGAATTCGTGATAGATGACAAATCGCAAAACATCTGATTTTCGCATAATTCTGGAAAAGAATAAGCCTGATTGAAAAAACGAGGTAACAAATTTTTCTGCGATTACAGCGGCATCTTTCAAGAATCAAAACAAAAGCTATGTACTTTCAAGCGTATAAATTTAGCAATTAAGAATCCCTTTTAAAATTTTAAAGTTGTCTCCACTTCGTTGTAACTGGACAAATTTTGAAAAAATATTGACAACCAGTTTATATTTGTTTTTCGATCAGACGTTTTTTCTTTTTTTAAGGTAAGGTTTGCATATTTTTACCTCAGCCGGTATGTTGCAATATGTGGTAAAATCAATAGCTGTCTGCTAATTTTGATTTCTTTATTCGTCACCTGACTGCTGCCTTTCGTAATAACCTATATTTAGTTATTCGGGCCGCAGGCATCCAATTTTTCTAGTCACTAGTCTGGTAATTTTTTTAAATTTAATTGTATATGGCCTTCGGTTCTGAGTTTGATAAGAATACCGGTTATACTGCGCGCTAATATTTGAATTACTTTCAGTCTCTCACCCTGATAGCCAACATACTAATGTATATTGCAAATAGAAATTTACAAAACTCGTGTCTATATAAGTGTATATACGTATTAAATGGTTCGCTGTTTTGTAAACAAACAGCATATCATACAAAAACAGGAATCAAAAGTAAAAGTCGTTGTCGTATACATGGAGAAAAATGTTGGGAAATTTTTTTTTTCACAAAATGAAAAACGATATGATTTTATAGCGTCGTTTCCTCGAGAAAAATTACAACAGCCCATAACACAAAAATCTACTTTTGAGTTTTGACAACAAACAATAATTTTTCATGCTGTTGTCGTCATTTTCGCCGTGATTAAGGTAAATTATAAGTAAGTTAATCATCTTTAGAAGAGTAATGTGACTCATTATTTTTATGTGCGTTTGATGTTTTTAGAAGTAAGAAGTTCTTTGTGTGTTTATTATTTGCCGTGTAATTTGTTTAGAAATGGTTTAAAATATTTTTTTAATTTTACAAATATTTTCTTTTGTTTCAGGTAAGAATATTTCATTACATCATCTTGCGTACTTTCGTAAGTAATTTAATTGTCCTTTTTATTATAAACCGTATGAATTCAAAAATAAAATAAAATGTAATATGGGAAGGAATTTTATGTAATTTGATGACATCCTGTGTAAGAGATAGGCTAGACGTTATAGTCCGTAAACATCTTAAAGACGATCGTCTGCCTAATCAAAATATGTAATATGTATATGAATATAAACACACGACGTATGCACAAGTCTTTTCATTATAGTATTGTGTACAATATACATCCAACTATACGACAGTGTACATAAGAATTCTGTTACTCAAGATTTTATTTTTATACCACAGAAGAAAATAAAATACCATTCTAGACACAACAATACCGGAAACATAGATTTTTCTTTTTATTTCTCTTGAATTTTATGAAAATAAATGCTACGGCTTACAGCGTTTCTCAAACTTAAGGCGTCGAGTGTATATAGAATAAATGAAATATTGCTATAGTAAGGTCGAAGCGTGGCCCGCGAGTTAAAATACTGTACGGCTGCATGCATGAACAATTAAAATAAAATTGTATATAAAACGATAGATTCAGATCTTAGACGTATGCGATCGTCTTATGTTATGTAACAATGATATTATTTAATGTATTTATTTATAGATTTCAATCAATATACATAAATAAAACATTGCTGTCATTTATCTATCATCTTCAGTCATCGAGACTGCTTTAATTAAAATTAAAAAGAAAAATGTTGCATTTATACTTGATCCATATATTCGATCGACTTGATTAAATTGTTATTGTTTTCGAAGAATGAAAAATCTCAATTGAATTAGATGTAATTTAAAGCGATTTATTAATATGTATAAACAAAAAGCGCACTTAAGCATATTTTGTTTAACGATCGTGCCTAAACTCCATAAATCAATCGTGTCATTTAAAACGATCATGTGAATGTTTTAGATAACGATGAATCGTTACGTGACTCAGTTCATTATGGTGTCATATTATTCGTATAAATAACTGTACGGAACACTTGCGGTACTGATCACTTACAATATGTAGAGTTTGAGGTCAAGACATCAATTTATTTTGTCCAAATTATTCATGATGAACTCTACGATCGTGTTATATTAATAGTAAACATGCTTTGGTTTACTTATTGAGGCATAAGTAATTTATTGCAAATCTGATTGAGACGCGGTGTGGTATCGGGCGTTATGTTTATTTTTGAGACATAGGTCGATAGTAGTGAATTTCAGCGTGTCTTGCCATTTTTTATTTTCTACCAAACCGATTCCATGTTTGGTTTGTTAGAACGCGGGAAGATAATTTTCACATATTTGACAAAGTATTAGCAGTGCAACGCAGCATATCTTGCTCTTGCAGCATATCTAGGATGTCTCTTTAGCTTCAATCTAACTATGTTAGATACTGATTTCAATTCGCTTTTCCTAATATTGTTCGGTTTTAGGTTATGGCTGATAATTGTTTAAAGTTCGCTTTCTTATTTCGGTCGTACTGTTTGCTTATTTTTTTTTGGTCTTACAACGAAGTTATTTTTAAAAAACGTTTATAAAAAAAATATTTGTTTGGCTTTGGTGATTGGTAGAGCCGCGGCTGCGACGATACTACTGCGTCAAAATTCAAAATTGAAGAGATTGATTTGTAAATCTTTCGTTTCGTTTAAACACAATTTGGATTAGTTTTCATAAACAACATCCAGTTTTAATTAATAATCTGGTTTTTTGTAAATACGATCATAAAAATCTAAATTGAATTAAAACAAAATTTAGTTTTAACTGGTCGTCAAATTATGTTAACCGTAGACGTACCGCTATCGCATCGCATTAAATGGTTGTATCTTTGGTAATTAAATATAAATCGTTTAAACGTCGATGGGACCATCTTTGATGTAATCAGCGTATTCAGCGATTTCTTTCTTTTGATTTGTCTAAAAACGTTTGTTGTTTTTGTTGAATAGTATTTGTACCGATTGTGTTTAATCAATCAATTCACCTAGAATACCAGGCAATACTGCTTGATACGTTATCAAATTTATGACCAGTTTTTTTTCCGAACTGTAGATGGCAGTAATTGATGGCAGTTCGGAAAAAGCTTTTGAGATTTAGAGGTTTATCGAAATGTTGAATGCATAATTTAATAATAAAATAATCAATTAATTATTACCACTAGTCCGTAATATAATTTTTAATTGTTATTATTGTAGAATATTTTTGTTTTTTCACCGCAATTAACGTTTTACGGAAAAAATCATATCACTTATTTGATTATACTGCCATCTATAGTCGAAGATTGGAACCGCTGACATAAAATGACGTTATATAGCAAAAATTTTAAAGCAGTCTATTAGTATTCTAGGTGTACTGGTATAACTTAGAAACAATTTGTATGTACAAGATGTTTTTGTTGTACATTGTGTATTTTTTATATTGTTGAACAATTTCATCCTAGTCTAAAGCAATACACGTAGAGCACATGAGGCGGTACTTACAAGCGGCGTCTTGCTTGCGCGACTACTTGAGATGAACTGAATTTGCAAAAAGAAATTTATTTTTTATTAAAACAAATTTGTTATCGTTCGTTCTTGTTCCTTGTATTCATGCTGATGCTTTTTGCCAGTACGTATAAATATGGTCGTGTCCCGTGTCATCACTTTGTCACACAGTATGCGTTTTGCCTGTTCGCATACTAATATTCTTGCTATTATTTTACTTTTAAATTATGAAATACAAATTTTTAAATTCGGATTCAAAATAGTCTGAAACTGTACTTGGATAAATTAAACGATACTTTTTTTATGTTGTCAAGTCCATTTATATGGCGGCAATGTTTTTTGCTTTCGTTTGGAATGCTCGTCGTGTTGTTTCCGCCTAGCTTGTATATGTACATCTGTCAATGCGTTTCCTCTGTTTGCACGTTCAGAGTAATGAGTGAGCGATAAGTTTGTAAAATGATAGATTTGCGATATGTACGATTAGAATATTTTGGATGGAATATTGTAATCACTACAAAGCCGTTCCTTATACTACCTTTAATGTGAGGATGAAGGCAGGAAGGATTTCATAATTCTAGAGTACGATTCGTTTTTCAAATATGATTTTGATATTGGATTACGCTTACTATAGGATGCTATACATACCTAGTATCGCCATTATGGTTGGCCTGTACGTCTCTTATCTTATCATATCATATTTTTATTGTGCTGGCGCTACGTGTCATTTAGGGATTTGGCCAAATGGATCTTAGTAAATGTCGTCGTACTTAAATTATTACAATTTTATGTTAAAGGCCTTCAACCCTAACCTAACTATTCATATTTACCGAACTTACCGTGATATCTCTAGTATCTAAAGGTTGAAATATATTTTTTTAAAATTGAACATATTTAATATTTATTTGAAATGGAATAGTTTTATTTATTTTAGAAATAAATTTTATGTAAATCGAAAAAGTTTTATTATATTTGTAAAACAGTTTTTAATGAGATGGAAAAAGTTTAATTTGAACTAGAAAAACCATAGCGAGGCTTCCCAAAATGTTAGCCATTTTTGGAAATAAAAGTTTGATCAAATTTTTGGGAATTTTGTCACAATACCATTGTATATCCATAAATCAACATTCGACTCAGTGGAAGCTCTTGTCTAGATTTACAAGAGTATATGTTATTCATGTCCATAGTATCACGGATAATAAAAGTAATAAACATTTCATAAGTAACTTACATTTCTAATTAAAATTTAGAAATATTTATATTTTCAAGAGCAAACATTTTTTATGGAAGTTAAAAAAAATTGTTTTACGTCACGCAACATATTCACATATTACAACATACAAAGTATGTACTACAATATTATTTATTTATTTTCATTTAAACATATAATCTGCATTTAATTTTAATGTTATGAATAAGAAGTTCAAATACAGGGTGGCGCACGAATCGTGCTACAAAAACAAAACGTAATAACTTTTTTTCTGTGTGACTAATCGGCTTTATTTTTTTTTATTGTATAGATAATTCAATTTTATTTTTATTTAACTAATTAGTTTTGAAAATGATAGACCGTAAATGACCTCCATGCTCATTCACGCATGTGCGACACCTGATCAGAAAATTATTCATTGCGCACTGAAGGGTTGAAGTCGGGATCGCCTCAATTATTGTTGTAATGGACTGCTTCAATTCAGTCAAATTCCTTGGTTTCGTTTTAAACACCTCTTGTTTGACATAACCCCATAAAAAAAAATCTGGTGCAGTGAGGTCAGGTGACCTTGGGGGCCAGCGGAAAGTGGAGTTTCTGGATATTAATTTATTTGGAAATTTTCGTTGGAGCTCCTCCATAACCGGTCTGGCTATATGTGCAGTTGCTCCATCTTGCTGGAACCAAATGCTGTTAAAAGGGATACGTCTTCGCCGCAGTTCTGGGTAAAAAAAATCTTTCAACATGTTTAAATAACGGTCCCCATTTACAGTTACTGTTTCACCGTTTACTTCAAAGAAGTATGGCCCGACAATGCATCTTGATGAAACTGCGCACCACACTGTCACTCGTTCTGGGTGCAGTTCCGTCTCATGGAGTATTTCTGGATTAGTTTCACTCCATATACGACAATTTTGCTTGTTTACATTGCCGTTTAGATCAAAATGGGCCTCATCAGACATAAACAAGCAATTTATGAAGTTGTTGTCTTCTTCGGCCATTTCAATAATTTTCCGGCAAAATTCCAGGCGAATAGGCAAATCCAGAGGTTTTAATTTGCTTGTAATTTGGATTTTGTACGGAAACAAGTTTAAGTCATCATGAATTATCCGTTGTAATGACCGTCTGCTAACTCCAATTTGCGCCGATAACTCTCGAGTCGAAACACTTGGATTTGCCTGAATTGATGATGCTACAGCTGCGATTGTGGCTTCGACCCGAACATAGGGATCTCGATTGTACGGTCTACGTGCGATGCTTCCAGATTCAGCAAACATGCGTACCAACCTCATAATGGTCCATCTACTCGGGGGAGTGCCGCCAAACTCCCGCCTAAATTCCCTCTGGACGGAAATGATGGACTGCAAAGCATGGTAGCGCTGCACTATCCAAATCCTCGTTTCGGTATTCCAAGCATCCATTTTAGTAAATTTAAATAATAATCTGCAAAATAAAAAAAATAAAAAACAGATTAGTCACACAGAAAAATAGTTATTACGTTTTGTTTTTGTAGCACGATTCGTGCGCCACCCTGTACTTATGGTAATGCTTTATGCTGTATAGTTACGATTTTATGTCTATTTGGCGCGAATTTGAAAATCGCATTGAAAAATATTTTCCGTTCGACTGGGCTGCGCAACTCGCAATAATGTTAATATTATTTATTGAATTAATGAATTTTTTGGTTTATTGATTTAATGTTTTTATAATTGAGAGAACATAATAATACTTATTTGTGTCATTCAAGTTAAAAAATAATCAGCAGGGGTGTTCGATATATAGAAAAAATAAAATGAAGTGAACATAACAGACCACATTAAGACTCAGCATGTTTTTTTAGCCAGAACATTTTCTCTCTTAATTTTCATTCATTTGTTAATTTAATTAAGATCACAGTTTAGTATTACACTGGAATACAGGATTATTTGTTCGTCTTAAATAATATATTTGTTTTGTTGTATTTAGTCACACAACCTTTTGGTGGTAAGTTGAATATTGTGTACAACATAAAGGGTATTATTCTCTTTTCTCACACAATATAACATACGAGTACATAACGCGTTCAACATAAAAATACATAAAATAAAAAATAAATAAAATAAACATGTGCTGCTTGGTATATTTGGTAACCAGCTGCTATTAATTTTTTTCTTACATGCCAATGCATTGCAGCTTTGCAACAGAATTAAAACTGTTTTTACGAACGTATATAAGACAATTTTTATGTATTTTTTATTAAGAACGTTTAAAATGACCTGCCTTAACCTAAAAGTACAGTACTAATTATGGATATAATTTAAGATATTGTTTTTCTACTTAATTAGTCATAAATGTTCTTAATTTAAAAAAAAAATCTAAATTTTGTATTACGATTATTCAAGACACGATTGCAGTATTCTCATTATAATAATTACTTATAAGTTCGAAGAGATATGTACATCTGCAAGTACAGTTGTTATTTCGATATATCGATGCGTGATTACTTCTAAATAGAGAACGATAAAACTCATTTTAAAGACTTAGAACAGGTTAATTAAGAAATGTGATTTCATACAAATTTACATGTTTTACGAATTCGGAAAAAATGAAAAACACAATTATGTGTTTCAACTTGTTTTCCGCCTTTAGCGAGCACGTTTGCCCTGCAGTGGCTCTATCTTGGACGGATTAACACCTAATTTACATTCCCTGCTTCGTTTTGTGACGATTTAGTGTACATTCTGCATTATTTCTCTCGTGTTTCAAGAATTTTTTGAAGACTGTTAACGGTACGCCATTCACATAAGCGATAACCCGTATTCCCTTTCTCTCCAGTTCCAACAGTAGTCCGTTTATTACCATGTTTCGATGGCCCTCTGTCGAGGGCTTTTTACTTTAGTAGTCCACCTTCAAGAGAGATACGTATTATTTGTGTCTCCATTCTTATATTATTAAGAGCACCCTTAAAATCGAGTAATGCATCCGTTACGTTTAAAAACTTTTTCATAGATTCCCATAGCCATGGAAGTTTTTTCCCGCTTTAGGGATAGAGATCACCTCGATTTCTTCGATTTTCTAGTAATATACGTTAATTTCAAACAATTTAGGGAGTAGTTGGATTTGAAGAATTTTTTTTTTCATCTAGAAAAATTTTTTTCTTCATATGCTAGAAGTGACGAATTTGTTTTCTTAGGCGACACCCTTTGTACCTTCTTCAGATCTCTGTAGTAAAGTTCTACAGTACCCCTTCCTGTATAAAATTATAACTTATTGAGGATATGAACCACCGAAGGCTTTATGCAACATTGTGATAGCTAAATTTTTGTAAACAATTGTAAAACATGACCGACACAAACACATATAGTTTAAATTGTGTGGTCTCTTCAAACTGCTTATTATGAATGAACAGCTCTTGCTCAAAATGAAGCGTGTTTGTTTGGAGTGGACTTTTGTTAACAAAAATTGAAAATGATAATAAAGAAATAAACATTCGCTCTAGGAACGCCCTTGAACTCATTGGTGAATGAGCGACCATTCAGCTCAGTTTCAATAATGCGAAAATAAATTTTAATTCTAAATCATTAGAATTAAAATGAATTTTTTCCATAAACCGTTAAGGAACGGCACTAGAAGATAATCTGTAATATTAGAATTTTCGTATTATTTTGTCATGATGTTCGTCAAGACGGAAAATTCGAAAATATTCCTTTAAAATACCGAAAATCGAATTTTAATGTTGTAAATAAATAAACTTTGTGAACAGGATTATTATAGTGGTATGAGTTACAAAGGATTAACAATTACCACTTGCCATTTTCGGTTTACCTACGAGATTTATTGCGTTTGATACACACACGATTGTACAACCCTATGGCGTGTCCATGGCGCGAAACTGTTCTCTAT
The DNA here is from genome assembly GCA_963691935.1 of Nephrotoma guestfalica. NCBI lineage: Eukaryota > Metazoa > Arthropoda > Insecta > Diptera > Tipulidae > Nephrotoma > Nephrotoma guestfalica. The sequence continues at coordinate 247,380,243 of OY829915.1, forward strand.
TGCGGCTTGATCGTTGTGCGTTCTTCGTCGTTGATCTACGTATACGTATTCACAATATCGTATTATTGGCGAGTTATTATGTGACTAATCCGCCGTTTTACTAATGGACTCACGCTTAACAAACGTATACTGAAATCTTTCGGTGGGCCTTCCTAATGATATTTGCGGGGCACTTTCTTTTCATACCTTTTCACTATTCGATATTAAACTGAGCATTTGCCTCTGGTCTTAGTAAATCCTTGTTCCCCCCGCTAGTTTTCTTGATGTTTTCGTTCCGAGTCAGGTTACCTCGTAAAATGATCACTCGGTAGTTACAAATATTCTCAGTTGTAGTGGCCTAGCTTCCCGGAGTATTTCATTCTGCCCGCTCTGTTGTTTATGAAGTTCGGCTGGACAAATTCATCGCCCTGCTCTGAATTTTGAATCCAATCCCTTCAACTAGTCTTTGTCTCTTGGGATTATTCGATTGCAATATATATGTTTCTTTTGTTTTGACCACCGATTCGATTCTCTCAGTTTTACCTGCTCTCCAGTAGTCCGAACTTTTTAGGTTTTAGACGGAACAACTAGCTTTAACTTCGTTGTTTCTTCCAGGGCCGGTGACGGTGATCGTGGTCGATGCCAAAATGCATAACTAATTTCTCAGATGTTATCCTATCATTTAGTGTTTTGCAGACTTAATAATAACTTTATTAACTTCGGTCGAAAGCTTATGACTCAGCATCATTTTCCTTACTTTCTGGGACTTGTAGAAATTTGTGTCTACTTTGCTCATTACAGCTGACATTTTAATATACGTTTTTCGACATCAAATGTTACAAATTTCGGGCGTTCGTATTGGATTTTGCAAATATAGTGCTCAGCATAAAATTTCCAAAATGGCACTCGCGCTTGCATACGCGTGAATTACTGTTACATATATATGATTACATTTACCGCATCCGTCGCTGTATTTGTGTCGCAATTGGGTGCAGTTTTATTCGCGAACATGATTCAAAGTTCGAAGTTTTATAAACTTCCTTTTGAGGTCTGGAAAATAACATTACTTACAATCTGTTTACTTTCCTTCCATCGCGCCCCTCCACTTTTTTAATTTTATGTTTAAGTTATTGAATCGAATGTAAATTTTTACGCTAAGGTTCTTTATCTCGGGTCTAAGCTCTTCTCATTTCAAGCTCTTGGATTTGTTCATCTTGGTGGAGTATTTCATTTTGCTCGCTCTGTTATTTACAGGATTCGGCCGGGCAAACTCATCGCCACGCACTTCTAGTTAGGATTAGATTCCAAAATCCCTTCAACTAGTCTCGGTGGCTAGTTAATTATCGATTGTACGTTCCTTAGGACGATAGCTTAAGACTCAACAGCATTTCCCTTAATTTCCGGAAATTGTTTGAAGTTTATGTTTATGCTCATTACGGCTGGTATTTGAGAATCGCTCTTCTAACACCAAATGTTACGAATTTAAGGCGTTCGATAGAAACTCGTAATTTATTATGCTTATACAAATCGGGCTTATGGAGCGTGTGTTACTGATACATAGATGACTCCATTTATGGCATCCGTCGCTGTTTGTATGTTGCAATTGTGTGCAGTCCTGGTTGAATTCGGGTACATTCAAAGTCATCAACTTTACCAACTTTCCCCTATCGTGATGATTCACGCCGTTGTTAATTCTAGTATTTTTGTTGTCTAATGTCGCTATTTGCAATTGCTTTCGTTATCCTAATATTAATTTCATGTGGAACTCTACTTGTAAAACTTTTTTGTTTTGGAGGAATTCTGGTTCCGTTAACATCGTTGTAAACTCAGATCAACAATCATCCAATAAAATTGCAGCCTCCAACTGGACTCGAATCGGCGACCTTTTCGATGATCACACGGTGATTCAGCTTAATCACACAACGACCAAGATTTATACCGCTGTATTGTGAAATTCGTCACATTCCACAATCCTTTCAGCAATACACCAACCCCTCTAACTCATCTAAAAAGTAATGAGCGTCTTACACTGCAATATAAGTGGCTATGATTGAGATAAGTTCCTAGTTTCATAAAATTCTTTGTGATAGATCAATGTTAACTGAGACGTAATTTTCTTACATAATTCACACAAACTATATTTTAATATAAATAATAAAATTAAATTAAATTAAAAAAATTAAAATCAAATTAAAAGTGTAAAAATTATAATTAACATTTAAAATTGGCAAATCATTGTATTTTGCATAGATATTATAGTTATATTCTTCGCTATCATCGTTTACTATCATGAACATGCATTATTGCAGCGGAATTGCATCCAGATATTAAGAACAATATTCAGTGCCACTGATGTGGAGACAATATCGCCGCTAAACAGTGTCTATTTCATTGCACGAAGTGTAAAAGGCGTTTTCATCCAGGCTGCAAAGGAATTGTTGCGACTCAAGGGAAGATAAGTAAACCTTCTTGGTTGGAATTGGATACCAAGCTAGAAAATGGATCATCCAGTCTGGCTGAAATCAAATCTATAATGAAATAACAATTCAATAAGGCTAAAAAATTTTCCTTTCACTTCAGTTCGAAAATTGCGAAGTGGGAATCGGTGCGTAATCCTGATAAAGATCAATTTCTTTCATTCCAAATGGGGCCGATTTTCGGCAATTGCGCTTTCAACTGTCTTAATACCTCAATTCGATGATTGGCTAGTACCATTTGGTGTACCTTTTTGAAGTTATCGGTGATGGTTGCAGTTTGTGGTCCGAACGTCGTCATTACCAAACAAACTTGCACGGCCAGCAGTATAGTCCTAAACGGCTTCCATCTCAGGTTGAGTTTGCGTATAGACATATTTCCTTTCATATTTGTGATATTTTTTTCATTGCAGTATTCAATCACGTACGTTAGCATTTATAAAAATAAATAAACCAGAATGTACCTGATATTTAGTCCTAATCTGTAAACTTAGTTCAAATTCATCATAAAGCTGAATTTATTCGGAAATTTATTTTGTGCCATCTACGAGTATGTGTGACTGGTATGAACTAATCGTCAATTTAGTTAGTCGGAAATTTAGGCAAAAAATCTATGTGAGAATTGTCTTATCTAAATTTCTGATTAAATTGATGGTTAGTTCATACCAGGTAATGATAGATGTCTCTTAATGTTTATAATCCAAAATGTGCTTGATATTTAGTTCTAAACCGAAAACTTAATTCAAATTTATCATTCACCGATTAGATTATTGTGCAAATTGATGAAGCTTATTTTATTTACGAAATTTTAATTAAACATTAGATGAAGTTTGTTTTGTGCCATCTATGAATGAATGGTATGAACTTTATGAAATTATACTATGTATCCCGCAACTCCGAATTAGAATCATATAAGGAAAGAAAACATCAAACTATTTTCGAGTACAAAAATTTATATTTGGAGAAATTGCTAATTGCAATTATATTTGATTAATCTTGGAATGATTGATGGTTATAAATTATTGATAATATTTTTTTAAATAAAAATAAAATTTCTTTTTTAATTATTTTATCAACTATGCAACCGTGAAATTATTTATTTACTTTCAGTACAACGATTAAATTAGTTTGCCTTTGAAATGCGATTATTTGTAAACAGTGACAGGGAGATATTGAAGCAAAATAATTTCATCTCCGCGCAATTCCCCTCGTACTAGCGATAACCTTTTCTAATCTACATACAATTTTTGTTTACTGTGATGTAGAGCCGGTGCGATATTTAGTCAGATGCCGTAATTTTCCGAATTGATTCGAGATATATCTCAATTTTTGAAACACCGCAAATACTGTGTGCGCTGTGATCTCGGACAGTGTATGCGTGCGTGGGATAATTCAAAGGCTATTTTAAAACCGCGGAGATAACAGTTTTATATTTTTCTATTATATATTTTTAGAATGACTCTGTATGAGCTCACGCTAGATTTTGTTTACACTTTTGTGTGTGTGTGTGTGTGTGTGTGTGTGTGTCTGTGTGCTCTGAAACGATATGCGGAGCTATTTTTTTTATTAATAAAATTTCTAAAAAACGTCGCAAATATTACGTTAGCCACGGGCCAATATGGTTGCAAGATGAAATATTATTTATGCCTTTGGGGGTACGGATTAATCTGGAAATCGGTTATTCATCATCTACAAGAATTCTACTTAAAAGTCCATTTTTTAGGAATCGTAATTAATTGTTGCTTTATAAATACGTTTGGAGACTGCGTGACTCAATGTTTCCAAATTTGCTCTGTACACTGATTCGTGTTGTTGTATTTCACCGAAATTATTCTGGTTTTGTGAGAATTTTTATTAAAATCCATGTAAGTCAATAATAAAGCACAAACGTATTTAAATATGTCAAATATTCTTATAAACGACTACAACAACAATGACGAAATCACGTCACTATTATTTTTATGAATGATAATGTTGCCAAATATTTTTAGTATTTACACATTTCGCATCACAAGTATTTGAATTCGTGACCTGATCAGGAAGTACCAAGAAAACAATTATGGCAAAGTAGTTAGCGCTGGTGCATGAAGTCAACGTGACAAAAAATGCATAATATTAGTTTACTCATATTCTTATAGTCATATATGATCTTTGACCGAATGCCAAAATTTATATAGTTATATATACAATTAAATCTCTTTAACTATTTAAGAATATTATTGTTTTGAAAATCTAATTTTTATCTTAAAAAGTTTTCGAACAACACACCAAGAACAACAACCAAAAATGATTTAAATAAAACTATTAGGAATACTTGGCGGGAGATTGTAATAAAGCAATGAAGGTCAAAATCATATAAATTAGTATTTTTAGATTTATGTCTTATTGTTTTTATATACTATAAGATCATGTGCTTCGGGGAGAGTTAAGTACATAGTTTGAAGAGGATGTGTCACAACATAAATATTGTGTATGGGGTCATTGTCCGAATTGTAGTCGTCGGTCACAATAATAAAGACGATTTAGAGAAAATGAAATCGCGCACAAATGGGTCAAATAATTTCGCAAAGTTACTTGGTTTACACACACACACATACACATCTGCAAAAGAATTATACATTAAGTGTCTTCGGCTTTGTTTCAAATTTATAAACGCATAGTGACGGGGGGGCTACATTTAAATGACAAATTAGGACATGAAAGAAATTCAGAATACGCAGTTAAAACTTCAGCCGCCGCTCTTTGTTATAAAAACCATGTGGTTTTGAATTTTTTGTTAATGCTAAGGGTGGCACGGAGTAGACAGCTTAGCACATGTTATGTTTTTAAATTACTTTTGAAATATTGTTGTGGTGAATACATAATTTTGAATATAGAGGTGTGCGGTTGAGGTTTTCAAAATAGAAATAGATAAAACTATCTGTTTGACATTGTCGATGACATGTGTGTTTGATATGGGTTTTTAGTGATTATGGTTAAAATATTTAGATAAAATGAATGTTAATATGCGTTTTACAATTAAAATTTGACCACGCAAAAATTTTAAGTATTGGTTTAAACAGGCCCGCTGCTTGGTTGGAAATTTTTCCGTGCATAACAATTTCTTGTTTCAAACATTTTTTTATGATTGGTTTTTACGCCATTCTACTCGCAAGCTTACCTACGAGACAGTGCCTCGTAATAGCACCCACCACCATACTGACAGGCCGCCGCCACAGCGATATCAGCTCTCTGGATTTTGAGAGGTCTTGTTTTAGTCAGATCTGGCTAGTTATTACGCATATACGTACTATTGAACCATCTGCCGTTTGTTGTTCTTCTAACTTAACTCTTGAAACGGTAATTTGCACGTAGCGGGTGGTATATCAACATCATTTTCATTCCTCGTAATATTGAATTGCCCTAGCATCTAAATCGAGTGGATATTAAACTGATGTACCATCTTGTTAAGAAATGAGATAATTCTGAGGTACTTTCGACGAAAGAAAATATGATTTCAGTGTCTTTATTGAAGCCTGAATGTCCGCAAAATTGCGAATATCCCTATAGCAGATACTATAGGATTGTCCAATTGAGACGCAGGAAAATAAACTAAAACATATTTATTTGTGAATCAAGTTGGGTACTTTATTTTGAAGATTTATCGATGCCATTTCTGTATGAAAAATGATATTACCCAAATGTTCACCATACGGCTGGATTTATAGACGTCGATCCGAACTATCAACGTACACTTTGAAACTGGACTATCAACGTACACTTTGCTTTTCAAAAATCCCCATAATCAATTAACATTTCCGCGATGCGATATTAAGCGATTTTCGAAGAACTTTTGCAATTCGTCGATATTCTCACGCGTAGTATGGCAAGTAGCATCCTCTTGTTGAAAATAAACATCACCCAGGTCGATTCCATCAAGCTGAGGTAAAAAATAATCCGTTAGCATTGCATGATACCGCGTATAATTGACGATAACCGCGTTTCAAGTCCTTGTGCATAATTCGCAAAATCGCAACAAACTGGTCCTTGAAATGCTCAATTCAAGTGATCGACGCATTGTTGATTATTTTAGATTATCTCTCACCCCTGCCTCACAACAGCGCTATTATCTGGTGTGCGAACAGTTTTTGGCCTGCCAGGCTTTAGTGCATCCACCACAGAATTTTTAGCCTCGAATATGTATACGCACCAAACGACCGATGGCGACTAAAATATTTACGAATTGTGCGAGACGTGTTTTTTTTATTTTTTTCAGCATTTTTGTAGTGCTCTTGAATAACTATAACACGATCTTTAATCGAATACGACTCCATAGCAATTAATGGCAAACATCCAACTAACGAAATGTCATAAAACGACAGAAAACAAACATGACGTCTTTGCAAAATTATAGATTAGTTCAGCTTGAAAAACGCTACGGTAATCCGAGAGACGAAAAGAGAGGTTTACATTTAATTCTTCACAGAAAACACTTCCCCAAGTATTTCGGTATTCAGAAATGCTTCTCTCAACCAGTCCTCTGGTGGGAATATCAGTCCTAAACCTCTGATCAAAAGATGGTTAGAATAGATAAGCGCCTAGTTTTGTTACAGTTTTACATTGAGTTGAGCCTTACAGCTGGCTTGCTGCCATTTGTTTACCTAGGATATCTAGGGGTAAGAGCGGAAAGTAAAGCGCTATTGTAGATTTCTTTGCTCTTACTAGTATGTTAGATTTCCAGCTTAGTTTGTTGCCCAGAATGGCACACAGGTACTTCTTTTTATTAGGGAAGCTCCATACAATACAATAGTTTGTATTTCCTGGACAAACGAGCCAAGTTTGTTTTACTGCTGCTAGCACAATTGGAGAGAATGCCAAGGACATTTTGTTTAAGGTGCAAGGATATTTACCGAAGACGCCAATCGCAACATCCTCCGCATAAGCAACCACCTTAAAGCCGCACCCAACCAGCATTAATATTCCACCTTGCAGTGTGCCTATTCTCAAAAATCTGCTATTGAAGGACTTACCCAGGCTGGCCGTTACGACCCTGCTTTTAAGCATTTGATCTATCCGGGCCCTGAGTCACTTGCCCATACGCACAGAGAGAAGAGTGTCTGCGTGATCACCTTTGGCCTGATGTTGTTAAAGGCCCCCCCCCCTCCCTTCTGTATCCAGAAAGAATATCATGGAGTATTATGTTATATTCAAGAGAGCAGATTTCCCCTTGCAATATGCATATTGGAATTTCGGTAACCTATTTGACTCAATCGGTTTCCTAAATTTTTTTTACTTTGCCTAGTTTTATTTCTCTAATTTATTTTACAATATTGCTGAAGTTTATATTTTAATAATTTTAGAGATAAAACTAGTATAGTAAACTCCCTAATTTATAATAAATGTAGGCTTCTATCTGTCTTATAAAAATTATTAGCAGGGAAGAGGCTAAACTTATTAGCCTTAGGTCTTTTGGACTACAATGGTAGCTTTTTCCCGCCTTACCTCAGTTCATTTACTAGTAAGTTCTATGCTGTTCTTGAAGATAACTTCCAGCCAGGGTAAGTTTAAGTCAGTCGTTTGTTGGACATCCGATCATACTTGTTAACTTGAAGGAGATCGTTTTTATGCGAACGGAAAAAATCTAACATCCCAAAAAGGCCCGCATAATTTTCAGAAAGTTCGTTCAGAGAGGATGGATTTACGAGTACGAAATCCATTACGATGAGTTGCCGTTTAGTCGGCCTTTTTCAGTCTTTTATTAATTTTTGTTGATGCGTTGTTTTAATTTCTTTATTGTTTTGAGACTTTTGTGATCCTTATAGAATTATAAAATTAATTTTATACGTGACTTGGGGTCCCGGAAAACGAAAAATTTTTATAATGCAAAGCCATTCGTTAACCAACTTGGCTAACTCTGTTTGAATGACAAAACACAATTAATTCTCATGATGTTCGTGAAACTGAGTTCCGAATGTGGTTTTGGAAAAGTTCAATTTGAAAGAAACGTGCCATTTCTCAACCAATTTGGATGTGCCTAGGATTTTATGATGCGCGAGGGATGCCAATATGAGCTTTGGATGTGGTTCTTTCTCTTCTCAAATTATTTAAATTAACACAGTTTGTATAACCAAAAAATGCATTTGAATGAATTGAAACCATTTTTAAACCAATTGGAATGAAACTCAGTTTGTACGATGAAAAAGACCAATTGAAATGGAGCAAGTCAAAAATAAAGACAATATAAATGGAATTTAACCATTTCGCTGCAGAATGGGGATCTCAATTTCATCGTGATGATATTCAAAGATTAGTTTCAGAGTCTGAGCACGAGATTCAAACAACGTTTTTGAATTCATTAATCTAATTGTTTAGTTTGTTATTTGAGTGTGTGTATTTGATCCACAGCTTAATCTCTAGCGCCTGCTACAATTAAATCTGCTATTTAATAGCTATAACTGGTCCACATAGTCTAATTGGGAAGGTCTACATGTCGCTGATAGAATGAGCGCTTTCTGGTCACCCACACCTTATGAAAATGTTGAACTTTATCAAATATTTAAATCACATTGGCGATGTTTTCACTAATCATGATGCAGTTGGCGGACCTTTAAGCGTCCGATGTGACCTACTTTTAGTCATTGCAAATGAGTATTTCTACTGTCATATCGAGTAATCGCTTAGTTCGATTCCACATAATATTTCATATTTGCTTTAGCAGGTACTAAGGTAAAATCACCACGGCGAGGGAAAATATGTTTTAACATTTCTTGGAGTGCCTCCATGTTGAATTGATCATAATATTCTATTGCGGCTCCAGGGGTTTGGATCCACTTCTGCATGTCGCAACTGCTACACAATCTGTCACAGTTTTACTGTATGCTGAAGAATTTCTGTTATTATTTTATAATCAGTGGATTTTAATTCATTTGTGTAACCCTTAAAAGGGAATTCCTAAAAAATATTCCAGCGGAATAAAATCTTAAAAGTGTTCCTACAATTATCAAATTGATTAACTTCCAAAGTGAAACAACACGGTATGTGGAGTTTTGTAATTTTAAAATGTAAGATGGAACTCCGCCATTTTTCAACGAATTATGATGAAATTTGGTTAGTGGTATAGGATACGAATTCTAAAGTAAGATCAAACTCCGTCAATTCATAACCAATCGTTATGAAATTTTGGTTTCTACGATTAGTTCTGGATTCAAACAAAAATTCTAGGTGAAGTTCTGGTATCTACATGGAGTATGGACTACATGATGAAAATCGATTCTAAGATGCATTTTGACGAAAGTTCTTAAATTCGGCTATGTCTCATGACATAGAACTCGGTTAATTCGTAATCAATAATAAAATTAAATTTGGATCATAGGTTTATCTTGTAATTGTAATATGTATTGTGAGTGTTGTTTTGAAATGAGTTCATGCCACTTCTAAACGTCCTGTTCACTTCTTTAGAAGTAATCTCTTTAGCATTCATATCCAATACTACTTACCAAATTCGTTCATCATAATTCGTTTAGAAATGGCGGAGTTCCGTCTAACGTTTAAAATTCCAAAATTCTCTATACCGAGTTGTTCCATATCGGAAATTTATGGAACATTTTTAAGATTTTATTTCGCTGGAATGTTTTCGTTTTTGAAAAAGAGGTAAAAAAATTAACTACAATTACATGAGATTCCAGAAAGGCCAGAAATTCTCCAGGGATGTATAAGCTTCAAAAACAGTTACTACCTAAAATTTGATTCACCAAAGTTGCACCATGATCTGATGTCAGCGCAACCACGAATATAAAGAAAGGGTGTAAGAAAAATTGATTTTAATGAGTGGAAGTCAAGTGATAGATTTGGGATTCTGGGTTTGGTTATTACTTATCTGGGTTTGATAAGATTGGGTTTGGGTTATTGCAAATTGAGTTTGGGTTTTAATTCTGTAAAATGATCAATCCTAATTTTGTTTAGTAGAACTAAATTTGGTTTATATAATGGAAATGATATTAGAAAATTAAATGGCCAGCTTCATTTAATCGGAAATATCTAGTAAAGTTTGAATTTGATCGATGTAAAGTTTTCAAACCAAAGATTTTTTTAAACAGACACAAAACTGAACCCTTGTCGCTATTTCATTTGTCATTCCGTTGTTATATCCAGAATTTCCATTAACACGATTAGAGTCAGAGGGAGTAGTATAGAGGTTGATTGTTATATTCAACTGTTCATGTTCCATGATTCAAGTGGTTCTGATTTTCTGAAGTGAGCATTTTACCAGTTTTGTTTGGTGAGATATAATTTCTCAAGGAAATGTAAAGTGTTGTCCAAATAAAGTTTACTGCCACAAAAATTACCATCAGAATAATATTTTAGCAGCATGAAGCAATTAGCTAGGGTAATTACCATTGTAATGTGTGAAAGAAATTGGATTTAAATATAAAAGGAAAATGATGAAAATTAAAAAAATTTTTTTGCTGAGAATCTAATGACCTTAAAAAATAATTCATAGGGGCACCATTTTTGCATGTTTTTGAAATTGTCCCAAAAAAGTTCAAGAGCGCAACAAAAGGCTATACATGTGAACGTTTTTTTGTTTTGCAAAATAGCTTCGAAGGTAACACCCCTATATCTATTAAAATGAGACAATATTTAAGACGAGAATTCAAGGAAACGCCATGCGATATTTCTGCTTAATTATTTGAACTCACATTTTGAAAAGCGCACGCATCTTATCAATAAATCACACACATACAAACTTATTTATCAATCAGATTTCTAATATATACTTATATATAATGTAACACTTAATTACTCGCTTAGTAAATTAAATAACAATTCACTTCAACATTGTACTTTCTGTCAGTTTAATACCGATTTACAATGTCATCGATGACTATCACGAGATAACTCGAATCGATCGTGATAGCAGTTCTTAAGTACACGTTAATCAAAACAGACCAAAATATTTGTAAGAAAACGGCCTAGGTAAGTAGTCTTGTTTCAGTACAAATAATTCGGAGTCTGATATTGGAGACGTCCACACGAGGACGCAAAAGACGGGTCTTTTTCTTTGTGTTTTCCCCTTTATCTAAAGGTGTAAAGTAAAGGAGGGGAAACGAAGAAACAGACCGGTCCTTTGTGACCTCGTGTGAATTGGGTGCTTGTCATGTTCATATATCATTTCGATGATATTTCTTTTCTTCGGTCTACAATTAAACGACGTCTTAACGCACATGTTTTGAGAGCAGATGTTCCATATACAATTTATTGTATACACATAATATTTTTATAAACGAGTATGTAACGTATTATTACGTCTAGATCGTACAACGGAAAAATAGAAACAGCGAGCCCTCGTCTTATAAATATGTTTGTATATTTATTTATTAGATATCTTATCATTTTCTTATATCTGTACGTTAATATATATACTCGTATCGTATGTAAATATTATTCATGTATGCATATGAATTCCTAATAAAGTAATCAAAAGCAAACATTTTACTATTTACGAGTATAATTGAAATGAATCACATTTTGTGTTTCTTTTAATTGGTCTAAAGGTAAACCTATATTTTTGTATTTATCATTAAGAAACTAATCTTATTTTAAAATTACATATTTATCGAGTGTAGGTGAAATATTTCCGGAAGTTTTAATTTTATGTTTATCAATGACTTTGATTTTGTACTCAATTTGATTTCAATCGAAATTGTTGAATGACGATTTGTAGGTTGTTGTATAATATGGAATACATATAGAGGCAGTGAATTTTAGTGGGCTTGAAGGAATTCGGCGCTCGACAGATGTTAGCTTATATCGTAAAATATTGATTTATCTAAATGGATTTTTGATTACAAAACTATTGTACTCGTACCTTGGTTTTCTTATATATACAAATATATAAAATTCTTATTGTTAAATATAACGGATATGTATGAGCATAATGTACCTATAAGAAAGGTGTATTATTGTTTACCTTGAACTATATGATCAATAAATCATTCAAATGCTTATTTAGTTGGTACGCCAACACGGTTGTACTAAGCTGTTATCAAGGTGTAATCTAGTATTGTGAATCAATTCACTAGTAGCCTCTAAGTACATTTTCGTTCGTTGTGAAGCGGTGTAATTGTGACCCCCTCGAAATTAGTTCCCGTTGTCTCAATACGGGTTAGCACGAAATTGATGAATGCTCCGATAAAAGCTTCACTGGAGATGTTGCTAACAAATTACAAAACTCACTTAATGATAATTACTAATATCTGTTTTAGCCATCTATCAATTCCAATGATGGGTGTTCCCGTGTGTATGACAATAAAGGCAGTAAATTTGAACTCAAAGTGAAGCTATTGATAACAACTTTACCTAATGACTTGCTTCTTGCCGGATAGAATTTAAATTTCTTCATGGCGTGACTTTTTAATACGTTCGTTGCTCAATGGTATCTGCAAATGGCTTGATTGTAGTTTGTGGCCCGGTTTCTTTTGATTGTAGTAGCCAGGGTGGTCCATCTCCGCCAAGCTTTTGATAGACAAGTTCAGTTGTACGAATTCTCTTATAAGCACAATCAGCAGAAGTATCTGTAGATCGAACATGTCCCCAAACCCGCGTAAGAATAATTTCAATGATTTGAGCGATTCTGTTGCCGACAAAAACTGGTTGATTGTAAGTAAGATTTGTCTGCCAATGAAAAACATTTTTTCAGTCGGTTCACACAAATGCATTTCCATGAGTTTGGCCAGCAGGTGAGCAGCAAGTTCTACCCTAGGAATTTTCAACCTTGGATTGGAAATAAGAACAACACGATTGTTTTCAGCAATCCTCAGTTCCAACCCAAATGCAATTAACTTAGCGGTAATTTGAAACAATCGTTTTGCATTTCCCAATGCAAGTCAGGATCTCATAATCCGACCTTTAAATAAATTAAATAAAGCTTTGTTTTCTGGTTTGGTAGGTGTTGTTGAGAGAAACTAGAAGCTGTGATGAATTCGATGCGCCATTTACAGCACAGCATATCGCCGCTGCACACGACAATGCCACCGCCACTCCGCCTATATATAGAGGCGGATAATCAATGAAAATTAAATTTAAAATTTAATAAATCGCATTTAATAATAATAAATTAATATTTTTTTTAAATAATAGAGAAATAAATATTGTGCTTTTTGTCGAACCGTCCAAAACGATTAGTATACTTTCGTTGCCGTCATATTGGGCTTAATACCAGGATGATGAGGAAGATACCAATGTCCGATGTTTGGATCTAATTTTTTAGAGTCAATTTCCTCCATGCGTGACTTAGAGTTAGATATTCATGAATAATTCGTTTGTATTTATTGTTTAGAGATTCATCAAGTTGTAAACGATGTTCCAGATAATGAAATCAAGGATCCGTTTGTAATGTTGTTAGTTTTACTTGCTGATGTTTTTCTAGAAATTATCCGATATTAGCGCGGTGTTTTGAGACGTTAAATCGTTTGGCCTTACCACACATTCAAATCGTACAAGTCGAAAGCGTTAAGAGGCTCTTAAAATATTGACATATTGACACCATACTTTCATCCAGTCTATGCAACCTTAAAGTGAACCGGTTTAGAATTATAAATTAAATTTCCGTAGCAAAACCGTCGATTAACTTATATCCTCAGCTTTTGTCTTCGCCAAATCTTGTTTATTGCTTTCGCCACGGAAATTCAAATTTTTAGCTTCAGTTTATCATTTTAATTTGAGTATGCTACAAAATTTATCGTATTCCTATCAGTCGTTTTAGGTTTACAGATTATTAAATTATATTTATTAAAAATTTGTGAACTGAACTGAAATGAAATGTTGCAAAATTTATTTATTTTAGACAAAAATCGTACAAAATAAGAAAAAAGGAAATTGAAATTGAGATAGTTAATCGATACTATAACATTATCTCCCTCAGTAAGATGGAACGATTCGTCATACTCTCTTATTATTACTATCGGCCAGATCCAACACCGTTATTTTGTAGTTTCATCCCGATCAATCAATCCGTCTGGATTGTATAGAGACGAATTTGTTGAAAAACAGTTTTTTGGCGAAAATAGTAATTTCCGTCTAAATTTTATGAAAACTGATCTGGAACGGTATTGTTGTAAAATTAATTTAGAAACGTTTAGTAATCGTTTTTCTTCTAAGTGATATAATTTTCATTATATTTGTAAACAATTAAAAAGTTCTTATAGAAGCTACCACTTCCGGTGGACCGATTTCGTTCAAACATAACTGAGATCTCCCAATTTATGGAAAAATTTAAGTATGCATCATTTCCACTTAAATATTTGGAAAACTAATCTGGACCGGTATTGTTGTAAAATTCTTTTAGAATCGTTTAGTTTATAGGCAGCTTGACCGAGTTTGGCTATAAATCACTAACGATCTCTCTTAAGTAACCACGGCACCACACAGATTTTTTTAAGCTATTTTTATTTCAGCGATAAGATAATATTATCAATCTAGTTGTCGTCACTTTTACTTTTTTTTACATAGTAAAATAAAGTATATGTAGTAATCATGAAGAAATTCATGATTACTTTCATCATGAAAAGTAATCATGACTTCGAGAATTTACAGATTTACCATTTTTATAAAATCTCTGTGTTGCAGACTAAATGCCCGTATGAAACTTCATACTTAAGCTTTTTCCATTAATTAGGAGATACCAGTTACTTTTGGCTGAAATCGGTCCATCGGAAGTGGCTGAATTTTTAGGAGCTTTTTTTGTTTTTATGTTGATGATTATACCAAAAGAATTTCTCAATAATATCGGTCCAAATCAGTTTTCTAAAACGTTTTTTGATATACAGTCAGTCTTATGGAGCTTTGTCGTTTTATGCAATAATTTCATAAGAAAGCCGACTAACAACTAAAAGATTGTAAATTAATTTTGCAACAATGCCGGTCCGGTGGCATTATTCTGGTTTTCCCTGGGAATAGCGAATTGGGAAAAATATTTTCGAAGCATTTTTGTTTAAATTATATTTTTTTAGCTTACTGTTGGAATTAGTTGGGTGTAAATATTTATGAAACAAAGAATTTTTTTCCCTATAAAAAGTTTCCCTGTTAAAGTTGAAAATATTTTAACCAATCTAATTACAACATTAGGCCAGAAAATTATAATTTAGACAAAAATGCTATGAAAATATTTTTCCTGATTCCCCATCTCCAGGGAAAGCTAGAATAAATCTATTGTTCAGCAAAAATGGGTTGCTGTAACGGTTGATTGAACGGAATAAAAATCCATACTTAAACTTTTTCCATAATTTGAGAGATCCCAGTAATTCCTGAAGTGATAGCTTGCGTAGGAGCTATTTTTGGAACTGTTTTGAAAAGTAAATAGTAAAACAGAAAGAGTAAATTATATTTCACATAAAATTAGTTCATATAAATATTATCTAAATTTTACCGGAAATGACGAGTTTTGATACAAAAAATCCGGATCTCTACAGTCTAGGTCGATTGACTATTCGGATTAAAACTTCATACTAAAACTTTTTCCGGTACACAAATATCCACCAAAATTCACAAGGATTCCCCAATTAGAATCCTTGTGAATTTTGGTGGATATTTGTGTACCGGAAGAAGCAGCTTCATTGGGAATAAAGAATAAATTTAAAAATTAAATTTTCATACATAGCCAGCCAGTTTTACCAAAAGTTTAGTAAGTTGTATATTTCTCTGTTGCAAAATTTTCTATGAATTTGCCATACACTGCATACTATCCACAACCTGACCACAATGAATGTCTATTGTCATGAACCACAACCGAAAGCGGAATTTCAAATTAAGACATAATCTATTCAAAAGAAAATTGGAAAAATTTGTGTAAGAATTGTTTAAATAAATCATTACTTACCAATTACCGCATTCCGTAGGATACATATACAAATATTTTGAACATTTCTATGAACCGCGTGGTTGCTAACAGAATTTGGCGCCTCATCATACGAACACCGATTAACAAGCATTATATACGAACATTTTTTGTTACTTGCATTGTTCACACGGTCTCGCACATTAAAAATTTCAATTTCTTTTGTATAAACGAACTTGTAAATTTAAAAGCAACGTTAACCTTGTTCATTGACGACAACACCACCCAAACAAATACATCTGGTTCCAAAATATAAAGGAATTGTGTACATCTGTTTCTATAAAGTTCAGTTTCAGTTTAAAATTTTGGGACCTTTACTTTAAAAGTATTTTGTATTTATTTTCCGTGGGTACTTTATTTTACCAATCAAGCAAAAGTGGAACATACATTTGCGGAATATAAAAAATTTATGATAAACGCAACTTAATTATGGGTTACATGTTTGTTTAATTTTTAATAGATTAAAAAAAAAAAATTTTATGCGGCATGCAAAAAACTACATGAAGTTTGTAATTATTTATTTTATAAATAACACATAAATCCATATTATAACGATGTAGTATAGTGAAATCCTTGAAATAATTGATTAAAGCAATTGAGTCACGGGCACGACGACTATACGGTAAAGTGTCCTTCCGCGTGTGATATAAACAAATTATGTCGTGTACACGTCATAATTGGAACCAATTTGTCGTAAGACTCGAAAAAAATAAAACAAATTTGATAAATTGATTTCCCTCCCATCATCATCATCATCATCATCATCATGATCGTACTTAATTGGTGTGATGGGCGCGACTTGAGTCACGTAAATATTTCTTAATGTTGCTTTTAGTTTTCATTTTCATTTGGATTACATTTTTATATACATATTTGTATTTAAGAATGTTTAAGATTCACCGTATTCTTTACGATTTTGTTTTTTCTTTATATAAGAAAAAGAAAACATTTACCTTTCTTCTCGCTTGGTTTGAAATGTGCGCGCGAGTGCAATCACACTTAATTTTGTACTGTATTTCGAACTTATTTCGAATTGCATTCATTCAATAATTAAAATTGAGCAAATTTATTGTTCTTTTTACTAGAGGCGCTGAATGAGGCGCTGTATCAACATATCAGCTATATTTTAAAAGGCTTCAACTCCAGAATTAGTTAAAGTATTTATTGTACTCGTATATTGATAATGCACGTCCCAAAAAATAATTAGTCATACTCTCGTAGTTCAAAAAAATCAATTAAGCAAAACCTTGTTGTAAGAATATCTTCATAATCCATTTATTGATGTAGATCTGAAGTTTAGTTGCAGGAGTGGATCTTCAACCAAAGAGTGTATTGTTAAACAGAGTAAGTAACAAGACAGAGGAAAAAATTCCGTCAAAAACTCGTGGATCACTCAATTACGGTTACGATACATTTACACAGCTATATTGACGATAATATGTGTGATTTTCTATACACAGTCACGCTTTTCTACCAAAATCGTCTTTACACAAGTTAAAGCGAACTCAGAATCATAACATGGGCATTAACCTTTGTTGATTATGGGGAGATTGATTTACATTCTGGTAATAATTGATTTAGTACATCATCAATTTCATAATAACAACATAGCAATTTAGAAACGTAGTGGGTATCATCATCCGTTTGTCTCAACGGATATGTTAATAGTGGTATTGGGCATATTAGCTATGTGGTTAGGTGAATTTTATTTTTGATTTAGACCAACTTTCTTTGTATCTATGAATTTATTAGTAATTTGGTTTTGCAAAATACGTATAGCAGATAACCTATTGACCGAAAGTGCACACATTTAATTCGATTATTATACACCAAAAAAAAATCGGTTAGACTATTGGTAGATTCCGAAATACTTCCGTTAAGCTATATTTACAGGGCGTTTTATATAAGTTTGATGTGCAAATTCGCGAACCTTATATACATTCGTGTGACCCACAGAGGCGTCGTGCAGTGCTCACCATAAATGTTATTACTGCGCTAGAGCTTAGTATTGAAGTGTGCCGTGCACAGCAATTGGAGCTGTCTCCATTCCCTTTATGGAAATTTTTTGGAAATATCCTGGTTTGTGAGCTTACAAAATCCTTTTCATACAAGAATTTAAGCCGCATGACCATCGTGTACATCGTACGTTTAGTGAATGGATCGAAAACGAGATGACTCGTTCACCATAATATTTTATTCAGCTATGAGCTTATTTTTGGTTGAATGGCTACTTTTACAAGTACTATACAGTATTTATTAAAATACTGTCCCGAATTCACTCTATACACATATATAACACTTGGTGGTGCAGTGGTTAAGGTGTACATCACCAAACTTTATCATCCCAACAGCCGTGGGTCGAATTTGAAACTTTTGAGTAACCCATTTCCTATTTTCCACGGATTAATTTTTTAATTTTCTTTTAGTTACTTAATTTTAAAACCTGCCTCTGGCGCAAATCGTGGGTAAACTGTAAATATCTTATCATTATTATGCTGCCATCTAGGAGTATACATAAATTGACGTCATGTAAAAATGAGAGTAGTATGAGGCCATTACACAGATAGGTTTGCAGGCATCGATGTTGCAGCATCAAATATTCCTCCAATGCTGATTGGGAATTGGATTTTAGAATGTGGAGGGGAATATTTATGGAAATAACGAAAGTGATTTAGTGTAAACGACAGCGAGTGTCATGGAAAACTGGAATTAACAAAGGCGTTAATTTAAGACAGAGGATTTGCTGACAAAGAATGTTCGTGAATGCGACTACACTCAATTGATTTAGAATTGCAATAAGCATACATCGACGAGTATAATAAATGGGAAAATTCCAAACAGCGTTGTACAAGTATATAAGCGCTTTACAAATTGCAAAGCAGACACCGTTGTAATTTAACAGTGAACAGTGCAAATTAAGAAGTAAAAACTGAACAATAACAATGAAATAGTGAACAGTGATAAATAGTGAAATAATGAATTTATTGTAGAAGTCAAAGTTGTTGGGAAATAATGATTGTAATTGTAAAACTCTGAGTGTTTTATTTGCAAAATCCGTGTCGAGCGCCTGAAATTCGTAACGTTTAATGTCAGAATGAGATTTTGCAAATACAAGCAGCAATTTAAGAATAAGCTCCAAAGTTTCAAGCTTTCAACCGAAGGCAATAAAATTGAGCGGCAGAAGTCCGCGATAATTTTCACACCGATCAGAGATAACGCTGATTTTTCCAAGCGATGAGTAGAAAGTCTAGGCTTGTGAGGTGCAAAAAAAAGAGACTCGAGCGACGGGCTCTAAAGCGAAGATTTAGAAAGAAACCACAATACCATGAGAGGAGTAAGGTGGACAATTTGCTGATCGATTTTGGTCAGCTTCTCGACTTGCGTAAACAGCAAGCCGTCAGAACGAAAAATTCGTCAACAAATCAGAATATCTAAGAGCTTAGAATTAAAAACTGGCTATCTACAGTTCAAGGAATTTTCGGGACAAATCAGACAAGAACTAGAAAATAAGATTAAGCATGTGGAGTCCTGCTTTAGATGGCCAGCGAAATAAAACATTTTCAACAGAACTAGTGGCCACAAGCTTAAGAGGAATTTTAAAGCCCCGAAATGCGATGGGAAACTGGCAAGAGGAACAGATAGCGAGAATACATAAAACCACAGGAAGTTCAATAAACAAACAATAGAACAAGAACATGACTTGTAAATGCATCGATCCACAGAACGGAGCACAGCAGATAAAGATAAATGGGAGCGCCAAAGAAAAATGAGAGACGTAAAACGACCAGCATGAAAGATATGCTATATCTGTCGACGAGGCCTATTGACGAGGTGATTTAATGTGGCTGTACATTTCCAGGAAGCGGAAAAGCAGATCTCAAGATGCACAACAAGACTGATGATATGGTGATTGGCCCAAAAAATTGTAACACGGTAATCGTTACTGGTGAGCGGTACCAAAAAATGGTCAAAAACTTTTTAGTCCATATAATTCAGGATGGGTTAGTTAGCATATGGTTTCAACAGGACGATGCCACATCACATTCAGCCAAACAAAGAATGGAAATTTTGACAGATTTGTTTCCTGGCAGTAGGTTTGATTTCATGTTTAGGCGATACACACGGCCAACAAGATCACCCGACTTAACTGCTCCCGATGGCTATTTGAAAGGCTAAGTATACGTCAATAAACCACGTAACAGCTCAAGGATAATATTTGCCAATAAATTGCAAATTTCCCAGCTAAATTATTAAAGAATGTGATGAAGAATGCAATAAAAAGAGCTCAACTTTGCAAGGTGGCTAGAGGCGGCCAAACATAAGCAAAATATGCATAATTTGATGACATAAAATCTGATATTTCCAGATGCGCCACCCTGTATAAGGTTATTTAAAAAATATTTTTTTTTGTTATACATCATATGTGTGTGTAACTTAATTCCCCACGTGTGCACATGGCTAAGGTAAAATTTTAGCGGGAAAATACCAGATTCGTGTGTTTAACGGAGTAGCCATGTAACATACGCACACAAGTTGCTAGAACTGGAAGTGGTCCTTCACACGGAAGTGCATAACTACCCTAGCAAAATTCAACAAATTCCTTTCTGAAGCAAGGTTTTCCACAATTTATTGAACAGCAGTGGACTTTCAGTAGACGGTGGAAGATTCATATTGCCAGGAAAATCAAAGCGTGGATTAAGCAATAAAATGTAGGAATATTTCCTTGGCCGCCTTATTAATCTTAAAGTATTCGAAAGTCAATAAGGATAAATTAATTGAACCCTATAAATGACCCCGGGTAAATTTTTCTCTCTGCTATTTGGCTTCATTCTACTGTTCAATGTGTGAGGCTCCTTGAAGGTACTGGTTGGTCATCAGGATTAAACTTACTAATTCAATAATAAGAAAATTTAAATATTAGTATCAAGATCTATGAACTTATTTGTTAGATTTTACAGCTGATCTTAAACCAGTGAGTCAACGGTTGTGACTGCACCTTGTTATACGTAAAATGAACCAATGGTTCTTTGAAAAAGCTTAAAATTACTATATTGAATATTTTCGTAATAAAGAACTCTTTATTATAAGTCAAATAAGATCTTATACTAACCTAATTAACTACGAACGTAAAAGCTACAGTATAGCTTTAAGTACTTTCCCACACCGATTCTGTAAATTTGTATCGTAAATTAGAAGAACGACAAAACGCAAAAAATAAAGTTAGATTAGTTGTGTCATTGATTTTCTACGACGAAAGTATTATGCATGATTACCAGAAGACTCACTCACACACAGACAAATATAAATAGCTTCCAATTCACTCATCGTATTCGTGTGACGATTCGCCTACGGGTATTTATTATAGATGCTTAAAACATCAAACAAAGCCAACTTTATCTTCCCGTCAGTCATATAGTCAGACAGACCTAACATAAATAAACAAACAAACCCGTTGTTTTAGTCACTGATGATGATTCAAAACTATTATGCTACTCGTACAAAAACCTACATTACTCACAAAATATGTTTACACCTGAACTAATTTTTATTAAGTGGTTCCATCATATTTTTTACAGTAAAGAGTTTCCATCTTTGAGTTCAAACATTTGTAGCTTAAAATAATAACATTCGTTTATTATTGTTTATTGCTAAAAAAAATTCTAATTATGACGTCGCTAATATCGTGGGATAGTGAGTTAAGTCATTTATTTTTATTTGCTAAATCTATTTTTATAAACAAAAATAAAAAATATTTAAATTTATACACATTTTTTTCTTAATTATAAATAAAGAAAACTGTCTTGTATTTCATGTTTGAATTCGTATTAATATTTCTTTGTAGCTTTTGTTGTTTATTTATTTTTATTTTTCAACGCCAATTAAAAACATTTCATTCATATCGATATTTTTATTTTGCACAGTTGCTGTTTGTTATTTGTTTGGTTTATTGTAAGTTTTATCTATACAAAGGTGTGTGCGTGTGTGTGATTTACTATTTACTACGCCATGTATTTTTTTTTTATCAATAAGGGAAAATCTAAACGAAAAGAAAGCTTATTGTATTAGAATATAACGCGCCGATAAGTTTTAACTGTGCCAATTATAAATTGATTGTGACACTTATTCGCATTTATTTGACGCGTAAATAAATAAAATAATTATCTTTGTACTATTGTCGTCTTTTAAAATATACGCATAAGTAATTCGCATCTAGTTTGAACACTAACTTCAAAACTATAATTGATTATTATTGAGTTAAAAGCTGAATTACACCAGCGCCGCACGGGAGAAATTAGAACTATTTTGATCTTCGGATATTTTGCAGGAATTCTCTCGATGTCGCTGTAGTTGCAATTTATATGACAGGAATTCATAAGGTGAATTTAGTAACGATAGCATCACAGTCCCACTATTGCAGAGAAGTTACTACTTGATATTTTCTTAGAAGGCGTTTGCCTTTATTGTAAATGCCTCCTATGATTTTTTTTCATGAAAATCGGCGCTTCAACACAATGCCACAAACAGACCATTACTATATTTATAACGCTGATTGAGATCTCCGGGCTGAAGTTCTTATGCTAATTAAATTTTGTACGGGAAAAGATGTATCGTGTTTTAAAATTTGCTGCAGAGTACAGATTAGTTGAGAAGTGTCCAGTTGTATTGTATGGACGCCTTCTTGTTGAAGGTTGTGTCTCTTCCTTTATTTGATTTTTTAATATTTTTGTTTTAAATTAAATTCTGAAATCATACGAGTACATGTAAATTACAGAATAGATTTCTTTAAATAAATAAATAAAATGAAAAATATTGTTCTAATAATCAAAAGTCCCCTATATTGGCTGTGATTTCTTAAAGGTCTTTCATTTGAAACAATTGTTGCACAAAACATAAATGATAAAAATTATTCTAAAATATCGGAGGACCTCTATATAAACCGTAATTCTTAGAAAGGTGTTAATGTGTGTTTTATGCTGAAAGTGCTAAGTGACCGATCCCAGCGGTTAGCCATCTAAAATAGAAACAATTTTTGGAACGATAGTCCGGAATGAAATCATTTTCCATAAATAACCAGGAGAATTGTACTTTCAAACAAAAAAATAAATTTGGAAATATATTAAGCCGTTTTTATTTTATTAAATTTCTTATTGGGACACCCTTTAATGTTACAAATTTGCTCTGTCAAATCCGATTCATATCACTGGATTGTGATTGCCGCTAAAAATTTGACGGTTACAACAACAAGTTCAGTAATTTACATCACTTTCGGAATATTTGTGAATAAATCGGAAATAATTTCCTAATATTTACTGAATATTTACACCACTACTAATATTTCCGAAAATACCAGAAATATTCCCAAAATAATATTCCGGCTATTATCCACCAATACTAAAATACTTAAGACTAACTTAAGTCTAACGCATTGCGTTAATTGTACTCATATTTATCGCGTATCGCGGTGAATATTCCAGATAGACTGTATTGCTATTACGTTAAGCCGTGATACAACTAAACTGTGACAAAACTACTTCTTATGCTTAAATTTAGATGCCAGCATTTCATAAATGTCACTAAATTCCTCATCCTTAATTAAACAACGTACGTTGAATTAATGTCCTCCCCAAGTAACCAATTCACTGTTGAATTGATGACCATCAAACCAATAGGAGAGATTGCAACAATAGCTGTGTTTCTTGATGCTTTATCTGATCCGGTTCAGTTCAGGTTTCATGAAACAATGCTAAGGCGCTTACTAAATTTTAAATCAAAATTTGCATCAGGTTTTCCATATAAAATTTGAGCTGATTCGGATCAATAGGTGTCATGAAACACGGCAATTATATATTGAATACCGCCTTCTTTGACTTTGTAACTAAATTTAAGGAGTTAAGAAGTTAGTTTAGGAATATTATAAATGTGTGCCATAAATACATATGTGGTGTTAAGATAAAAGTGGTACAAAATTTTATTCGTATTTTTACCTCTGTATATTTTTATTATTCTCTGTGCTGTCTACCATTTTTAAAACGAAGAAAAAGGCTAATGGAAAACAATTGAACAACGCCGAATTAAAAATTTCATTAAAAACTAAAAAGTCAATTGTTCGCAAATTAATTGACCCAAAACGAAAAATATCCGAAATCCGTAATATATCGAGAACAGCATTCCGCACCAATACTACGACTGAAAACGGACAATTCGTAATAGAAGACTGACACTATCGTTAATAAAAAAAGACCTTAATAAGAATTTCTTATGCAATATAATTTTTTACTGGAAGAAGTGATAATTTCGGTCTGTAGGAGGAGGAAATGCTGCTAAAAATGATGTAGGTCCAAAATCACGTTTAACCACGATTTGAAGATCATTGAGACTAAAAAGCACAAAAAAAAATAACGTGTTCTTCTGAGTATCTGTACCGATGATTTCTCAAGAATGGCTGTGCACATTGAATTTTTTTCGCTAATCTCCCTTTCGTAATTCGGAGAATTAGAAAGATTTTGAGACCTTTACTTCAAGCGTGTTGAGTGCCATAGGAAATCTCTAAAAACAGCACCACCGAATACCTCGAGATGACTACAGTTTTTTTTATTATTCTGATATACTCGTAAATCGTTTGAAAGGTCTTGGATCAGGCAATATTTTAGTTCATAAATTCGCCGTCTTGGCGCTGGTGGCAATTATTAGTTTCTTATAGAATATTTATATGCCGTATATGACTGAAAAGATCTTGGTACTTAAACCGTAGTACTTAAAGCGGCCATTGTGGCGCTGGACGCAATTAAATTTCCCATTCTCATTTGGAAAAGTCATCAATTTTCAGCCGTTTAATTCACGCATTCTCGCTTTTATTGCTGGCATTTTTATAGAGCATATAACTGTCACAAGTTTAGCTGAATCACCTTATGACACTGAAAGCAAATACTCTCATTCCGACATAATCATGTGGCATGCCGTTTAAGAGGCTCTGGAGCTGACACAAATGTTTTGCGCTAGTGGCAAATTATTCGTTTATTATAGAATATATACGTGTTGCATGTAATTGAAAAGATCTGGCTACAAATTTAACTGAGACACGTTAGTACTGAAAACTGCATTGGTGTGACTCGTTTTTTCTCTTTCCGTTCAGTTTTTCTAAGAATATTTTCTTCGAAATAATGATATATAAAAACTAAATTTTTACAAAACCAATGATGGATGATCAGCATATTTTTCGAAGCCGTTTTGCGTCGCATTTTATTAGCGAATATTCTCGATTTTCTCGCATTTCCGTAAATTTTTGTGGTTGGTGCAAATGTAATTATATTTTTAGAAAAGATTTTCTTCATATACATATATTTCCCACCAAATTTCAAATAAATAGAACAGTTTTAATTTTTCGGGTGTATCATGAAAGTCAGTTAAAACTGATTTTCAGATTACAAATTTTTATAAAATCAGTAATGATCATCATAAGCATAGCACCTGAGTCGTTTTGTGAGACATTTCTTTTGCGATTTGTTAAAAATACCAGCATTTTGGCTACTACAAAAATCCCGCGATGAGAATCCCGGGCTTTTGTCTCTTTTTAACAAAATTCCATTGGCGTATATAATATTACTGTTATAGCTATTCGTGCCGATTGGATTTATGAAGATTCGTTCTCAAAGTTTCCAATATTTTTATTAAGAAAAATAAATCGTACATTATTTCCACTTTCAATAGAAAAATTCTTCATTTTAGCCAATTTGTTTCTTTCGCAACGCCAAATTGTTCGATTATGATCGCCTTCCGGTTAGTGTTTTAGATAAATTTCTATAATTTTTCTTATAAACTTTTGGACAATACATAGCACTTTTTATGAGTAGATTTTGTTGAAATTGTACAAAAATAATGAAATATTCGAATGGATACTGGAAGAAAATTTAGAGTAAGAACTAGTTAAACCGTACTATATTGAGCAGTATAACGGTTTCGGTATAGATCCAACCGCAAAACAATATTATGACTTTGATCTTAAATCTTATTAACTTTTGATAATTTTGCGTTATTCCTTATCTTGTCGCGACATTGACAAATTTAGCCGCTCGTATCTTAAGTTTGAAAATTCGTCGAAAATGCGATTAGCTCCACTAATATCAAATTACGGTAAACATCTAACACGCTTAGATATTTTAAACTCAACTTAAAGTCGATCATTATTGTCATAGTTATTCTAAAACTTGTTATATTGAATTTAAACGTGGGTATATAGTGCGTCATTTTCTTATATCATTTCGGCAGACACCACCATCTTTCAACAAGCTTTTCAAGACTTATTTGTCAACATAAATTAATTACTGTGTATTTGTTTCTTTCTAGGTAAGTTCGATCTGGTCCTTCACATAATGAAAATGTTATGTAAGTAAAGTTAGTAAGAAATAAACTTGTAATAATTTGCGAGTAAATGTACCAATATCTTCCACAAATTATTTAAAATCAATAAAACATTAAGTAAAGAGTCACCTAACTACTCCTATTATTTATTCAGCAAACCGAGATGCTTTATTAATAGCGAAATAAGCATAAAAATTGCATTACAAACCGAAAAACTTTGCGTTGGTTTGGTACAATTTTATTTGCATTTTCCAGAAGCGTATAAACAAAACGAAATAAAAATAAATTTTCTATATTTAAATTTTCATATACTCGTACAATACCATTTATGTATTTTCCTCTTTTCGTTTTGTGTGACAAAGAAGCAAAACAACAACGCGACAAGGAGAGCCATAAAATATAAAAATATGCAAATTAAAAAGATTCATTGAGACGAACGACTTAACTCATTTCTTGTTTGCGTTCGTTAAATATTTATGTTTTTTGATACACTTCAAAACTAAATAAACATCAAAAAAATTATTTTACATTGTTTAAAACATTAAGTAATGTTGTGAGTGGCGCGACGCGCGGCACAAGGACTAAATTATATGCGCTTGGCTCGCAGGGTCGAATTTTGAACTCAACTAGCAAATAAAGTTATTTAAATCAGCAGTCACGTATAGAGTTTATCAATTAAAACCGAGGATGCATAAACAGCGAAGGTGGTTTATTTCGATTACCTACCTATTTGCAAATACATATTTTTGGTTTCAATTCAAAACAACAATCGGAACTCAAAATTATGTAGAATAATCACTAAAATTGGTTCTACAAATTTACATGTAAATTGTGTTATCACAATACGTCATAATTCTGTAAATCTAAATGAGTGTTTCGTTTATCTTATGTGCGCATTTATACGTACGAGTACATATTTCATAAAGTTAATCATTTTATTGTGCAATTTACGGTGTGGTTTAATCGTAAACCATTTACATTTTTTGATCAAATTGTTCAATTGTGTTATAACTTTATAGAAAACAAAACCATTTATGTTGTGATGATTAAAATTATGTACGTATTGTAAATTTAACCAACATATGATTTCTAGTACACGTCAGATATTAAAATAAACATTTAGGTACAATGGCAATTTCCATAAACAGATGATGACAAATTTTTTTGTAAACAGCTGATAAAAGATTGTTTTTGTGCTATGTATTTTTAAGACACAATCACAATGAAAGAAAACTCCACGGGGCTTACATTTTAGAACGACACATTTCGGGAGTCCGAAGAGAAAATATTTTCGTTGAGCAAAATTAGTAATATGTTTAAGAAATTTCGGCCTGCGAATATTTTTAAAGCCAGATTCAAAAATCCACTTTTGGAACAATAACAAAGACTTCAAAATAAACAGTCCTCAAGTTCCTAAAATATATAATTAATAACTTTCCAGGCCTGAAGTTTAGAAACTGTGAACTACAACATTGTGTAATTATTTTAAAAGATTATTGTAATTTTCTATTTACCGCATTTCATTTAACTCGCGGCAGAAGAGTCAATGAACGGTAAACATTTCCTATCGACATTTCCGACATGGAAATTGAATATATTATTCTTTTAAGTGTATTTTATAACATATGAACATTTTAATCTTCTGGCACTCTTCTGGAAATTACATATCACCGAATATGCTGTGGCCAACACCGGATTTTTTTTACCACTTATACATAGATCTCGAATACACTTTTGGCAAAACTGTTGTGTATAATCAAAAAACATCAAAATTGCATCTTTAAATTTATATAAATCTTTTAATTCTTTGACGTTTTCTGTAAATGCTGAACTTTCAACATCATCATCAAAATTGAGAAAAAACTCCCATGGAAGCTACAACTTCCGGCACAAAGATTTCCACCAAATTTCGCAAGGATCTCCCAATTAATGGAAAAAGTTCAAGTGTGAAGTTTTTTCCGAATAGTCAATCCGCCTGAACTGCAGAGATGCCAAATTTTGATGAATTAAAGTTGTTTTATGGTAACTCGTCATTTCCGGTAAAATTTAAAAAATGATCTGAACTAATTTTGTTTGAAATTTAATTTGCAATCTGTTTGTTTTAATCGTTTTTTCGTAAATGCTATTTACTTTTCAAAATATTTGCAAAAAATTAAAAGCTTCTATGGAAGCTCCTACTTCTGGTAGACCGATATCGAGCAAATATCATTGTCATCTCCCAATATATGGAAAAAGCTTACGTCTGGGGTCGAATTTTTGTTCAAAAAACAGTTTTTTTGTCAAAAATTGTAATTTTTGTTTAAATTTTGGAAAACTGAACTGAGCCGATATTGTTTTAGAATAGTTTAGTTCTTAATCGTTTTTCTTGCAAATGATATACTTTTAAAAAAATTTGGAAAAATCGAAAAAAAAAATTATGATTCCTATACTTTATTTTACTATATAAAAGAAAGTAAAATAAGCGCGGAAACCAAAGACCAGTCGGAACCAAAGAAAAACAAACTACGGACAAGTAACACGATGTATTGTGCACTATACGATTCTCAGCCAGAATCATATAAAATCACTGGTAATAATTTCGACCATTGCACAATTTACACGATGCATTCTCTTTCATTGTGTTCTGTAAAATTTCAGCCGGATTATATGACATCATTCAGGCGGTCATTGTGCACTTTATAAAGGGTGTTTTTTTAAGAGGTTGCCGATTTTTTTTTTGAATAAAACACATATAAAATTATGAAATGACCAAAATTTTTTTTTATTTGGTAGATAATTTTTTGGCATTTAACATTTAAACACAATTTCTGGCATATGGCTACCACGACTATTTTTCACAAATGTCATTCTGGAGGTCCAATTTTCCAGCACTTTTTCAAGCATTTGAGGGCGTATGTCAGCAATGACACGTTGAATATTGGTTTCCAAAGCGTCAATCGATTGAGGTTTATCCACATAAACCAATGACTTCACGTATCCCCACAAAAAGTAATCGAGTGGCGTCAAATCGCACGAACGCGGAGGCCAATTCACCGGACCATTTCTCGAAATAATGTTGTCGTTGAAAGTTTCTTTCAATAAGTCGATTGTTTCACGTGCTGTATGGCAAGTGGCACCATCTTGTTGAAACCACATTTCATCCATATCCATATCTTCAAGATTTGACAACAAAAACTCATTTAACATGGTTCTGTATCGATTTCCATTCACGGTAACGCGTCGTCCTTCCTCATTTTTAAAGAAATATGGACCGATGATCCCACCAGCCCATAGACCGCACCAAACAGTACATTTATCAGGATGCATTGGTAATTCTTGAACGGCGTGTGGATTATCTTTGCTCCAAATGCGACAATTTTGTTTGTTGACGTATCCATTTAACCAAAAATGCGCCTCACCACTGAAGAGAATTTTACGGTAAAAAAATGGATCTTCGTTCAATTGATTTAACGACCAATCACTGAATTCACGGCGCAAACGATGGTCGTGTGGCTTTAATTCTTGCACCAATTGAATTTTGTATGGCACCAAACCCAAATCTTTACGTAAAATTTTCCATAAAGTCGATGGACAAAGTCCAATTTGCTGAGCACGACGACGAATCGATAAATTGTCGTTTTCTTCGACACTGGCCTCAACGACAGCAATATTTTCTTCTGTACGAACTCTTCTCATTCTTGTCGGTGGCTTGGCATCCAAAAGAGTGAATGTAGACCGAAATTTGGTAATTACGTTCTTTATGGTGGTCTCTGACGGACGATTATGTGCACCATAAAATTCACGAAGTGCTCTATAAACATTTTTAATTGAACACTGATTTTGAAAATAAATTTCCACGATTTGAAAACGTTGTTCTGGAGTTAACCTATTCATAATGATTTGCCAAACAATACTGAGTAGAAATGCCACTTTGAGCTGTCAAAACAACTGTCATAAAATGAAACGACATCTATCGGAAAAACAAACCTCCTAAAAAAACCCCCCATATAAAACATCAACCGAAATACGTTATGCAAGACCAAATGGTTCCAACACTGTTAAAATGTGATATATATTTTTATAGTTTTTAAATGTAAATTTGGCTGTTTTAAATAATGTTTGAAATTGTTTACCATCGTTTCTTGAGATGTCCACGGGGTTTGACCTTTCACGGGTTGTTGGATGTATATTAGAATAGCCTAAGAAAGTTGTATCCGTAAATGAAACGATACTAACATATGGTAATATTATTTGTGCTAAAGACGACTTAAAATATCCCTATATTTGTTGCCGGCCTTAGAGATGTTTTCCGGATCTCATCTGAATGATCGAAAAGCTCAGTCAAAATCCTATGTACGTGGCGATCAGAATCTATCATGATTTTTCACCTTTTTTTTATTTATGTTTAATTCAAGAACGTATGGCTATAGTTCCGATTTTCGTAGAACCATTTGCAGATTGTATAGCTTGGTTGGGTCGGCCCATGAGTTTTGCACTCCGACTAGTCATAGTTGTGCGATCACAAATCGTAATCTGATGATAAAAGGTCCCTTTTGCATCCTGCCCCTAACGGGATTCGAAGCCGGAACCGCCCGATATAAACGCCAAAGCTTTAACCACTGTGCCGATGTTTTAACTTGTCTACCAACATGTTTACGTAATTATGATTAAACCGCCTATGCTCTAAATTTTTAAGGATTCTCGTTCAAAAGAAATGCCTTGCCTCCTGTGCATTTTGTACACCATATGTTTACTTATTATTTTCTTGTGTATATAGAAGGCTCTATTCTGCTAATCGTTATGTCACTTCCAGTTCACGAGTCGCGTTACTTATCCGTGGATTGATTTGATCAAAATTAGCATATTTTTTAACTTTCAACCGGCCTTTAACCAACCAATAGTATTGATTAATCGACTAGGTAGTCCCCGTTTGGATCACAACCAAATTTTTGGTTGTGTTGCGTTTACATATTAGTAGTTTCATTAATTGTCCTGAATTCTTCAATGTCGAGCGTATAGTCTGCTGGTAAGTTATTACAGAATGCAATGTATGTACTTCACTAATCTTAGTTGAACGTTAAAAGGCTTTTATTGTTGATGAAGCTTCCTTTGAAAAATGTAAAAAATTCGACCTAAGGGACCTTCCCGACGCCAATATCAGATGAGACAGAGGAAATTTATCGTGAGGAAATCTACGCGTTATCGATGGTTTTTAACTTCTCCATCCGTTAACGATTAATCGGAAACGATTAATTTTACTTAGGTCTGTGGAGTCAAGTTATTGAAATCTTGAAAATAACAAAAAATTACCTAGGTTCAAAACTTTTCTTAACATTTTGAAGGTCTTTGAGTCCAAAAAAGCAAAAAAATATCCGCCCGTTGAGATGTTTGTACCGAGGGTATGCCAAAAATGGGTTAAGCTTCACATTCCGTATTTCAAAACCATGTTTTCAAGCTCTCGTATTTTATTTAACCAATACCAATATCATAAAAAGTAGTTCGTGGGGTGCAGGATGTATTTAAAATTCGAGTGATTTTAAAATACGATATTATGAAATACGGGGTTTTTAAAAAATACGGGATTTTGTAAAACAGGATTTTGAGCCGCTTCCCTCAAAAATAGCGAGTGTTTTTTTCACCTGTCTTTTTCTACTTTTAATTCGAAGATTGAAAAGCTTTTGGGACCAGTAGGTTGAGCTGGTGGGGTGGGGGGGGGGTATGGTACACCTGCCAAACGAAATCATCCAACATCACAATATTATGTCTTTACTGTCTTTTTATTATTTTCTTGTACTTAAATAGTACATTATTTGGAAGGTCTTGGATTAACAAACGACCTTAATAATCAATTTATTCGGTATGGCGTTGAACGCAAAACATTTTTTGGTCTGGACCAATTAACAATTTTTTTGACATCACCTTAGTTCACAAATCCACGGTTTTGAAAAATGTGACAATTTTAACTAAAACACCTTCATACTAAAAACAACCGCTCTGGCGCTGAAGTCAGTTTTTTTTTATTCCGATTTAGCTGAAGCACATTAGTACTGAAATCTACCGCTAAGGCGGCACTAAAGACATTTTTATTGCTATCTTGAGGCTTGTATAAGTAGGATAACTGTCACTCATGGAAAAATGTCAACTAAAGTAGATACAAAGGCAAATGGTGTAAAGTTGAATTTTTTTTACAACATCAAAAAATTATAATAATTTATTATCAGGAAAAATTATAAAATCGTAAACAATTTAATAAAAAAGATATTATCGCTAATTTTTTTCAAAAAACTTCCGCCGATGGAATCCATATTATGCTCCGATCGTTGGTCATCATGTGCGATATTGTTTGAAAGGTTTTGGTCAAGGAACATTTTTTTAATCGTTTATTGCAGAATATACAGGGTGTTCCGCAACTGACTGATAAGAATGGTATCGTTGGATTCCAACTCTGAAGTCCTGGAGTGAAACTTCATAATAAGCTTCTTTCATAAATTGGGAAATCCCAGTGATTTTTGGTCGAAATCGGTCCACTAGAAGTGGTAGCTTCCATAGGAGCTTTTTCGGTTTTTGCAAATATTTTGTAAAGTATATCCTAAATTCTAAATTACATTTTAAACAATATTGGCCCAGATCAGTTTTCGGCTTAAGGAATTGACGATTGACGGAATTGATCGGGATGAGACTTCATGCATAAGTTTTTTTCATAGATTAAGAGGTCCCGGTCACCGGAAATGGAAGCTTCTATACGAGTTTTTTTCAAATTTTTATAAATATTTTGAACTGTGTATCATGTGTGAGAAAACTGACAATGAATTAAAAGATTCTAAATTAAATTTTCAATAATATCGGTTTCTATCAGTTTTCCAAAATTTAAGCGGAAATGAAGATTTTTGCCACGAAACTGATTCTCAAAAAAAAAAAAAACTCGGCCTTGTACAGAGCCAGACGGATTGAATAATTGGAATATAATTTCACATTTAAGCTTTTCCACAAATTTGAAGGTCCCAGTGATGTTTGGCCGAACTCGATCTACCGAAAGTTCCTAAGGAGCTTTTTCGTTTTTTGCAATTGTTTTGAACAGTATATAACATTTTCGAAAACGAAAACGGTAAAATCAAAAAGATTGGGCGCTTTCAGGTCCCCGATTATTGCCATCGTGATTGGTGATATCGTCGCAAATTTGATTTCGAAATTTTATAAACTTAAAAATATTCATATAGTTGGCCGCTATTTTACTCAACATGTTGCCAACAATTGGAGAACCTAAAAGCGCCCATTGTAAATTAAATTTTACAATGTTTTTTTAAATTTTAACGGAATTGATAAGTTTTCATAAAAACACTTTATATCGCCAAAATTCGGGTTCAAGTATACTTAATTGGTTACTTTAAACGATCCAGCTTACCATAACCACAATATCAAATAAGGCCTGCCAAATGTTTCTTAAAAACAATTTACTTGGTCTTTTCTTGTATTCAGCTATAATACGGAACCAGACACAATAAAAATGCTCTGCAACCAAAATCATTATTTTAATTGCCTTATCTTAAACGTAAGGGCAAAGACCGTCTCATAAACTTGAGCAAACATAAATTTAAGTAACGCTATAACATAAATAATTTTGTCTACATAAATTCAACTGCAATAATCGATGATTCAATTATACACGAGTGATGTATTCGTATACTGTTAAGAGGAGACGCATCAACCGGTTATTAGATTTTGCATCATTAATTGCTTCATTAACTGCAAGTACGCCCCTGAATCAAATGATTTTAGATTTAAGAAATTTTTTTTGAAGATGTTTACATTTTTATCAATATTTCCGGTAGGGCATTTCACTCGTATATAGTTTTTGGTATAAGTAACTTGAGCTTGTATATCACCAATCAGTAATTATGACGATAAGAAATAAGATTGTGTACGCGCGATAAATTAATTATGTTGTTGTATTTTGTAATTCGATTACTGGTGCAATTTGATACACCTTTGAGCAATTTGATACACTTATAAATCAATCGTGTGAGACGCGCCTTTCAACATTACATGCAACTATATGGAAATTATAGATTGAGCACGATTATATCTTCTTATTTTAAGACTGGTTACCAGTTACTTACCAGTTACTAATTACTAATACGCCCATGTACACAAAACATGTCGTTTTTAGAGATTGTCCACACGTTTAGTTATTGATTTGGGGGAGAAAAATTTATCAATATAAGAATTAAATTTCCTGTTGATTTATATTCGGTTATTTCTGTAGATATATATCCAAATAAATATTGAACTTTGTGCCTACATACATAAAATATTAATTGACTAGGGGAAGAGTACGGATACGCAGGCCTCATTTAGGTGTGGTTGATATAAATTATATGTACATCTATTTTAGATTTTTGTTTATATAGAGTTAGTGTTAGTTACACACTCATATGTCATGTTGATATTTACCAATAATGTAATCTGGATATTTACACCTTTCCCAGTCAGTTTATAAAAATTATGAAAAATAATTAAAATTTTACTGCGCCAGTAAAATATTTTTGATACTATTTTAATCTGTATACGCTGTATATGTAAATCACGATAGACATCCACGACGCGTACAGAAGGGATGTAGAAGTTTATATTCTAGGAAATTTTCCCTTGCAGTAAATATGTAATTAGTATTCACATACTCATAATCCAGTACAAACTTTTACGGTGAACATTTTTAAAATCACAACTTTCAGGAATCATATACAATAACAGGTAACGTCAAAAATGAGAGTACTTGGCAATTGCGCAATGTCCTTGAAACGTTAGATGTCCATATATTTGTAAGAGGTCTTTAATAATTAGACAAATATATCTGCTGGTGCACATTTTCTTGCACAGAGTGTCTGGCGGCATCCTAACGCAAATTACTTCATCCAAAAAATTTTCGTGCACACATGTTCTCGTATGGAATCTTTATAAGGACACATTTCCTCGTACATATATTACATATTTTATCGCGGATACTGTTTGTGTATATTTCATCCGAAAATAACGAATGATTAAAATTTAGCTAAGTAGCTCACAAAAGTAATAAAATACTGAACAATTAAAAATTTCACTTATTAATAAACTTGGGCGAGGAATTGTGTATAAAATGTCCTAAATTCGTGGAAATGTTTAACCATTATTATATAATAAAATTTGCAGTAGGTGGTAGACAACTTTTGAAGTTAGGAAGTAGTGGCTGCTTAAGCACACTTGGACCGGTATCCGTTGCAAGCAACCAAGAAAAATAGGTTAGCCATGATTAAAAGTGAGTGAGTGATCGTCATGTTAGACAAACTCTTACGTCACAATTTATTCCTTTTAGTTCAAATGTGTTGGCCGACATTGATTGGCACCAAAATAGTAGCGCAAGATGAAATAGAAGATAAAACACTTCGTACCCGATGATGCGGTTATTATTTTCATTTATTCACTTGACCTAGGATGGGATTTAGCGCTGCACTTTATTTACTGGCCTATGAACGACGTCTATTGTCAAAAAACGGTAATGCAACTTCGCCTAGTAAGATGCCCAATAGAAAACTCCAGTCCAAATTTTTTATGTAATTGCAAACATTTCGGTTTCGACAGTCATTCTTGTTTCCCCTTAAGAATACAAACCATCTTGCTTTATTTAAAGGATACATTTCTTGCTCCCTTTGCGGTTTTCAACATTTCTTAAAATTTATTTAAGGTTAGCTGGTTAGATTAAGGTTGGATTGCGCATTGCGATTATTCATTTACTTATTTCTTGTTTTATTTAAAAAATTTCCAATGGGCAACTAAGACCATGACTAGGTAAGCTATTAGTGGACAGCTGGTTGACCCATTTTTCCGTATAACAGTCTTGAAACAAGAGATATTCTGTAAGATGCCGTCGCTACATTATTCCGAGAGAAGTTCAAAACCAGAGAACAGATTTTGTTCGAAAATTGAGACTTGAGCGTTGGGAGTTTTGCTGCTGTTTCACTAACCTACTAGATGCATAAAATTAATATTATTGTTGATTGATGTAAATAATAATTAAATTTTACATTTACATCTAGCGTGCTGATGAAACAACAGAAAAACTTCCAACTTCTTAATACCGCATCCTGTAGCCGTAATTAAATTTGAATCACAGTTTTGATTCGCGTTGATACGTCTTTGTAATGGTATTTACGCCTATGTTGTCAGCATCATAAATTGAGATATCTATGTTGACTTAATAAAAGTAGATAGTGATCGAGAAAACAATATATCATGTCGCACTGCCAAGATTATTCTCAAATCGACAGTACAACCATCTTTCGGAAATAAGAATATTTAAGGTTATCGCTATGTAGTTGACGCCAGGTGATACTAATAAAACAGCCGTGGTGGTATTTTTCATTGTTGAAGCATTATCAATCAAAAAATCGTATAAACAAATATTTTTGTTTAATTATTGCGAGATTTTACAACTGTAAATAATACTGTAAGTATTTTATTGTTTCAAAATATATCGATTAGTACTTCCATCTATTATAATAAGGATCAGACAATTTGGTACTATTATCATTAATCGAGTGATCTGACGTCTATTGGAAAACATGGTATATGCTTATTTTATGAAGAAGTGGAGAAGAAAAAGCAAAAAGAAAGAGAACAAAAGGAAAAGAGAGAGAAAGAAAATGGTGACCAATAGAATGAAAAATTCTCTTTATGAAGAAAATCAGGAATCGAATCCATGAGTAACAAAGCAAACATACTCTGCCCACCTTCCTACCGAGGGTGAATGAATGAAGAGAGAGGATCACTACGTAGACAAATACGCCTGTTTGCTTGTGTTTGACGGAAACGGATAGCCAGATTTAGGGATATCCAAAATAATGGGGTAAAAAATTTAAATTCCTAATTAAATATCAAATCTTCAAACATTATAAGGCCCCCTTTGGAATAACTCACCAAAATCGGCAGTTATTTTAGAGACTAGGAATCGAGTGTATGAGAATCATTTACTAAAATTTAACCTAAAATATAGAATTTATTGAAGTATTTTTCATTAATGCCTAGGTAATGTGTCAGGTCACTTTATTCTTAGAATATTATTATTTTGTCCAATTTTTGTTTTTGAAAATGCAAATTACAAATATTTGTGTCTCCAGGGCGACCAGACGTTCCTATAAAATCAGCGATAAAGTAAAATAAAGATATTTTAAACATGTTAGATTGGTTTCGTTATAAACCTTGAAATCGGTTTGATACAGATGATTGTAAGAAAAGTCGTGTGAAGCGAGTAGGTGTAAAATGTAGGTGTAAATCATATTCATTGTAACCCCAAATCGACGTGCGGTTACCAAGACGTTGGAAGTGAAAATTCGGTTGTAAGAGACTGCAGCGCACCGAACTAGAAAAATATTTTGAACTTAAACACAAAGTATAATCAATCAACGCCTTAGTGAATTATTATGTTTCGCTGCGCATTTGTTAACCATTTTGTAACTTCGAAATTGACGCATTCAAACGATTTCTGTATGAAATTCATCCAGAACATTCCAAAATTTCGTAACCTTAAAGTTGCTGCTGCTAAACCGAATAGTATAAGCATTATTTTGGTATGTGTATAATTTACTTACTTCCCCTGGATGCATTCCGGAACGTATTTCATACAATTAGCAGAAAATTTCAGATCCGCAATTGGTACGGGGTTTGAAAACAGAAACAGGGTGTAGAATGGAATTTCCCCCTCTCGATTACGATCGGTTATCATTAATGTCCGTCATAGCGATACGGCAACCTACGCACATTCTTATCCTAGTTATACTAGAGAGCGCAACTATTCAATAAACCGAAAATTGTGTTTGCTTCGATGATTCTTTCTCAAATGTTAGCATGCCGTTTCACACAAAGCTAAAATTTTATATATACCGGCGAGAGATGAGAGAAAATCTGGACGATTAACCTAAAACAAAAATCGGTTGAATGTGTCGATTTAAGAAAATCGTAACTTTTATAAAGTCGTCGTATTACATTGGGACCACCTTTAAATTGTGAATTTCTCTTGAGAACTGTTGAGTAAGGTTGTTTCATCTTTTTTTTTGCCTTGTTAAGCTCTGGTTTGACGCTATTTTTTCTCGATTTTCTTTTGTCCCTCAAGAGACCCCTTCCCTTTTTTTATTTCTGAAGTACTTTCCCAAGCCGATTGTTGTATGTCTTTTTTCTTTAAGGTATATTATGAAACTTTTCCAATCGGTATATTGTTAACAAGTACTGGATGGATTATTCTTTTTTTGGGTAATCGAATATTATCGTTAGGATTATTGGAGAATCATCTGAACTCAAGTCCTGACTCTCCTCGATTTGCACAAAACTGTTAGAGATATTTTGGATTACAAAGAAATCGATTAGAACACGCATTTTTACTCAGTCGGTAGGCCAGTACGTTAGATTTTCTGTTAACAAATTCACACTTGTTTTCTATTATAACATTCCGTAATTCTTTTCCTTTAGTTATGGTTAACCTTGATCCCCAATGAGTGTTTTTTTGCAGTGATGTCGCAATCTATTATGAACCTTTTGCGCATTCGCTGAAGAACGCAGAGCATTAGTTTTCTTTATAGAATACCTTGCTGAACGGTATAACCCGAATAGGATAATTTTTAGTATTTCTATTTACAATTCTAGCTTGTATTTATTTTTCCCGTTTTTCCACTTCAAAATGTTGTAAATTGGGGTTTTGAGATAAGACACAGATCTATGTTTTCTATATCGAGGAGAGCAGCAGACCTTTAGCATATCATAACGATATTTTAAGTATACCGGACATTTCTGGCTTTGCTTAGTTTTGGGATTAGCGCCAATGCTCTATCTTAAACTTTTGCAGTATTTCGTCGAATGCACTGAATTTAGCGAGTATCTCCTGTAAGGTTTGATTGATGTCTTCCTCAGACTTCACTTTCTTCTGTTTCCTCAAATTTTATTTGTACATCCTAATTTGAAGAATTGCTGATTATATTGGTTTTGAAGTTTGTTGTTTGTCTGAGGGACAGATTGCATGCTACTTATTTTATTGTTTCTCATTTTTTGGATTTTTTTTGCAATCTTATGCAGCGATATTGCGGTAAAAACCGAAGAAGTGTTAAGTGTGCAGAAACCACCTAACAGCAGAACGCGTCAATTCAAAAGATGACCTCCTGAAGTGTATACATTGCGAAAAGCTCACCCCGCTGGCTTAAAAATGATATAAAACTGAAAACAAAACAAAATTTAAGAAAATTCAAAAATGCTCACGTTACTACTATAATCTAAATTTCGTAATCAGAAAATTGAGAAGAAAACGCATTGAAGCGTACCTCTTGGGTGATGGTGGAAACGGCTTATACCTACACAAAGCATGCCTACAAGATCAGCTTTAAATAGCTTAAAATTCTGCACTACTTGTTTTTGCTATTTAACAAGATGGGTGGGGGAGCTAGCTCAACAAGGTAAATTATAACAATTAAATTTGCTTGGTGATGCTGCAAAAACTATAACGATAATATTAATCTTGATGTATACCGTTAAACGGCTTAAAGGTAAACAGTTAAAGTTAAACAGCTTGCAATATTTTATCTCGAGAGCACTAATTAGCTCAAATTTCATTTTAAACGTCGAAACGAAATTCTCATAATTTTTTGAAGTATTTGTGTTGTAGTTTTAGTTTATTTCTTATTTAGTTTTAATATATGGCCAAACGGAACTCTAAAATGATGTTTAGAATAAGATTTGAAGCGTGGCCAAGTGAGACAGAACTAGACTAACAATTATCCCAGGCCTTCCCCCTACATCTCCGTAGTTTAATTTACTCCTTAGTAAAGCTGTTAGGTCCTACTATTCCAAATAATTTTGCACTAATACCATAAAAAGTAGTACGTGGAGTGGAGGGTGAATCATTTCAGGAATATGGACTCTCTCATTTCATAGGTTTCGGAGCAATACAATTTTTTTCCATGTTTTATTCGGGCGTTTACCGATTTCGTTCTTTATCGTATCATATATACTGATAAGTTTTTAATTTTGAGCTTGATGGAAAGAATATTAAGCAAGGACACAGAAATGCTATAACTACAATATTTTCTACCGATGTACGTACCTAACGGGTGTTTCATTTCGAGGTATAGAACTTTGAATTTAAATAAAATACACAAAAATAATTTTAATGGCCACGTATGTGACTATTGAATATGATTTCGGACATGTAGCCGCAGTGGCTGGCCCGTGCACTTCCAAGTGTTCAATAGTGTCTGGATTATCAGCGTCGACAAGTGACTTCACATCCCCCAAAGAAAATAGTCCAGCGTTCGTGATGTTTCTTTCAGTAAATTAATTGTATCGCGCGCTGTATGACTTGTGGATGTCTTGTTGGAACCACATGTCTCTGATGTCAATACATCCAATTGAGGCATAAAAAAATAGTAATCATCTCTTTATATCGGTCTCTGTTGACTGTAACGTTTTCAGCAGCATCTTTTTTGAACACATATTTTCCGATTCCTTCGGTTCATAAAGCACACCAAACAGTAAACTTTTGTGGATATTAGCTTTTGTTTTGAACAATGGCTCCTGGATTATCTTCACATAGCTATTTAACCAAAAATAAGATTCATCACTAAAGTACATTTTGTATGGAAAGTTTGCATCGATGCCAATATTGGCGTCAGCTCATTCACCGAATTGGCGGCGCGGACAGTGGGCGTATGGTTCCCTGCATAACTTGAATCTTGTAAGCATGTAAACCAAGATCCTTACGCAAACTACTATAATGATATGGATCAAGTCTCAATCGTCGTACACGATGACGAATCGATTTGTCGAATCGTGCGCATCATACAAACGTTTTGCGAAAGCGCACTTTGGTTAATCGAATTAACTGTTTTGATGGACGATTTAGTCGATCATAAAGTGGATGTAGCGTGCGATGACTTTCACAAACTGATATTTATTATGAAATGGCGCACCAAACTAACCAAAAATCAACTGTCAGCTGTCAAATCGCTTGTCCTCGAAAAAAGTGTTGCCAACTTAAACTTCTATACCTCGAAATGGAACACCCTTTATAACTAAAAGCTATACTCGTAGACAGCCAAATTAAAATCGAATCATCGCATCAACTTCGATAAAAGATCCAAATAATATTTAATTTGATCCAATCAATCAATCAGTATCTAGTGGAATAATGTTTTCAACTATGCTCTAAGTAAGGTAATTAGACCAGGAATTTTTCCAAAGCATTGCGTGATAATACTAACATTACAAAAAAAATGTCGTTCGATATGACATGTTTGTTTACAAACTTTTCCAATCAAACAATTCATCCAATAAGCATTTGTGTTTAACAGGAGGTACTCCCGCGCCCTATATCATAAAAACTATAAATATCTATAAAGTTTTATCTCGTTTAATTCCATTACCAGTTATCACGAATTAACGATTTAATTTAAATACATATTTATATGTAAATAAATAAATATTTAAAAATTAATCAAATATGTAATTAGTTTATTTACAAAAAAAAACCTTATAATTATGACGAGCGCGCGATATCACCAACATCCAGCCGCGGCCTATCAAATAATACGGTTGAGGTCAATTATTTATTTTTAAATTGATAAATTTCATTTTTATTTTATGTAATCGCATGAAACATTAAAAATATGTATATTGATGTAAAAATATTGTTCTGTGGCAAAATGAATTACTGTCACCGCAGGTCTACAAAACTACACGTTTACGTGTAATGAATTTATATCACACTACTACTGTCGAATACGCGGTGCTGTTTAAACATTAATTTTTATTTCAAGCTGGAGGTGGGCTAATTTTGATTATTAACCCTTACCGTAAAAACGGTGTATACACGAAATGTTAAATTTATTTGTAAAAACATTTCAATTTTATTTATATTACGAATAAGTTATCGTATCTTTTATAGTACAATGCCTGAAATGATTTTGGTTTCATTGACACTCCCAATTCGCTGTTTATCTCTAGCTAATTAATTTTTATTAATTAAAGCGTACTCGGGCAACCTCGTCGAACTTCAAAATTATATCCGCTAACCATAATGCTGCCGGACGAGACAAACCTGGAGGGAAATTTCAGTTCGATGAGAACTGAGTTTAAGTTCAGTTTTATTTCGTTTTTTTAACGACCTACTAGGACCGATTTGTAGAATTTGGGGATTTGTCAACTTCTATACAAATAATAAAAAATTAAAAATGTTTTGATGAGTTCAAATCAAATCACCAATTTGTATTCTAATAATTTTTTTTCTTTTTATTTTAGGTAAGTCAAAATATGATCAGTAACTTCCGCATATTAAATCGTAAGTACCTAAACTAAAGCATTATAGCAGTGTTAGTGAACTTTAAGATTTCATTTTCTCAAAAATGTAGTATACACTTTATTGTATTTGATGATTCAGTTTAAAGAAGCATGCTGCCGTCGTTAGAACGAATGGCCGAATGAAATATTTATAAGAGGGTCTCATTCGATTACTACGAGGAGGAAAGCCATTACTGGTGCGGTCCGGTTTCCTTTTTAAAATTGTATTTTCTTAGCTCCCTCTTCCAGCAATTTTCATCAAAGTCGTTTATTTGATGAAAATTGCTGGACGAGGGATTTTCAATATTAGGAATTGATTACGTTTGGCCCTGTTTTTGGAAAAAATCCGTTAGGGTCTGGATTCCGTTAGGAATTTGATATACTTCACAGTTTAAACGACTTTGATGAACATTTCTAAAAATAGTATCTCGAGTACCAGAAATTGAATTACTCTCCAAGGTCCTAATTAAGAATACATTTTTAGAGATCCTTGCTGGGGCTGGAATCCGAATAAAATTAGTAGGGCTTGATTATCGTCTGGAAGCGATTGTGATGAAGCATATCTGGAAAATTCATTTAATAGTCATCTGGGTGAATGCCATGTTGCACGATGTTGCAGATTTTTTTCGCCGGATCCGTTCAAATTTTATATGGAAACCCTGATCCGAATTTTGTTTTAGATCACCAATTTTAATTTGAAATCTAGCTAGCGCCTTTGCGTTGTTTTATGAAATATGAACTGAACTATTGGCTACTTTTATTGTTGATATATTTTAAAAATGCACAAATATTCGTACCAAAATTAAAATCGATTTATTAAAAAAAATCATAAAATTTTCAAATGGCTGTGTTTTAATAATGATTTTTTCTCCGGGTTTAATGATTAATACGAGCACACAGATTACAAGTTTTACTATAACTTTCGCTACAGCTATAATTTTTCTAAAGCTTTTGGCAAGCCTTTCTAATCTTTCAGTGAGTTGCAGGATGCTTATAATTAGCTGGCAATAATTTGAGATCGGGATCTTTCAGAGAGTGTAT
This sequence comes from Nephrotoma guestfalica, assembly GCA_963691935.1. Classification (NCBI taxonomy): domain Eukaryota; kingdom Metazoa; phylum Arthropoda; class Insecta; order Diptera; family Tipulidae; genus Nephrotoma; species Nephrotoma guestfalica. The sequence goes on from OY829915.1 coordinate 247,424,295, forward strand.
CTTACGATGAATTTTGTAAGCATTCGCATTACTAATCTTCTTGTAACCAAATGAGGAGAAATATGGAGCGTAATTTATTGGTATAAGAATAAATCCGCATAACACCGCCGCAATGTCAACTAATGTGAACTCCCTTATCGAAAAGTACTGTTTCCGACATCCAAACAGGTTTCATCCTTTAGGAATCTAACAATATTCATAATGCTTCCTTTAGATAAAGATTTCATGTTAGTTGATTCAGAACAATCAACATGACAGATTTGCCATTTCTGGGCCGTGGCTATGGCCCATAGAGATAAACATAGATCTGTTGCCACAGTGTTCGACAAATTTAGTAGTTGCCGTTTTTGGCCGAGTTCTATGATAGCAAGCCTTACTGGATTTGCAGATTTTTTATTTCATTACGCAGTGGTAGACATCGTTTGCCATCCTGGGCCAATACAAATATCTTCTAATCCGAGTTAGTTTTTTAGTGCTCCGGAACGGTATCGGAAAGGTTTTCCGAGATCTTGGATTTAAAAATTTTTTCTCAGCATCGCAAAAACAAAAAGTGTTTAGATTAATTTTATCAAAAATAAAGAAGTAAATCACCAAAATATCGGACAGATAGATGAAAATCTGGCATCACGCTAGACTGGTAAAATGTCCACCACGACACTGTAACCTCCATTTTTTCATTTAACGACTATTCCAATGAAACAAACGATATCATCGATAATGGGGATTAAATACGTATCTTGAACGCTAACATTATCTAGTTTCCTCGATTCCAGTCACAATTGTGATTTTTCGTTTGTTTTGTGATTTCTAATGGAGCAGATCATTGGAGGATAATGGATTGCAAATGTCGTCTCAAGAAGTGCCCGTGTTTTAACTGCTTTTTTGAGTTCTTTATTTTCTTTCTTTAAAATTGTAATTTTTCTTTCAACTCAGCTGTAAATTCCTCTATTTCTGGAAAGCTATTTCCAGTTGAAGATCTTAGTAATCTCGATAATTTGGAGCTTGGTCCAAATTCGTCCGTATTTGTTGAATTCATTGCTTGTTTTTGCCAGGATATACCACTGCCATTTGGTCCCTGGTAATACTTTGCTACTGTCGAAGCAGTACACGCCCCCTCCCCCTGTGACGTGAATTCGACTATATATGTGCTACCTGCACAGAAACAGCCGAAGTCCTCTGGGTATTCTAGGGCGAGGGACTTTACTTACTGCTGAATTGAATCGATTTTACGCCATCAAAACCTCTCTGGCGTTTGCTAGTTGGATTTTCGAGAGACTCTTTCTTAACCTTGTCAAATACGAAAACGTTCACTGACTGTAAAGATAAAGCAGCTAACGATAACAGATTTACGTTTTTCTGTAAAAATCCCGCAGATCTTCAAAAATCAGTGGCATCTCCTTTATAAAATTTAGGGGAGCTGTCTGATTATATTTCGGATACAATAGAGTTATATTTTAAAAATTTGGAAGATCCTCCAGTGATCCATCGTGAGGATAGAGTTCTCTCGTACTGGTTGGATACATTAAACGCAGTATTCAGTAGCCATTTGATATTTTTGGATGAGCAGTTAGTGATAAAATTTAATGCATTTTTAAGCTTATTTATATGACAGTTTCGGTCGAGAGTAATTGTGAAATATTCCCCTATGTGCTACTGCAATCTGCTGGACATTGATGTTAATGCGTAGGCTAGGTCTATACAATTAATTTTTATTTGTTCAATAATTATTATGACAAATTTAATAAAGTAAAATGGCCATGTTTGTCTTGTATTACTAAACACGTGAAGGTGTCTGTACACTCTTCATTTGCCAAAGCACCCGTCATTTTCCTAAACGTAAGTACACTTTTAATAGATCTCCTACAGGTGCCCTTTCAAGCAACGTGCCTAGCAAATTTGTTCGCCCTATATTTTCCTAGGCGTCCGGTTGCCTCAAGACACCAAGCCTTACTGGATGTGGAAATTACATATCACTTATCTTGTTAAAATAGCATATTCTTTACACCTTCTCCACCATTTGCTTGTATGTGACTTTGTGCAGAAGTGGCAAACCCACATATTTCGTTTTCGCCTGAGCTAAAGTCATACTATTTACTCTTTTCAGAATATTTGATTTTTGACTCTGAAATTATTATGGAGATGCAACTCTTGGATTGGATGCGTTGGTTCAGAACGAGCGAGCAGAGCTCAAATTGAAATACCATTTTCATTGTAAATAAGAAATCGATTTATATTAAATGAGTATCTTGAAATTCAAGATTTTATCAGAATCCGAAATTTTTATTTCCGGTTTTTTTTTTAATTTCCGGGATTTTGAAATACAGGTTTTCAAGTCGCCCCAATCCAAGCGGTGGTTCCTTGACGTTGAAAAATATGAAAGCCGCATTATGTTTTGACTTAAAAAACGCGAATATAATGAAGAGAGAGAGAGAGAGATAAGATACCACCTTTATTACGAGGAGACATCCTGTAGTTCTAAATTCGAGCCCTCAAAAATTACCCAAAATAGAAATACAAATCATATTTTAAAATGGCTACATGTATAAGCGTAAAAAGCCTCGGAAAATTTCCAAATTGAATTTCGAAAGAAGGAACAAACGACAACAGTAACAAAAATCCCATAAAATATAATAAAAATATTAAACGATCCAATGTATCTGTCACTGACGGGAAACATATCTCCCCCAACAGTAGGAATGTCGTTAATATAATTATTATCCCATACAAGGCCACAACAATTATAGCTTCCATCGTTCGTAAATGGCTTATTAAACATTTAATATTTCTAATAAAAACCATATATGTTGTCTCGTATGTTTAAAGGCTTTTTTCTTATGTATATTGTATATCCGTCCGTTCGTTTACTGGCAAGATACAATTCATCATACATACAACAACAACCATAAAGAAAAATCGATTCTTATAATAATTTTATCTCCTCGGTATTTTCTTTTCAGATTTTTTCTTTTTACAATGAATTTTTGCCATTTTCTATTTTAAAATAAATATTGAATATTTTACAGTTACATCGCGCAGTTTTGTCTATTTATTATTCATGGCATTTAAAGTTTGATTCGAATAATTCCCTCTCTCCCTCCCCCCCCCCCCCCCTCCCCTAAATATATCATCTCAATGAGATCAAATATTATGTTTTTATGAATTTTGAATCCTTTGAAATAATAAAATTATTTGATGTAATTTTATTACTTCGTGTTCATTATGCGGCTTGGCTTATATACGTTAAATGTGATTTCGCATTTATTGATTCAATTAGATCAAGGTGTACTTGCGAACATATTGTAGTTTTCGGGTCATTTACCCAAATCGAAAATATTTTGTTTGCATTCGACCGAAAACGCAAGTCTATTTTGATTGTGGTATGACTGTAGAGTGAAAATTTGCATTTGGGAAGGAAATGAGTTTTTTTTGTTAAGTAACTTTCTTATGCAGGTACAGAAAATGTTTTACTTTAACCTGGGTTTCCAGCCGTGATTTAATAATTTAGAAATGTGGCGACGAAACGTGATTGCGTTATAAATAATTTAGTTCCCTGCTTTTATTTTCGGTTTTGTATTCTACAGCGGTTGTGTCATTGTGATGGTGAAACAATTTCCCTAATTTAGCCTAAATAATATTATTATTTATGCATGTGACAGGAGGTTTGTGTGTAGGATAACGCGTTCTTATACAATAAATAAAAATTTTCGATTTTGTTCTATTGTACATTTGATACGGGATCGAGTTGGAGCTGATAAACGTCTTTGGAAATTAAACCACCAGGACATACCAACAATATTAATGAAAAACTATCACAAATCACATCTAATCCGTTTCCTACTTAATCGATTTGATTAAATAGCTTAAGACAGATAATTTTACTCAATAGAAACGTTTTTAGTAAACATCTGTTTACACATGAAAAATATGCAATTACTTTAACACATTAGACACTCGGTTGTGCTTATGCGCGCATATAAAGAGACTGTAAGACGGCAACAAGTAGTTTTTCAATATGTACACATATCATTTCAGATTTATTTTGGCACTAAAATTATTTGCAAAATCGTAAGATTTTTTTATATTTTTATTTACACAACTCTTCATCAATTAAATTTATCGATTTAATACTTAAGTTTATCTTCTTGAAGAAACTTGCGCTACAATAGAAATAAATTTAAATTTACGATGCTTATTAATTTACAAAACTAAATGAAAAAAAATGAGTTTACGTACTCGTACTTCTGTTTGTAAATTAAAACGTAAGAATTTAATTATGACATAAAAACTATATATACAACACATCAAGTAAGTAGTTTAAGAGAAATGAAATCTTGTTTGTATTATACGATTTTGAAATTTAATTATGATTAATTTGTTGAATTGAAATAAATATGTTTGTTAATTATTTGTAAAACAAATTGATTAATTATTGTTAAATTATATTTAATTGTGATGTGCATAGTGAATATGGTAAAAAACAGATTTATCTTTGCTCAATATATAAAGATAAGAATGGCTGCAGAATGTTATGTCGATGTCATTTTCGAAATATCGATTGTTCCCAAAATTTAGAGGAAAATTAACTTGGTAAAGGTACCCAGCGTGGTAGTCGGTGCAATATTTCGGTCTATATGTAGTATTTCACTTGTAAGTTAGTTCTTGTTTATGACAAATTTCCTTCAGACTGCTTAGGAGTCGAAAAAATGTATTGGTTCAGGAATCCTAGATCAGATCACCGACTTCATACTTAATCCTATCTAATTCCAAGATTTACGATGAATTAAGAAATACGATTTATGGGCCTTCTAAATAACAGAGCAAACACTCTGCTTATTGTGCTAACAAGTGCAACAAATTTACTCGTCGCTTGTGATAGTACAACAAGTAATTTAAGTTTTCCCTGTTTCATTTTAATCTTTATAAGGAGATCAGGCCGCCTTGAAGCAGCCCTCCCAGGCTCTTAAGTCAAGGGCGGGGGACGAGCGGGTTTTTATAACTCATCTAATCATACTGTGCTCATATCTTGTTAGATAGTTGTTTCAATAGTATCAGTTTAAAAGGCCTTTAGACATTCTGCTGAGTAGGATATAAAAATATTTTTTTTAAAACTTAGTGCTTCCTTTCGAACAAAACGCCTATTGAATGCGACCAAGCCTTATAATCATGCCTGCAATTAAATTAATCTTCTGGATTGGTAGTTACATCTAATATTCTGGTTTGCTTGCTATTATTCAAATAAATCGGCGAAATTTGTTTTATTTATAAAAATTTTAATTTTGCAAAAATAAAAAATTGTAAAGTATGAAGACAAACAAATTGCATCCTAGTTTTCAAGTAAATATATATTTTAACATCATTTATGAATTTATAGGTTTGTCAATTATCCCAAATAAATAACTAGCAGAGTGCTCAATTTACTGAAATTATTGCATAAATTCGGCTAAATTGGTTTAACGTCAAAAACTCGAATCCGGATAAATCACAAAAAAAACATTGAAGCAAATTCAAACATTTAAATGTCGTGAAATTCAAACTGAAAAATCATTAAAAAATAAAAAATATTTCGAGAAATAGTCAACAAAAGCTTCACTGTAAAATTTAACCCGAGCACTATTCATTATCGAGCATGTTTATTCAAAAACGTGCTACCGAGAGAAATTTGAAAAATCTAATACTAATACTAAACTAAATTTGTCACTAGAGCAAAACGATAAATTTGTGAACTAAAGCGCTGGAAACTTTACTCCACCACATTTCAAACGATATGCCACATGTGTATATGAGGTGAGAGAAACGAATGAGTTAAAACGTATCTCCCTCCAGAACTATAGCGGTAGTTTTGAGTACTAAGGCGCTTCAGCTAAATTTGTAACATTCTTTAAAACCTTTTAATGATATGCGACAGCATATGAATTTGAGCGCTGATATAAAAAATGTGTTGCGTTGTCCAAGACGTTGTTACGAACGACCATAAACAGAATTTACTCCCAAGTACACCATCCGCAGCAAATACCAGTCAGCCTCGAGGTCGTAGATAATAACACTCCTCGGAAACGCAAAGTGCTACAGGACAATTTTTGCTTACCTAGCACACACGAATGATTCGCCCATCGTTAGACTTCACAAAAAGAACATTATTTTTGATCTGTTTGCATTTACAATATTGTTACGAATTACGGGTGTTCGATATGGACCTTCCAGTGCTCGCTGAAACCTCTACCATTTCATCTGACTGTGAATGTGGTCGTGTGGTATGAGTCTTCTTTATGTTAAGAATTTTGCACAATTCTTGAAACACGGACGACTCGAAATTTCTACCTTATTCCGAGTGCAGTTCTTGCGGTTCTCCGAATCTGCAAATCCAATTGTTCACAAATGTGTTAGTTAATTTTCGGACGGGCTTCTTGATTTACAACGAATAGGCTTCCACCCACTTGCTGAAGTAGTAAATATATACCAGTATGTATCGATTACCATCTGTTGTTTATGGAAATGAGTCGGCTATATCCATGTGTCGGCTATATCCGGGTGATTCCATATGACGCCGCACTTGCTCATATTGGACCAAAAACAGCAACGCGTCGGAGATTCAGAGCACTGTTTCGACCTGTTTAACCGTAATAAACAGGATATTTTGCGTCGGTATGTGACAATGGAAGAAACATGGATCTACCACTAAACTACGGAATCAGAACGTCTGTCAGCTGAGTGGACAGTAGCGCTGAAAGCCGTCTGAAGCGACCAACACGCAAATGTCGGCCAGTAAGGTTTTGGCCTCAGTATCTGGGGATGCGTAACATATTTTATTCGCCGAAAGATAAGACCACCAACAGCGAATATTACGTGGCGTTATTGGTGCCAGTTCACCCAGACAATGTACTGTGTTACAAGTAGTTGGCTACGATGGCAAAATTGCACGAATTGTACGAATTCTCCGGATCTGGTTCCCAGCGACTACTACCTGTTCGTAAACCTCTAAGAAATCCTCCATGGAAAGTGATTTGCGTGAAATGCCGGTCATATAGGATTAAAAGGCGTCGAAATATTAGGAAAGCGTTGAAACTATGTTGATGAATACAGTTGAATTTTGCAAACCAAATCTTTATTTTAGTAGTAAGGCTCTGGGATTATTGAGTCACATTATAATTCCTAAGTAACGTAACATTTTTACGTATTGGATGTAAAGAAGTTTGACATGGCAGCCCTGATACTGCAGAAGTGATAAAATTGCGTTTTATGATCCACGTTTATCAACGCCAAGATCTTCGCAGAGAGTAAGGCTATGTTCTGAGCGCAATCTGGGTGGCTAGAGTGTGGAGATACTTTCGCACATTATTAATTGTATATCATGGAGTTAGCCGAGTAACGCACGATTCTTGACCCTGCCAAGGGCCAAATACCAAACCAAAATGCCTTTGTTTCTTAAACAAAACCTGTCGTAAAACCCAGAGGTCTATTAGTTATTCATTTCAATGGCTTGAAATGTTAATCAAATTTAAAATTACGAAAAGGAAGGTTTCAATATTGCCATCAGGGAAAGGCTTGAGAATTTGTGTTGGTATTGAAGCAATAATGAAATTCCGAATAATCTAAAACAGACCAATACCAATAGATTTGATCAAAATCGATTGAACACTGTTTGAGGTTTACCCCGGGACAAATAATCATTTAGCCATATGTCAGAACTTCTTCTAAAAATCATATTAGAATCCAGCACCAAAAATTTCACCAGAAATAAACTGGTTCCTTCCGAGATGTCATTGTTCCAGAAATTGATCCAAAAATGATTTAAGAATCCCAATTCCATTTATGTTACTCAATATAATCATAATAGGTTTAGAAATGGCTTAGTTCTGTCCCATTTGGCCATATTCCAAAACTTCTTCGCAGAATCATTTTAGAACTCCATTTCTAACCAGCATAAACAATTTCATCATAATCTGTTCCGAAATAACATAGTTCTGCCCCAGTTGGCCAACTTCAAAAAATCATTTTAGAACCCTATTTTTTCACCATACCCAATTTAATCATGATCAATGAAGGAATGGCTTATTCCGCCCCAATCAGACATATATCAGAACTTCTTCTCAATTTAAAATCCCATTTCATCGAGCATAGAGCATAACTTCTACATAATCTGTTCAGAAATAACTTACTTTCGTCCCAGATGATGATTAGATGATGTCCCAGAATTAATAAATGGCATAGCTCCGACATAATTGGCCATATTCCAGAACTTCTTCTCAAAATTATTATAGAGTCCAATTTCCATTGACCATACGAAATTGTAATCATTATAATCTGTGTAGAAACCATCTAATTCCATCCCAGATGGCACTATTCCAGAACTTTTTCTAAAAATGATTTAAGAATCTCATTTCCATTCATTATACCAAGTTTCCTGATGCTCTGTAAAGAAATGGTTTATTTCCATCCCAGTTGGCCCTTTATATAACAACTTCTTCCAATTATCAGTTTAGAATACCATTTTCATTCAGCATAAAAATTCGTTTCAGATTGCCAAATTCTAAAATTTCACCATACCCAATTTCATCATGATCAGAAGAAATGGCTTAGTACCATTCCAGTTTTCTATATTCCAGAACTAATTCTAAAAGTCATTTTAGAATACTATTTCGATCCACCATACATACCAAATTCATATGATCAGTTGCAAAATGGCTTAGTTCGGAGTTTGCCATATTCCAGAACTTTCTCTAAAAATATTTTTAAAATCCCATTTCCATCTTCCATGCCAAATTGATCATAAAACCATTGTCATTTTACCAAATGTTTGTAGATGTCCATATGTATGACCATATTTTTGGTAGTGGGACAATTCACCGAAAACGAGAAATCATCGAAAAGCAGTTCATTGAAAAAGACAACTATTGAAAAGCAAATCGCCGAAATAGCAATTAACTGAAATCTACAGTTTACCGAAAATGACAATTGCCCGAAAATGATAGTTCACCAAAATCATCAATTAATCGATAATGGCAATGCACCGAATACAACAATTTACAGAAAACAAATCACCGCAAATAACAATTCACCGAAAACGACAATTCACTCAGAAAACAATTTACCGAAAACAATTCACCAAAATCGGCCAATCACCGAAAACGACAATTCACCTAAAAATGGCAATTCACCGAAAACGACAATTCATCGAAAATTAAATTTTATCGAAAAAACAGTTTACCGAAAACGACTATTTTTTATACAACCTCACATTCCTTTAAAAGGCGAACTTTAACTGATCTATAATAATAAATTCAAACATAAAAACTAATGGTTATTATTATAAATTATTCCATTTAATAATGGAATGGTACTGAAACCCCGAAACCTTAAAACCCGAAAACGAAAAATCCTGAAAAAAATATTTTCTAAAATTCTGATACAATAATATTGAAAAGAAAAATCTCGAAATTTTAAATATTTAAATTTCTTTACAACAGCTCATTGTTTTTTAATATAATTTTAATCAAATAACCAGTGGGACCTGCCTATCCCTTAGCCCCTATAATCCCACACGAACTTATTTTTAATTTAAGCGAATTACAATTTAAAAAACTATATCAAATTATTTTTGGTGTATTGAACAATATTTTTAACCTTACTCGAAAGATAAATTGTTTTTATGTGTTAGTTAGAATTCATAACCATTTTTAATTGTAATATCGTTAACAATATTTTTCAATTTTTCGAATCTTTTAAATATTTCGTTATAAAGTAGTTTTAATTTCAGAATTTCAGGATTTATTTTTTCGGGATTATTTATTTCAGTGTTTTAGTTTTCAGTAAATTAATACCAACCCTTTAATAATATGCGAAGGGTTTGAAATATTTCCGGTAAATTATCGTTATCGGTGAATTGTTTTTCGGTGAATTGCTTTTCGGAGAATTTTCGTTTTAGTTGAATTGTCGTTTTCGGTGAATTATTTTGCAGTAAATTGTCTCAACCAAATTGTCACAGTAAAAAGTCACAAATCAAGGAATTTCAGTTTTTATATGGTACCTTGGCAATAGGCTTAGTTCTACGCCACAGTGTATTTGAATTACTATGTTATCATTTTTTGCATTTGAAAACCAAATTCCTCAGACTCTGCATAAGTTAGGAATATGCCCCTTAACCTATAAGCTTCCCGAAATAAATTTCGTCCAAATCGGTCTAGCGGTTTTTTAGATCATCGAAAACAAACCATCAAACGTTTTCGCTTTATAATAACACATAAAGATCAAACGAATGCATACCGGCCGCCTTCTGCATTACGAGAATTTCAGCAGAAACTGGCGAAATGCTAGTTCTAGCGTAACTACATAATATTCAAACAATTAAATTTGCAATCTGGCGCTTCCCCAATTTTGATAATTAAAAATACTCAATTTTAATTAGCCTTACTAATGCTTTGATACAAAATTGATGCTAAAACAAAGAAGGTGCTAAACCGTATACAAATTAGCAGACCTCAATTTTTCGCAGATGAATATCAAATAGAAAATTATACACAAATCAATTCTGTTGAAAAACAGAATGGCAAAAAACAAAAATAAAATTCTCACCCACGTCAAAATCCGCATGACCAACATTAACAAGTTGCCCCCACTCGCCAGAGGAAAAACAAAACAATTTCAATTGCAGCTTATGTACATAAAACGGTGTTGTTCCGTCTTATATTGTTTGTACTTATAAATTTATGGACTGAATGATGTATTTATTTGATTTTCAAATCGCGATATGTACATACAATTCAAGTGTATACACAAAAATTCGCGAAACAATTAAATCACGAAACGGGGTTAAATCCAATACACTAAAGAAATTTGACAATTGATATTTCTTACCTGGTGACATAGATTTGGTGTTATTTTTGTTAATGTTCTTATTTTTATGTCTTGTGTTCCAATTAAACCATAATCGTATAGTATTATGCACATTATAACTGTCTTGGTGGCGTGCTGTATATAGCTTGAGATTAAAAATTATTTAAATCTTAAGAATATATCGTATTTTACTTTCTAAGATGTTATATATCGTTTTCAAAATATGTACTTCGCATATACATAAGAAATGAAAGTGCTCGAGCGTGTTGTTGCATTATATCTCATTAACTGAAAATGTCATTGTATATGCTCGTATGATGTTGAAATATGGAGAGCTAAATATTTTCCATCTTATGTATTTCAGAATATCATAAATTCGTGTGTGATGATCATTCAGCGTACGCCACTCTATATTACATCATCACACACTTAATACGTTATCGCAAGATTTCTTATCAATCCGTTTATTATTTATAGAATAATATATATATATATATATATATATTGATCAATAAAAAAACTAATTAAAATTTATTTTGACAGTATACGTCTATATATGTGTAGCAGGGTAAGATAATTTATTGCACAAAGGCAATTTTATTTCGATTAATTTCTTTTCGATGATGATGGATAAGTAGTCAGTCAAGTGAAAGTGATTTGATTGCTATTTTTTATTGTCTCAATGCGCTTACTAACGCTCTAAATTATATTCAGCTAGATTTTGAGGATTGGGAATAGTAGAAAAAAATTTATTATATTTCTCGTCTTATAACTGATGACTTTGCTATAATATTAATTTATTAAGAAATGAGTTAAACACAAATTTAACAAATAAAAATATTTTTTGTTGAGTTTTGCTTTAATTAAAAGTGAAGCTTAAACCTTAAAATTTATCCAAGCGTTTTATATTTGTGACATTGATTGAAATATATAAGGCGGAAACGTGACTCATTTTTTGTTGGTGGAGTCTTTCGATTTCGTTCGCGCGATGCGTGGCGAATTTCTATCTATAAATTGTTCAGCAGATTTATTCAAATCTACAAGTCAAACATTTTGTAACAACGATTAGGCATCGACTATTTACCTTACCCCATATTTTTCTTGAGTTACACAGGGTACATGGAAAATAATAAATCTTTGTGCGATAACATGGGAAAAAAGATAAAGTCCGACATCGGATATAGCAAACGAGATAAGAATTTTAATTGTATTTATGAATTATAATATGTATGTATAGGTTTAAATGTATGTATTATGAAAATTTGTATTACAGAAAATGTAAGAAAATGAGAAATTAACTATAAGCACGGTTAAAATTACCAGACATCTCGATTTTTCGAAATCTTCATTGACAATAAACTCTGTCTTTAATTTTGTATTCTAATTTTACTGGTCACGGTATCTTGTGTGCTAACTGTCTTGAAGAGGATGGCAACTGCATTCACTTTATTTGCAATTGTAAAGATTTTTGAACGTAGGTCATTTATCTTCCTAGTTCGCGGACTTTATCTGAGCGCAACTGCGAATTGGAATAGAATCCTCGGTTTACCCATGTGTCATTGAGTGAGAGAACTTTTGTGGTCCAGCCAGCTTGAATAAATTTAATGCTAAAAATTATTCAATGCTAACATAGGCTATTACAAATTGTAGGCTGCAGAACCTGTTTCATTATTAAAAGAAGGCATTGACACACAAATATTTATGGCCTAATTAGATGCCGCATTAAAAAAAATTGGGCTCCGCTCATTCTTAAAGAAGAACGACCTCATCTATTATCCTGTGAATAATTAAAGATGCTCTAAAGACTTATCAAATGACTCGTTAAAAAGTGGTAGGCTCCACTCATTTTTAATAAAATTTGGGCTTTTTCATTTTAATGGCAGCAGAATGCAAATCGAAATACAGAGGCTGGAAATCCATTCTAAAATGGGAAACAAAATTTATTGACACACAAATAATTAAAGGCTCATTATGGGTTAGTTAAATGCGGCATTATATTTTGGGATCCATTCGTTCGTAACCAAACATTTGATATTTTCAGCTAAAGAAACGGTTCAAACCCGAATTTAGAATGTAAAACATGATCTATTGTCCTATGAGTAAATAAAAATTCTCTAAAGGCTTACCAAATGACACATTATACAATTTTGGGCTCTACTCGTTTTTGATAAAATAATGGGGCTTTTCGATTTCAAAACTAGAAGAACCCAAATCGAAATACGGGCTGAAAATTCATTTTAAGACGCAAAACCACATTTATCTACAAACGTTTGGTGTTTTCATCTAAAGTTCGCCGGCGCTACATCCGAGAAAGGGATTTGGTCGTCTCAACAATGCTCTTCCAGATAACTCGATCTGCAACAAGAGGGCGCCAGACACACAGGAATTCGAAGATCCTTCGTCCATCCGCCGAATAGGCGGCCTCCCGCAAGATGTTGTTTTCATTGTTGCCTACTCCAGGGTCTATTTTATGGTAAGATTTTTGGAACGAGTCCGAACTATTTAAGCCTTGATTATTTGGTTATTCCGATTATATCGATGTTGTTCAGATCATTTCAGATCTCGAGATCCAGACGTATTTGGTACATTCCCCTTCTTTAATAGGGCCTATCATCATGTGAACTAACTTCGGCCAGCTTTTGACTGTCCTGTGTTGTTAGCGTCGAACATTTGCTACCAAAAGGCCTTGACAGCTGTTTGTAGATATTTAATTTTGTTAAATATAGTTATATTTAACAAAGTTAGTTATAAGTTAGTTATAACCGACTTATAAATATTAATGTTAGATCGTAGGTATTTAAATACATTTACGTTTTAGTATTGTTTGTCGCTTGTTAAAAATTATCCTCGTATTTGCCACGATAGCCATGTATTTGGTTTCCGTATCGTTGATGGACCGATTTATTGGGCTCTTCTTTCCAACGGAAGCGCAGAAGTTGTTTGAGAGGCACAAGGGTACGGCTGCGCCGGGCTATGTTAAACTGACGAATGGCATATTCTAATGGAAGGTTGAATAGAATTTGGGCTATTGGGTCTTCTTACCACACTCCTAATGTTATTTTGAAACCCTCCGAGAACTAACCTTCGACTATCATCTTACTTTTAGAGCCATCCATTAACACTTTGCACATAATTATTAACTTTGAAGGAATGCCCAAATGTGACAAGACACTCCATAATGTGTTCCTCTGGTTGCTATCTTGTACGCTGGTTGAAAATCTATGAACAGAAAATGTTCAGGGTTTTCTTTTTCATAGCACTCTACTCTCTCGATTTCTAACACAATCTTCAGGTGAAATTTAAATCGCACCATGAACCACCCCTGAAACCTTTTTGCAGTCATTACAAATGTCATGTATTGCCCTAAAAGTATTTTGCTGTAATTACAAATCTAATTGTAGCAATTCTTTGCTTTTTTTGTTGTTTCTTGATACTTTATGTATTATTAAGATTAATCCATGTTCAATAATTTTAAAACGTCATTACAAGATACTTTTCTGTTAAATTTGGCAACATGCTGTCAAACGCTTATATTTAATTAAAATGAGTCTTGTTGATTGAGAGAGGATTCGTTTTTGTGCGCGGACCGTTGCTTGAATTGAAGCTAGACAATTCTGTCCAGCCATGTCTTTAGGGTTAAATGTAATTTTACCTAGATTTGCTGTTGAAACATTAGTTATCGCAAATTTTATTATGTTTCACAGTTTTTTCACATAATGGAGTAGTGGTTAGCTGTCCAGGTTTTCTGATATGCTATAGCTTCGTAACTGGCTCAGGCAATCAGATTGTTTAATGTTTGGGTATTCCATTGCCACATTTTGCAACTAACTAACTAACTAAGGCTAATTGCAACTAATTAATTTATACCTTTGATGCTAGAAAAATACCCTTTGAACACGAGAATGTGGTCGATTTGGTCAACCGTAACTCCTTTGTTTGGATTTCCACGTAAGGCAAGTATGTGCTGGCTACCACCAGATTATATATAAGAGCTAGCTTAGCTTGGTAGTGCGCAACCCGTGGATCATGAATACTCTCTGCATTGCCGATTTATACGAAGTCACCCAAAACAGTATTTTCATCGTGCTGGGGAATTTTATTTATAACACTTTGGAGGTGGTCGTATAAAGTGTCATTAGCATGTTCTGATTTCATCTCCATTGAGACATGTACGTTCACAATGGGATGTCGCGTGTGCAATCTAAGTACGCAGGTCTGGTTGTTTATGGATCTAAAATCTGCTGAGAAAACCAACTCCAAACTCATACCTTTCGCAGTTGTTCCTTTGACAGAGTGTAAATCCGGGGCGACTGTGTTCGATGATATTGTTGCCGAATAATATTTTGGTAATGCAATTAGACAGAGCGTGTACTGACATGCCTGATTGAAAAGTTGGTGGAGGCTCTTCGGGCAGTTTAAGCTAAATACATTCTATTTCCCAAATTTTAAATGGTTGTCCTTAATTCGAGTCCGAGTTCGTTGTTGTAAATCCGAGTTAATTATCCGAGGCTTTTGTTGAAGTTTCGTAAGAATTACGTTTCCTAGTTGGGTTGATATCCCAACGCAAACCCCCTGTATCCCTCGCGCAATTAGCCTACCCCAGTTACGAATTAGTTACCTGTGGCTGCCGCGAGGATGCGGTGCGAGCAATTACTGAAGTTACATACAGAGACGACACACTTTTGCTAACTTTTTCTAAAGCTAGAAGAACCCATCGTTTTAATTAGAATGGATGAATTGCAAAATTTTTTAATGGGTTCAGCTGGATTTCTGTCTAATTTAGGAAGACAGAAAATGTTATTTAAAAAATAATTTCGCCCCATGAAATTGGGTGCAGTGTTCCTAGATTTCAATTTTTTTTTTGTTTTAGGTTAGATGGAGTAAAAATGTTTTCTCAAAAGCGCATATTATTCGACATACGTACTTGAGTGTCAATTTTTCGTCTAAGATGAATCGATTATGACATGTCTTGTAATGAATTATCTGTGAGATTTTATGTTTAACAATGCTACGACAATTCAGAAACAAATCTTGTATGTGACATAATATCCGAACTTTACATTTTTGACGCATATAAAAAATCTTGATAGCTGAGAAACATCGAAGACTTGTCATACATGTTTTATTTACGACAATGTTGTGAAAGAAGAAATGTATATGACATGTCTCACACTAGACTTTGATCGTGTACAGTCATGCGGATCAAATTTGAAGTATACCCTGGCTACTGCTATAGTGCTAATTCACGTTGATAAACAATATTTTAGGTTGCCGGTGACTTTAACTCCAATATTTCATCCTTCGATGTTGATGATGTTTTCATGTCCTCTTTTTTCAACCAAAAATGTTGACTGTAACTGATTACTTTGCAAACATAGCAACAACATTGTTAAACCGGGTTCAGAGTCAAGAAATTTTTTTTGATTTAGTTTTAGGTGCAACGGTTTTCGTGGATATAGAATCCACTAATAGGGTATGCTAATTTTCTAAAACGTTACCTATGGTGCAAACATCTATATTTTTCATCAGAAATGAATTTTATCCAGGCAGATCAACTGTTTCTCATCACATGGTACCGGGTTCTCAATCACATCTTAATCGCCATCACATGTTACTTGGTTTTGGCAAAATAACCTTTCTATTGTGGGTGCGTTCCACTAGCATTTTCGAAGGTGGCTCGCTCACCTCTAATAAATTTATCGATCGTGTAGTAATTATTACCATTCCTCATTGTACTCTGTACCATCTGTTTGCCGTATTCAACTTTTACAATCCATTTGCACGCTTAAGATTTCCTTGTCTGGTTCTTGAATTATATATCGATTCTACTTCTAAATTAATAGAACCATGCGTATAATACGGCGTGCTCTCTTTGTGGTTTATTTATCGACGAACGTCGAGGAAAATCCAGTGTCTCAATGGCATTTTGTATGTCCCCGATAATGAAATATACAGACGATGAAGCGTGATCTTGTTTTCACGCTGATTTACTGAACTCGACAAAATTGAATGTTTGATTTTTTTGAGCTGTGTTCGGCAATTTTATAAACGGAGGCTATACAAACTACTTCCTCATTTAACTTGATTCTTTAAAAATTAAATTAATGTGCTCTAATTTACATTACGATATTTCTTAGAAAATAACCTGTTAACTAAATGTCTGCAACTTGAAATAATTTCGGTTATGTTTGCTAAATAAAAATATAAATAAACGCGATTAATTTTGTTTAAACTTTAACCATACAGCAAATTTTCACGGAAGTATCATATCGTCCGGTGTAAAATGACATTTTACAACCAAAAACAAACAAACTCCTGGAAAAATAACAATTTGTGTTTTTTAATGTTAGCCATAAGTCTTACAGCTCTCTTAACATGTATTTCATCAAATTTTCCATTTTCACATAAACAGCATAGCGCAAAAAATTGCAATTATACTATTTCTTAACTCAACATGATTCATCAATTAAAACACACAAAAGCACTGTTTGTTGTATTGCGCTTAGTTCAATTTTGTACTTAGTTTTTTTTATTACATTAATGAATATAATGCTTCTCTTGTAAAAAAAAGGTAATAAATTGTATTGTACAGTAACGATCGTGCGGTGTAGCTGAAAATAAGGTCAAAACTAGCGATGTAAATCGCAAATTTTTAATTAGCGTCCAACGATTTGGTAATATACACGAGAGCAAGTAAATTTCATCCAAAAATATCCAAAGTCAGCTTCGATATTTTAACAGTTGGTTAATTATCTGTTACGATTATGTATAAAAAAATCCTTGGATATAAATTATATGTACTTGAATAGTTCTTAGATAACAACAACGCGTATGTAAATATTTGAATATAAAAAGTTTTCGGTTTTATGCTCGTTTATCGAAATGAAAACAGTTTTCTGCCTAAACCGAAAATTCCTCTTATCCTTTTTCTCTTGAAATCAAGTTTGAATCAAGGGGAAAGCGTAATAGGAAACCAAAGAAATTATTTATCTTGTGCGCTTTATTTACAAGTATCCTCGTATACCGAACTATTTGCTTTAAGATTACAAATACAAATATCACATATCTCGGTCTCTAACTCTTTAAAGTCTTTTAATTTACATTGTAGATTATAATTTGTTCGTAATTTATTGGTATTGTCTTATGCTATTACTTATCTATTTTGACGGTTGAATAACAATTAATTGATTGTAAAATTGATTAACCTTCAAATTGTAAGTATAACAGTTGCTTGTGATTAATCTATTTAATTTTTTTAAATTTATTTGTATCTCGATATCAATGTCGTGTAATTCAGAATTTGTTTTCTCTATTGTTTCATTGGTCTTAAGAAAGGTTTATGAGTCTCAAGACGTAAAATTGTGTATGGTGGGTTAATTTAGTTAGACGCTACTTCTTTTTCATCGTTTAAATAATTTCTTACGAATTTGTTTAGCTGAAATCACACCATAAGGAAATAGAATACACATTACAAGTGGTCCTGTGAAAATTAAACCTTTAAAATCGGTGAAATTAATAGAAATTCGTTTGCTTGCAGAAGAGCATTAGGTTAGGTTAGCTTGTAGTGACTATCCAACAGAATACAGATGTCTTCAGGAGTCATTAGATTCTAGACGTAGCCTTCTCGCGAATTTCTTAAAAACGCGCCGGTCCAGTGAATCACACCCACCGAAAATTACTCCTTCACTATTACCTTCCCCACCATTACTCCCCACCAGTAATTACCCATCCTCCCACGAGCATTTATTATTCCTGTTTACCTCAAAATCCCCTCCCCCTTCCTAGAAAACCCAATTTTGCCGGTAACTTGTTATTCATAAAATCATAGACATTCCGTCTACGTAATATGCGGAACATTTTCAAACCCGGAATGTTAAACGTAGCATTATAATGGTGAGCTAGGTAAATTTTATTCACAACATTAAAGCCCCTAATAGAATTCTACCTCATCCAAAATTACGATGCAAAGGTGGCTAGATTTATGGCGTGGCCCTCAGAAAGGTGAAAATCATAAAAAGGCTATAAATATTCTTAGATGATATACGGTAATGCCACTTTTATTATTCGCCACATAAGGGACACAGAATCATTACTCTACAATAGAAAAACAAGCTTCGTTCATTGCACATAAATTTTTGATTTAAGTACTATAGTTGAACTACTCTGGCGTGCACTTTAAATCAGCTCTGAATTTTTCTATTGATCAACTATCGTAAACGATTGTTTTGCAGCCGCGTGTCTCAGTATGTTCACTTGTCTCAGTAGCTGTAGAAGAAAACGTAATTCGTTTCCTACAAAGAGCCACCAGTATTCTCTTATATTCGCTGTGGCGATGCCATTCCCAATTGCAGATATTTTTGTTAAAAAATTGTGTTGACAATCAAGACCCAGGGAGCCGACCCGTTCAAAAATTTTACCAAAACCTGCTCATTTTCTTGTAAATCCCTTTGCAAAATTTAAATCCGATTGTATGAATGATGTGAAAACTTATAAGAAAGGTCCTCTTGATCCAGGAAACGACCCGAATATTCGAGCATATCACTAATTTAAGATAACCCCTTTCCTAAATTTATTCCCGTGAAAACATTTTTAAAAAAAATTAAATTTTAGAAAAAATTTGTACTGAGGTTCCTAGACTCCGGGGTCCAGCCCTTCAAAAATATGGTAAGTTTGGCTCTAGAAGCAAACAGACATTTTGAAGAAAAAAATTGTATCGGCGCACCTAGGCCCAAGAGGCCGATCCCTTCAAAAATATTACGAAAACCTACTCATTTTGATAGCAAAATTAGAATCCGATTGGATGAATGGAGTGGAATCTGGTAACATGTGGTGGTAGTAACATGTCTACTTTACCAACGTGAACCAGTTCGATTTCTAAAAAGATTTATGCAATAAAATTGGAAATCTGCTACAAATTGGGATTTCAGAAATACTGCTTTTAAGAAAATTCATATCGATGACTTTTTGGTAGTCCAACATGTGTACTTAGCGTATAGATTTTAATCAAATTTACACATAAGAATTGGTTATCTACGAAAAGTTAAAATGTTGGTTTACCAAAAATATTTGCTTATTAGACGTGACAGACTTCATGCATTTATTTAGAAAAAATTGATTTGTCTCTTCTATATGCACCATTTGCCTAAATGTAAGTTTTTATACAAATCCATTGCCAAATAGGCTATTATTGATTTAGCTTTCACTTAGTTTAGTGTCTCCACACCCATTATGAGTACCCCAATGGCAGATTTTAAATCTCGTGATCGCAGGAAAATCAAAGTACAGGAGTGAGCAAAGTTTAGTTTTGACAAACTTGTCTTACCATACTACTTAGTTGACTTGACGGTGTTCGACCATCTTTAATCAGCCAAGGGTATCGTCCTTTTCCAAAGAGCTAATTTGAACACCATGATAAGCATCTTCGTACCAGCTCTTTCCGAATGCAGCGGGAGTGTCTTATCGTACTTGTCCTTTCGTTGTCCGAGAAACCCTAGTTTCTAGGCTCTCAAAGTTTCTAGATATTTAAATATTCACTCATCTTAATCGTTAATGCATCTTGGAAAGGTCTTCCGGGAAGCAGGGTGTATATCGAGATTATAAGTCAAGTATGGGTAGTTGAAAAAGCCTTAACTCTCCGATCCTTAACCATATGGCAAAAGAATCGTAGCCGAGTGTTATATGGAACCTCTTGTCTGTTTCTAATAATAAATTATTTTCGTCATTGGGTTCTTACCCAATGTTACAAATAAAGAGATTTTTAATAAGTATTCAAAAAATTTCACCGACTCACTTCTTTCGTTTGTGGCCGTGTTTCCCCCTTGGTACGAGATGTAAATCCCACAAGTTATCCGGTCGAGCCTTATTATCCCTGTGCATATATGGTTGATACGAGTGCTAGTCAAATTTTAATGTCACTAGTTTGCAATTCGACCAATAAATTCGTCATTTAAATTACTTTTCCCAAGAATACAGAATTTGTTTTTCTCGGGCTTAATTAAGTATAAAATTCCCTTGTAACAATCCCGGGTTTTTGATTTTATGAAAACTGGTATCGCAATCTGCTTTAAAAATATATTTTCTATCACTTTTTTAAAAACATAACTGCGACCGACTCGAGCGAGTGTTATGTTACCTTTGAAGATGGATTATGATCCCAGTTATCTTAAAAAATAAATTAATGGCAGTTACAATGGGGTTTTCTAACACTTTTGTTAAAAATCTGGAAAAGTTTCATTTTAAAACTATTTTAAAAATTTCCGGAACTCTACCGGCTCAAGCGATTTTTCTAAATCACTTTTGAGAGTAAAAGGAATTTCTTTATACAGGGTGTCCGCCGGGAAGGTATACTACTTTGTTTGTTTATGATTTTTGATTAAATGAAAGAGAATGGATCTTATATTGATAAATGTTTTATTTAATGTCGGCAATTATGTATGGAATACAATATCAGATAAATGTCCGCCTCTGTTAGCCTCACAAATGCGAGCTCTTTTGAGCACATTTTTCATTACATTCTCACACATTTCACGCGGTATTTCATTAATTTCATCACGTATATTTTGTTTGAGTTGCTTAAGCGTTTCTGGTTTGTTTGCATAAGCCTTGCTTTTTAGATATCCCCACAAAAAGAAGTCCGGAGCAGTCAAATCAGGCGACCGTCGAGGCCAATCAATATCACCATTTTTTGAAATAACTTGTTGTGGAAAGAGTTCTCGCAGTAATTCCATTGTAATCCTGGCTGTATGCGATGTGGCACCGTCTTGTTGATACCACATGTTAATCAAGCCCAAAGTATGCAGTTGTGGCGTTAAAAAGATTTCAATCTTATCACGATATCGCTCCCCCCCCATTCACCGTTACCGTTACGCCGTTTTCATTTTCAAAGAAGTAAGGTCCAATGATTCCTCCTGACCAAATTGCACACCAGACTGTCACTTTTAATAGATGTAAAGGTGACTGATGAATAATGTGAGGGTTTTCCATTGCCCAGAACCGACTATTCTAGTGCGTTTTGTTGGCACGTTGTTTCTCCCAAAAATTTCACGTAACTTTCTCATCGTCACAGTAATCGATGATTTATTTTGATAAAATGTTTTAACGATTAAAACACGATGGTTTATCGAATATTTTTCCATAATAAATTTGCCACGTGTCTACTTCACGACAGTCAAGTATGAACTGTCAATACTAATATTCGCCTAAATAGCGGCAAAACAAAGTAGTATACCTTCCTGGCGGACACCCGTTATTATGAGAGAATAACATGTTACTGCTATTTACATACTGAGACCTCAATACAAAATTGGACGTTTTTTGAACTAAATTCACACGTACGGCCTAAATTGTTTTAGTCCGAAATACACCAATTATTTGCATGTTGTCCAATTTAACTTTATTTTAAGCAATGTTTTCAGAACATAGCTTTTCCTTTCAGTTTTTAGGTTAAATTAGTGAAACCTGCTTCGCCGACCCCTGGCTAAACGCACCCCTGACGAAGAAGAATTTAAAACATGGACACAGTGTATAATAATTTAAAAGCCAAACTTAGGCTTTCATAAGCTTATAATCTAACCGAATACGTGGTGCAATGGTTGTACAACCCTTACATTTGGAACGAGGAAATACTGAAGTTGTATGTGAGAGATTGAAGAGAATACAATTTCTTGATTAGCATTAAAGCGGCATTAATGGCTCTGATTCTGAAAATGTCAAAATTCTATAACCAAATTGGATTTAATTTTAAAATATTCTATCAAATTCCATGACGGCATTCGAATTATGACATAAAATCGCGTTATAAATCATATTTGCTTTGTTCGTATATCATAAAAATATTGAATTTTATGTAAATTAATTAAGAAATAAATAAAAATAAGAATGTATTGTACAGTTGTCAACAACATATTAGAACAGTTGGTGGCATTCGTTTGCATACCTTAAGAACAATATTTTTTCTGTGTATATCGCAGACATACTATTTCTTTCGACTGTACGTGTATGTATTGCATTATCAACATTTAGGCGTATATAAGAAACGTAAAATATCTGAAACAAATAAATTTTATCTAAAAGCTCAAAACCTACTATTGGCATTAGCTTCAACTTTTGTTGGTATAAAGATGCTATTGGTAACAACACATTAAGATTTTCGGAATAGTTTCCTACCTCAACATGAAGATAGCAGCACTCGTCAACAAAAGTAGAGGAATGCGTTCATCAACCGTTTTCGATGCGCAGTTGTTGTCGAGTGCTTTTGTGTTCAATCACGCATAACAAAAACGAGTTAGACGAACGAACGTTCGGAAAGTCCAAAACTGCAACCACTAACAATAACATCGCTCAAGTTCCAAAATGGTGCTAGACAACAACCGTCAAATTAAAGTAAGAGAGATAGAAGGGGCTATGAATATGGCCAAAGAACGTGTTTGTCACATATTGAATCAAGATTTAGACAACTTAAGACAAGAAACGTGTTCGAAGGAACTGTTCCAACGCTCTGTTGGCGCAGTTTAGGCACAATAAATTAGAGTTTTAGCACATGCTAATTACTATTGATGAAACTTGGTTACTCCATTACACTCCTGAATAAAAATACAGTCAAAACAATGGACTGCCAAGAGAGAAGCGGCTCCAAAAAAGGCAAAGGATCTTCCTTCGGCTGAGACAGTCTTGGCGACGGTTTTCTGAGACAGTCATGGAGTTATCTTAATCGATTAACTTCAAAATGGGAAAACCATTACAGGAGCATACTACGCATTATTACTTGACCAGCTGAAAGCGGTTGCCATGGTGGGAAAATCTACGATTTACGGTTTGGATTGCTTGACCACCCTTCTTACCAGATTTAACAGCAATCGACTTTTCTTGTTCCCTAAGCTAAAAGTTGCGCTCGGAGGACAAAGACTTTCATCGGAGAAGGACGCCACCACCTTTGCAAGTAACTATTTTGCAGATAAAGATGCCGAGTACTATGTGGACGGGTTGAAGAGATTGGAGCATCGCTAGAAGAACTGTATAGACTTACAAGGAGACCATGTAGAGAATAAAAATAAATTTGAAGGCCCGAAACATTTCAGACAACCCTCGTATATTACATGCGATAATCCTTTCCGAAAATGACAATTTTTCGAGCTATTCGCTATCGAAATCTTGATATGCAACTTTACGTCATCAAATTTGGTACTGCTAATTTACAGAACAAATCTTAAGTTTATAGAGCCGTTTTAGTACCATTTTAGTACATATCAGAAATTTTACAATTACAGAACTTACATACAGTTTGTGAATTAGACCATAAGTTTTCAAAATTCTAATAGCTTTAACGTAAGCAGATTATACAAATTTTCATAAATTTAGGGTTCGATATAGGTCATTTTTTGTCGGGTATATCGATAAAATATTAATGATAACTTATCAATAATTATATCATAATAACAGTTACATCAAACAGCGTGCTTCCTAATCACCAAAATGTTTGAGTAGTGTCGCTTATGCAGCTGAGTTTAGTATTTGTTCTAAAATGCTAAAACGTACAAAGTTATGATTTTAGCCACTTCTTAATTTTAATACTAAAACATTTAAATATGTACTTAATAAAAACATTTTGTAGTAAGTAATTCTATTTTTTAATTTTTAATTTTAGGTAAGCACCAACAGTGATGTTATCGAGATTTGTACTAAATGTGCTAAAACATAGTAAGTGTCCATTTTTTTATCGTATATCATATGATGATGTGTAGTGATGTTTTATACCGTGTACTAAAATAGAAATTATTTAGTACGTGTACTAATGTTACGAACCGCTTCAATCTACGTAATCCTATTTTAGTACACCTTGCCTAACAATAAATAATTACATATTTTGTTATTCAAGTAAATGAAACATTTGCCATTAAATATCCATTTAGCACAAACGTTCACACCACTTCGACGAACATTTCGCATCATTAATGCGCAACATTTCTAGTGACATTTTGAATTTGTTTTCAATTTTAAGTTTTTTATTTTTGTTAAATTTCTAATGACAGCATTCTTGAAATATCTTTCGGGTATTTTAGCACTCATAAAAAAAAATCCAATCGAAAGTGTCAATAACGAAAATAAAATAAAACATCACAACAATGTATTGTGGCATGCCAACCGCTCGCGTTTGTTCTGATTTTTGTGTGTCTTTTCTAATCTTAGAAATAGTATCTTATATACGCGATGAAAAGTGTATA
The DNA here is from genome assembly GCA_963691935.1 of Nephrotoma guestfalica. Taxonomy (NCBI): domain Eukaryota; kingdom Metazoa; phylum Arthropoda; class Insecta; order Diptera; family Tipulidae; genus Nephrotoma; species Nephrotoma guestfalica. Next base: position 247,449,344 of record OY829915.1, read on the forward strand.
TGTATTTTTAATGTACTACACACGATAATTAAATTAGTGTAGTTAAAAAAACAAGCATTTTAGCCTAAAATAAATCATGTGTGCGTGTATGATGGCATTGAGGGGACAAATCGTAATTTTTTTTTATTTAGCGCTTTGATAAGATTAGAACGCAACACACAACCAAATTTTTGTTTATTTGTTCAAATCAGCTGATAATTTTTGTATTTTATATATATATATATCGGTCGTATAATAATCTATTTAGTTATGTGGTTGGTTTGGTTAAGTTAAAATGTTTCTAAACATTTTCAAATGGTTTTTTTTGTTGTCAAAAAATATGTTTGTACGGCATGCGGATATAAAAATGAGGTTAACAAACCCATCTGGTAGACATAATCCAAATGCAAGTTTATTGTAACAGACGTAGTCAAGCATTCCATATTTCACTCTTGACATTTTTCCACTGCTGGGTATAACAAAAAATTTCGTGTATGCAAATTAATTCGTATAACAGAGATAACAAAGTAGATACGTGCTCAAATTTATATAACTTTTCTATATCAGCAGCTCTACACATAAGAATGCAATACGACTTGTTGCATTTACCTTAAATAGTTATGTATAAGCAAATTATCTAATATTCATTTTTTTACAATTTGTCTTACGTACGCTTATCGGGTGTAAAATTTTACACCTCTTTAAAAGGCTATATATAGTATGTAATATTTGCATACGTAACCTCAGCTAAAATTATAAAGATGTGATTAAGTGAACAATGTTTATATGTCTTAAATTATAAGAGACAAATTATCACATTTCATCTGCCAATGTAATTATATTTTTTATTGTGTATCTTATGTCCTTGTGTGCAAAAAGTTTTTTTCTTATTTTTTAAAGAAATCAAACAAAATAATTTATTGACACAAATGATTGAATAACACATTAACAGACGATCAGAGTCGTAAGACTCGACATACAAATATAATATATAATTTATGTAAATTATATTATTATCAGTCAACGTCAAAATTTAAAAATAAGATAAATTTAAGATTATCGTAAGGTATTTGCAAAAAACGTCAGTAAATCAAAAATAACAACGGCGATCGCATTTGTTTTTTGTTTCCGGTTAAAAATTCGCGAATAATTTAATTACATTTGTGTGGTGTGCTAGTTCGAGAGGTTTTGTTGTTGCTTATAGGATTTTGTACTCGTAATATTTTTGAGAGTCATTTGTCTAGTTGAAAGACCAATTGCGTTGTAGTAATATTGATAGCAAAATAGAATCAAATTTAAGATCAACATTTTCAAAAGTAGTGTAAGTTTGTTCATTGTGTTTGTGTGATGTTCACCATTCGAACTCAGGTTCATCTGGTCATTTAGGACAGTAAACACAACTATGACAGTAATCATTACAGACAAGAAGTGATGATGACAACATCAAAAAAATTTGTGGCCAAGTCTACCTTCATCAACAAATTTATATTAACCAGAATATTTAAAGTTGCGGCCTAACGTTTGAAGTATTAACGTTCAAAATAATGCTGGAAGTAGAGCACCAGGAAGAAGGCACCTTAGTCCCTTTGTATACCTTTCAGTACGTTAGGTTTTAGCATAAGTGTTGTGCCAACAAAACCAAAAAGCATCCTCTTAAGCAACCACCTTGAACCCATACCTTTCCAGTTTTAATAGCAAATCACTAAAGCTTGGTTCCAAAGAAGGGAGTATAATACTTTACAAATTTCATCATCGTTACGAAATGATGAAGTTTAGTCCAGACAAAATTGCTGAATTTCGTTCAAAACAATGTAAACCTACAATCAAATTTCATTATTATTGTTTCATTGATTGAACTGTAGAACCAAGTACTGGACAAGTGTCCCGGAAAACACCAGGCCTATTCCTACAGCCTGTTTACACATAACAATAGGAGGGATAGGAGAGGTATATATTTTTTTTTGGGACGGAACGATCCGGTTTCAGACACTTAGCGATCGTTCTAATCTATTAGAGGAATCATAATGGCTTAATAGGTTAACGGACAACGATGGTATTGGTCTTCATCAATTGTTTCTCTAAATCAGCAGCCTGGGAAAAAATATTATTATTTCACAAGCATCTGTAGAGTTCCTGAATTTTAATTCTAAATTAATATTTTCCGGCTTCCTAACTAATATAAACATGTATTAATTTAATCCTCTGCAACTCCACAACTTACAATAGAATACAATACAATTTCCAGAAACCATATAGTTATTTGAATTATAAATTACTCTAAAATCCATTAGTATTTAACCCTTGAAGTGGGCAACCCACGAAATAGCAAAGAAAAATCTTTTAAAAAGTTGCAAAATATAAGTGAAGCATCCCAAAGGCAATGATTCCTGGAAAACTATTAATGTTATTTATTGCCAGATTAACTACCGGATTAGGTATTTCAAATAAATTTAGCTTATTTCGCAAAAAAATGCCTTACTAATTTGGTCACCAAAGAATATGTGATTAATTACCAAGTATAATTATACTGCATAGGACATTTTATTTGAGCCATGCTCAAAGGAACTTACCATTCCTCAACCAATCACCGTCAAACTGGAATTGACGGTGATTTGTTGAGGAATGGTAAATAATTGGATAGGTACTCTAATATAATGGTCAATGGAACTGCGTGGCTGAATTTGAACGAAATTTTGGGATTCGGCCATAATGAATAGAACCAGCAAGTTTCCAAACCGATAATTGTCTAATTTAATTTGTAGAAGTGGGACCCTATTCCTGAATACGTCACGAATACGAAATACAATATTCATATATGAATTGAATCAAATTCGTACGATTCTTATTTAGAATTGAACAGGAATCTTGTACGTCCGTTTCCGCATTGTATTCAGGAATAGGGGCCTTGGCCTTTGATTCTAATAATCAAAGGCCACGTTGTATTGGGATTTTAACGTGTCCTTTTGATGAAGTTTTACAATTCGACTATTCTGAATGGAACCCGGCCATATCTCAACCAACTATTGTCAAATCATGTATACAGAACCGGGTGGGGAGTTTAAAATTGATTTTAGAGAAGTTTTGAAATTTAATTTTAATTAAAGAAATTATAAACCAACAATCAAATTTCATTGTTTGTTATTGGTGAAGAAATTACAGAGTTCCGCCTAGCATGAACAGCTTCTAGAGATTTGTCCAAAACTCAGAGAAACCCTATTTACAAACCAAATCTCGTCATAATTTGCTAAAAAATTATCGAGTTCCGTTTAGCATTTTAAGATTGAACAATTTCCTAGACCGCGAGTTTATTCATCTCGGAGGTTATCCAATTTCACAAGCCGAGGTTTTATTCAGCTGCAATGTTTTTTTTTTAATTAAAATTTAATTAAATATCTTGCAGAAATTTTATTTTGCGATTGCGCTGCCTCTCGTGTTGACTAGCTGTGTACCACTTTCCACATCCTTACACATCATTTGTGAAAGACACCCCAGATAAATCTTCACAATTCTGCTATTTTGCATTTGATCTATGCAATCTCTGAGTGATATGTCCCCGCGGAGAGTATCTAAATTCATAAAGATTGTCACAGAGATTAATAATAATTCTTTGTACTTGAAATTTGATTTTTCAGTAGAATAAATAAGGGAGTGGAGAGCGTTTTCACAGATTTCCCGTTACAACATGCATGTTAATTTTTGCACTTCTATCTGGCTTTCTAACATTTTTAAGAGAAAATAGGATTAGCTTCTTGATCTTTGGGATTGCAATGCTAGATTTGTCTTTCTTACTTCTCTTGAGTTACTGGCAATATGACTAAATTCTAAACTACTCTTGGAGACAACTTCAAACCAGGTAAAGGTTCAGCCAGTTGTTTAGTGAAAGTCTATCTTCTCAATTTACATGATTTGACACTTTAATTTCCCACAGAATTTTCTCCTGTCAATTATTTGGCTTTCCACGGCATTCATGGAAAATAAATTGTAATTGTATTAGCTCCAAATCAAATATCCCACACGGGACAGCAGTAGCGGGCCATTCGGTAATTGAAGATAACTCGTGGTGGTTGACTACGGAAGTTAGTGCTCTACAGCCTTGATGTCTCAGACACCACTAGAGTGTGTTACCACAGCTGAATCTCTAGCCGATAGTTTGGGGCTCTGTAACTTGTAATAATACTGCCTTGTAGTAGTTGTTTTCTTGAATTTCCTCAAAAGCTTATTGCATTTTTAATGAGTTCTGTGAATTGTTTTCGGTCACCAATGGGCCGCACTTTTTACCTGTTACTAGTTAAAAATGTCTGCGTAACGCATGTATTGCATATTACTAATATTTACCGTACTAATAAGGCCTTTGTTTTGTGCAACCCTTAAACCATAACAAACTTAATCTTACAATAAAAATTAAAAACGCAGCAAGATGAATTCTTGTTTATAACGTCATGTCAAAATAAATGCCGATTGGTATATTTCAGGTCGTTAACAGTTTGTTTTATGGATGATTTTTTTTAAATTTGAATGGTACAGCGACAATACGTGATTCTTTCTAGGCTGATAGATTGTGCAAAACACGGCACATCTATATTTAATTAAAGTGTTCTAATTAAATTGCGATGTACTAATCGCGGAAGATCAATTTCAACTTAGTTTGCAATTTACAATGAAATATAGGGTCCATTTTGGTTTGTGAATATCAGTGCGATCTACCAGTGACTGGTGCGGAGAAACCATAAATTGTGTAAGTCGAAAATTAACATAAAATACGGTGTGATGCACCCAGTACAATAGTACTGAGTTCAACTACGAGTATTAACTCACCTCGCTCTCTCGTAACCGCACGATCCTCTTTAGATTATGTGATGTGAATTATTCGCATCACTGCTCAGGATGATGCATCTTTCCGCTAGTAAGCCCCCATTATTACATATATGCCTTCTAAAATGGCAAGTGGGATCTTCGCCTTTGTGTTGGATGTAAGCTGATATTAGCCACAGATTTCGACGATCCATCTCAATGCATTAATATTACTTAGTCTTTATTACTGTAATTTAATAACAGAACAATATCCACAATATTTATAGCAAACATGCAGAAACGAATTTTGTCTGTCTTCGTCGCATATAATAATTAGGTCCTTAATCCAAATATGTTGAGTTACTTCTTTGATCTAAACACCACCTAGTTCAACGAGAGTATTAGCGCTTCTTTTTTGTCCGAGTGCCATTTAAAGTATCGTTGGGCCGTCATCGCCGGATTAATTAGCACTTGTTGTATTTTCCCCTGGTATGCTCTTCTTTTTTGCACCTAACCCACAACTAATTAATTGGTCCTCTTCAGTGTAACGTTAAAACAAAGATTGGCTCTCCTAACTTGGCAATCTTTCAGTTGGTAGGTTAACATCTTTTTTAGATCGCTAGAATCCAAGCCCACACCTTAGATAAATAGGATATTTCCTCAATGATGACTTCGGTACCTGGACTGGTATCGATTGCGCTTTTGTAAAGGATAAGCAACCGTTGGTTGGCAAGAACTGTCAATTTTATATTATCACTTCACTAAATTTCGCCTCCTTAGGCAGTTTCTTCTTAGATCCACGACGTTTAGGTGTAGAACCTTCAAACGAACCGCCCTTCTTCTGTTTCGTTTCCAGAACCTTTCTTCTGGTTTTGGACTTTTAGAGTTATAGAAAACAACGATATTTGTGCTTTATCCGTAAAAGTTCTTTATGCGACTAGCTATTAATGACCTGTTTTACTCCACCTGGGCCTAAAGGCCGAAGATGTCAGTAGTAGAAGCAGTTGATTTTGTTAATGTTTTTGTTTTTATATAGGCGTAGGTATCTAGTTACAGACGACTTGTTTTTATTACATTGGAGCGAGCAGACAGATAATTAAAAAAGCCTTTGCGTTTTTAAATTTTTTGATAGCGGCCAGATAAAAGAGTTTTATTGTTGTTTCTGAACGCTCGCATGCTTCGATTTTCCTATGTGGAATTTTATTCAGAGTTATTTTTTCGAATCTAATCTCTCTGCTCGCTCAGATGTAATAGAAAATATGCCAATAGTTACTCGTGGATCTCACGAACACCGCAGAAAAGCACATTCAAATATACAAAGAAACGCATTCTCGTGGATCTCACGAACACCGCAGAAAAGCACATTCAAATATACAAAGAAACGCATTACACAGATAAGACTACTTGACTCGGAGTTTTTTATACTGAGTCCCACTCTGGCCGTGTTTCAACCTAGCACGGTAATGCTCGGTGGTCACCAGATGGGTATAACAAAACACCTGCAGAAGGTGGATGTAGGGGCTGACTTAACGAACAGAGGCAAGCTCGATCGCCAAAAAAATTATGTTTGATGAGTTTGAAAATTCGTAACTTTTGAAATTCCAATGAAAATACGGGTTACTGAGCAAAAGTATTTAGAAGTATTCCTTAATGATGGAGATTTTTATAATCTGGTGTGGCATACTACAATGAAAGAGTTGAATAGAATGGACACTACTTCTCGGGCAGATCAGCTACCGTTGTGTCAAACCTTCCAAAAGCGTAAATAAAAGTTATCCACAAGGCTCAATCTTGGGTTCACACCTCTGGATTATTGTTTTCAACAATAGTTTGCAGGATGATGTCCAAGAAGTAGCATTCGCGAGCGACAAGCGCATGCTCTTTGCCGGCAATTCAAGACTGAGCATTTAGGAGAAAGCGCAGAACGTTATAGACAGAATAGTTAGTTGGTCAATAGCAACAAAATGGAGCTATCCTTTCTTATCCAAAACCGTTATGATTCGACTGAAAGATTCTCTTGACATTAGGAGACCTCCTTTTGTGGCTGTTGGTGGAAGGAGAATGCAGGTCATCGGTAAAATTTTCAGGAGTTGATTTTGATGAAAGGCTCAGTGTAATCTCGCTTGTCAAAAGAGTTGAAGAGAGTAATAAAAAGTTTTCTTTGTATTGAAAAGATTAGCTAAAGAAAGCTGGTTTAGTGGTCGCATCCATGATTTATGGCTGCGCTGGTGGGGTAGATCAAATAAACTGCCACCATCAAAGAACACTAACGAGTGCACAAAAGGCATTCTCCTAGGTATAGCTAACTGGCCGCAAGCGAAGCGGGTCTTAGCAGGAGTCATTCCAATCGATATAATATTAAATAAACGATTGGCTAGTTATAAAATAAAGAAACTGCGAGATGTTAGTTTTGGAATCGTTCAAATTCTAGGCGACCAAATAAGGCCGAATATCCTCTAGCCTCTAGCTCAAAAGGCATATTCGAAAATCGTCGAGTGATGACAGAACTACTTATAGATTTACGCAAATGCTATCGGATCACGGAAAATTCACAGTCTATACATGCATAGATTTCATTTATCTGATACAAGCAGCTGAAAACGGCTTATCATATACTGTTCGATCATATAGAGAAACAAATTTAGTTTGGCCAGCGAGCAAACTTGTACTTATTCACGTCAGTTATATTTTAAGCGTGAGACGGATTGATACGATACCAAGTTTAAGGTAGACTCAGGCTTTAATCTTGAATAAAAGCGGAAATTTTACAAGTTTCTAATTTATAGTGCCAGGTTTATAACCAACAAGTTTTAATTCATTTGAAAAGGCTAGGAGAGTGAAAAGCCTGGGTTAAGCCGCAAACCCTTAGTAATGCATTTATCATTTGCAAATTCTATTATTTTTATATTTAATTTTATTGGTTTAATTTGAGACATGACGCTGGGTGTGCTTGTAAGAATATATTTGTGTCCAATTAAACATAGAACGATTAAGGAGATAGTAGACGGGTATGCGAATCCATGAGGCACAGGACGGAAACAAGTTTGTATGTGGACATTTGAAAGTCTTTTACATCTCCGCCTAATTTTGATGTGACGCTGAAAATTATTTAATTATATGGAGGATGATGATCTACATTGTTATGGTAAATTTCTTTTCGGGCCAACATTTAAAATTTTGTTGCAAGCTCCGACCACAAACAACAAGCTTTGTTTTCAATAATTTTGTTGTCGATCGCGATTATTTCTAATTTTAAGCAAAATGTATTGATCATATCGATTCTGGCTCAGCTTTATCCTCAATTTTTATAGATGCGAGACCATTATGAAGTTTTATTCAAATCAACTAATCAGCAATATAAATTATACGATCTCTTTTATTTTATTGATTGATCGCTAGTTTAGCAAGCCAATATTTTTGCAAGATAAAGTATCTTTTACATAACAATAATTAACTAAATAGTTTCACGACAAAATAAATTGATTGAATATGACATATAAAATTATATTCGATCAAGAAATTTCGATCGTATAACATTTAAACAAAATGTACGAGTTATAATCACTTCAATTCCAAAAATTGGTTAGCTCGCCTGCACCTGCTTGCAATTTTAAATGTATTGCGCGTGGATAAGCACATGCTTAACAAAATCTCTTTGTGTTTCAATAAATTCACGTAATTGCTTGAAATCATAACGATATGTACACAAACGAATTACTAAAATTTATTATCAGGTTTATTTAAATTATTAACAATTATATTCGTAAATGTTTATGCCATCATAATCACTAACGCAATTCAACGTGACTCCCAAATTATTATGAGTGTGTGTATGATCGAAATTAGCGGATTACTTGAAGTCGCTGAAATATAACAGGTGCACTTCGTAAAGTGTATTTTCTTTGTAAAACGGTCAAGGTGGGGAAAATATTGTTCCCCTTCTTTAGATATGTCTCTTCTTTACACTACTTGTGTTGTGTTGTCTCAACGTTAAACTGGATGTACCTGTTTTTAATACAGATATACACATAATTGCCACAACTTGTCTAAGATGAATATTAGTGGGATGGCTTACGTTTTTATAGTACCCCCATAGGGCATATAGAGAAAGTAATTGTATAAAGCGATTAACCACAAAATTTATGATATTCGCGAATTATGTATTTACGCGACAAATGCAAACCACACAACAAATAAAATAATCAAAAAGCACAAAAAAAGAAAATAAACATAAATATTCAAGGTAACTTCAAGAAACTAGATTACATAAGAAACAAAACAAATTATATAAGGCATATATGTGCGAACCGAAAAACTTCCGGATTTCGATAGTTTCGTATTTTATAGCATTTGCGAATATTTTATGGAACAAGATTTTAAGTTGTAGCGCGCTCATTATCCATCAGGTTTGACATTTAAAGCGGTGCGCGTGCTCACCCGCTTCATTATATTATGATCTAAGATCTTCTCAATAATAAAAAAAAAAATTTTAAAGATCAAATGACCTTCCTCAATATATTCGAAGTTGTAACCATACAAATTTTTTTTGTGTTATAAACTGCACTGTGAAAGTACACATATCGTGTTTTTATTTACCTTATTTGGCCGCACAAATTTGATTACGTTATTTTGTGAGATTACAAAATATTTTCTTTGTAAGTACATACTTTACGGGTAATAAAATAAATTCTATGTAAAACAACGTATATACAAATACATGCATACAATGTGTATTAATTTAAGTACTTGATCTTAATTAAAATGTTAAGATATAAAAAAATCCATGAAGTTACTACTTTCTAAATTTCACTGTGTGTTGAGATAAGTAATAAAGTGTAACTCTCTCTGGATTGGACTTTTCTGTGCAATAGTACACGCGTAAGGTAGTTTTGTGTTTGATTGATTCTTCTAACTGGAATACGACGACAACATTCACTTTGTTGATGTAACTTTGGGTACAAAAAAACTTTTTTTTTACATAAAAGCAAATAAAAAGTGAAAGATTTATGAAAGATCAGTAAGTGGAGATGCGCCTCCGAACAGTTTATGGCAAAAATATAATTGGTTTTAGATTTTAAATAATCAAAAATTAATGAAAGTAATATAAGATGTACCGTCTCTTCTTCGGTTCTTTGCAGAAATGAAGCTTTATACCACCGTCATTATGTTAGATTATAAAGTGTAAAAGAGGAGTGGATGACATTTAACATTATTTACAAAAAAAAACCAAGAAGCATTTAGTCGTATTTTTAAGCTGACGCATATAATAGGCCACTAAGTTGGATCGGCATACAACTTCGGCATTCTATTATAAACATGTTCATTCATTATTTTTGTCATTCGACCTTTTAGAAAGAATCATTTACAGAACACAATCTTATACACCGAAGAAATTTGAATTAGTTTCCCTCATCTGATATTATTGGATATAGGTAAATAATATAAAATATTCACCTCAAAGTTGTTCAATGCTTTAGCATAATCTTAAAACAATTTTTAGGCTCGGTCGAATTTCCACTCACGTCCTTTAACTCGGAAGTTTTAAGTTCAAAAGTATGATGAACTGAAAATGACTTACTGTTCTTGAAAACTATCATGTAGCATAATTTTATGACTTCATTCACGTACCAATTCAATGAGCGTCCGTCCTATCCCATCTAAACCAACTTTCCATTCAGTTATGTAATCTCACTTAAATTTCGATTTTCGAACTGATAAAGCGAATGATCCTCTCGAAGATTATTCAGTAGTTACGGAGGTGTTTGAGTCTGTTGAGCTTATTTTCACAAAAATCGAGCTGTACTCGTAGCTAACTTCAGATTTTGTTTTTTATGGAGTTTGATGGATTTAAGGCAATCCTTCCTTGGAACTCGTGATTTAAGAATTTGTAGAGCACGTTTTATGTTTTTTGGCTATATTGATTCGCATATGCAATTTTGGCCCCATGTTCTATGCAAGGCGTTCATACAGGGTGGCTGACACGAAGTGTTACCAAAACAAAATGCCACAGAATTTTTAGTTTTTGATGAATTTTATTAAATCAAAGTAAAAAATGTTCAAATATTTAAATTTTTGAATTGCATTAGCAGTTTTTGATTTGGCCACCCTTAGCCGCGATTGTGGCCTTCAAGCGGCCGACAAAGCTATTGCATGCAGCACGAAAGTGGCTCTGTGGTATTTTGGCCCATTCCCGGCGAAGCGCTTGCTTGAGATGATCGACACTTTGGTATTTTTTTGTCCCAACCTTGCTCTTCAAAATACCCCAAACCGAGAAATGTAGCGGATTCACATCCGGTGAATTTGGTGGCCATTGGGCAGTGTAAATGAACCACGGAACGTTGTTTCTCAGTCAATCTTGATTGACGCGCGCTTTATGACTCGGCGCCGAGTCCTGTTGAAATCTCCAAGCTCTGTGGTCGAAATGTTTTTGTGCCCAAGGCTTCAACGCTCATTCCAACACATGATCCCGATAAGTTTGAGCATTTATCTTGATGCCACGGTCCAAAAAAACGAGCGGTGAACGGCTTTCGACCGTTACGGCGAATTAAGCTATCACCATTGGCGGCGAGGGGCAAATCGCCACTTTCGTGCAAGCGTAACAACTCCTTTGCTCTTTCCACTCTAACTTTTTTGAGCATCGGTGAGACGCGTTTTATGGAATTTCAAGGCCTTAAGTTCAAGATGACCTTTCAATATGTGCTGCATCCGTTCGAGCGAAATGATCGCCTCACGAGCCATTTTTCTGCAGCTACGGCGCGGATTCCGAGCCAAATTGGCCTTTACCTTCCGAATGATATCCGGCGATGTTGCAGTGCATTTCGGTCCACCACCATGACGTTTTGCGACGTTTTTCTAGCGAACTGAGCTATGTTTTGAGATCACAGCTACTCGGGTTATTTTACAAAGCTGAAATAAGTGAAACCGAGTTCCTGGGTCTCAGCTCAAGCTACTCGTACGTCCTGATTTATTTAAATGCATTGAAACTTATGGGATAGAAACATAGCTCACATCGCTCATTTTGGGAGCGATGTAAGCTAATTATTTATCTCCAAGACGAAAATAAAATATTTAAATATATCGCTTTACAGATTGGGTTGATCCTGAGATTTATCTACAATGTCTCGTTTATTTCAGTTTTAGAAACCAAAACGGGAAGCTGTAAAATGAAAACATAGCTCACATCAGTCAAAAAACATAGCTCAAGTGTGCAACGGGGCTTATGCTTGTTCTAAATAATATTTCGTCATATTGCGAGATGATAATGGTAAGGGTGATTTTATATGAGTTTCCCAGTGCCAGGCTTATGTTTGGATTGACACAATCTACCAGATGAAATCGTCTATAACATTTAAGAAGAAAAAAATTTGTTTCCCTAAAGTACTTCCTAGGCCGGAAACGGTTCTTTATATTTTGATTTTGTAATGCAGAAGAACAAATTATGATAATTTCTCCAGTGTCTGCCACAAGTCATCATTGGCACAATCTTTCAACTATTATTACGTGTGCAAGTAGAAATTCGGCTCTGAAGTTTGGTTGCATTAAATATACCTGAACGCATCCAAATCGCCCACCATTTTGGATATATATGTACTAGCACTAAAACTTTAAGTTCTTCGTCATCAAATTGTCTTACTACACCTGAACGTGGATCGTCCTCAAGACTAAAATTGCCATCACGAAATCTTGCATAACACTTTTTTACTGTTGAATGGGAAAAATACAGAAGGAAGGAAAATGAGTTCCTCATAAACTGACCGAAGAATACAAAACCCGAAGAGTTGACATCTGCATGAATTTGTTTTTTCGGTACAAAAGAAAGAATTGTTTGAAGGTGAATCCAATGAACATTGGATTTTATACGATAATCCTAAACGCAGAAAAGCATGAGTTGATCAAAGCCAGCCATGAACATCAGTTCCAAAAATCTAGTCAAACTGTTACAGCTAAACGTTACCAGGTAAAATTAATCAAAGTAAGTGATGCTCTGGAGGTAAAAAGACCATTTCGGGCCAAGGAAGGCGGAAAGTGATATTGCTGCACGACAACCCTCGTCCACATACAGCAAAATCAACCGAGAAACTCATCTTTCTTTAGGTAGGCTGGGAAGCCCTCTGATTACCACTTATTCAGATGGATGGCATAATATTTGAAAGAACAGCGGTTCACGAAATTTGAAGATGTGCAAAAATGGCTCGATGACTATTTTGCTTCGAAACCACCAAGTTTATATCGTGAAGGCATTCATCATCTATCTAATAAATGGCAAAAGATCATAGATAATAATGGCGAATATCGATAATTAATTTTTGTAACAATTATATTTCAACTTTCAATAAAGTTTGGTTGACCAAAAAAGCAGAGCACTTGCACACCTAATAATTGGGATAAAACGGATCCAATTGCGATATCGCTGGCGTCGCAAGTTAAAATCGAGATTGTTCAAAGGTTTGGCAATATATGCAAAAAATTTAATGAAGCGACGGTAGTAGCTAATGAAACTAAGAGCGATTTTATAACACGAGGTGTTTTTGGTGTAGGATACTCTAATATGGCCTTTGTTTAGAGGGTCTGGTTTAATTCTTTCACAAGTAATTAGGTGTCCTAGATAGGTTATTTCCTTCTGAAGGAATTGACATTTATCGGGATTAATTTTCAAATTGTAAGATACGGCTATGATCATCTAAATTATAAGCCATCCAAGTAAATAAAACATTTGAAACCATTGAGATCTGAGAGAACTTTATTCATGAGGTGCTGAAAGGTTGCAGTAACCCCTTATCGAAATCTTTCATTTTTACTTGATGGTAACCATGGGTTAGATCAACGGTATTGAAATAAGATGAACGTCCTAATTGATCAAGGATTTCGTGAATATTTGGTAACGGAAAAACTCGATCGACAGTGATGTTATTTAGACAACGGAAATCTACAACTGCTCTCCATTTTCGTTCCTTATCAGTACTCTTTTCTGCAAGATGCGGAAAGTTTCATGAACTATCGCTTCATCTCATTAACATGTTTATCAATCTCGACCCTGGTCGATATGGACTATATGGACGTTGAAATTGGAACCGAGTTTGGTAAAAGAGGAATAAAATCAGAGGTCGCATTAGTGGCTGTTAGAATATCACCATCTAATGCATCTACATTGATAATGCTTCCTCCGCATTAAGAGTTTCTAAATGATGTTCGTTTTTTGAGAAACGATCTTTTACGTTAGTGTTCCACGAATTAGGAGGAGGCTCATTTGAATTAATTAATGCTGTCGAAATAAACAAAGCATCTTGTACTTTTACTGAGTTTCCAAAAAGAATTCACCAGTAACAATTTCTTCCGATAGACACAAATATTCTTGATTTTTAACATTGCTCTTGAATATTTGGGTAATTTTTACTACGGGTTGATTTACATTCAATCTTGGAAGGTGTAGATATGAGATCGAGAATAACAGTACATCCTTTAAATGGAATTCCTATAGAGTTTTATTTTTGGCATCGATCTTACAGTTGTATGTTTCTAAAAAATCCTTACTGAGGATACCACTACAAGGAATAGGAAAGGGGTTATCAACGACATGAAGGATATGAGAAAATTGGAAGGTTGCTGAAATGATTACGGTACTAGGAGGTGAACCAATTGTTGTTGCACGTCCAGTTGTGATGCCTTTTATTTGACAAACAGTTTTATTTAATGGAAGATCGTTAGGATCTAGACATTCACTTTTCACAAGACTAACATTGGCTGTGGTGTCGACAAGAAAGTAGAGGATATTAGGATCTGAATGAGAAATATTAACTGAAATTTGAGTATTTATAATATCAGTTGGTTGAGTAAGTTGATTTTCATCGGCTTGGAAATTTGAAGTGCAAAGTAGAATTTCCTTAACCTTAATTTTAAATTTAAATAAAAAGTGAGAATTTTATTTTTATTTTTTATTTTGGACTAGTTTCAAGAGTTATCTCTTCATCAGCAAAGAATAGAGAATAATTGAGAATAGATAAAATAGCTAACGAAGAAAGACTTCCCAATTCTAGTCCGAAATAAAAAATAAAAATTATCACATAAAGAAAAATATATTCTCACTTTTTATTTAAATTTAAAATTAAATCTCGTGATAAAAGCACACAACAAAGTAATGGAAAATAATACGATTTCCTTTTTTACGTGCCTCTTTGATTAACCTGGACTTGATGTGGAGCATCCCAGCTTTGTGGATCGAGCCCCAAGAGGTTTTCCAAATGTTGATAATTCGAAAATTGATGAGTTGCGTTTTCATTCGAGTTCGAATATTTGGTTAACCTTTCTGGTATCGGTGTATTTCTTTTTGCGGCATTCACTTATATGATGACCGGGATGCTTGCAGTAAGCACAGGTCAGCGAAACTTGATTAACTGAATTAAATATTGGAATACATCTGGGTTGTTTTGAATGAGGATATGCGATGTTGGTACGAGTTTTTGGGAAATTCGTTGAATTGTATTGTTTGAAATGACAATCTCGGGAAATATGGCCTGTTCCTTTGCATATATGCCACACGTTATGATAGATCTTGGGATAGGTGCTGAAGGAAGGGATTTTCTCGATTTAGAAATGATATCTTTTTCTAGAGCTTTTGCTACTGCTTCGATAAGATTTTGGAAACGATGTTTTAATCAAGAGTTTAAGGTCGTTCCTATTATTCATAGCCAAAATTACATCAATCTTGGTTTTGTCCTGTCCTTCGGTATTGATCGTATTCAAATCGGACAACAATCTTTCTATACGATTTGAGTAGTCTTCAACACTTTTATTTCGAACCTGAGTGGCTTGAATCAGTTGTATTTGGATAGAAATCTCTTAGATCTAAAAATTATTTTTCTCCAAATTGTTTAGTAAGTAAGAAGAGCTGTCCAACTATCAAGAGTTTGATATCTTATTAAATTAGTTTTTCCTTTGCGACTAAAGGTTTATTCATTATTTCACAGCAATTAATAAATTTGTGTAGATTGGCTGGAGTTCCATCGAAATCAGGTATTATTTTTAGGGAAATCTGAGTATTCAGTTTTGCCATCTCGTTGTAGAATTATTTTCAGGAATTGAGTCCGAGAATTCCAGAGAATCACTTTGATTATTAAGGGAATCTTCTAGCTTTACTTGGGTGTCGGAATTAGAGTCAGAGGATGATAAATTTTTCACATCGTCATTAGATTCAAGAAAATTCAGATTTTTATTACTCATTCACGAAATATTATAATTATTTGCACTTAACCGATTTTCGTAAACCAACTTTTTTTGACCACCGACCAAATGGCTATCCCGATAGGGGCTGAAAATAAAAATTTCATCAACACATTACAATCTGTGATTAAAAGGAACACAACTACGACCCCTTATCGCTGTGCAAAACTCATGGGCCCATCTTCCATGTCCAGTGCTATAGGCTGGCATGGAGCTATGCAATGCGCACATGGTAACTTAAATCGGTTCTATTGCCGTACGTCCTCGATTTGGCAGTAATTGCGTAAAATAAGACGGGAAAAATGAACCGCGAAAGAGCAGGGAGTGCTTTGGCCCCAGAAAAGATGGCATGGATCTACAAAAAAAATTTTTGTTGACACCTTAGTATTTTATCTTTACAAGGACACCTTTATCATTAAAATCTATACAGTACTTTCAAAATTAAAGCAAGCGTAACAAAATGCGATGTTTCGCTGAAAACAATTGGTGTGCTGCAATCTCTTGTGCAATACCACGTAGAGCGATATTTGCCATCAGTCACTTATCAGACGTTAACCTGAACAAATCTCTACCAGTTTCATACGTTGTTTCTTCAAAATCATGGATACAACTCCAGAAAAAGCCGCACAAGTTGTGCTTTATTGTAAGAAAGACGCAATCAATGAGAAGTCGCTCGTCAGCTAAACATGAGCCAATCTGCTGTCTCAAGAGTATTCGAAAGGTTTCAGGAAACTGGTGCCTGCAATCGGAGACCACATACCAGCCAGTATCGGTGTACATCTGTGACGGACGATCGATTTGTCGCCCCAACTTCACTTCGAAATCATCATCTCACGGGCGTCGATATGCAACAGGAGCTAATACATGTTACAGATGTATCTGTTAGTCAATTGACAGTAGTAAGATGCTTGAAGGAAGCTAACCTCACTCCAAAAGCGACTCGAATTTGCTTGCGAACACATTAATTGGGGCATCGAGCAATGGAGGTCCGTTCTATTCATTGACGAGGTCAGAGGGCGAATATGTACCCCTGGTAGTGATAGGAGAGGCCGGGTCTACCGGCTTACTAGGAGAGCGATTTTCCGCAGTGCTGTTCTGTTTCTGAAACAGTCTCGTACAACGGCGATTTGTGCATGGTGTGGGATGCCATATCGCTTGAGGAAAAAACAGATGTGTTCGTGCCTGGTGGAAGCCGTCTCCAATTGAGCATTTATGGGACGAACTAAAACGGAGGGTCTGAGCCAGAAATCTGGTACCATCTAACATCAGTGGCCGCAATTGGGTTGGATGAAGAGTGGGGTTTGATCCCCCTAGTCTTTGTCAAAACCTTAATAAGGTCACTGGGAATCGCATGCGAACCATCATAGACGCAATGGGGGAAATACTAAGTATTAACTAATAAAATTGATTTGTTTTGCTGGAATTTTTTGTTGTAATTTAAATTTACATATCCCCAATATTTTTATTCATAATCATCAATTTTGGTTGCGCTTTCATTCAAAATTCATTATGAAAAAATAGTGCCATATTAAAGTAAAAATATCAGGCTGTCAAAAAAATATTATCTATTGTCAAGCTGTTTTAAAAAAAATCGCCTTTCTCTGAGCGCTGAAGGTTTGATATTTTTGCAATCAAATATTATGGTACGTACAAATAAAATTTTGATTTACCTCCAATCTACGTTTCGGAAATGATTCTATCCCACCACTGCCACCAATTTTGTTGTATATTAATTATGGCGTGCATAATTATGGTTGACGAAACGATCAACATTTTTTTATATACACCGACATAATTAAAGGTTTATTCTTTATTTAATTATTCATGTTATTTTCGTATTACCGGTCAAGTAATGCAACAATACCCTATTTTCGTCTTGTTCCATCCCAGTTCGCCGTATTCCAGAACTACTACAAGTCATTTGAAATTGTGTGGCATTTTAAACCCACAATTTCAAAATTACAAAAGAGAGAAGAATAAAAAAATATTTAAAGATGCACTGACAAAGCGATTCCTCACACTCGAAAACTGGCCCCACCAACTATTATTAAAATCGGTTCAGCTAAAATAATTTTAAAAATGCCTTCTTGGTCCCACTAACACTCCTAAATGAATTTTCCCGAAATCAGGAACCCATTGCAATCAATTCCTGGAAGTTGAACCCCTGCATAGCAATCTTCGTCATAGCCGTTTGAGCTTAAAAAAATGCAATGAAACGGACGCGAGCCATCGCAGGATCCCTTAAACGTATTTTCCCGATACCGCTTTCTCCGGGCCTATCTAAATTTTTATGTTTTGTTCCAATAAAAAGGGTGGACTCGTCTGAGGATTTTCTAGATGATATTCATATAATGTTGCGAATGGGGTTGTCCACATTAACCAATTAACAAAAATCTCAGAAATCAGTATTCCCGGAAAAAATTAATAAATTAATTAGTTAATCCTTGAGAAACAGGAATTCTAAGTCGACCTGTGTATTACAATAACCGAAACAAATACAGGGTACTTCTATTATTTAACAATTCAAAATTTGAATATAAACTTTTATAACACCGTGTATTATCTAAAGTCAAAACCAACAATTTACAGTTTAACCAATCTTCATACCACCAGCTACTTCATTCCATTGCTGGTTTTACCTCTATATACAAGAATTTCTATTTATAAAAAAACGGTTTGATTGAAAATTTTTCACATTATTTAATGAAAAAAGAAAATTTATTATTTTTTTTTTTAGAAAATAGCCAAAAGCAAATTATTTATTAAAAAAGTTTATAAAATAATTTTATAAATAATTCTCGTACATTATCCATTCCAAGCGAATTTTTTTTTCCAATCATCTAAAGGGCTGTTAGTGTGGAAACTGGAAACTAAATTTTCGCCAACAAAGTTGATTATACCAACTTTCCCATTTCTAATTCGATTTCAATTAAACCAAGCTTTTAACGATTAGAAGAGATGACGTATGAAATAGGTCATTAGCATGATGCTGTGATGATTAAATCATTTGATTAAATAGTTTCATATCGTTTGAAACTAGCAACAGTTTTTATTCTTAGATTGTGGAGTTAGAATTTTGGCACACCAATCCATTGTTTAAATTTTCAGAATATTAAAATGATATAACGTAAAAGAAGTAAAAAAATGTGATAACCTTGTTGGAACAAATAATAAAACGGGCCGGATATCAAATTATTATGGTAATTGGTGGTGTAAACCTGTGCGTCTGCAATAACAATGGATTACTGATAGTTACGCTGTTTTCATAGGTGCCATTGATTGTATTTTGCAATTTTTATACGTAATGATTTGACGCGTCACCTTTTATTTATTAATCAGGAAATAATATACACCTTGAACTCTCCGAAACGAATACTTATTTGTGGAGACTTACTTATTCTAATAAGAATACTCGCGAGATCAGTAAGGTTGTGGTTCCATTCATGACTTATTTTGTGAAGACTGACTTATTTGAAAGTCTCCAATAACTCATCTCTTGAGAATAGACGTATTCAAGACTTGTTTTCGAAAAACATCAAACAATAGTAATATAATAAGTGAAGTCTACTGGAGTTTTATGGTTGACTTTTAAAAGGTCGGTCTTCATAAAATAAGTCATGAATTGGATCACAGTTTGATTTGAATAAGTATTGTCTCCACAAAACGTGTTTGGTAATTTGTACAGTGAACTAGTTGCTACTAGTATTTTGTGGAGACTGACTTATCGGGAAGTTTACAATAGATTTGTTTAACGTATATTTGGAGAGTTTTAAGTTTAGAAGGTACTGTTTCAAATAAGTAAAATATGTCTCCACAAAACAAGTCATGAATCGAACCACATTCTTAGATCCTTTCCGAAATAAGTGGTTATTTGTGGAGACTTGCTTATTCATCTTGCAAACTATCTACAATAAGTATCCTTTTGAGTAAACTTGTTTGACTTATTTAGATGAGTCACAAAGTTTGGTGGAAGTTTTTAAAAAATATCAAACAAACTCTAGAATAAATCATCAACCACCAACAATTCATCGAAAGCGACGATTCACCGAAAGTATAGTTCTCCGATAATATTACACAAACGCGAAAAACAGCTAAAATGAACAAAACACAGGTTTTTAGGGAAATACCCTATTTGAGTAGAATTAAAATATTCCGATAGATGGTCTAGCTGTGTAGCTGGAAAATGACCAGGAATTAAACTAACTTCTTAATCGTTTGTAATGAAACTCGGTTTGAATTAGCAAAGTTCAAGTCATACCTCAATCGATTGGGATAGAAAGCGGATTTTCGGGTGGCTGGGGATGAAAGGCGGATTGTTTGATGAAAATGTGATTCATATTTAAGTTTTCTGACATGAGCCTAGGCAATTTAAATAAAAGGTCTTTCTATAAGGACGCTTGATATTTAAACTCAAACACTCAATTTTTTCTTTTATTTGAAAGAATATTTTATGGTATTAAGTATGGAATACAATAATGATTACTGAATACGTGGCACGTATTCTGGAGGTCCAATTTTCGATTACTTTGTCGCGTAAGTCTGTCTGAATTTGCTAGATGACGTTCGTAATGTTGGTTTTGAGGGCATCAATTATTTGCGGTTTATTCGCTTAGACGCCTGCGATTTAAGATAGCCCCAAAGGAAGAAATCTAAAGGCGTTACATCGCACGATCTTGGTGGCCATTTCACGTCGCGGCCGCGCAAGATAACCGCATGCTCTCAAAATCACCCGTGCAGAATGTCCATCGTGGCATGCGCTGTGTGGCACGTAGCGCCATCCTATTATAACTACATGTCGTCGGTATCCATATCAGCCAGTTTAGGCCACAAGAATTTGCTTATCATCGATCCGTAGTGCTCGCCGTTGACGGTTATGGCAATGCCAGTTTCATTTTAGAAAAAGTACGGACTTATTAATGATTTCGCCAGACCGGGATGCATTTGATGCGGTGTATCTCGTGCGGGTTGGTATCGCTCTAAATCCGACAATTTGCTTGTTCACATATCCATTCATAGAAAAATAAGCCTCGTCGCTAAAGATGTTTTTTGGGCGAAATTTGGGTCAACTTCCAACTGCTCCAAAGCCAAATCGGCGAACACATGGCGTTGCCTACGCTTGTTTATTTTAAGTCCTAGGTCATTTGGATTTTATACGAGTGCAGACAAGTTGAAGTCGCAGATAGGCCAAGTTCTTATGAACGACGAAAAATTGACTGCTTTGGGTTTTCCTCTACATTGGCTGATTATTTATTGAATTTGGCCACCAAACGTGGAATAGCCGACTCGGCATTACGGTTGTGGCGAGAATAAAAATCTAAAAATCACGTAATGCAGGAACGTTTTGTCGGAGCACTGATTTTGAAAATAAAATTTGATGTTTTGCACACATCGTTCAACGCTATAACCTTCCATGGTGACTTTTATGTTTTATTCTTTGCAGGGGCGAAAGTACTTTCAACTCTTTCGCCATACACTACTAAACAATTCACATTAAATTTGATGTGGAAAAAACCACAAAGAAAGATAGCTGATCGGCCATTTTGCGATCGTAACTTTTTAACGACAAGTGATGCTCTCAAATTAATTAAGTGTAACTATTAAAAAAGTGTAGTTTTGAAAAGTGTAAATAACGTAATTTTCATCAATGCTAATTTATTAGACGAAGGTAATTTAGACTTAAATATTTCCAAATACACTACAATTTCTTTTGTCTTTCGCTCGTTTGGCTTTAAATAGTAATGGAGTAGGCATTGACAAAAATGTGAAGATTGACATTTAATTGACTTTTAAATTGTCAGAAATGACTTTTATATTGACAGAACAGAAAAAAATTTATTCCCGCCAACTAATTAACTCAATGAGAAAGAGAAAACTCAAAGGCAACTAGGTTTGCTTGGTAAACTATTAGTGTCCGGAACCTCTGCTTTTGATGTATTCGGCGGCCGAAAGTATGGTATAAACCTAGTTGTAAATCACGATGTACCATGTTTCCATGACATAGTTAACCTAGGTTAACTCAGGTTTAAGTGCATGGAAACGCAGATTAGGGTTGAGTTTCGTTAAATCCAAATAAACTCAACGAAACTAGTGTGCGGTTGGGTTAGATTCTATCTGTCGACATTTTTTTTATTTTTTTATGCGTAAACTAGTTAACATCCATTCATTAAAACAAAATGTCGTCTATAGGGTGCATTGGAATCACGACGAATGCAAAATTTTATTAGCAATTTTTGCAGAAATTTTGGTTTACACATTAGACGCAGCTGTCAAATTAACTCGATTTACGATGTTCATGGAAACGGTATGGGTTAACGCCGCCATGTTTTTAACTCAACGAAACCTAAACCTAATTTAACTCGGTTCATGGAAACATGGTAATGGTAAGGCTGTGTCATGCCTTACCATTACCATGTCTCCATACAACGAAATCATGGTTACTTCGAAACTATAGTTATGAGTCCAGTAGTCTGTCTATGACATTTGCTTGTGTTTATTCAAAAAAAAAATATATTCATCCAAATATTAGAAAGTGTAGGCATATGTCTTCTATGTCTTCGTTAAGAATTTCACTCTGGTGATTTTGCGAACTAGTGTAAATTGCCAAACCGAGAGATTAAAATTTATACTCGATTTATACTCTGCCGACAATAGCCGACAACAACTGTTTACACCTTCCATATCCTCAAGTTGTTCTTCGAAAATTCGCTACCTTGACGGTCACTTTCTGTGCTACAAGAAACTGAACACTTACTTTCTTCCCTTGCTATAAGAAATCAAATAAAATTCTTAAATTATACAAGGAAATTGCTTGCTGCTTGGCCCGAATCACGCCTGTGGCCATAATATGGCTTTCCCTGGAATAGGGAGTCTCAGTTGTTTGTTCCTGGTCCACTTAGGTAACTAGTTTAGTGGTTATATAGGGTGTTCCATCTGTTCCAAAATTAAATTATTTTTATTGAAAATTTAAGTTAGTTCTATGCCATTTAATTATGGAATACAAGATCGTTCATGTGACCACCACCACTCCTGTTACAGGCCTGCAACCGAACATCAAAATTTTTGATTTTCCAATCAAATCCGTTCAATGGCCTCAATTTCAGCTCAAATATTGTTCTTAAGATCTTGATTTATTTGTGGATCATTGCTATACAAGGAAAATTGGCCCGATTAAAGAAAATGATCAGCTAATCTGCATCGATTTTGTAAAAATGTTTTGTTTTCGTCATCAGGGGAAAAGTCGGACCAGTGTCCTTTTATGTAATTACCTTTTTCAACTCACGGAAAAAGCTGGAAACCGATGATTTTTATACTCAAATAATTCGTCGCAACTCAGAAAAACAATACTAATAATTTCCATTAGGTTTCCCAGGTTGTTATTAGAAAGAAACCTTAGAATATTTTTCTCCATCTATATAAACATATTTCAGGCAGACCAGAATTGGAACCAAGCAGACAATTTATCGATAGAATATATCAAAAAAAAATTTATTGTTAGGAGCGAGGAACCTAAAGCCGCTAATTTTATTTTAATTATTGTAAGAAATATTATTTGTTTTGTGATCACCCAGTAAACTAAAGGCGCCAAAATGTTGGATTTGTGAAGTAAGAGCAACAAAATTGTTGCGTAGTCCAAAACCTTTCAAACAGATGCTTCTATCGCTAATCACAGGTGCTTCTATCGTCACAACGTTACGTTTAAATACTAAGGTATTTAGTTAAATTTCCGGCATTCTTCAAGAACGAATAAACTGGACCAGCTCCAGAACGGTGAATTTGTAAACTAAAGTATTTAATAAACAATTCCTTTCAAATGATATGCAACACGCTAATATTCTATAATAAACGAATTGTCACCAGCATCAAAATATCGGATTTGTGGTCAAAAATCGTTTGGCCCAAATAAAGCCGAAACTGTTTTTATTCTTGAATTCGCATTGAAAACGGATGTTCTTATTAAAAATTACAAGAGAAATTATAACATTGCTACCATAATGTGGGAGGTTGCTAAACAAATTAATAATTACTAAATTAATTGGTATGATATTCCAAAAAACAATTTTTTTGGAAAGGCTGCTTGGCACGTAATAGCCGAAAAATTACATTTATTGTGGCAATGACAACATCAGGTTTGTTTGTCTCGATAAATTATTAAAAAAACTATCGTATCTTGAGTATGCATGTGAATTTGTTGCCGGCTTGGGTCCTTTTGTGTTGAACGGGTTTTTTTTCTGAATGACTCTAGAATTTCAAGAGCCAACTCTCGTCTCAAGTAATCTAATTACCTCCATTTATTTTATAGCAGGAATTCTGTTCGGTCATGTCAATACAATGAGTTATCAGTGAAAGATACAACTTTTTCTACGTATGAATACCCAGTATAGACTTATGGTTTGGTCGGCTCGACACCGCCCATATTCTCGTTGTATACATCTTAAAAATTGTTGGTTGACCCACATTAATTTTTTCTTTTTCTTGTTGCGAAAATCTTATTATCTTTTGGGTTGGTATTACAGGGCAACTGTTAGATGTGATCGTGACCTGACAATTGTGTTGTCATGTCATTTGTACACGACTATTTCATTGTCTCGTGTCGTTGCATAATCACATGGTCTCCTCTTCTTTTTGGAATGATTTCTTGTCCAGTCTATTTTCTCTTATTTTTCCAGTTCCTTTCAATCGACTCCAATATGTAGTTTAAACGACATAAAAAAGTTTTCAAAATATAAATGATAAGGCATATTAAAAGCGTTAAATAACCAATTTATCA
Source organism: Nephrotoma guestfalica (assembly GCA_963691935.1). NCBI lineage: Eukaryota > Metazoa > Arthropoda > Insecta > Diptera > Tipulidae > Nephrotoma > Nephrotoma guestfalica. The sequence goes on from OY829915.1 coordinate 247,474,098, forward strand.
CAATAAGCGATATAATTTTGTTGTCGCCATTAAGCCGAACTCATATTTTACTAAAAAGAGCCAAATCACTTCAGATTATTTTAAGTTTGTTGCGCAATTATAAATTTAAGCGGATTAAATAAATTCGATTCCAAATTATATATTAATCAAATCATCTCTTAAATAAGTGGAGAGATTCTTCCACAATGGAGTGACAATCTTGCTAAAGAGAAAGCACGATTCTTTCGACTAAAGTGACAGAGGAATTACATTGATCTTGGATTAGGTTTAAAAATTACGACGAAAATAGTTTGATTATCAATAATTAAATTTCTAATCTTTAAACCGGACTTCACTGGACACGTTCCATTCTAAATATCGAACAACTCAAGATCGTTGTCGATCAACTTTATTTTGCATAAACCACAACAATTGGCCGGTCGCAACTTGATTACGCAATGGAAAATGTAGATTTTTTCTTTTATTCACATTCGCACAATGAAATAATGTATATGTTTGTCGGTAATCTTGAACATATTTCATATATCAGAATAATTTATGTGTCTCCATACTCTTAGAATGGTAAAAATGTCGCTATTACATCACGCTGGCCCTCAAAATTGCAAAATAAAAAGTCAAATCACGATCCACAACACTTGATCTCATTTTATAATGTTTATTAATAAATTTATAAATTTCCTTGTACGGTGATATGAAAATGATACAATTTTCTGTTGTTTTTATTTCCAGGATCGACAATGTTCGCTCAACTTGAGTGCACATTCGACATTTCTAAAAAAAATGAAAGTCGAAAAAATCTCTGTGGATGTACCGGGGATAACGTACGAGCACATGACCACAAATAATTTTCCTGAGATTTCGCCCAACGTGATCACCGACATTGGGCGACTGTTTCTCGATTCCAAAGAGCTGTGCGAGTCCGAGCAAATGTGCTACACGGGACTAAAACTATCGAACGACGAGTGGAAGCAATCATTGATCGAGTACAAAACTTCAAAACTAGATTATGAATTATTAGCGATGAAATTAGAAAATTTCGATCGAATGCGATCGCAAATCAAGAATATATCGTTCCGTTTGATCACAAATCAAATACGACGGTACGATTTTAATGCGAGTGTGAATTTTGTGTGGCCTCGATTAATTGTGGACACGATTAATTTTCCGGTGCTGCAGGTGGGCCATCAAGTTATAAAATTTATAACGCTTACAAATCCATCGGATCAACTGTTGGTGCTGCAGTACGTGCTGCATGATGCACGACACGGCCTAGAATTTAATGAAATGACCGCGAAAATATTATCCGAGTGCAGTAATTGTTCCCTGAGTCCCGATTCGGTGTTTTCGTTTCCTGTGGAAAAGCAGGATCGATACAATGATTATGTTAAACCGAGGTCCTCCGTCAAAATTGCGTTAATCTTCTCAGCCAGGAATCCTGGCACATACTCAACTGTTTTATATATTCGGAATAATTTAACGATTATCGAAGGGGTTTGGGTAACCGCGAAAGCAGTACAACCGCAATTTAAATTCGCTAACCGGAAATCGGGTTCAGCAACAGCGCTGCAGTTTGAAATTACGGATAAAAATTTACGGGACTGTGATCGGCGAGTACCAGATAATGGAAGTAATACACTTAGTTCGGTAAATCCAATGGTGAAACGCACATTTACCGCCAAAAATACTGGTGAAGTACCAATCGTTATTGGGGCGATACGAATAGGCGGACATTTGTGCGAAGGGTACGGTTTTAAAGTGATAGACTGTTCGCCATTCGAGCTACAGCCGAATGGTTCGAAGAAATTAGAAATAGCATTCACACCCGATTTTACGCTTGCTCGGGTGAAACAAATTTTAGAAATGGAAACCAGTATGGGATACTCTGTCAATTATACGCTTCTTAGCACGATCCCACCACAGTCCCTTGGTCCGTGTGGAAGAGCATTGATACGCCCCGAATGGGAGGCTAAATTAAAAATTTTCTCCGCCGTTGTTTTAACCGTTATACTAGTCATTGTGCTGGTTGGTGCATTCCTTGACTCAGATCGGGTACTCAAAGAGCACGTAAATAATGTGTCACGCGAACGTGGTCCAATTCAACCGCCACTTGATTTGCGACAAATTAGTTTTAAGCCCTCGGTCATTGAAGATCCTGCACCAACGGCCACAAAACTCGATAGTTGGAGCAGTAACCAAAGTAGTAATAAGAAAAAATCAACAGACTGTATAAAACGTAAGGCACATAACAATATGGTTAGCAGCGGCGGAGACGAAATCACGTACAAATCAAAATGGACAACAGATATATCGAATAAATTTGCAAACGTTAAAAATCATCTTACTGGAAATTCTACGACACCTTCAACAACGGTGGCAGATAAATCACGACGATCGGTAACACCGCCCAATAAATCCCCCGTGCATCAAAAAAAGGACATCAACAAAAAATCATTCAACCCAAATAGAGATTCTAATCATCATTCAGAGGAGGAAACTAGTTCCACAACTACTGAAGAAAGTTCATTTAATTCGGAAGAATCACTTTCATCGCTGGATGGTAAAATTTCATCGTCATCCTCGTCATCTTCTTCTTCAACCACATCACTATCAGCCCAATTAAACTTATCTGAATTCAAAACGGATAATCTTAACCTTATAAATTCTGCAATAGACAGTCATTCCGGTAAAATTAAGCAGAATAAAGTGTCTGTAAAAAAGACAAGAAGTTTGCCAACCAATTACGAGCCTAAAGATCATCACCACCACCACCATCATCATCATCATGACGGTGAGCATGGAAAATTAGCAAAATTGAATAAGTCGAATGATCGGTCGTCGTCGAGCACAAACACATCAAATCTCTGTAGTAGCGGTAGCACTAGTAGCAGTAATAAAACGCAAAATACTCGTAACAATGCATCATCGCCATCAAATCATAGTTCATCAGATTCGAATTCGGGCATATCGAATTCGAATAAGGGCTACCCAATTTCGACTGAAAATAAAAAGGTGTGTAATTCAATATTTTGCAAGTTGATTGAAAATATAATCGATTTTTATTTTACAGAATAACAGGTCGCAGCGGAAAGGTGGAAAAACCCCCGGACGAGAACGAAAAAATGCATTAAATTCGAAAAAATCAATGATTAAAGGCGCTTCCAATATAAAAGAATCGTCTGCATTCGATTTTAATCCGTTAATGGCGCCAGCTTCTTCATACCTCGCAAACGCTGCTAGCATTTGGGATGCAAATCGTGCTTCATTTAGTTATGTTGTCGCGCAAAATCCGAAAAGTACCGTGGTTAATCCAGACCCTGCAATACCACCGAACTACAATAGCAGCAAACGAAGTAAAATGAATGCGGTAGTGAATGTGGCACAATCGTTGCTAAGCGAACGGAATCGTATTGGCAAAATGGATACGGTTATACCGCCCCCACTGAAGCCAGATGAATTTTGTGACGATTTGATTGATGATAAACGGGCGCCAATCGATTTGGGCCCAATTGGTACGCGTAAATCGCCATCATCGACTCCAGTTTGGGAGCCAATGGCACCGTCCGCCATAAAACGACCAACACCAACTCAGTTAAATAGTTTGTTTGGCGGTATGTTCCCACAATCAAATCCGATATTTGTTAATTCGTACATGGACTACTCTCGTAACGCACAAAACTATCAAACGAATAATCGTCCAAAACCGGCTTACATGAACAATAGTACCAATAATGGTGGCGCTCATATTAATAACAACAATCATCCGGCTAATCAACAGCATTGGGATTCAGGGGCTATGCTGCTTTCGCTATTGCAACGTGGTAATACCAATAATGAATCGGAAACCCTTGGTTGGGGTTCAAGTGGGCTCTGGGCACCGGTCGATCATCCTGTATCGCCGAGTGCTACTGGTTGGCCACAAGGGCCGTTACGGCCACCGCCAGGTCTCTCATTAATCCGCGATCGCAATCAAACTATGGACAATGGTCAAGCTCAATTACAACAGCAACAGCAACAACAGCAGATTCCATTATACGATCCATTTACGTCGCTTAGTTCAATTTGGTCACCGCCCGATTCATGGACATCGTCTGCTGATGCGTCCCGCCCTAATCCTAATACTAATCATCAACAACACAACAACAATTAAAAATGAATTTTTGAATTTAATTTTTTTTTTCTGTTTCTTTTAAATTTTTAAATAATGAATATTCTCTCAATATACATAAAAATAATATTGAAAAATTGAATTAAATAAATTATTTTTGATGTTCTGTTTTATTATTAAAAACGAAAATAAAAAATTAATCTGTTATAAAGAGGACGATAACGTGAATTACATAAAAGATTTTTTTTCCTTCTGAAAACACAAACAAAAACAATAATAAATTTAATTTAATGATCCGAATGTATAAAATCCGATATGTGATGATGAGTTGGTGTGGAAAATACACAATGGATAAACTTTTCTTACATGCAACTCTATTGAGTTGTGTACCTATATACAACAAATACATGAATTAAGAAACCATATGATTTTTTATTATTTTTTGACAAAAGAAAATATGAAATTAATAAATGTTATTTATTTTTATTTTTTATTTTGCAAAAAAATCTATTTTGGTTTTATTAACTTTGAGAAATATCCGATGATGAGCGGCACTATCCTGGTGGCGAACACTTGAACCATAATGTAGTGGGGTCGTCGAAATCCCCATAAGGAATTTCCAAAGAAGTACGTGACATGATAAACCAAGTAAGTGCGAAAATCGCGGTCTGAAATCTTTCGGGTCTCTAAATGCACATTTAGTGGAGAATTTCTTCGACTTCGTATTGAATAGTGGAATAATTGTTTCCATTTTTAAAATTCAATTATCGCATTCATAATGTAGCATATGAATAAAAAATCGCACCAACATTAATTATACGCGTCGAGTAAATAAAAACAATGAACAAAATTTCATTTAACTTACGGATTTTTTTCTACCACCTTTATTGTAAACCATTAAAATTTATATTCTAAGAAATGCAGAAAAAAATTAAATATTTTGAAATTATTTTCCGTTAAAGCCTGAGAAGCGATTAGAACACTTCTTTGCGGTTACCATTGAAATCATTTTACAAAGGGAGCAGTAACAAGAAGCTGCTACAAAAGTATCAAACAAATATAGTTGTCCTAGTCACTCTAACGTAATTTGAAGATACTCTTCTCTTCCGTTTTCCTAGAAATTTTTACTGGAAAAATTTGTTCCACTGTAGAATTTACGCATATTGTAGATTAGGTAAGGTTAGGGTGTTTGTCCGAAAGGACTGGCATAGACACAAACAGGTCCGTAGCCGTACCACATTGTTTCCTCTTCTCACCTACTGGTATCCTTGATGTCCATTTTACTGAGGTCCGTCAAGTGATTTGCGAATTGCTAAGGGCTAGACGGGGACAGGTGCAACGAATGGATCACAGTTCCTTCATCTGCGCAACTACGAGAGTAATCATGTAGGGAGAGTCCCATTCTGCTCGCAAGCTTACCTATGATACAGGGTCCCGTCAACGGCTTTCCTTATCGCGATTAGTTCAGCTTGAAAAACGCTGCAGTAGTATTTTTGCAATTCAAATGATTACTAATCGAAATTTCACCCGGTTCTCATCAATTCCGTTATATTCTCTAGGAAGATCGATAAATACCAACGTCCATGATGAATTTCACAATTTTGTCATTGTTCTGGCATAGTCTCGATTAATAATCCTTTGAATTCCAAAATTATTGTAAATCACAACCCACATGTTTCGGGACCATATTTTCCCATGCTAGAACTATGGCAAAATTGTGAAAATCTCATGCACATTGGCATTTTATAGATCTTCCTGTAAATCCCAGTTGATCCTCAGTAATGTATGAAGAGAATTGAATACAAGAGGTCGTATCATGACAACGCAATGCAGCAGCTACAAACGTAACGAGTTCTGTCATAATTGTTCATCCATCAGGGGGCGCCAAAGGTGGTCGGAGGAAATTCCATGCGATTAAGATGTTTTTTATGTCTATGATCCGAAAGAACCGCAATGAGGATTCTTAGGTGGTCCTTCATTACAGACCATATTTAGCTAAACCTAGGTTGAGTTCAGTGATAAAACGCTTAGCTATGCGACAGGTACGAATGGGCCACAATCTTGCCTCAATCAACGATTTCGTTTCTTACAGTGCGACACTGTTACGAGCGATAAACCCGAATCGCTGGAGTTTCACCATAAGACCGTCAATAATCGAGAGCCACAACAACGGTGAGAGTACATCCACCTGTGGACAGCCCATGGCAATTGAGAAACCATCCAACTCAAACTCAACTATACGAACTTAAGCATGGGTTCAATCCAATTCCCAAGAAAATTATCAATCCCAATATTGTGACATGCATTAGTGACAGCGGCACACAAAGTGCTGTCAAACGCTCCCGCGATGTCCAGGAAGATACCCATGAGAAACTCTTTATTACTGAGTGCACTTTCAATCCTACAGAACAAGTTCACGAAGCGCATTAATGAGGGGAGTTAAATACAAAAATAGTCCCTAATAAATCTGTCAACTTTTTTTCTTCTATCAGTTCCAGAAAGATCGATGACAGACATTGGACGAATACTTGGATAGGTATAGTCAGACTTACCGACTTTGAGTATAAAGCAGACTCTGTCCCTGCTCCAAGAGCACGGAGTAAAGCCGAATGGCACGCGCGCTTGCTACAGATGATCTTTTAACAGGGCTGCCTGACGTATAAGTTATGAAAGAGAACAAACTCCAATGTAAAGTATCGTGCATAATCAACTTTTGGGCCATATTTCAGTTACCAGTTTCGACACCAATAATAGACTAACCTGTTACGCTAGCATTTCGATCAACGGTGGCGCGCCGAGGAAAATAAACGGAGAAAAGAAGCTTCCCAACCTCCTTTGGTGACGAAGTAAACCTAACATTAGGTAGTCGGAGAGAATCAAGTCGGCAATTACCATTCTTAGACAAAATTTTATTGCGCAGATCTTAAGTTTTTCTTGTCAGCCTTTTGCTTCGATAGGAAGTTGTCCCAGTTGACCTGAAGGTCCATTCTCCATGGAGTTGTTATTTAATTTCCTGGCCGTTTCCCTTAACCTTTTCAAAGCAGAGCACCAAAAAGGTTTGTTCCGATCATTTTGATTTGTAATAAAGAGGACAGGAATTTTCAAAGGAGTCGAGATTGCATTCGAAAGCTAAAATGCCAGAGAATCAATGTCATCTACGAATCTTACGTTAGTAGGTGTATTAAGTGGACTCGGTAATGAGGTACAGAGAATTTCCCAGTTTATCAATTTTCTATTGTGGTACGGCATAATCGGTGGTCTCTTCAAATTAAAATTAAAAGAGATACACCATAGGTCGGAATACCATTCGTTACCCTCCATATGAGAATGAAATCAATAATAGACATGGAACACAAACTGACATCAATCATTTCGTGACGAGCGGAATTGACAAACGATGAAGCTTAGGAAGTTGAATAAAAGTACCCCTACTATGGAACTTTCTAGGGACCCACGAAAATGCAGGATCAATTCATTGAATTTAGACAAGAATATATCAAAATTTCTATGTTCAAAAATTATAATGGAAATGGTCCAAACAGAGTGAAATTTAATCTTTCAAAGGAACAAAACCAGCAAATTGTTGTTTTTCCAACCAAATTACTGTGCAATTTTCATGATCCGGCCTCCTCAAAAGGTTTTGTTGTTCACTAGTCTATCGGGCCGAATTATTTAAGATCGAGGAATATGGTCGTATTCAGCGCACTAAGAGTCTCATCGCTAGGCCTCATCAAGTTGTATATTAACCTATTCTTTGTTTTTAGTTAGACCTCAGTGTGCTATAGACATGCCTATGACTGCGTACCAATTGTCGTGTAAAACTTAATTTTAAGTGAAAATTGCATTAATTTTCGAAAACTCTATGGCAATCTGATCGAACAATCTATTTTGAACCGATTTGACTGTAGTCATCGGTTTGCCCAACTATTGCTATACAGCCAATTTTGCAGCTCGTTGATTGCATTTCACGATTTTTATAACTTCTACCAGTTTTCAATTAAAGCTGACAATTTGAGATCAGTATATAGCTGATAGAACGTTTAAGATATTATACCAGGACCAGTTTGCAAAGATTCAAAACCAAATCAATAAAGCCGACAATTTTTTTAATTTATTTCGGATACCTAAAAATAAGTACAATTCGTCAAATCTATAGTAAATCAGGTACCTCATTAACTCGATTATAAAAAATACGTAATATGTACGTAATAAATACATACGACTGGCAACTCTAGGTATACGTCATCGATTTGGCTACTGCGTAAGGTAGGATGTTAAAAGTGAACCGTGAAAGAGTTGGGAGTGCTTCGACCCAAAAACAGATTACAAAAATTATAAAGAAACAAACATTGCACGAAGAACAGCATCCACTTTAGAAAATTTTTAAATAGAGTAAACATCATATACGTTACTTTAAGAAGAGCAGAAGGTTTGGTTGCATCAATTGGCTGACGTAACCACAGGTCATGGTGAAGTTAGCCACATTCTGAAAGGCGATTAATACGTAGATAACGTATTCATTGTTGCAGATATATACTGTGAGAAGGCAGTCTCCAATATTCAAGTTGTCGAATAACGACGAGTCAGGATGATCAAGTTTTAGCTAAGGGCTCCCGCATATCAAGGCGTCAACAGTTAATAAAGGTGATGAGCGTAGAGTGCGGTAAGGTAACGTTAAGATTGGATTCTACGGTTTAAATTGTATTCTCTTAGGAAATATTGAATTTAACCAAAATATAAATGAACACCGACAAGATAAGTACTTTGGGTCGGAAGACACTCAGGCTGATTGTGAACCACATTTTATGATGATAAATGTAATATCGTCAATCCACATAAATGAGCGGTTAGTAAAAACTTCCATCTGGGTCTCAAAAGGTACAAATGCACCTTCATTAACCTGAACACAAAGGCTATCCAGTTGGAAGTTACATGTGACCATTTCCGGAGATTTATTGCCCGACGGAGCCATGTTGTCCATCTATACATCGATAACGAGATTTTTTTTAGAAGAGTATAAAATGTTATAATCTATAAATTGACGCGTCATACCAACAACCTCAACGCATTTCGTCAGCATTTACGAGGCCGACAAGAATTCCATTAACAGTGCAAAAGATCCATTTGGTTTGTTAACCGATTCCAAAGGGTGTCATTTTCTACCGAAAGTGTTTTTTTTGTGCATTCTAATTTTAAATTTTTAAATTAAATATAAAATATTTGGTGAGGGAAGTTCGATAGAAGGTCTGTTTGTGCGTTTTTTTTTTTCATTTGACCTCGAGATCGTGATTGTACCAGGGATCATTTCCCGTACCTCTGACACAAACCATATCAGATTGTCATGCAAACTGAAGTGTCCTCAGAGGCGTTTTATCTAATATGCAATGCCTCTTTCGATATAAACCACATACAAATTGATTCGAACGTGTCAATAATTGCGGAAAAGAGTAAGAGATAGAACCATCTTTATCTTACTAAAGCATTTATGATACTTGCATAAACTTTGAAACCACAACAAACTGCATTAACTGAATTTTTGATCTGCTAGTGGTCTTATAAAGCTAAATTCAATTAACTTGCACCATTAGACTGGCTTACACCAGCGGGGTTTTAAATGATCTTTCCCGAACAAGTTTACTATAAAATTTTGCTCCAATAATTTTTATTAAGTGATCTGTAATTGATATTTAACGAAGTTTTGTTAAATTTTTTAATTTAAATTAGTTTTTCTATGGTCAAAAGCACAGAAATGACATTTATCGAAATCTTATTTTTTTTTAACTTTCGGCTCGATATATAAATACGCCCGTTAAAGTGAAATTTGAGGTGTAATAAGAAGAATTGTAAATGGTGAAAAGTATATTAAAAAATTATTGTGAAAATTGTTGTTGTTGTGTGGAAAATAACAGGCAAACTATTGTGGGAATATTTCTATGGGATATTGCTAGCCCCACGTTGGGCGCCAGTTATATACCGAACCCAAAAAGCCATTACACAACGTGATAATAACTTTAAAGTTAACAAGCATTTTATGATTTTTTTTTATATAATACAAATTGTATATTTTATTTATGATAATAATGGATTTGTTCATAATAATTACATGTAAATATAATTTTTTAATTAATAATAATAAATAATAAAGAATTCACTTTTGTTATTTTATAAATGTATGAATATTAAGGAATGAATTATTTTTAGTGTTTATAACTTTTATCTATATATAAAATGATGTAGTAAACGTATGTAGGTAGTAATTAGTAGTAAATAATATAAATAGCGTAACACAACAATATTTGTTTTATTCACATTCCACAAAAAATTACTAAGTAATTTGAATAAGGCCAAAGTGTAAATTAAACAAAATTAAAAAATTCGATATAATAGAGATGAAATAATACTAATATTATAATTTATAACAAGTAAATTATAAATTAGGCCCCAATATACGTTCACTTCAGCAAATCAGCCAATGGATCGCTATTTGTTACTTCAGTCGATTTGATTACTTTCTTATCCGATTTGCTAAGACTAGAGGTTGATTTGTTTGACGAAATAGGGACGCGACCCGTTGGTATAAATTTACTTTTGAATAAATCTTCATCGTTACCGTCGTCACCGTCCGAGTCATCGAAAAGTTTATTATTTGCTGTTGATTTCGCAAACAGCAGACTTTGTGATATGGATTTTTTCCCGGACGTCGTTGTTTTTGTTGTTGCTGACGATAATGATGATGATGGCGGACCAAAAAGATCATCTTCATGGTCATCATCACTGTCGAACAGTTTCACTTTGGAAGTCGTGGATTTGGTTTGAGGTGGTTTTTTTATGGTTGTCGATTGGGATGGAGGTTGTGGATTCGGTTTCTTTGACGATGCGTTTCCAAATAAATCGTTATCTTCGTCACTACTAAAAAGTGGCTGCTTTTGTTGGGGTACAGTTGGTTTGGTATCAATTTTCTGGATTGACGGTGCCTTTGCAAATAAATCGTCGATGTCCTCGTCATCTTCGAAGATCGCCGGCTTAACGGATTCTTTAAGCGTTGGCATTGGTGGTTTACCTTGACCTTTTTGCTTCGATTTCGTGCTAAACAGATCATCATCTTCATCATCATCAAATAATGAAACTTTTTTCGTCACCTGCTTTTCTATTTCGGTGGTTTTTGTTTTTGCGATCTCTGGAATAATTTTTTTCGGCGGCTCCACCTCTTGCACTACAGAGTTTGTTCGTTCGACGATCGGTGTTGCAGCCGTAATTAACTCATCATCATCGAAGAGCGAGATTTTTTTAGACGGTTCCTTAACATTATTGATAATTGACACAGATTTCGGAATTTCAAATTCATCGTCATCAAACAATGAATTTTTTTTCGGTTCAAATGGAGATGTTTGCTTTGGTTTCGGAATTTCAGACACTTCTGGTTGTTCTACAAATTCAGATTTTTTATCATCATTCCGAAGATTCAAAAGAGCTTGTGTAATAGAAATTGGTTCTGATTTTGAGGCGGTTTTACTCGGTGAACCACTCTCAACTTTGACATCAACTTCGACTATCGATTTTCGATAAACGTCATACCTTGCTTGACGAGTTGATGGTCGCCTTTTAAATTGGATTTTAGCACGCGACTTTTGCAAACTTTGCAAAACAGTTTTATCACCGTCTTCAGTTACCACCGTCTTTGTTACGGCTTCATTATATTTTGGTGTTTTATTGTGTTTCTCTTCAGCTGACGAAGATATATTTTCGTCGGAAGATGTTGTAGAATTACGTTTGATGATTTGACTTGCGGAGGGTCGTTTTGCACCGGGCAATAACGCACCCACATTTATACTAATATTATTTGTGTTTAACTTTTTGGGTTGAGTTTTAATTTTTTTATCACTATCACTACTACTACTATTACCACTACTGTTGTTGCCATTTTTAAATGCGTTCAGTTTATCCTTAAAATTAGTATTCGTCGGTGCTGTTCGATCTGGTTCATCTTTATTCGAGATAATTTGATAATCGTCCAATGGAGGTTCTTCATTTATAACATAGCTAGCACTTGGTGGCGGCGGTTTTGTTAAATCTACCGCATTGAATGTATCCGTGTCGTCGTAATAGATATGTGACTTGGACGATGACGAAGAGGATATTATGGGTGGCGGTTCCCGAATATCATCGTCCTCATCATCAGGTGGTATATCGTCGAAAAGTCGAACCGAACTAAATTGTAAGGCACTATTTGTAACGGAAGTATTAGATTCTGATGGCGATGGAGGAGCAATCTCAGTTGATACATCGTTAAATTTATCAAAAATATTTAATGATTTATTTGAGCTGATCAACCAGTCCTCATCATCATTATCATCAAGCGGTGGTATTTCTGGTGGTGGTTTATTTGACGATTTTCGCGTATTAGTTGTGAAAAGCTCATCAAAATCGTCGTCGGGTGGCTCATCGCTAAATAGATTTATTAATTTACTCGGCTCTTTCTTAATCTTTACTTCGGGTTCGGGATTCTCCGCTTTCTTAACCTCATTCACAATTGGTACAGATTCCTCCGGTATCTTTGGTGCATCAGAGGTTTGGATGGTTGAACTCGATTTAAAGTCTTCCTCAATGTCATCAATATGATGCGAAGGCAATTTTTTAACTGAGGCCGTTTTCACTTTATCACTTGCGACGATTAAGGATGGAGTCGATTCAATATTTTCGTCTTTTTCTGATGGAGGCGACTCGTCATCCTTATTTTCGAATATATTTGATACTGGCGGCTTTAGTGGTTCAGATTTCATGGACGTTTCTTTTGGTTTGCTCAGTAGTGTACTGAAATCATCATCGTCATCATCATCGAATAAATTGATTATTTTTGGTTTCGTAATTTCGGGTTTAATGGTCCTAGCAGCCGGGACCGGAACTGGATTTATTACTTCTTTTTCCTCTGACGTTCCTTCATCGCCCGCAAATAAATTAACCACCGGCTTTTTAATTTCATTGGGGACCACTGTCGGTTTAACATCTGTAGGCTTTGGGAATATTTTACTAAAGCCATCATCTGCCCCATCATCATCATCATCAAACAAATTTGTAATCTTTGATGAGGCGATGACTGGCTTTATCTCGGACACTGAGGAAGATGATGATGATGCAGTCATTTTCGATTTAGTTTTTTCTTCATCTACCCCGTAATCATCATCAAATAAATTAATTTTTAACGGTGCGGTGACCGGTTTTGCTTCAGACACCGAGGACGACGACGATGATGCAGTAACCTTCGATTTAATTTTCTTCGACTCGATGAATAAATCCAAATCATCGTCTGGTACATCATCATCGAAAAGGTTTGTGATTTTGGAGCGTGCAGTGGGCGCCGGTGGTTTTACAACGGTGACTACTCCAATATCATCATCATCGTTATCATCGTCGAAGAGATTTGTGACTGTTTTGGCTAGTTTCGTCTTGGCAACTTCTTTATATTCGTCTGTAGGCGGCGTATCACTAAACAAATTTGCGCTAGGTTTCGACGGCATGTGACTAGGTTTTTTGGTTAGGAATATATCATCATCATTATCGTTATCGGATTCATCGAATAAATTTAATGGTTTCTGGCGATTTGGCTGGGCAGCAGCAACAGGTTTTGATATTGAGGACGAGGTCGATGAAACATCTAATTCGGGCGGTTCATCATCGAATAAATTTACGATTTTCCGTGCCGATTGTTGTTCACGGAATATTGTCTGCTGTGGTTGAACAACTGTTCCCGGTGGATGCGTGCTTGGTTTTTCATGTACCGCGGGAGTTTGTTCTTTTTTCATTTGCTTATGTTTCGATATAACATCGTTCGGATCGAACAAATTAACATTTCGACTAACACCCCGATCATCTTCTTCCGACGATGAAGAATCATTAAACAAATCCTTTTGCAGTTTTGAATTTGCTGGAGTGGCTGCGGGTGTAGTTAGCCCCCATATCGATCCTTCCGATTCGGATATCGTCGGCGCATTACTTGGTATCGAAGCTGACAACGATGGATTCGATGATGATGTATCCGAGAATTGTTCAACTTCATTTTCGTTATCTGACTCGAGATCTGATTCCAGCAGACCCACATGCCATTTCTCTTTCCACTCTTTACTACCGATAATAAACGGCAGCGGTTTATCAATATACGGATCTTTCGGTTGAAACACTATATTTGTCACACCAACTTCTTCATCATTGTCCTCGTCACTCTCATCGTCTAAATCTAAGGACACTTTTTCATAACAATCACGTAACATAGTTATCCCATTATCGACCGCCAGTTGTATGGCCCCCATTGGGGTCAACACTTCTATATTACTTTTCTACAAAAAAAAAATAGAAATGTAATAACGTTACATTCATCGCACATAAAATATCACGGTTACTTACTTTAACGGAATTACCATTCACATCACAACCGCTATCCGCTAAACTCTCGATCGTTGTCTCATCTTCTTCATAGACCCGATTCTCCACAAACTGGGCATGCTGCAGTGCCAACAATTTATTCGTTGTATTGCCAAGCGCAACGTTTGTTTCATCGATACTCAAAAGCATTTTATTTATGTTTGTTAACGTTGCGTTACATTTATCGTCAAGTGTCTTAAAGAAAATAATTAGAAATATTGCGATTAATACGTATAATAAAAATAATTCGAAAGTTTTGTTAGTTTTGAATGATTTTTGCTGAATATTGCTATACTTACAAAATAGTGTACAGTGCATGAAGTAGGCATTTTTATTGATATAACAAAGAGTGGGGGAGATGAAAAATGATAAACTTTGACTTTAAATTTTTTATTTTGATATCAAGCCTTGTATAATTTTGATGAAAAGGTAATTTTACTCACACCTTGATCGAAGGCGAGGTCCAAATCTAATCTAATTGTGTATTTTAATATTTCGCAAATTTTAATCAAATAAATCAAATCAGATAGTAGTTTAGGATCCTAAAGAACATGGAAAAAGTTGTAATAGCAGAGCGCCGATACTTCAAATGGATAAATTCACTAGAGAGGTTTTTCGGAGAATAAGGTTGATGAATTGTACCTTGCTGCCTTGAATCAATACTTAGTGGAAGTACATTGGATCTATTTTGTTTCTGTTATAACATTTACTTTATAAACTTAAATGAAGTTTTGTATACAATTTCCTCGTGAGCAATAATTGAGTTAGAAATTTACACTCACAAGGAGCAACTAACCTAACATGAGTCTTGCATAAATTTGAAAATTTGAGCTTCCAACAACGACCTCGGTCACAAACTAAGAGCAACGTTTTAAAATTTGTAACATGTGGATGAAACCATTCCCAATCTTTGTTGCCGTAAAACCAACACCACACGAATCTACAAACCAATGTGGAGGTGGGAAAACGAGAGGGAATACCAGAAAATCAAATCTATTACGTTATACGATCTCATAGCAACACTCTTTCGGTAGATATCAGATCTTAGCAGTCGGTAATTGGGACTTTGAAGCGGCACAACAATGACGACACGTTCAGTGCTTTCCTAATGCCAGAATAAACTTCTAAAAAAGTTTCACCCTAAATCCCCAATAACTGGCAATCGTACTTTCAAGATTTATTAAATCGGATCGACAAAGTTTCTCCTATTACACCTATTGTTCCGTCCAGGGAAGATATATTCGTTCCAAATGTGACAGTAGAGAGTAGATGTTGCAATCGCAAGGTTAAACAACATGCGGTCTCAACGGAATCTCCGCACAAATGTTAAAACAACACACGCCTTCTTCAGAAAATGTTAAGGCCATACTCATTTGTTCGCTTCACAAAAAATGCGACCTAGACGGTTTGTGCGAATTACCGCGGAATTGCCTTTCGCGACTTGTATTGTCAAATCTTTTATCACCCGACTAGCTACTCTCACCGAGGATATTATCGGTGATTGTTATTGCGGCTTTTGGCCTAATCGATCAACACTGTACAATGAGAATAATTTTGAAAAAGTACTGCGAGTACAATACAAGTTACATCATCGATTTCGAACAAGCAACTGACAGCATTACCCATTCTTTGTAAAATTAACATTAAAAACCGACTCTTACTAATCATCTAAACACCAAAAAAAATTGTTCGGAATCTTTTGTGTGGTATCGAGACATGATTTTTCGAAGCTAAAGTTTTGCTTTTGTCAACGGTAATTTTTAACAATGATTCAACATCTTCAAGCAAGTGTATCTCACCCAGTGAAATGGAGGAACAGTAGGGAGTTGTGGTCGGGTGAATACGGCGGGTACGATAGCAATTCATTCAATTTGGACGATTTCGGATGAGAAGCAGTTGCATTGTCATGGTGAAACAGTACTTTTTATTTACCAAATGAGGCCGTGTTACTTTTTATTTCTCGTTGAATTGGACCAATAATGCAGTATAATAAAACCCCGTGATTTCCCTTTCTTTCTCCAAAAAGACTATTAAGATGTTTCTCTTCGGATCCCAAAAAATCGTAACCCTGACTTTCCTGATTGACGGGATGCCTCGACGGAAAAATTCCTGCGGATTTCGCGTGAGGAGGTCGGAAAATTGCTTCGAAGTTGACAGCCGTATGTATTTCTTATCTACCGTGAGCAATCGCGACACTCATCGGGACGCCTGCTACTTCGCACATTTTCGTACTGTAACCAGCAGAAGAACCACATTTCGTCAGTAACCATGTCAACTAACCCAGCCAGTCCTCGTCGAAAACAGATATACGGCCACGTTTAAATTTGTTGAACCAATATCTCGCGGTTGTCACGGTTGGTGAAGGGTTCCCATAAACAACATCTTACTTCAATTTTCTTTCTTCGCACGTTTTTCCATCCAAAAATAAAATGCAAATGAGTGATTTTCCGAAACCAGCTTTTAAATTTTGTTAACTGCGGCGCTACTGGTATAATAGGACCGAAGCCACTCATTATGGTACATTTCAAAACAAGAAGTAACAAAACAGGACATCGCAAAACAGTACATGGATTTATTATCAAGTAGAGATTTGACTTCAATTAATGTAATTATAAAGTAACTGTGATTAAAGATTGGCTTTAAGATAAAGTAAAATTGTTCTTCACTTAACAGTTCCAGATAATATTTCAAAATAAAACTCGTCTTTTAGAGTACTTAGTGATGTCCTGTTTTAATCGAACCTGTACCGTATCATGTATTGATTTGTGGTGTACTGTTTTGTGATATCCTATTTCAGCATATTCTGTTGTGAAATGTGTCGTTCTGTTCGTCGTCAACACATGCAGTTATTGGCGTTGAAAGCTTCAGAAAACTTTTTGGTTTTTCATAAAATTCAATTTAAAATACATTTAGAATTGTTATAATCTAAAACCGCCTACAATTTGTGTTTGATGATGTGTTTTACCTCCATTTTCAGCAATAGCGCTGCTCAAATGACATATGCTGGTCGAGTAGTGTGGATTATATATGGAATTTGACGCCGCGCTTGGTGTGGCTAGTTCTTTAAGGATGAAACACATCATGCAGTAGCAGCGAATAGAAAATTTAATTATTGGCTTATTCGTTTGTGAGATGAAGGCATTTCTTCTAATAAAAAAAAATAAATATTTTGTGATTTTGTTAGAAAAATTTCAATTTAATGAAAATATATTGAATAGTTGCATCCGCCGCGGCATGAATAGGTTTCAATCAATTTACTGTTATTTGTTGCTACTCATGAACTCGATAAAATTGACGTAATTCGATTTTACAACAAAAACAAGACAAACTGCTGAGCTGCTTTGTGTGCACGACCACAGGTATTCATTAGGGTAGATTATTTGGAATAGGTGGCGCTGCTCTTCGCGTGTTTCGTCCTTTAGTATCTGTATTGTGGATTTTAAACAATTGAATGTATTGAACAAACTAAATATAGTTAAAAAGAAGAATTTTCCGCAAAAATAAAGGGATCTAAAATCAAATTTACTTAAGAGAGAAGCCCCTAAATAAAAATCACTGTAATAAAACCAATTAGAATTGGCTTGAGCCACACCAGTTGAGAAGAATTTATTTTTTCCGGCAGCTTTCGTTGATTTTAGTTGGCTACCACCCACTAATACAGTTGATTAAACAAATACATAACAAGCTTTGAATATGGAATATTAGAACACTTTAAAATCAACAATACTCGTCCTGCTTCAAAAGGATATTACATCACATCAACGACTGTAAAAACCTAGAAAATAATGTTCTCCGAACAAGCTGTTTTCGGTCCAAGAACACCATTGAGTTACAAATCAACGTCTAATAATCAATTTAGAACGCCGAATTCACATTTAAATAGGATTCGTTTTCGAGATAAGTTATAGTGAGATTTTATGTGAGCAATATTTATGAATCATTATGAAATTTGTGCTTTATATTTTTATCGATTTGAACTTCAATTAGAAGCAGTAACATTCTCAACTCTAATCACAGGATTCACAGGTGCATCTCGTTTAACATAAACCTTCAAATGCCTACTTTTAAACCTTAAGCTGGCACCTGTTACTGGTTTCATTGGGTAAAATACGTTGAACTGAGGACATTGAATTGCTACATTCGTCTGTGACGTACACAATAACTCTAGTATTCGAAAAAATTAGTCCTCTTATTACCAAACAAAAAACTCAAAACAAGCCTTTCTGATCTTTAAATTCTTCAGGTTGATTGGGATAAATGTTAAGCAGCTCGAAGAACTTCTTGGATTAGCTTCTGTGAACAAATTAACAGTCTCTTAGGAACCAAAAGACTTAATATGTCTCTGCTTAAAAATGATTCCTGTAGATGATAAATTGCGTTTTCCTGATGGCATGCTGACTTCCTCCAAAAGGGAAATTATCGAATTACTGTTCTCGGTTCATTTTCCCAGTTGCGACATTATCAATTCTGATTTTGTTGCTTCCGAGGAATCTAATGGCATTATTAATCCGGCCGATCTGGACTCGGCTCGTAGACTTGTCATCTTCGACTTGTTGTGTTGCAATTCATTCTCTTTAGTAACTTATAAAGAAGGCGGTCCTGAAGATGATATACCTGCTGAATTATCGTATGGGTTTCCTCTCATTCGAAAACTTTAATGTGCGAGATCTCTTACGCTATGTGAATAGCACTAGATGGGTTTAAAGGGAATTTAATGATGTCGGATCCTGTGGTTATCACAATGGGCCAAAACTGGCCTAAGAGTGCGAAAGCAACCACTGAAACCTAACCTACCATAACCTTTCTTTCATTCGGAATCACGCACACCAACTCTTTCAAGCATGCATTGCTTTTGGTACAATTCCACAATCTTGAAGCATATGTTGTTTTCATCCCTAAAACTTGTTAGTCGGCTTATACTGACTGCAAGGCATTTCATCCTTTAATCTTTGATCAACTCACAACTTTGATCAACAGCACTTTCCAGAATATAGCAAGTGTCTTTGATAAGGCGCGCATTAATTTTGGCATTGGCCAAATTTTTTTTAAATTTATAGGATCCTTGCTTAGGTGGGTTTTATCATCTCTCTTGTGGTTATTGGTTATTGAATGATAATTAATTCTTAAGCTGCGGAAATCTGAGAGATATTTATTAAAAACTACATTCATTACGTTAAGCGTAATTAACCTCAGTTTAACAAATTACGCTTTATCTTTGAAGAGATCAGCTAAGAATTTGAAGATGTCTCGTTTTCGCGGCTGTCCGGTCCTTGTTCTATACTATAGAACTATACTTCTATACTAAGCTTTCCTGCCCTGGTTTATGCCTGGTTTCATGCAGTTCGCCAGAGCAGGAAAGCGCATTATTTTGCACTTCGGCTTTGTATAGAAAATAATAAAAGCAGCACTGAAAGATTAAGTAGAATTCTTTGGATTGGAAGCTACATCACTCGATGAAATTGACGTCGGAATAGATTGGCCTAAAGTAAAAGTGCGATAGTTAATTATATTCTCCTAATCCAACATTCTTCTGATGTTCCCCATCTCAATCTCCATGACGAATCTGTGGTTTTGCTTGAACCGATCAATCCTCTGTCCTGAGACGGCAAATGATACTAAAGTGTTATGAAGAACACGCGGTGTTATGAAAGTTTCTTGCACCATCAACTGAATCTTTGTTAAGAAGTGAACTAAAAATTTTATTAGACAACTTGACAGCATTGTGGAAAATCTCAATGAAACTGAAACTTCAGTTGACTGAAAAATTCGTTATAAGATCGGGAAGGTAAAGTCTAAGCTTTAAATGCCGGTAGACAATAACTCTTATATATATAATTTTTGAGAGAAGCCCGCCTGCGACTGTTAATCTGAAGCAAATCTGCGTGAAAGTATGCTTCCGAAAAAAATAACTGACGGAATTCTTTCATTTTTGAAAAAGACCCAACTTCAATGTTTTGGATATAAAGGGGTTATACATTAATATTGTGGTCCAAAACAATTTAGAGGAATATAATTAATAAATCAATTTTGTAGCATATGAACTGGAAAGATACCACACTGAAACTGGACTCGGTTATCTTGTATTAAATGTTCCTGACATTATAAGCTGATATAAAAGTACGATGATATAATCAATAGTGCCAAAAAATGCCATCTCACAAAAATCCAACATTATCAGACATTCTGTGACCCTAAGCCCCCTGTTACAATAAATAATAATAAAGACACACAACATTGATAAACTGTGCGTAATCCAAATTTTATTATAACAACAAAGTAAGATCCTTAGTTCAGTACCGGAAGCGCTTGATAATATTGATTTACTCAGTAATATCAATTCGTGCACTGTTTTTGTGTTACAATTAAGATCGAAATGAGAATAAAAACATTAAGTGCCGTTATAAATCGAATTAAATTTACTGGTGTAGCGGTGTGCATGCAATCAAAAATTGCGAATCAGAATTATAGAAGAGGTGGAAACCGTAACCAAATTACCAAAGATAATGTAAAGAAACTCCACAGACATAGTAGATCAAAAAACAGAAAATGAGATGATCATATACATATATGAATATTATTATTTACCGCTTAATTTTATGAAAATAAAAAGTAAAAACTAATTTACATTTTATTCCAATTAATACGACTAGTTTATTATGCGCTGAGATTATGATGTATGCTGTGACGCCGATACTCGGCCTAAATAAAACTAAAAGTTACGACACGCGGGTGAAAATAAATTATTGGATTTTTTGTGAACTGTAAACAATTATTTTGTGCTTTGTACTATAAATAATCGATAATTTTATTTTTAGTTAAATAAACAGTTATCGCAATTACATTTAAATTTTTAATGTAGATTGAAAGTTGCATATTCTACCTAAATTAATAAAAGATAAGTTTTTACCTTGGATATTGATTCCATGTACTCGAGTAATTTGCCATCACCTTCAAGACTCCAATTGGGAGCTTGTTTTCGGACATCATCCGGACTCCATGCAGCCTAATTAATAAATTCACATAATTATTATTAAAAAAAATTCCATCACATAGCACGCACACAGCCACACATACCATTTCGAAGACAAGTTGCGATTCCGTAAATTATCATACGAAATCTTGAATTCACACTACACCACCAAATTTATATAAACTATCGATAATTATATATTAAAGTATTGCATACAATTTAATTAATGAACGATATTAATGTAATATGTAATAAAAATGCACAGTAATTTTTTACAATTATTTTTGTGTACGCAAATTGTTTGCAATTGACATGAGATTTTTGACGTTTGAAATAGCCACTGAAATAAAATTAATTGCGAATTGATAGAAAACAGCTGATGGAAAGAAACAAATGATTAGTACTGTTTTTAGTACTATACATATTTTAGTACAATTTACGAAGACACCGTTTTGGAAGAATAGATAACCAGCACATCTGCATTACCAACATTTTACAGTGGCGGAATAAAATCATCTAATTTAGTATGCATTGTATATATTGCATAGTTATATATGCACAGGAACTATAAGCGCGATTGATCATATTTTAAATGATGATATAAATGTATTATTTTAATGCTGAATATAAAATTACGAATTTTATGTAAAAAATAATTTTGTATTAATTATGTACGACGAATAAACAAAACAATGAGCACAATTTCATTTAACTTGCTAGTGCTTCACTTGTAAGGTTTGCCCCATGGTGAGATTTTTTTACACCATTTGCGTTACCGTTATCAATCCAGGTAAACCTCGTTTAACGATGTCAATGTGGAACGTCATCGTAACCCGAGTAGCATCAATGCTTCTTTTGTACGAACTTGTTCATGCCATTTTTGTGGCTCCCCCGAATTAAAAAAGGCTTACTTAAAAATGGTGTTTTTTTCTGACTTAAACCCAGCGTTTTTATTTCATTTTAAAATTGACTAAAAATCTGTAATGAAATTGAAATAAAAACGGTGACTTTATTAATGCATACCATAAGTCATAATAAGTTATTTTGAAAATAATTTAAGAAGTGTGTTTATAAATGACATTAAATATTATTTAAAATTGAAATAAAACGTAAAATTGTACTAATATACGGCGGAATAAACGTGCTTATTGTTAAATTTAAAATAAATTAAAAAAATATATAAATTGAATTTGTCAATTATTATTTGTGTATTAATTATGAATTAAAATATGCCTTTTATAAGTCATTTTGAAAATGAATTAAAAAATAATGGCATAAAATATGCTTTTCTTGTGTGATTTTGAAATTAAATTTGGCTTTGTAAAACACCTTTGTTAAGTCAGAAAATTTGTTAAAAATATGACTTAAAAAAGGTCCCATTTTTTCATATAAAAACACATTTTTAAGTCAACCTTTTTAATTTCAACCTTGTTTAATTTAGGGAGCCCATTTTTGTTTGACAATAATAATTAAAGATTTATATAAGTTTAATTTATTTACAACAACTTTTCTTATCTTTTAAAATTTGTGATGTAACTAAAAATTTTCCGTTCCTAGTTTGAGAAAAAAATGAAAGAATGAGTATTCACTAAACTTCTTGCATTGTAACTTATATGTTCCTAAAAACTTGTTTTGTATAATTAAATTAAATTAAAAGAAGAATTATGAATCTAAAAATAAAATAATTGTGTTTCCATATTCACAAATTGATAAACTAAAATATTTCAATTTTAATAAAGTGGTGGAGCTAATTTATTACTCCACAAGTCCTCCGGATAAGAAGACGATTATTCTGATTAAATCTATAAATTGAAGAGGCTCGAGTAGTTTGACGCTATGTAAACCAAAAACTCTATCGTATATTTCCAACATAAAATGACCAAGTTCAGACGCGACATTTCCCTACATTGAGTTGAGATATACTGGACAGGAGATGGCGCTGTTGGTAAAATAGCTATTGTATTGTTGTATTTTGTTTAAAGTATCTTGCAATATAGAGGAGATGAAGAAGTTTTATTTAGTTAATTGTTAAATCGATTTTAACATAATCCACGCTCATAAAATATGAGCTAGTGGCTTACAGCCATTACTGTGGAAAACGCATCTACTTGATAAAATTAAGGGTAGCGCATTGAGAGCCGAGTTGATCTCATTATGGACCAGTTGTATAACCGAAAACAATAAGAACAACAAATGAAAGCGAAATGCTAAGAAAACGGCATACTTTTCTAACTGAATCGTTTGTTGTCGGTGTGAAGTTTTTGTTGTATATTTGATTTCAAAATCAAAATAAATTTCCGTGTGCAATAAATCATTTCTTCTCTGAATATTGGTAAAATTCCACCAGTGTTTTACAGAAAGAGACATAAACTGCGATAAAGTATAGAAAAAGTTATGTTAGAACATCGCAGCAGTTTTAACTCGATTCATTGAAGCATTGTTCATCGTATAAACACATTTGGTTGCTATAATAAGCTCTGTATCGATTCTGGGTCGATTTTTGCTCTGTGAATAAATAAAAACAAAATATTTTAATTTTCATTCCAATAGATCCTTTTCATTTCACAGAACAAAATTATGCGATTCATATTGACCACATGAAAACATTTTTTCAGCTCTATATTCTTCTTGCTGAATAGCAATTTTTTCATATACAACTACATAAAATTACCATGTATTTAATTAATTAGATATTCCAAGATACCCTATTAATTCTTATCTTTAAAAAATGCGGATTAATGATGATCAAACTAAAAAAATTCATTTTGACATAAAATAAGAACAATTTTATTTTTTAAATCATTTTTTTTAATTTTTAACAAATTAGAGTAAATAAAAAAAATTAAATTTGATATTTAAAAAAAGAACGAACGAAACAACACACCTCGTGGCCACGCTGTATCGTAAATAAACAAATTTAAATATATCGATAATACGGCTAACTTTTTGTACATAATTTTTCTGCAAACCGTTGTTTTCAAGCACGTTATGGTCCTCGCAAATTAAATCATTATATTCAACATATACAAAATATATTAAGTTTTATTCAAATTAAAAATTATTTAGCTAATTTACATTCAACAATAACGCAAGTTTCAGTTTAATTTGTTGGCAATTTAAAATTAATTTCAAACAGACAGCGACTTTTCTTTGAAAACTTGATTAAATTCGATGGTCCGGCGACTATCAGATTTACGCCCTTTTTGCGATAATATGCGTCTGTATAATCCATTCCATTCAATAGTTTAACATCTATCGTATATTCCAAATTTGGTTCAAGTTTTATTGACTCACCTAAACTTATAATGTTAAAGTCTGTTTCCGAATCATTGAACTTGAAAATCAGGCAGGTTGACTGTGGATAACTTTGTACAGAAATGTGAATTTCAAAATTATCGTAACCCGAACCTAACCTTAAACCGTATAGAATTATATTAGCAGACACTGTAAATATCGATGTCCAGATAAGGTCCGTAGCCTGAAAAGTATCTTGTCTAACTGGATTTATATATTTTAACCGGGGTTCCGAAAACCATTTTTCATTTTCATTTTGGGTTCCTTGTGTAATATGGTTACGGATTATTGAAATGTCCTCACTTGCAAATAAATCGAGGTGATTTGTAGCGCACAGACGGAATTCATTGGACGTCATACATGCGAAGCGTATTAACTGTAGTAATTTACCGAAACAAGATCGTCGTTCAGAAAGCGGTGTTTGATGATTTTTACATTCAGACTCCATCCAAACCACGAGAGCATTGAATAATTTGATTTCGGTCATTTTAGGGGGCATACAATTATGTTTTAAAATTTTCTCAACAGTTTTAGAATTTATATTTAGGAATTTACCGGGTCCCTCTATCTTATGCAGCGATTTAATAACCTGATGAAAGAAATATCTATTGCCCAGTTTATATTCATTTTCCACACTGTAGTCGAGCAGCTTTAAATCGGTTTCTACCGTACTTCCTAATCGCAATAATTTATTTTCCAACTTCGCAATTTTATATTTTACGGCCAATTTTAGTAAATCACAGATCATTTCCTCTTGAACGCTGCACTCATCGATATAAATAAATGCCAGGAACTGATAGAACACATTGTACGTAGTATCTACGATAGGTATCTCCTTCATAACACCTAAATTATTTCTAAACTGTTCACGAAACACGATGCTCCGCTTCATGAGCTCCCAAGAGTGTGCGTATAACACCTTTTCCTCGAT
The DNA here is from genome assembly GCA_963691935.1 of Nephrotoma guestfalica. Lineage (NCBI taxonomy): Eukaryota > Metazoa > Arthropoda > Insecta > Diptera > Tipulidae > Nephrotoma > Nephrotoma guestfalica. Next base: position 247,499,814 of record OY829915.1, read on the forward strand.
ACGAAAATGGATATCCGATAAATACTCGTTGTTAAAAAGTTGCTTTGTAATTTCTTCCATAGTTAAATCGGGCGAATTGCTTAGGTCCATATTATCCATTTTAACGGATAACTCATAAACTTTTGTAATCAATTTTTGTTATGCACTTGAACTTTTTTGTTAGTTAAATGACATCTCGATAAAGCAGTGCACTGTTTATCGCAAAGGTTTGTACAGCTAAAGCTTTGATAACTACAAAATAGATGTCAATGGTAATGAAAAAAAAATATAATTTAATGAAACTTTTAATATTTTAATTCTCACTGAAATTGAATATCCAATTGCAGTTTAACGTACAAACTAACAGAATGCAGAATCTCAGAAGTTTAAATTTTTACATAACAATGCCATCTAGTGACGATACGAAAACTACTTATTAAACCTCCGAACCGTTCGTACAACAATTTACATACAATTTTAACACGAGCTACAGAATCCACCTACCGGTTTAGTACACATTCTTTTTGAAAACTTTTTCGCTTTTAAATTAAATTTATTTACAAAAATATAAAATTGAATTTATAATAAAATAACAAATAAAATATATATGATCATAACTATTTCAATAAAAATAAGATATTTATAATTAATTAACAAGAGCTAAAAATTAACACGCGATTTGCGTAATTCTTTTTACTTAAATCTAATGTTTTGGTATCTAAAACTCTACAATGCAACATCCCGATATTTTCGATAGTCATCCGATTCGTTTCCGAGCGACTGTCGACTGTTATTACTGCTATTTAAATATGGATTATGTCGATTATTATCGTAACCAAATGTAATCGGCATTTGGAAATGTTGTGGATAATACGAAAATGCCGGATGCTGCGAATAGCCCATATGCCCGGCTGGATGATATGCTATAATTGGTGGCCATTGATGTGGTTGCTGATGATAATTATTTTGTAGCAAATTATTCCCGTAACCGTTCAAATCATTTTTGATTGTGGTTATACCATTCAAATTTTCTAGTGATACACAATTTCGGCCTAATGCTTTGGCTGGTTTATACGAATCGATCGTATAGTAAATTGGATCACTTAATATTTCGTCGGGCCCGCCGTGACCACCACCATCATCTACTTGACCGCCACCATGGTAATGATTTTTTCTTGTATTTTTTCTATTCATATTTTGTACTTCATTGTTTAGAGGTGCACTAGTTGTACTGTGATCGGTTTCATCCTGTGAACTAATTGATATTTGGGTTTTATCTTTGTGCTGCGGGATTAAGGGTGGTGGTGATGCCATTATGAAGCGTAAATCTAGTAAAGATTGAGTTCGTTTCGCTGCAAAATATAATAAACAATATAAATTATAATGCTTATGTGATTAGGACTAAACTAGACTTACAAGTTTGTTCCGGTATGAATGGTGGTCCAATGTATTGTGATGGATTCAAACCGAATATACTCGCGTTAAATTCGTTTTGTGATCCGTACGGGTTATATCCGTACGGTACCATTTGTATCGTATGTTCATTGTGTGGTATGAATCCTGGATTGTCGAAGCCGCTGTTACTCGAGCGTCGACTGTGTCGTACTTTTCGACCGCTATTGCGGGTCGATTCGTTTCCTTTGGTAAATGCTGAATGTGTTGCAGACGGAGTCGTCAGCTGTAATCGTGATGCCAACGTTTGTAATTGACTTAGCACCTGTTTTTCGCGTCGCCATCTTAACGCCGTTGGTATAACGCATATTAATGTTAAGCAGGTTATTACTAACCGCACGAGATATCCAATTAGCTCCACAAGGCCATGAGTTGACTGGAGGCCCTGTATATAGACAAATTATGTTGATTTGCCGATACAAATAATAATTATTATGTTTAGTTAAGACTATCTTACCCAATATTGGATTGTCATATACATGACGAGACATAATTCTGGTACAGAAAATAATCCTATTATAATAGACCAACAAAATAGTCCCCACGATAGCCCGGTTGCCAAGCCATGGATTAATATTGTCGATGCGATAAATAAAATAAAATAAAATGTACATAATAAATATGCGGGCGTCGGTAGATCACCGCGAGACTCCAGTATCCATGATACTTCACATGAAAACGCTGCCAAATAAATAATCTGAAATGAAGAAAAAAGCAATATTTAATTTTAGGTATCCAAGCCCTGCAAATCTAATCATAAAAGGTATAAGAATATTAATAGCCAGTCGAAAATCTAATTTGGATACAAAATTGATCAATTAATTGATTACTAATTGTTTCCGGTATATTGCGTGCGATCACCTCTAGAATATTGACGAGTATGTTAATTACGAAGTGAGAAAATATTTCATGTTCCGATATATTTGTGAAACTCTTTGAACGAAGATTGTAAATAAATTGCCACTGAAATCGAAATTATTTTTTTATCAACCGGTTATTTCAAGATGCACGATCTCGCATCATAATTGTGTTTAAGACCATATTTTCAAGATTTATCTGCGCCGATTTTAAATTAATTGCAATTTTATGGATTTATGTTGACTAAAATATCTGAAACATGTGGAAATTATTTTTATGATACCGCAAATTACATAAACGATTGTTTGATTGAATAATATTTTTGTATGACGTTGATGGACTGCATGATTAGGTTAATTATTGAAAATGAATGTCTAGGCTTGATCGTGTGTTTGTTTGCATTGAGTAAACTATTATAATAGAGTCAGAGTTAATGAAGCCTCTCAGAGTTAATTTAAAAATTATTCCGCCCCTCACTATTACTTCTTTAAGATTATGTGTCCCATATTTACAAATTTTTTTAGCTAAAATTCTTAATAAACGGTTCTTATAAAACCGTTTTATTACGGTTGTCGGAGTAAATCGAAAAATAGATTTAAAATTAATTCTTTATAATTTTTTTTATTAATTATTTGTTCGTATTATGCATGTGAAGCAAAAAAGATTAAGTTAATGGGTCCCCAACATTTACTCCATTAACTTACTTCCAACTATAAGTAGTTTGCGCTGTTACAATCAGAGAAAGTTGTTTATTCTTTGATAACTTTTTTTAAAATAAAATTGTGATTTATCGGTAAGACGTTTTTTAAAACGAATTTTAAAATTATTTCGTATGTTGATTTATTTACGTAGCCCTAAATACGCATTGGTTGGGAAATGCCGAAGTCACAAGCTTAGTTTTGTTCGTTTATGTAAGTTGGTTGTTATTTAAGAATTTAACAAAATTTTATTCATAACTGAACAGCAAAGTTATTATTTGAACAATAGCTATCGAATCACCTCTTACAATAAAGTAATCACAACTTTAAAAAGTTCAATAAGTGCTTCAGCACGATTCTGTTCAGAAAATATAAAACCTTTCCATTCATAATTTATAAGTTTAGGTTTTTGAACCTTTCTCTTTCGTCGCAATAACCATGAAACAACGTTGCAATATTTTTTTACTAAGCTGTTCTATGGGTGATCAGGTTGAAGTGCAGACAGAGGGATAAGCGCTGAGCTCCCTCCAGTGCCGCCTCTATAGGCAACTTCAGACGGAGATAAGTGTGCGAGGACTGTGGTTTATCAACAGTGGGTATGCGTTTTGCTAGCCTTGTGAAAATTTGACCACCATAACAAAGTCACATAACTCATCAAATAGTTTTATCCGCGTCCCCGAGAGAGAGAGAGAGAGAGAGAGAGAGAGAGGATATCTATATTGCACATTGCGGTTTACTCGGTTGTGATGGAACTATTTTCTGTTTCCAGTTGCAACTTCGTGTATAAAGTATTTAAATCGCTAAAGCTATGGGCTATTACATCAAATTTGTGTTTGATCGGAGTTCCAAAACATCGCGGAACAAGAAAAACTAAAAGAAAGAGATGCTGGGATAATAATCACTGTCTTAGGCTGTCTTGTGTATAGTAATTATACGAACAAAGGTAAGATCGTGGTGCTACATGTTAACGTGTGTTTTTTGTACAACTAAAATTCTTTTATTTTGCCTTCTGTATTTGTCATTTACATTCAAATTATCATCTAAAGTACAATAAGTAAAATAAATGGATTATAGTCTAGACAGGCTGTGTATTAGCCAAACCGATTTAGCAAAATACGATCAAATATTTTTGGATAAATAATTCAATTTAGTTCGCCACAATACAAATAATCTACTATAGCAAAACCGAATTTGTTCATATGATACTTGATGATATATTTTTAGTCGGTAGTCTGTGGTTTTACAAGCCTCTTCATGCATGTTTCGAGTAGAAACACCTTTAAATTAATCAATTTTTTGTTTAACATCGAGAGAGTTAAATTTTATACAAGCGATTCACAGTGTGCAAGTACTGTTTGAGTGTGCCTCTGAAAATGCACTGAAAGCCATTATTGCAGAATAACTTAAACTTTGAAATTGAACTGAAACATCACGAATTATTCCACAGTCACTAAATCATATAGGCTGCATATCTAAGATAAAACATAAATGTGCTATATACAAGCATCATATCGTGACTAACATTTGTTAAAAATATGAAAGACCGGAAGAAAATATCGTGAATTTAACATGCAAATCAACGAGTCACTAACTTGCAACATTGCCAAAAATAGCGTAATGGCAAAGATTCTACAGAGATGCAAATTGATCGTTTGGGACGAATTCACGATGGCCCACAAAAGGTCACTGGAGGCGCTGGACAGAACGTTGAAAGATCTTCAGACTCTTCCTGTTATTCCACGTTCAACTGCAGCTGACGATCGAACTGCAGATGAGTTTTCGAAGCAATTTATGAACTTTAGTAACGGGAGAATCGGAGTTAATTTTTCATATTGCCCACGGGTTTCTGCCAGTTGACCGAATCGAAGGTAGAGCTCATTCGACGTGTTTTTCCAAACATAGTGCAAAATTAAAAAAAAACATAATTGGCTGTGCAAACGAGCCATATTGGCAACGAAAAACTAAGATGTCGGTAATCTCAACAGGAGACAGTTGTGTCCCTTCAAATCAATCAACCGCAACTGTGCAAAGTAACGAGACTGGCTGTGAAAAAGCGTATATGAATAATATCATCGAGGCGACGATTATCAAGGGAAAGTACAAAGGCGAAAATGTTTTGATTCCGCGCATCCCGATGATTCCAATGGACTTGCCATTCGAGTTCAAACGGCTGCAACTCTCCGTGCGTCTGACATCCGCGATGAACGTCAACAAATCACAAGACCAGTCGTTGGGAGTTTGTGGGATGGAGTTTCAGTGTTTCGCACATGGATAACTGTATATGTCGCGTGTTCGCGTGTCGGCAAGCCACCGTCTTGCCGAAAAACGAAAAATGTTGTTTATCATAACGCTTTGCATTGAATGTTAACCTCATTTCTTTTCCATGTAAATAAAAGACATTGAATTCATTTGAATTAGAAACGAGTCTCATTTAATCACCAAACGAAACTCAAACCGTACACAGTGTGGCCAATATTGCCGGTCCCAATGAATTGGAGTTGGAAGATTGATTGGGATTCATAATCGTTTATGAAGAGTTACAATCAAATCAATTTAGGTGGTACGAAGTTCACCGGATCACCTAGTTTATTTAATATATTGAAATTATACTGTGCCGTCTTGTGTCAAAAAATACTGACTATTGACTTTATTAAGTATCTGTAACCAGGCCAAATCTGTCATAACTAACTTACCTATTCTATCCTTTGGTTTTATTAAATGTTAAAAGGCGGGAATGGTGGAGTCCGCACTTCCGACGGATCTTGCCTTTTTATGCTTGGTCGTGCACTCCCAATCAATCAATCAACATTTCGATCGATTTTAGATCATAAGACTTCAATTCCTGATTCTATTTTCAAACAACTTCTTAATGGAGTTGGTGATCATCAATAACTTAAGTAGTTACTCAGACGACTATTCGTCCCTACACAACGTCAAGTTTCAAGGAAATCGAAAGAAAATCTTCTAAAATATTGACAAATATTTACTTTACTACATAGTTTCATGTGGAATTAAAATGCTAATTTCAAACTAAGTTCATCGATTCAACTCATAATGAACCTGTAATAGTAACAAAAAAATATCGGAGGCACCTAAATCGTCCGGAATAAATAACTTTACACACAAAAAGCTGTTAGTAATTAAATCCATCTCTGCGCGAGTACAATATAGGTGTACTTCTCTGATATCGTTAGTGTTGTTTAAAAATAGTTTTTGGTGAATTTCCGTCCGGTTGGGTTATTTACTCAGGCGCCATCCAAACAGAATACAAATTAACCGCGTTACTCACTATATGAATAAGCATGTATGCGTATACACTATCCAATGATTTTGTTATAATCACAATATAATATAAATAGTAATTAATTAGGAAAAATTATAACGGTTCACAGTGACAATAATGAAATAATTTTAAGTTAACAATTTAAATGCATTGTTAATTTATGATTATCCAAGTATACGAGAGCGCTAGTACATAGATATTACTTCTGCAGGTTGGTATACAAACAAGCCGCGCTCAGCTCTGCATTGGAATATACGATTCAACTGTAAAACTACATAAATTAATTTCATATCTATTTTTGGTTTAATATAAATAATTCATGCCCATAATAAATCTGTAAATAACATTAGATCTAATTAGGGCCGCATAAATTCCATTTACAGTGAATACAAACGAATTCCCTCCAATTGGCGATTTTATCATGAGAAACCATTAAATCTTGAAATTAATGACAAATAACCATCGAGTTCAAAAACCGTGCCGATGATTGATTATCACCTTGAACCTGGTTACGTATAAAGCGCTTGATTAATTTAACATTTGTCTAAGATTTTTTGGAGAAAAAACTAAATCTAGATAATAAATGGCAAATTGTTCTTGCTTTTTATTGGAAAACAATGACGTTATGTAAGCGACATATATATGCCTAATTATGTATGCCTCATTCAACGACAATGCTGTAAACTCTATTTTTCTTGATTATATCGTGAATTGGTAGAAAATTAAATTACCTGTAGAGGTTTCTGCAATTGTTAAACAAATTCGGAACACCTTTAGCATCATAATCATCTTATACGGCCTAAATTTGGCGTACTCTGGTTGCAGGATACGCACATTACATTGCATTACAAAATGAGCTAGCAGTTCTTACTGAACCTTGCACTCTAAACAACAAACCGTTTGAAAATTCGATTATACGAGATATGTTATCATTTTATCAATTAAATAAACTATTTTTATTTGCTTGTCAAATTTAATTTAATTTATGGCTAGCTTTATCTGGTTTAACTATACGCGAATTGAGAATAATAATCTATATATACCGGGTGATATTTTTAAGCTAAAACTATCAAATACCTCGGAAAGTAAGCACTCTACGAAAAAAAATGTCCATTATCAAAATTTAATCATTCCGAGGGGACATACATTAGTACCCCTCCTCCCATTCTTGTAGATGGAGCGGCGGGAACTTTGAAATTAAAACGGGAACCCCTATTTTTGTTGCAGATTCGGATTCTACGGCTTAAAGTACGTAGGGTTTCTTTGAAACGTTTTTTTTTCGAATCATGATCGATGGCGCTGTAATAACGATAGTAAACTTTTTTCAATTTTTCTTAACCAAAACCTTTGCACACGATTCTGTAATACGAGTACGTTTGAATTAAAATTAACTATTATCGTAATCCAGGAACATGCGATTAAATCTGCTTTCAAATAAATGATTTTTTTTGTATTTTGTTTTAAGTTCGAAGATTTTCCCTAATTTCAAAGTTATCCCCCGCCCAACCTACAAGAAGAGGAGGAGGACATTTTTTTCGTACAGTGCTTATTTTCCGAGATATTTGAAAGTTTCAGCTTAAAAAAATCACCTGATATAAAACCGGTATAAGACCCGGTCTGTATGTTTTTTCGCAAAAATCTCAAAGGCTATACGGCCGATGGACATGAAACTTTCCCACGATGTGTATCTCGGCAAGAGCGTGATCGTGAGCATAGTGCGGTTTTTTTACAATAGGTGGTGCACGAGTCACACTACCAAATATCGCGAACCACTCAACCGATCGTCTTAAAATTTTGAAAATTGCATTGCAAATTAATCAGAGCTATCCAGAAATTGTATTTTATAATAATTTGGTTGTTCCTTACTAGAATTATATCTAAAATATATGAAGCCCATATAAACGATTTATCTCTAAAAGGATGTAATCGTCAGCAATTGGGAATGGAATCGCCTTCGTGAACAGAAGATCATACTGTTGATCCTGAAATATTGTTGAAAAAGAACTAACATTTTATATTTAAAAATTGTATTTTACAAGAAATAGCCTTTGCTACAAAATATTTTACGTGTCAAATAAGATTAGTTTGAAAAGGTACTAACTTTATATTTCAAATATCGCATCTTCTACAAGAATATGATCACCTAAAATATGATCCATGGACCATGCGGAATTATCAATCCAACGTATGCACGCAGATGGAAAATACACAAAAAATATCTAGTAAAAGTACTACCTACCTAAAAAGTACGAAACAACACATCGACATCGATGATCGATGCCGTTGTGCGGTATATTCGCCATTGCTCTCCAAAACATGCAAAGCCCGTATTAATGTGGAATATTGCAATTCGGTCAAATCGATCAAATATATCTGCAAATATATCAACAAAGGATACGACATGGCTGTCTGCATTGACCAACAGAAATGATGAAATCACGAGATACCAAATGGGTCGCTATATAAGTAGTAATGATACAATTTGGCGAGTTTTGGCTTTTCCAATACATGAACGCCATCCAACAGCTGTTCCATTTTCCAAATAATGGACAGCGTGTGGATTTCACTGCAGAGAATGCACGACATCGAGCAGATACACCACCAGCCACAACATTGGCAGCATTTTTGACATTAAACCAAAAAAATTTGGTACAGAGGTACCAACATATTTCACATGGAGCGCTGTAGAAGGATACAACAATTTATTTTCAATCGATGCATTGAGTAGATTGTACACCATTCATCCCAACAATGCAGCATGCTTTTACTTGCGATTATTGTTAGTTAATGTATGTGGCCCCTGAGAACAGTTGTTGCCAATTATGCCAAACTTATTGTGAAGTATGCTAGAAATGGAAATCACTGACAAATGATACACATTGAGATACATCACTAGTGGACGCATCAATCACTTGCCAATCGTACCAAATCCGCGTATAATCCGAAAGATTAGTAGGAAAAATGGAAAGATCAAATAAGTGAAGACATTTTACATCGAGTGTGCGTAGCCAGCAACAACGCAAGCAAGCAATTCTCACAGGAAATGTATAACGAAGCGCTTATCGGGATTATCAATCGTCAACAGAATGCTCATTCAATTAGGAATGGTTTCATCGAATCGATTAGCATCATATACATCGATCGAGATTTGCACAGCAATTTAATGTCAATGAGCTGCAAACATTAGTTCAAACAAATCTGCCAAAACTGACGATACAACAACACAATGCATATAGTCGCATTATGAATGCAATTTTACAACAAATTGGCGGTTTGTTATCCCTATGAACCCGGTGGAACAAGCAAAACATTTCTGTTATCATTGATTTTGGTGACCATTCACTCACAAAATAGCATTGCAATGTCCGCCGCAAAATGCTATTGAACATGCAATTTACTGAGATACCCACATGCACATAAAAAAAGAATTCAAGAATGGGAAAAGTTTTGCAAACATATAAATTAATAGTATGGGATGAATGCACAATGGCCTACAAAAAATCTTTGGAAGCAATCAATCGGACGCTCCAAGATTTAAGAGGTAATACAGAGCCATTCGGAGATGCACTCCTTTTGTTGGCTGGTGGTTTTCTTCAGACTCTACCAGTTATACCACGATCCACACCAGCCGATGAACTAAATGCATGCCCCAAATCATCTGTTCTTTGTCAACATGTTCAGAAAATTATATTAACCACCAACATGTGTGTCGTATAGAGATAGGCTACAGTCTGTCCGAAATGTCAATTTTTGTCAGAAATGTTAAAATTTTTTAATCCTTTGGGATGGCTGACATCATTAATCATCGGTTGTAAAATAATGTCTCGATCTAGACTGGGACGAGAAACTACCAGCAGAAACAGCTAAACGCTGGGATAAACCCGAGCTCGAGTTGAATGCCGTTCGGCAAATTAAAATACCTCGCTACATTAACCCGCGGGAGACAACTGTACGGTTTAATTTCAAGGATTGTGTGATGTATCCGAGCAGCAATAGTAAAAGCACCATCAATGGACAAACCACAATCCGTTTTTGAATGGATAAACCCCAATCCTCCTAAAACCAGGGTAAACAGGAAAAATCGGATGATCACTCGACTCGAGTTATGGGGCACGGTACTGTTGAGCCAGTTATAGTTCAACAACCAAAAAAGAGCCTGGAGGTTAACATACGTGCAACAACATTCGCTACTGAAGCACATTGACTACTGATATAAGTCCAAACCAAACAATAAACGTAGCAGAATTATTTCACTCAACCCATTCCTCAACAAAGAAAACATAATTCGGGTTGGTGTAAAGTTGGAAAACTCATCCCTGCCCTATCAATCTGTCCGCTGTCATCGTTTCAAAGTTACAACCGCAAAACAAGTAATGGAAAATCTGCCAATTCCCCGCGTTAGTGTATCACACTCTAAAAAAGAACTACACTTGATCTACTGATGTGTTCATGAGCATTTTGCCCGGTGATTTACAGTTCAACAATACGACTGTTCCTTTACATCCTTGCAACACTCTTTCTATTACAATTTGAAAAACAGCTGAATTTGGTTTTGCACCAAAAGGCAGCGATTAACTTCTTATTCACTCTTTGTTGTACTCCTACAAGTCATTTTTTGGTTTCCTCTAATTCTAATTGATTGTATGCTGAGCTTAAATCCATTTTTGAAAATTTCTTTCCACCTTCTAATTCCGCAAAAATATTTTCTATATTCTATGTAACTGCATAATTAACAACTTTTAACAACGGATTCCCCCGATAACCACAACAAATTCCCAAATCAACATTTTTTTTAAGATAGGCACCAACACGGAGTCTCCATTTTGAATAACAAAAATGTCATTTGTACATTTTATTCCTCGAAACTCAAAATAACCAATAGAAATAATTTTGTCACCTGTGTAACTTTTCAAACAAATATCTGTTTCATTAATTATTTATTAATTGACCACTTTATCGTTTCTAATATTGAAAAAATCCATAACATTGTTTGCCCCCGCAAGAACATTACATTTTCTTTCGGGTTTGACATATCAACCCTCTTATTGTCAATTTTAATTTAATTCACTTCCACTTTTAATGAAACTTCAAAAACTTTCTCTAATGACACATTACGTTTCTCTTCAACGACTTTACCTCTAATTGATTCCTCAATTAATCCAGATACAAATTTATCCTGCAAAATATTCTGCAAATAACCATCAAATTTGCAATTAATGGCCACCGACTTCAAACGTACTAACTATTCAGCAACAGATTCTCCATTGTTCTGTTTTGCTTCATAAAATTTTCGTTATTCCTTCAACGTAGAAAATTGCGGTGTGTGAAATTCACTTAAAATGTCACAAAGTTCTTCAAACTTTTTATCTGCAGTCAGAAGAATTCCTGCTTTACGATCCTCATCGTCTAATTCCAAAGCAATAAATCACCTCTAAAATTAAATTTAGGACACATTCCCGCAAACGTAACCGCCATTAAGTATCGAAGTAGTATATTCAAAAAAGCGAGTTACTGAACTCCAGTAAATCAAAATTTTCACGTAAATAACACCCATGGCTGCGTACCAATAGTCGGGTAAATCGGTAACTACGGTAAAAATCGATTTTAGTACAGATATTTCGATCAGTTTACCATAGAGTTTTTCAAAAATAATTGAATTTACCGAAAAATTGACTTAAAATCGACTTTTACCCGACTATTGGTACGCAGCCCAAATAATTATTGATACAAATTTATCCATTTACTACTCGTCGGCAGTTGTGATGAGGTGGCAAAATAAAATAAAGATGGATGGAATTTTATATGACTTTTATTTATTTAAAGAACTAATTTATGTTTTAACAGGTTCCTTATTACAAAATCAAAAACTCACTGAACTTAACAATATAAAAGAAAGCTGTAACCTGTAAGACCAAAGAAAACATTCGTACCAACATAAAAATATAAACATTTCTTAAGGCCCTACAAACCAGCATATACCTACCTAAGATTGGGCCCATGAAAACGCTGAAATAGTAAGACATGATTTTGAAGAGAACTATTATCTGCCAAACCAGGTCCTCAATACTCACAAGATGAACAAATAATCTTACAGAATTTGTTGCTGAACAACATATACTGACAGGTAAGTGTATAGCCCAGGCTTTACAACATCAAAACGATTTAACCATCCTGTCGCAGCTGAATCTTTAGATACACTCACCCTCGAAATATAATAAAACTAGTACACACAACAAAGAGCTACTATTAGAAGTAATCCAATAAATGGAACACCTTTGAAGGCAACTGAATTTCAAGATTTGACAGCAAAACATTGTTACCTCCAGCTAGATACAATTTTACGATTTTTTAGTTTGCTATGCATTAGTTTGCATGATTTATCAATAACTCTACAAAGAACCTTTACGTGCAAGAGACTTAATTCTTAAACGCAAATGAACTTCAAGAACCCCTTAAATTAATTATAGTGTACAAATCAGGAAGTTTAACGATTTAGCGAATAAAACTGCTAAAAATGACTCTGAGATTTCTCAATTATATACGAGAATAGGGCACTGGTAATAAACAGACAAAACATAGCGATGAGGCAATAAGGCTTTCACCACACATAAACCATTAACATTTCCTTATACGTATTAGAATTTACTCGGCCTATCTAGCCGCTTATCAGCTGTTGATACGTTAAATTTCCAAACGTACTACTCGCCCACTATTTTTAAATATTCAAGTAATTTCATATTATCAAATACATATCTCTAAAATATAGACTAGATACGATTTATTTCACCGATATTTTATGTCCATGTTTATAGATTAGAACACAATCAAGAAGATAACGTTTATAGAATGAATACTTTATTTAAGCAAATAAGATATAAAATAATTACATAGTGTTACAATATTACAGTTAATTTTTAATTAGTTGACCGTCGGTGTTTTGAGGAAAATTTCAAATAAATTATCGCTCTTCTCTGTAAACTTGACTAAGTGCGATGGTCCAGTAACGATAAGATCAACATTCGGTTTTCGACAAACCAGACAATTATTATCTTTGGCTGCAAATTTTCTCTCAATTGTATATTCAATATTTGGCTGCAATTTTATTGATTCGCCTAGACTGATTGTATTATACGTAGTCATCCCTTTCGGGAACTTAAAATTCAATACATCACCGACGTTTGTATTCCGATATTTTCGATTCATTTGCATTTCGTAGTCACTATTTCTCGAGCCAAATATTAATCCGTAAAGAATTAAATCATCTGAGACTGTAAATTTTGTTGTAAACCTGCGATTAGAAGAATTTGTTAGAAATTCGCCTGGATAGACAGATGTCTTACGAGATTCTGTAGCTGGTTTCTGGTTTTTACTCTTTCCCCCAAGAACAATTTGTGTGCAAATTGCTGCAAGTTCATCGCGGGGGAATAAGTCCGGATATTTTTCTACGCAACCATTAAATTCGTCAATGGTCATGTTCGGAAAACGAATTGTACGTAATAATTTTTCGAAATGTGATCGGCGACGCACAATTGGAATTTTATTTATTTCGCATGCCTTGTCCATCCATCTAACCAGCGTATTAAATAATTCAAGTTCCGTTACTTCAGGAGGCATAAGATTAGAATTTAATATTTCCTCCAAAATTATTGGTTTCATTTCTAAAAATCTTTTATTTAGTGAAGACACCTTATACCACTCAAATATTTGACTTAACATTACATTAAAAGTTAACTCATATTTATTTGCACCACTACCAACTTCAAATAACTTTAAGTCACCGCCAAACACATTCAAAATTATTGTCTCGAGTCTGATAATTTTATAATTTACAGCCAATTTTAACATTTCAAAATTCATTCCCACATCAATTTTATACTCATCGGTGTAAATAAACCGTAAAAATTCATAAAACACTCGATAACTAGTATTCTCAATGGTGATAAGTTTGGCTTCACCCAAAGTACCTTTAAATTGATCCTTAAACACAACACTTCGTTTCATGAGCTCCCAAGAGTGGGCAAAGATCACTTTTCCCTCGACATGAAATTGAATGTCTGCTAATTCCTTGTTATTGAACAGTTGTTTGGTGATTTCTTCCATTGTTAAATCGGGTGAATTATTCAGGTCCACGGGATCCATTTTAGCTTTACTTTAAACCTATAATCAGTTTGAGTTATACAATATTTTAGAGTTGGCCTAATAAAACGCACAATTTCAATATAATTATGAATTTAATAAGCAGCTAGCTAATTACGTGACACTTCCTTTTATTCAATTAGTTCAACTGCGAAAGTTTTTTTAATCTACATTTTCTATTTATTCAAAATATACTTATTGCTGATAAGACGGCAAAAATATTTTTGGTTACAGCTATAGAAAAAGCTAGATAAATATTTTATTCGAAAACATTTCGTGGCAGTTTATAAGTATTATGTAGTTAGTTTTAAATTAAATTTTCAAAACAACTGTGTGGTTGAAAAATAGATTAAATCATTTTTCTTGAAATAAATTTACTTTTGAGCCAGACTCTGGGTGCCAGGGCCATGATCGTTTTTGTCAGAATTTCAAAAGTTTTATTTCTGATTTCGAGAATGCAATCGCAGGTCTTTTGAGAAACGCTGCGTGAGAGGTCGTAAAATTTGTAACTTTCATATTATGTAACCATTTTATAACGTAAATATCATTCACAATATTTCTACCACTATATAATTTTATAGTGGTAGAAATATTTTGAATGATATTTACATAAAAATAAATTAAATATAAACTGGAAAGCCATATAAGTTCATTATATATCAATTTTATAGTTGCCATCTGTATTACAATAGTGAAAGCTATAACATTAATACATATATGATATGTGCCTTATGACGACTTTTTTTTTGTCTAAATGTCCGAACAACTAAATTGATAATTAGTTTATTCCAGATGGTATAAACAACTCGTTTGATGTTTAATTAAAATGTGCCAAAAAATTAAGATTTTTTTGAATCGGCGAATGAAATATCTGAGCTAAGTTTGCAGTTTATAACATAATACCACTAACATCACATTTTGGTTTATAAACATAAGAGACATCTATGAATAAATGGTAACAACTAACTATCAATTTTTCAATCAAAAATCGTCGTCAGGCTGATACAGTATTAAAATGTATAATTTTATTCTTGTAAAAAGACACATAGCAATATTGAAGGGCATGATTGTGGTTTATAAGACCGGTGCATCTACAATAATGTTACGATCTCGGGTTTTGGGTAGATGGGCAATTAGTTCGGCGATGGCGAGACATTTATTCATTAAAACTACTCATTTAAGGTTTAGAACTTTACTAATATTTTTTGTGAGAATGGTGCATCTGGGGGTTTAGTAGTAGCACTAAAAAGGTTTTATAACAGTTTATGTGTAGCTGATTATATAGCCTGGAACAAAATCTAGAATAAATGATTAAATTTATGGAAATTATTTGTTTGCTGCGAATAACCGCGAATAACAAATATTCCATCAGGTAGATAAGCTTCTTCGTCACAAGCAGATCACAAAAAATCGCAGATGTTATAGTGTCAATATTCGAAGCTGATTTTCTCAACAAATACGAACTGTTGGTAGACATTAACTGGAATCGTTTATTAGACCACCTTGTATCTGTTTCCTCACTCTGCTAAATTTTTAAGTTGTCGGGCAGTACCTCAATACATCTATCTATTATAAATATAATTTAATAGGTCCTGAGATTATTTCTCTGTCGGAGGAGTTTAAAAAATCATTATGCTGGTCCCTACAATCTCAAATAAAACAAACTTGGGACTGCAAGTGCGCGCGAAAACATGCCACCCGCCTTCCTCCAGAAGAACTCATCATAGCTAAACAAATTTGCATACACCAGGCATTTTCAAAACACAGTCTGATCAGTATCCAATATCTCATCTGAAAGTTTTTTATTCCATTTGGATAGCTGTGAAGTATTTATGATAATTAAACTGGTAACAAAACAACACTTAATTCATATAAAGAAATGTGGCACTCTGAAAAAGGCTATTACAACATCTTTTGGACTCTGAGTTTACGAGATGATATTCGGGCTTCTAAATGCAGCCCAGTCATTCCAACGTTTGATGCATTACATTATTGGTGGGTTTGTTTGTTGCTTCTTACACATCGATGACCTTTTGATTGTGCCGCACACGCTTAGGCAGCATATCAAGAACATTTAAAAGTTTTATGCCAACGGTTAAGTGACGATTTGCCTATGGGTGAAACTATGCCGTTCTGATGTGCTCGATGCCGTTTTCACTGCAAAACGACTCTTAAATCCTTCTGACACAAATTTGGGACCGTTTTCTGAAATGATGGAGTAGCAGAATCCCTAAAGGCAAAACACTTCTTCTACAGTGTCATGTGGGTGACTTCTGGGTGACCTTGTTACGATGCGATAGCGCCATAATAAATGCGACCTTGAATGATCATTAGTTCTCCTCATCGAGCGAAAAATTTTGGAACCGCTGATTCCCTTATCTGCGGTTGGTGATTGTGACCAACCGTTCTCGATGAGGGCGGAGACCTTTAGTTTCTCATATACTGGTTTTGTAATGCAGGGCCTCAAATGTTACTTTCAGCTGTTTTGCTGTATCAATTGCGAAACACCGGTCGACGCATGCGAAAAAATCCCTTCTGGGATGTGAAAACTAGAGAGAGAGAATGGTCGATGCTGTTTACGCTTCCCAAACTCTCAATGACAATTTCTTCATTTGGCTTCTCGAGATAGGCAATTAATCGCGCGATGAAATCTGCGTACGCAAAGTTCTCCGTGTCTACGTATTTTATGGTGAAATCGTAAGTATAAACAAAACAAGTGCGTATCGTTGCAAACGGCTAGCCGTGTACACCGGAATGCCTCGATGAAACATTTCTAGAGCAAATATCAATGCTAAAGTCTCTCACTGGGCCTGCAGTTAGTTTTTTCGGTTTTCGTAAATGACGATGCATCATTCCGGCTGGTAGTTTGTGCATCAATACTAACCCCATGCCATAAGTGGATTTTCCCGCCGCCACCAATTATTGCAATGTCTCGGAATTTGGTTTTGTAAACGATTTGCGTCGTCAGATCAAATGAACAATTTTCGAATTTAAACCGAAAACCGTAATCTTAAATTCGCCTCAATGCTTCGAAAAGTACTTTATGATTGTCTTTCTCGTTCGTCACTTCCTCAGCAGACTCACACAAATCTGCCTTGTGACCGACCTGCTTGCAATCATCATCCTTTTTCGCGAAATGGCCAATCACTGTGGTGATGGATTGCTCACACTTTCGATACGGAAACTTCGCCTTCGGTAACTCTTCTTTTGGCGTCTTAGCTTTCTGTTCCGTCTTTTGTTTGGTGCTGTTCCACTGTGGTTTCCCGTACGTCACCAACACTGCACTATTCGAGGCGTCTGGGCACAAAACCATCGACTTGTTGACTTGTATCGACTCGTATTTGTTGAGAAGTTTCTCGAACGGCTGATTGTGTTGCGGCTTGTTGAGTCTTTGCACGAACATCAATACATTCAAATCATCGAGTGCTTGCATACTCTGTAAATATTCACCAGCTTCTTGTTCCATCATCAAACACTTATAGAGGCAAACGCTGTGATTCTTTTCGGCCAGAAATGCGCTTGAGTTCTTTCACTGCGTCATCAAAGGGAATAGCTTCTTTCCTGAGTGGAACAATCGTATTGGCAAACTTTTAATAGTCGGCTGTAGAGGGTTCTGTGGTGGCTGTCATCGTAGCTGCCTTGTCAATAAAGTTAGTTTCGTATCGCTGGTGGTCAAATTGTCTTCAGCGCAGTATACAAATTTCTCCAAGCGGTCTGATAGATTTTTATAAAGCGATCTTACTTGTACATTTGACGTATTTGCTGGTTGCCCCGCTGTCAACACTGTCTCTGACATCATCTCGTCAGATTAAGTCTATCTTTCATTGGCTTATGCTTGTGCTTGCATACTCTGTAAATATTCACCAGCTTCTTCTTCCATCATCAAATACTTATAGAGGCAAACGCTGTGATTCTTTTCGGCCAGAAATGCGCTTGAGTTCTTTCACTGCGTCATCAAAGGGAATAGCTTCTTTCCTGAGTGGAACAATCGTATTGGCAAACTTTTAATAGTCGGCTGTAGAGGGTTCTGTGGTGGCTGTCATCGTAGCTGCCTTGTCAATAAAGTTAGTTTCGTATCGCTGGTGGTCAAATTGTCTTCAGCGCAGTATACAAATTTCTCCAAGCGGTCTGATAGATTTTTATAAAGCGATCTTACTTGTACATTTGACGTATTTGCTGGTTGCCCCGCTGTCAACACTGTCACTGACATCATCTCGTCAGATTAAGTCTATCTTTCATTGGCTTTCACTAGTCTTACCTCGGCATTCGCTTGTCTTTCAATCATCATCTCGTTGGCTTTTACCTGTTTTTCGTCGGCAATTTTTATAATTTTTTTATTGTAAAAAACATTGCAAATCTACCAATCCTCGTCGGCACTGTTGTAATCTTGCGTACGGATGCTTGTTATTATAAGGATTAATATTAAACAATACACATTGCTTAGTTTAATCTGTTTCCAGTGCATCAATTTCAGCCAAACATTAAGTTTTTGTCAAAAAACGTCATTTACGCTTAAATTTTTAAAATCTTTTAGTTCATAGCCGTTTTTCGAAGATATAATTTTCAAAATATTTACAAAAAACGAAAAGCTCCTATATGCTGTCTCTTCCGGTGGATCGAATTCGACAACGGTTGCCATTGATTTTTGAAGAAAAATGGCACTAGAATGCCTTTGGACCATATTCCACCCGAATGGGGGTATGGCTTCTCAATTGTCACATGCGAATTGTCTGTGCCCTATACGGCAATCTCGCTTGTTCATATATCCGCCGAGGATGGTCAACTGCCTTGAATTCTTGAACCATTTGGACTTTGTAGGTTTCATAGCCATCCAGGTCTTTGTCTAAAATTCTTCGTAAAGTCCTATCGCTGATGTTAAATTCTTGAATTCTTGTGAACGATGGCGGGTTGAGGTGCAACGAGCTGGATGGTGATGTGGAAAGTATGTATTGTGCCTAATAACATAACAGTCTAATGTACTTTATTCATAAATTTCCTCACACTGTTCTCAGTTAGCGCTTAATTTTTACCGAATATTGTACGCAATTTTGGGTAAGTTTCGGCAACTGACTCGCTACTTTGGAAATAAATTTTCAATATTTCCCAACGTTGATCAAGCGTATATCAACTCATTCCGGTCACTGGGAATATAATACTGAATTTCTGTCACTTGGCAGATGACATTAGAGCTGTGAGCGGCGAAACACGCGCTCGTTCAAAAACGAACCAAACGATGCCGCTCCTTTTATTAATCCTATGGGCAAAGTCTTATTTGGTGTCGTTTATCGCCTTAGAGGTTGTGATTTTGACTTGAATGTTACGTGTGGTGTGGCTCTTATGCATTTTTTGAAAGGTTTGAGGCGAAGATCATACAAATATTATACCAACGAATTATGTCCATATCATCGTAGACCGCATTCATCTTAAAGATTTAATCGGAAGACTACGTCAACTTATAAATATAAACACTTAATCGTAAGACAAGTTAATGGTAAGACGAGTTAATCGTATGCACATTTAGTCGTATGGATACTTAACGAAGATGTGGTCTTCGTAAGGACACTGATAATCTTGAAATTCGGCGGCCATGAACAATGTCCAAATATATCACAACAAGACTGAAGGAAACAGAAAAATATTTAAATTCGAAAACATAGTCAATTTTTAATGGGGTTAAAATTCAGAAGCATATCGTTGGTTAACACCAATGTTTTACTTTAAAATTGCAGGAAAATCATGATCGTTATCGTAAAACAGCCCGAAATTTTAATAGGGACGATATTTAGCAAATACCGAATTCCGTATACTTAATTGGATTTTTATCATTTATGATAAATAAATTCCAACAAAAGCTTTGATACAAATTCGATCAAACAACGATTCCAATTCATTAAAAGAACAAATATACACACGACTTCGATAGATCTCGATCTGTAGCATTTTGTTTTGTAAAGTATATAAGTGGAAATTGAGAAACCTTACGAAAAAAAAATTTATATTAAGGTCACTCAACACTTAAAAATTTCAGGTGTCGTAATCCCGCATATAAAAATAATGCATATACAGGTGAATTTAAATACATAAATCGTTTCGATTAACCAAACATATAATTTTATCGTGATATTATGCAATTCGGATATCCCTGAGGGGCATATTCCAATTCATGCAGCATACGGACGACTTCATAAATAACAAAACAAGTATTTGTTGTTTCATTTCTTTAAGATTGCTATTCAATAATAAAAAAAGAATAAATGTTACGTCCGAAACGGGTCAAAAGTTAAACGAAACCCATTCACTTTGCATATAGAGTCTTTGCACAAAATAAAATGATCTGCGTATTAATATACGCATTAAACAAATCACAAGTCACACTGGGGTAAGATAATTAAGTAAAAAAATTATTGACTTCATCTTGATTTGCATATCTTGTTTTAACGGTCATCACTTTTCGTTTTTAAACGTAAATAGGTTTTGCATTGATTTGAAAGACAACGCAAAACAGAAATTTTAAGGCCATTGTAACAGCTATTCTCAAAGTATGGGTCGCGACCCAAATTAGTTAAACGCGTGTGATGCGGGATTGGATCTTATTAAAAAATTTAATCATAAAATTCTTTCACGCCTCTATTGAGAATTTGCAAAATGATTTGTGATTTTACTGAATTTCACAGGTGTTATTTATTCCGAACGAGATTGGAACTAGCGTGAGGATAATGAAAATATAGCGAAGCACAAGTAAAACACACGAAGATATGAAAAGATCGAGAACAGGGTCGAGAAAAATTAAAAAGAGACAAGTTAAGGAAAGGAGAAAGAGAATTGTACGCACAGAGTTCTGTATGCAAATAAAACGGGATAAAATGGAGGAGTTGCGTTGAAAATATTATTTGTGATTGTATATGACGAGTGTGATATCATTTTTGACAAATTAATGGTTCCGCTTTCCTAGAGTGTTATTTCTCATTTCACAAGTCGTTTTATGGGAAAAAGTAAACGATTTTAAAAGTTATAAATGCCTCACAGCTGAACAGCTTGGTACACGACTTCAAAATGAAGCTTACGATATTGTGCACAAATCTCTTCCCTTAGAAGAACAAAGGACGGTTGCCCAAGAATTTTGAGAGCTGACAGAAAGTTCAGTGTTGACGCAGCAATTTTTGAATTTTTTTGGGTATTATGAACATCGTAGGCAAATATTGCTTTCCGTTTAACTTTGCAGAAGAAAAAACTGAAAATAGTACTTATGAGTTTACCCGATGTTGCCAGAGGGGCCAATATAAATTATCTGCACTTGATAATTGTCCTGGGTATTTAGAAACTATGTTGACCAATGATCTGCCAGAAAGCAAACAATTAATGGAATGTGTATGATCGTAAAATAGTTCATTTGCGTTTGTTTTGATTGAAGCTAACATTAAGCCACTTCAAGGAAACAATCTGTATTGCTTTCACAAATGCGGACAAATAGGTCATCAGATTGTAAAAGTGCATCTTGTAGGAAATGAAACCAGAAAATTTACCCAGATATGGGCAACGTAGGTGGTGATGAGCCGACCAAGGTAGAATTGACACTAATTTATGTTAGAGTCAATGACTAAGGGTGGTACAATGCTCCAAACGGCTAACGAAGTGGAAGTAGTTTTTCAACGCAAAGATGGAGATGCATCATCTACAGCAACTTCTCAATGAACGATTTGAACCCATTTTGTGTAAATTCGTTGTCTGTTAAGTATTCTCCAAAGTTTTATTTTTAACGTTAAAACTTTGCTGGCTGTGTTAGCAATTGGCCCATAAAATTAAATTCAATGAAGAAGGCATGTTAACTAAGAACAAATATATTATTTAAGACAATTTTTAGTCAGTGACTCGGGGCTTTAGAATTGGGGTGTTAGTTTTAACTATAATAAAAAATTGGCATTTGATATATTCAGCGTAACTACTTCTATACCTGCACGCCAAAATGTCAAATCAAAAATATTCTGTTTTTTTCGTACATCCGTAGTTTGAAAGAAATGAAAAAATAAAAAACTAATACGGTTTTCTGACATAAAACTATTCAACCCCAAACTTTGTTGTTTGGAGTACCTTACGAACCAAGACTGTTGCTTCGAACATTATATGTCTCTCCAACTGCGTGCAACTTTCGCATCCGCACATATCTACCGGCCCGACGAACTAGATATGTATTTGAATTTAGTTAGTTACATGGAACATCCAAAATATAACCAAAATAGGTTTCAGTGTATTATTCTACATTGCATCGCAAACAGCGTATTTGCGTAGCGACATAGATAATCCTTGCAATGTACTAAAAACAAATAACAACCAATAAAATAATAATATTTATTGCTATTCTATCAATTCCTGGGGGTTAAGTCGCGAGTCATGAAATAATGAAAATGCAATTTTTTTTTCATTAGTAATTTAATAGTTTGAACTATTCGCACGTAGTTTTAAATTTCACTGGGTGAAATCAAAATTGGTTATGAGCAATTCAAAACTACTCGATTGCCAATAAAAAAATTTCAATTTCATGACATTCACGGAACGCGACTCGACCCCCTGGATGGAATTCTATAAACTATAGCATGAAATAGTCAAAACCAAAACGATTATGCTCTTGATGTGAATGTCAATATTTAATTATGCTATTTATAACATCGATCGATATATGCCTTTTAACGCAAAGTGATTGACATCTGACGGAATATTTTAGAACTAGAGCAAAAAGGGATCAATTTATCAAAAAACTAGTTTTAATGTAATATAAACTACATAGTTGACTACAATTCGACTGAATAGTATGTAAAATGTTCAATTACTTTACACTTAATGTAACAAATGATGAAATAATAATAAAATGGAATGAGGCTTTTTCTCATATAAACAAATATCACATTTCGCTCACATAGGAAGTGGCGCTGACTAGGCGTCGTTTAAAAGACCAATATTATGATTTCCCAAACTAAAATGGCGCGAAATAGGGCAAATTATTTTATTTCGAAATTGAGTTCAAATGGATTCGATCTCTAAATTAAACATGATACACTACATTGAATTCTCCATTAAATCGAAATTTTGTATTAGGGCTAAAGATACGCAACAAGGTTGCACGAAGATCAAAAAAAAATCTTAATATAAAAATAAAGCTATATTTTGAATTCAATATTGAAAGGTGTACTGCCCTAATATAAAGAAATTAATTAAAATCTCATAACTTTCCCTATATGTCTAATTAAATGATGCGCGGCGATTCAATCAATGCATACAGCGATAATTTCCTACATCTATCTGGCTTAATTATTATGTGAAGTATTTGAATAATAAAACAATAAAATAAGAAATCTTATATTCTGATCGTTGATAGAAAAAAACATGAAAAACGATTTCCATTATTAAAATTTTCAATTTTACTTTCAAATTTTCAAATTAACGCTAGTCTTTGAATGAAGACGCTAATATTAATAATGATGATGATGGTGTTGTTGCTGAGAAATATTTACCTCTATACAAATCTTAAAACACCATTGTTTTGTACATACAGTTGGTGTTTCGTATGTGTTTTATATCCCGGAGATTTCAACAACATATTATGTGTGATAAAAACCTTATATTGTTCTTCTTAAAAATCTTTTGGAATAATTATGAACAACTTAAATATTTAATTTATTTTTATACAATAAATGGACTTTCTTTTGTTATAATTTTTTGGAAAACTGAGAAATGTGAGTCACATACGAGTATTTATTATATTATAGGTTATTGCTTTACGGAGGAATAGAAAATATTATTAAATTACAATCGGCTTTATTAGGAAATTTGATCATGCGATTGGTAAAGCTACACGGTGTCCCGGCCTTATGATGTTTGCACCTTGAGCTAAAATATATTTGAACATTGCTTTTTCTTATGATCCTTTTAGGATTAGTTCAAGTAATCAAATCCTTACCTTAACCTCTTTTCGATATTAGTCTTTTAGAGCGTTCTTTACTAAATTAAATTTGCTGTTGAACATAACCTAAAAATTTAATTTCAATGTGTCTATACAATTTTTCTTCACCATTCAAACTTACCTAATAGAAAAACGCCGTATTTGCATACAAAACAACCCCTTCCCCTCTATCAGCAATTTTCTGTGTTATTTTGATCATTAACATTTCAACATTCATACCTTGCTATTAATTTACATTTTAAATTTTAAAGCGTCATTTTGCATTTGCAGACAATAACGATGACGGTACGCACTACTGATACAGTCATAAGAATATGTGAAGTGTTATAAAAACAAAATTATTACCAAAATATTAGAATAAAATGTATTTCTTTTACGGTGACGTAAAAGCATTTATGTGGCATTGGAAGTTCCACGTAAAAGAAAAGTGTTCTTGTTGCATGTAAGTAATTGTAATTGGTACGTGTATCAGTTCACATTAATAAAAACGATATTTTTTGTTTTGTTTGAGTTTTGACATTAAGTCGGTGCCCATTAAGCCAAAATTTATAAGTTAACATGCAATAAATCTACAATAAAATCAGTAAATGATCCACGGATTGTGTTATAGTTTTTGTATAATGTCTAAATGACAAATAAAATTAGAATTTTAGAAAAACTCATTATTTTTGAATATTTCAATATCAAATAACAATTACAGGCCCATAACAATGTTGGAATTTTAACAATCTATTTTGACCCAAAAATTTAGTCAGAATAAAATCCGTTATTTTAATTAGAAGCATTCAGCCCTACAATCCACCATGTAATGGTTAGAGGCAAATCAAAACGTCCTTTGACTTTGGATCCGATGGGACAAACTTTTACGTCAATGTGATTTTCGCCCCTTTCGAAATGAACTTTCAAAGTATATTTGTGTTTGATACATATTTCGTAGAACGTATATCGGGGTTTCCAATAGGGACATAACAATTTTGCATTTTAATACGAACGCGGACCCTTGAACGTTTTTCATGATCTGTCAACGGCAGTCAAGGTTAACATTTTTATCATGGTGAAGTTCCGGAACGACGAACGTTTGGAAATTATTAAAAAATACTACCGCAATTCTGGGTCGGGGGTTGCAACTGTAACAGCGCTTACTCCAATTTTCGGTCGCTAATCATCACACCAGAACAGCCGGTCTATAGTGATATAGTGGATAAATTCGAGCCAAAATATTCACTATTGGAAGTTCCTGTGCCAGTGAGACAACGCACCGGTCGAAGTACCGAAAATATCGCAGCCGTAAGTACTACAGTTTAAAATGAACCAAATAAGTCGCTTCCACGCCATTCACAGAAATTGGGGATCTCTTAACCCAGATTGTGGCAAATTTTGCGTAAAGAACTGAAACCTCTTGATCATTTGAAACTCAAGGACTGAAGCCTCTAGATCATTTGAAGAATCATTTGAAAATCCTGAATTTCATCGAAAAAGCAAAATATGCATTATTGAACAGCAATAAATCCACATATGCTTCAAAAGAATCCATTACAACCACAAAAAGTGACCCTGTGATGTGGATTTCATGCCGCAGGTCTGATTGGACCATATATTTTCGTTGATGAAAATGTTTGCCCTGTTACGGTCAATGGAGTTCGCTATCGTGCCATGTTGGAAGATTATTTTTGGGCAAAATTGGATGGACTTGACATTACTGATATGCGGTTCTAACAATGCCACACTGTTGGTCGAACGACCATCTCGCTCATGCAATTTAACGCCGTTCAATTTCTTTTTATGGGATTACGTTAAGTCGTTGGTTTATGTTCAGGGACAATATCGAACGCGAAGTAGCCAAAGTTCGGGTGATATATCGCTTATTTAAATACAAAATTGTTATGTCCTTATTGAAAATCGTGAACGACTAAAAACACAATTTTGGTATTTCACACCGCTAGAATACAAGCCATTGTCAGTAGTTGGGTTATATTTAAACCAAATCACTCAAACGGAAATGGAAAAATTGTTGTCTAATTTCAAATTTGTTCAATTAATGTGATTGAGTTCAACACTTAACATTACTAATAGCTGCCCTGGTGCAGTTGAAATGGTGTGTAAAATAGGGATAATGCGCAAAGTGGTGCCCTAGTTGTATTTTATAAATAATTAATTTTCTAGGCCAATTTGATGATTTGTGATATTTTGGTAGACCCATGTGTGTACTTTACTACCAATCTGAATCAAATTCTAATGATAATGATAATGAAGGACGGCATTTCTTACACATTTTGATTGTAAAAGAATTCATATTCTATGCAAGCTCCGTTAGAATTCTAATCGGATTGGCACTCCACTGGTACTACACATATACGAGTGTGAATCTAGATCTCCGTTTACAACAATTATTGATAAAATATGTAAACTATGGTTTAGTTGCTTTTAGGGTAATAAAATTTTCTAAAATTTTGCTGTTATTAGAATAATCAATTTTAAACAAACTGGACCTGATATAAATATTTTGGAATGCAATTATTTGTATAACTAACAAAGTTTTAAAACCTCCCAAATGTTCTCCATTCACTAATATATCTTCACATTTTGTTTTATTTTGAAGTGTAGTTTAAATATCGTATTTCCAAGCAGACGTTTTCAGTTTTTCCTAAAATAGTACTAGCCACCATTTTTTAATTTAGGCGAAATTTAAGATAAACACCAGTAGCATTAAGAGCCGGCCATATCCCTTAAAGGGATGCATTCTTCTCTTGAATGTGACATTCGTTTATTGTTCGGAATATTTGGATGCATTTTTATGCAGTCTCGAGTCTGTTTGTTTTATTTTTCAGTTGAAATGGATTCGTTGATGTTTTCTATATTATTTGCTAAACAACAAGTTTGTTTTACTGATTAAGACTTCATGTCATCATTCAACAGTGGAAAAATAGTCAGTTTACATTTTACATTAACAATCTTGTTTTTAATTAGATTTTGGTTTGACACTAATTCGATACCCAATAAGCCAAAATTTGTAAGTTAACCGAATAAACAGAAATTTGAAATAGATCGTCAATCAAATCGACAAATGACCCACAATAAACTAACGAGTTGTGATGTAGTTTTTGTAATTGTGTCTAACTGACAACTTGAATTTGCTTAACGTAAACTAACTACAAAGGGTGGTAGAAACATCTTATAATAATATTATTTTAAAATTTATTTAAGAAACTTTATATATCTATTTGAAGCTTTAATTTAGGTAATGAAGTGAAAAAGAAAAGATGTAGTATTTGTAAAGTATTTAGTAGTATTTAACCTTGTAATTATTTAAGGCATTATTGGAACATTATCTGAATTTGTATTTTGATTCACCTCGATTTTCATAATATAGTTTCCAGAAATATTTTTGATGACAAAGACATCGATTAGGTTGCAAGCATTTTTCCTCAGTCGGTATGGCTGAACAAACAACACTGGTCATTAATTTTTCTGTTGAAAGAATTTTCTGTATTATTCGTTCAACGTCAGCTTTTTAGCTAGGTTTTTTGTAATACGCTGAAACGTTTGGGATTTACTGTGGTTTTAGTTAAATGTTTAATGATGATTTGGACGTAAATCGTTAATTACGCCTAAAACAAGTTAAATCCATCCAAGATAAAACCTGTTAACTTAAATTAATTTTAAGATTAAACAGGTGAGGGCAGACGTATTCAAATTTATCACACAACAAATCAAACAAAATTCAATTTTATCGTACATTAATTGAATATAACTTAATTGACACTTATCTATTACTAGCTAAAATATTTCTATTTAAAATTTAAAATTAAATCATGACAAGTTGTACTTGGTATGTGCACGAAGTACATAAAAATTCAAGTGAAAGTAACAAAAAATGTTTAAGTTTTGGTTATTTATTTGTTCGAAACCGAAAATAAATGTAAACACTTTCGATAAAAATGTGTCGAGTTGAGTTGTGGTGGCCGAAGATTTTGAAGACAAAAACCTATAAATAACGTTTTCTACATATGTTAAATTATGTAAATGACCATATCTATACGATACATGTTAATGTGTTAAGAAAGATTCATTCGTTGATCACAAACGATTGCACCTCAGCTTAATAATTAGGTGTATAGACAAATAGCAGATTTGTTGTTTGATGTTGTAAGATGTAAGGTATAAGATGAAATGAACAAAAACGTGCTTTAAGAAGTCAACAAAGAAAAGAGTAATAAAAAATATTATACATCATGGTTAAATGGGTAAATTGACATGTTGATTGAAAGATTATAATATAAGTTGGTGGTACTGAAGTGAGACACACATATCAGACTCGAAATGAATTTTAATGTGTTTATGAATAATGGGAATTTTAACAAGATGATGTAACAATACTAAACAAGTAATCTTTATACCGGATTATACGGTGCGATATGATTAATTTGGGTCATGATTTGTCGTACTTGAACTCTAATAAACCGTGTATCAAAACTCGTGATCGCTGATATTTTCGTGTGAAACAGTATTGACTGGCTAGTACTAGCGACAAGATTTAAATGAAGTTTAATTATTTCGAATTGTTTGTTATTATTTTAAAACACCCTCAGCGACATCTCGAATGAGTGACGGTCCATATCTTACCTCTAACTGTTTTAAAACTCGTTCTAACGCTTGTATAACGTTTCGAGCTTCCTGCTTCCTGCTTCCTACTACTCTCCATGATCAGTTTGTGCCCCACATCACACACCTCCACTCTTTAACGTTGTTTTCGAACCACCTGCCTTATATTCTTTTCAAATTCTTTGATCTTTTTCGTGGTTAGTGTTTGTACGGGGGTAGGTGGCTGCAATGACATAGGTGTTAATGTTTTGAGCGAGTGACAGATCCACTTCTCCACTTTTCCCTTCTCTTGGTTAAGCTTCACGTTTGGATAGACCGCTTTACTAGTTTAATTATCTTAAACAAATGCAGGGAATACAATTGAACTATAATAAGAGTACTAAAGCTGAATAATTTCGATTGAATGCGGTTGAGCTGTTTTCCTATTTTGCAGTCTTTACTCAAAGCACAAGAGAAAGCTCCGAAAGAGTGCTGAAGAAGAGAGAACCTGAAGCGTGACCAGTTAACAGCTTCCTTATCCATATTAGAGATGAAGTGAGCTGTTAGTGACTCGAACTTCTAGTTGGTAAAGTCTTTGGGAAACACTACAAGCTTCTAAGACGATAAACCTCCAAATATAATCAAAATCAAACTCAGGAAACATTTTCTTATCAATGATAGTGATTTCGATATCGATGAATCGCAATTATTAAAATTTTGCCAATTTACCACAACCAGAATTGTTCTACGATCAAAAGCATTCCATTTGTAAAGTAGCCAAACAACCTGTTTCTATAACGAAGGACGGCAGTGGACGAAGAAATTTGAGTCGAGAGACTAGTTCTGGAAACATCTTTGCAAACAATATACTGAAGACTAGTTGAGAATAGTTCAATTTAAGCTCTAAACTTTACTATCTAAAGTAAAACCTAAATGTTTAACGGAACCTGATCTAGTAGTGCTTTCAAAGTTTTAATACACCGAGTTATGCCACCGAAATTTTAAAAACGGAACTGTGATGACATCTAAACTACTCATTTTATGGCCACCTCCAAACTAGTTTGATTTGAGTTAATTCGAAAATTTAACTTCGAAATTATTTGTTTAGTGTTTTTGCTATTTATTTCGTGGCTGTTAAATGAAATTGCCTCTTGACAACAATGTTTTCTTCCAGTTAGTTATGGATTATTTTTGATTAGTAAATTTGACAAAAATGTTTCTCTCAGGGATTGCAGGTGAAAACAACAGATTCGGTTTGAAAACAAAAAAGAACCAAACGCAATGCGTAATCGGCCTACATACTCACAAAATTGTGAATTATTGAGCTTAATCGAAGATTATCAAAATTGTTTTGGATGCATTATTTACATAGAAAAGTGGTTTGTAAGGTTAATTATAAGCCCGAAATCGAGAGATGGACAAGGTACTGAACGAGTCCTTTGTTGATTTAACCATTTAATGGCATAAAGCTGCAGCAATTGAAATACTACAACCATAAAAATAGACACATGCCGGCAATAATGGCCGCGTCCAGCAAATTAAACGTCATAATCACAGCACTCAATCAGAAAAACGTTATCGAACAAGAACAACAACAACAACAGCCATGTAAACGACAAACTTACGTTTGGAAACAGAAAGCCATCTAGAAATCCCTAAGTTTGACCTGAATTAGTATATCTCACGATCATCATTACGAAATCGGGGATAAAGCAATTTTCATCTGCGCGATGCAAGTGGTGAAATTAAGATATCATGCTTTTGATGGCATCATTCCAACCACCGTAACCGAAGAAGACGTCGACTTCCATGTAAATATGGACGATCGATACAAAGCTCTGAAAGCGACAAGAATACAAAAAAACGGTGTAATCGAGGCAGCATCGCCACGAAATCAACTAACGCAAAAGTCGAGCCACCCTTTTCTAGAGGCAAAACAAATAAGCACAAAATTACAACATGTAAATCTCGGTGTGACATAAATTTTCACATTCGGAAATCATCTCGTTCCCTGACGCTCTAGTTCTATAAGACGTGAACCGAGCGATTATAGACGTCGATTTCCTCAGCAAAAGCTCAAACTTTTAGTCAATATCAAGCAAAAGTTACTGGTTTAAAGAGTACCCAACCCTTAACCAATGAAATTACGGCTAGGGTTGGTACACGCACCTCTCTACACTTCACAATCGTCAAAAATCATGGCAAAATTATAATTAACCCATCAAGCATGTCATGGTTCATCATAACATAACGACAAGTTACTTTCCTGGATCAAGACTACTATTAGATCCAGTACACCACAAAAAACCGAACATCGAATTTTGGAATCGAATGATGGAAAAAAATGATTTGAACACGTTGAGGCGATTTTTGGTGATTTAATTCAAAAAAAGTGGACGAGGAGTGCCCCTCATAGATTCATTTCAGAACCTTATTCAAAATACATATTAGTATTAATTGTAATTAGCCGATGTCTCTAGAATCCAATTGAATCGTGTACGTACAACAGATACAAGAACTTCATCTAAACTGTATGTTTCAACAAAATCAATGCCATAGAAACAAAATTTAATAATGATTGGTTGTGAAACGGTGTGGTTTAGTGAGAGACTGTTAAAGTTAGCCAAAAGTGTTCAGTCGAAAAATGTGGTTACTGCAGTTGTGGCTGAAGCCAACATGTTCAAATAGTCAAATTTGTCACATAAATCGCAAAATGTCGATAATGCAGATTATAACTATAAAGAAGATTAACTTCAATATTCAACCGAAAAATGCCGACAATATAGATTTAAAAGTGAATCATCAATTTTCCAACAGAAAAATGCCAATAACAGACATCTTCACAATAGCCATTGAAGAGTCACGTTTAGCTGATGAAATGTTTGTTTATCTAGATTTGACAGATGAACGCTGATCTGACTGAACCAATTTTATGAAACATGATGTCCCTAGAATTAGAATCTCATTATATGCTTGGGTTTGATGAGGTTATATTCGTGAAATGTTCCTTTTTCCGTTATTTCGACGATAAAGTTGTTCACCGTTCGCGATTTTGTCAAATAATCGGCATCTGTCTGACTATGAAAACTTTAGATTCTAAGTTTGGGCTGGGCGGTTATGGGTAAAATTTTAATTTTCCCCATGTTTTGTCGATAAAATCGTTCGTCATTCGATAAAATCGATCTTGATTCGAGATGTTGCCGAATAGACACCAATCTGACTATGTCAATTCGATAGGCCATGACCATATTAGATTTGGATTTTATGTTTTTGGTGCGATTCTGATGAGCTTATAGAGGTGAAAATTTTCCCCGTGTTTGGTTAATAAAATCAATTCGAGATTTTGTCAGATAGGCCCCAATCTTATATTATGTCAATTCAATGGTCCATGACCATTTGTAAAGTTTACTTGGAGTTTTGGAAGTAACCTTCTGATGAGGTTAGAGGACTGGTGTCTATCTGGAAAAATCTCATATGACGAGATCGTATATCTTCATCAGACTCACTCCAAACCTATCATCAAAATCTACCTATTGTAATGGGCTATATAATCTGCATAGTCAGATTGGTGTCTGTATGGCAACATCTCGAATGATGGGCGATTTGTGTCTGGATTGCAAACCTTTTAACGACAATTACAAACCATTTAATGGTTACCATGTTACAAACCTCTTCAAATAAGACCTTTTCCAAATATAACACTTTTAACGTTAAGTTTTAACAAATTTTTGGAAGTTGGCCGTATGCCACTTTATACACATGGAACAATAAATTAATTATCGGTATTTCAATTTATTTGTTGTTTGTATTAAACATAAGTTTTCGGCTGATGTTGTAGGTTAGTCACTTCCGTCTAGAAATGTTTTTAACTTTCGGCTGAAGTAGTCGAGACACTATCTGCATTATCGATTTTTTCACTTTCGGCTGGCAACTTTCGGCTAACTTAACAAGGTAGAATGAACAAATTCCTAGAATTTTATCCAAAACTCACTTTAGAATCCCTTTTCAATACTACTAACCAAATTTCATCATAATTCGTTGGTGGAGATAAATAGGACATTGAAAAATAGAGTTTTTTTACTTCGGTTCGGAAGTCAATCGATTTGTCATTTTAAAGAACACTTTTAAGATTTTATTCCGCTGGAATGTTTAGTTTCGAAAAAAGAAATACTAAAACGAATAAAAACCTTCCGTAACGAAATAACAACTTTTGTGGTAGTGCTGCCATCTGTGACGAGTAGCGTAATCTCTCATTTCCACTGATAAATATCCGCAGTCTTATTGCAGCATTTTATTATGTATAGACCTTAAATTTTGCTTTCCAAACGCAAAATATTGGAAATGATAAAACTGACACTTCCGGTTGATCAACACTAGCCGAAAACCTCTGGAGATGATCCAATTCACGTGAAAAATTTAATTATAAAGCATTTCAGAACGATCAAAATCTGCAGAAAATGTTTTTGATTCATAGGTTTTGAATATTGAAAGCTGTCTATGATTAGTCTTGCTGATACAAAAAATTGGAAAGGGGTTTATACTATTTACGCCATAAATAATAAAGCAGATGCTAAAGTTAAAATCGACTCGGTTTTTACTTTTAATACTCGGTCACTAAATCTATTTCTAGTTCTCCACAAATAAGGAAAATGCCATTCATCGTACTGAAATTTACGAGTTCATGAAGCTCGAAATTCATTTGCTTATAACAAACTGCTACTCCTGTTTTATTCTGTTTAGTTAATCGAACGCTAACTTAAGACTGCGTTCCCAATTTAATTAATACTCACACGAGACACTATTCATTTCGTTCATTAAACCGTACAAATCTTTCCAAGAGTCCAAGGTAAATTACATATTCTGTTCGTTTTTGTTGGTTTCTTTTTGTTCAACATGGTAAATTAAGACATTTCGACATCGTCATCTTTAGTTTTAAATTTTATTATGACAATAAGTACTAGAAAAACATATTAAAAATTCTATTATGTATTATTTAGGAAACAATAAAAACGAGTAACGACTTTTGGTTTGTAAATTTAATGTATAAAGCTTATAGTAATTTGGGAACCGCGAGCCAGGGCCGCATTGTTATAGGAGTGCACAGTGCGCGTACAATGTTTGTTTGTGGACCATGTATGTCGCACAACCATAGTGCACTAGTTACGTTTGCATCCTCCTCACATTTCGTCGTGATATAGGTATTATGGTATAGCGTGGTTGCTGCGCATCGGTCTAACAAATTGGCACTGCGCTGGTATTTCGTGTGAAACAATCTGTAATAAATTTCTGATTTCATTTAATTAATTATTATTTGTTCGCACCTTTATAAAAGCACAACGTGTTTAAGTAAATTGTTATTGTAGCTTTATGGGTTCATTGAATTAGTCATATAGACATCAATGCATTGGCAAATTTTATATTGCGCGAAATAATCCAACGTGAACAGAAGTAAGATTTATCGTTTAATTTTATGGGTATACAGCATAATTATTTTATTGCATTGTTTATTACATATATGTACAATATGTAATACATAATGCATGCTCAAATTTATTGTATGGAAGTCCGTCAGTAAAATAAGATTAGCTTTAGTTAAATTACTAATTATTTAGGTTAAATTACGGTGGTAATGGTTTGGTATATGTGTGAATTTTTTTTTAATTGACTTTCAAAATGGCTTGAGAACGTATAAAGCACAGAGAGGTGTGGTGGTACAATGCCATACGAAACCAACCAAGTTGTTTTTCAGTTTCTAGGTATGGATCGAATTACTTTCTATAATGATTAACTTGCATTTAGAGAGAACAGTTGAAATTGGCGCAAAATGAGCAGCGTCGGAAATTGGATTCGAAAGCGGAAGAGGCAATTTGGTTGAATTTTAATTGCGGATCGAAAGAATATTTATGTTTCGAGCGATTAAAACAGAGGAACATCATTTATCGACATTTTAAATTCATAGATCACTAGACTACAGCTTACAGCCAAAGAAAACTAACAACTCTGCGTGAAGCTGTTAAAGAAGACCCCAATATTTACGTTAATTTCGATGATCACATACCTTGACAGTTAATGGTAATATGAACAGCGATAATACTATCGACGAAAACTTAGAGAAAGATGCTGTTGGGAGTAAACCATGCTGAAAATAAGGTTATTGGTTACGCTACTCGCCACAAGTGGCAGTACTATCACAAAAGAGAATTTACCACCGGAAATTTTTCATTCATTTTATATTTCTTTTTTCACAAAATAAAACATCCCAGTGGAACAAAATATTAAAAGTGGTCGTTAAAATGATTTTTGATTGAAATAGAAATTTTAGATGAAAATGTGCTATCTGTGTATTCTACCCAATTAAAATGAAGTTTGAGCTGGACAGAACTCGGCTATTTTTTAATTAATAGACATGGAAAAAAGAAATAAAAAATGAATAAAAATTTTCCGCTAGTAATAATATAACAAAACAAAATCTCTGTTCTAGTGCTGACACTTGTGGCGAGTAGCGTAATCTCTTTTTTCAGCAAGCAAGTTTCCGCTATCATGTACAGCACGAGTAAACCGCTGCTAGAGCCACCACACCGGCCAAATCGTTCTCCTGTCTCATAGGACGTCCAAGACGTTTAATTGGAAAATCAGCGTTGTAATCAACGGCGAAACATTCAACTTAAATGAAGCTATTTCTTGTACTAAACAGGATTGTTGGATCGACACCATGGTTGAAGAGTAATCACTGATTAATAATAAGATTTTCCTGAAGACAAATATTTAGGCAGGTGCAATAACTTAAAAACTAATGCAAATGGACAAATGCAGAGCTATACGGCTGTAGCCTTGAAGCACAAAGCTTTAATCAAAAATTTGATGTTAAACTTCACCAAGTATTTGCACCTGTCGCAAAACATACATTCTTTCGATTGCAGTAAGCATAAAATGATGGTTTATCATAATGTTGGACAAACCACTTTACTGAAAGACGATTACATGTTGAAATTTACATGCGCCAGCCACCTAGGAACTTATTGGATATGCTGATGCAAATTGGCCAGAACACCGGTAAAAACGAAAGTTCAATTCCGATCGCAAATTCTCGCTAAATGGTGCGACCAGCTGATCTTGCAGACGGCATTACTATGATGCTTTATCATCGACTGAAGCTGAATTCATCGCATTATCTGAAGCTTGCAAAGTAGCGATTTGGCTTCAGTGCATTTTTTATGTGATAATGATAACCGATGAAAAATTGAGCAACCGTTTCAAAGCACATCGATCCCAAAGTGCATTTTATAAAGCAATACGTCGACAAGAATCTGGAAAAAATTGAATATTGTACAACGGATGAGATGCAACCGGCATTACATTACTACGACGAAGCGAAAATGGTGTTGCAAATAGCTTCTGGAGACCAACGTCCAAAATATATGGTATTTCAGGAAATTTTCAACCTGAAACAAGGTGGTAATATACGAACTGACCTTTTCGTTGCCAAAAAGTACAGCTATTGTTTGGAAAACTTAATATAGTGGGGAAACGTAACTTTAGGTCAGCTATCCTTGTCGCACAAAATTCAAGAACGAGTTAATCGATTTGGCTTTGAAACATATGAGAAATTACTAGAATTGGCCCGAGCTGAAGAACTGCTTTTAACGAAATGATGGTGATGAATACAAGCGAAGCCATAGATAAGCATGAAGCAGGGAAGTCTGAGTCAGAGCCATCACGTAAAGATCAATGTATTTATTGTAATTGTTATAGGCTAAATAAATCTCCAAGCACTATGATTGTGGTACACCAGGAGTAGTAAGAATAAGTTATCTGAAATGTAAATCAAGGTCGACTAGTTAAGACACTTGTGCAATCGATTTGAAATCCCAGGACAGGCTTATTTTAAACATCACCTGCAACAACGGAACCGGCCTGCTAGATATAGCATCACGAGCAAGTATCGTTAGTCTCTCATTAGAAAAAATTTGGAAGAGTCCGCCGTTCACCGAAATGTCGGTCTTAAGCTGGCGGATGGCTCATGCCAGAAAGGGAAATGTGCATCTTGCACTCAGTGCGACGTTTCGCTAGTGATTGGATTATAAACTGTGCCAACGACGTTTTTTATTTTCTCACAATTCTGGGGATTGATTTTATCACCGACGCTGGAATAGTTATCGATTTCAGAAGAGGTTATTCTGGTTACACGACGATCCCAAAAGTAAGCATTTGCTAAAATTCGAAACGTGACATCAACCTGTTTTCTGTGTCAAGTGAAAAGATTGCTAACACCTTTCACCGATAATTTTGAGCCAGATCAAGATGTAAGATTCGAACCAGCTCGTAAAACATTTTTAAAATAAACAATTGATAAAATGAGTGACGATGTCATCGAAGAGTTGAGCCACACCAATAGTTATGATACCTAAGAAGAATTGCGAGTTCGAGTGTACGTGTACCTTTTGCATTTGGCTAAGTAGTTCTTATTCAAGTCAACGATTGATTCACCGTCCAGTGGCAGATTAAGGGTAGCAATGAAAACCGCGATAATACCGCGTTACCGGAAAATGTGCCGGTGACATTTAAACGATTCATCGCTTCGAAAACGACTCACGTTTTCGAGGTGGTTTTCAAACTCTTCAGTT
Organism: Nephrotoma guestfalica; assembly: GCA_963691935.1. NCBI lineage: Eukaryota > Metazoa > Arthropoda > Insecta > Diptera > Tipulidae > Nephrotoma > Nephrotoma guestfalica. The sequence continues at coordinate 247,537,380 of OY829915.1, forward strand.
TCGCACGCAAAATTAATATCTCCTTGGTTCTTTATTTTGACTTGTAATTTTAAAATTTGCGGTTCGTAACGAACTCGTCTATTGGTCTGGTGGACGTCAAATCAGCGTGGATTGGTCACTTTGGCTGAATGTTATTAATGTAATATTAATGTAATATAAGTGAAATTAAGATTAAAGCCGCAACCAGCGAATACTTAAGAGCTTAAGTTACCACTTAGAGGACCAGTACAACTACCAACATTTTAGAGGTCAGTTGTTTATTTGTGACGAGAAGCCTATAAAATTTTGGTGTTTGTACCGAAATGGTACCAACAGCTTACAACTTAAGCTTTTAAGTGTTCGCTGGTTGAGGTTGAGGAAAATTAGAGTAAAATTATTTATTTTATCAAAGTTTTATTGTAAATATGGTTTATTGGTTTATTGTAAATTGTGTAAAGTAAATTAATAACAATTGTGAATATTATTGTTGTTGGGTTAAGTGAATAATGGTAATTATTGTGAAATAATTATTGGTATTTTCGGAAATATTGCACAATTCAGTGATACGAAACTAGTTTGTCAAGCCCAATTCATAACAATCGCTAAAGTGTGGCCCAAAAATGTGTTGTGAAAAAGTTATAACTCGATAAATCTTCGCCAACGGACTATCGTCGTCCCGTGCCGCTCTACTCGCTAGTACATACTATTTACACAAAATTTACAACCTACAATCAAACGACCATCGATCTCTTGAACTTAATAACTATGTCAAAGAAGAATTCTTATTCTTATTCTCGCAGTCATAATTATTGGACGCCTCCAGGAAATTTAAATGACTCTTTCTAATGAAGTTGGTTTGTAAAATTAAGAAAAAAAATAATTCAAAGTTGTGAAGTAAGTTAAAAAGTTAGTGGCTTGATGTTTCTATAAAAACAGAAATATGGACTTTCAAAATAAAATTATTTAACTTACCAGTGTGAAACATGCTGCCACACAGCACAATATAAATAAATTAGCTTTTGAAAAATAATCCATGCAGGAATCATCGCCACCACAAAATCGACTCTTCCACGTTATCCAAAAATTATTCCAGCCTTGTTTTTCCTCTCCGTTCGCGCTCGCACTATCGATTTTGACTGATTTTAAATGAAACCCATTCGAGCCTTGTGTTCCATCCATTTTGTTTTTATCGTGAAACGTTATACTCTAATTTTGATAAATATTGCACAGTGAATTAATTAAATTAGCTAATTAAAATGATGGTGTCATCAGTTAGTCATCTGCGATTTTTGTCGTAATAACAATAAAATAAAATAAATCGAAATTTTTTCTTTTCTCCGGTTAAGATCACATCTCGTAATTTTTATTCATTTCACTTTCACATTTTAGCGCACATTTTTATTGGTTTACTTTGTGATTTTGTCGTTCTTCTTAATTAAAACCTTCCAAAAATACAAAATTTCATGTTTGCCGCGGTCGTTTATGGCGCTTTAGTTTTGCTGATTGATGCTTATTATGTCTGAAATTATATAAATGTAAATTAAAATTAATATTTTGAAAATTAATTTACGAATTTGAATTTTTATGGTGGTGTGATGTTTTGTTGTAATTGGTTTGCTAATTTTTAATTAATAGGCTACTATGCAGGCTAGTTCAATTGATGGACAGCATGTTTTTTTCTTACATGAGTATTAACTCATTAAGATGTCATTAGTTAAGTGTTATTTTAATATTTGTCGTCCGGATAAATGCTATTCTTTACAATTAACTACAAAATAGTCAATGACGCGATGTATTTTACTTCTATGCAACTGCACAAAAATTTTTACTACACTTCCGCGTTTTCTAATAAAGGGAAAAGAATCAATGAACGGAATACCTAATACTAAAGGAGGAAGCCAGTTATACAAGCAGGACTAATATTATAATGGGGTATAGCCCACAGCAACCACCACCTGAGGCAGTCAAACCCAATAGCATAGGACAATATTAAAATTAGAGACAAGGGCTGGGGTCGAGAATTAAAAAACAACAGAGGATTCAAAAATTGACCAAGACCAAAGGTAGACCAAAATTGGAAAATGTTAAACTGCGGTAAATATGCGCACGACAAGACAACAGGAGGAATGAATTGGCTCGCCGAGCAGAAAAAAGAACCTTGGTGGAGGTTCAATAGAAAATATTTCGGTACGAGTGTTGAGGGTTGAGGATGAGTATGGCAGTAGAGTTGATCAATTTGAAAAGATAACGATCTAGAAGGCTGAGACGAAATGATGTGCTAAGGTCGTATGGGTTGGAATTAAAGTATAGAGAGTGGAGGTTATTTCTAATGCCCTTAGGACAAATCACTACCTCAATCATTTGATTGCTGCTACTAGACCAGGCAATCACACAGACCCACTGTGGACGTTTCACGCACTAATTATGGCGGCATCACGTATTGTCCACCGTTCTACACTCACGACAAAAAACTCATCGAGAGTAGAATTCCCAATATAAAGGTTGTCAGGAAAAACGCAAAGGAACCTATCCACCTCATATAGACCAACACTAAAGCCGGGATTGACAATTTACGAAAACGGTTTGTGGTTTACAAACGGACACACGGATAGACGCCTAGAACAACGGACACAAGACCAGAAGAATGATTATCGTTTAAGATGGAGCAACGGATCAGGAAATTTGTAATCAAATCGTAATGAAATCGTTTCACAATTTTGAGCGGTTTAGATTATTTGATAACGGTTTAAATTCCAAATCATTCCAAAACGTCTTCAATCGTTATTAAATAGTTGCAAACACAATAAAATCGTAATGGAATTGTTCAAAATCGTGTCACAATGTAATAAAAAGATTCCTGGTATTCAATTCATTCAAAATCCTTCATTCAAATCAAATTAAATTATCTCAAATCGTAATGAAATCGTCTAAAAACATTTGAAATCGTATCGAATGTATAAATGATCGATCGATTATCGATCGTATAAAATGGGTTCAAACCGTAATCAAATTGTCTCAAATCGTTCATTCCTAATCATTCCAAAGTGGGTCAAATCGTCTCAAATAGTTCTAATAAAATCTTCCCAAATTGCAATTAAATTGAACCAAATCGTTTAAAGTTGTGTTAAATAGCCTTAAATTGGATTTTCTCTGTCAATACGTCCCAAATCACCAAAATTGTTTAGCCTCGTAATCTAATCATTCGAAATCGTTCTATGTCATCTAAAATCGCAATCAAATCATGATGAAGTTGTTCTAAATCATCTCTCCAAACCGTTTCAAATCGTATTAAATCGAATTAAAATCGTTCCAACTTGTATGAAGCAAATGCTTTCCAAATCGTCCTAATCGTTTCAAACCACCTCAAATCTTTCCAAATCGGTTCTAATCGTCTGAAACTACGTACTTTTAATTACCAAATCATAATCAAAGTGGAGAGCTTTCAAATCATCTCAAATCATGTCATATCTTCTTAAATCGTCTAAATCGTATTCGAACCTTAATGATGTTGTCTGACATCGTAAGCTAATCGTTCCAAATCATAATCAATCATATCAAATCGTTTAAAATCGTTTATAATTGTGTCAAGTCGTTCCAAACCATCTCATATCAACTCAAATTGGTCCAAAACGTAATCAAATCGGCTCAGTATGCAATCTGATCGTCTAATCCAAGTCGGATCAAGACGCATTCAAATTGTTGTTGTTAGAAAATCGTTAATTTAATTTAAATTTTAAATTTATTTTATCGGGATTTGGACTTGTTAGGTCAGAAAATTCCATAAGAAAGAGTTGCATTGCGCATGGGGCCATTGTAAAATTTTACACTTGACTCAAAATATTAGACTTCATTAGTAGCTTTAATCATAAAACTGATAAGAGATCTTAATCATAGGAATTAGAGTTGTATAGAACACCCTGATCTCTAGATGAAACCAAATGGATTGCGTCGAATTCCAAATAACATTTCTAGTATTTTCTCAAAAGTACTAAAAATCACTCGAAAGCATCGAAGTACTTTTCATAAAGCCAAAGTATCGAAAAAATTACTATAGTATCGATAATATCATCCTTGAATCACAATCAAAATTAAATCAAATCGTTGAAAATCATAAATCATGTTAATTCGCCTCAAACCGTAATTTGTTCATTCCAAACCAAATTGTAAAAAATCGTTCTACAACGTACCAAATCGTTTAAATCGCAATAAAATAGGTTCAAATTGATTCAAATTATCTCAAATCGTAATTACATCATTCCAAATCGTAGTAAAATCGTCACAAATTGTCTCAAACAGTTCTAAATTGTAATCACATCTTTTCAAATCACAATTAAATCGTCTCAATTCGTCTCAAACCGTTTCAAGTCGTATTAAATAGCCTCAAATTGGAATCTTATTGGATTTTATGTAAACAATTGCATTACAAATCGTCTTAATCGTTTCAAACCATCTCAAATCGGTTATAATCATCTGAAAGTAATCAAATCGTTTCAAATCTTCTTAAATCATCCAAATCGTAATCAAGTTGGTTTAAATCGTAATGAAATCTTTTAAAGTCGTCTGACATCGTAATCGAAACGTCCCAAATCATATCAAATTGTTAAAGTCGTATTAAATAGTCTCAAATCGTCATATCACCATTCAAAATCGCCCAAATTATCTATAAAAAAAATCCCAAAACGTTCGAAACCATCTTAAATCGTTCCAAATCGACTCAAATCGCAATCAAATCATCTTAAATCGTTCAAATCATCTAAAAATCGGTTCAAACCGTAATCAAATCGTCTCAATATGTTATCTAATCGTTCCAAGTCGGCTCAAATCGCAATCAAATTGTTTAAAATCATCTTAAATCGTATATTCTCATTGTTCCAAATCATCATGAAATTGTTCCACATTATATTAAATCAATCGTAATCAAATCATCGCAAAACGAGAATCGTCTCACAATTTTGAAGGATTTCACACGATTTGATAAAGATTTGTTCCAAATCACTCCAAAACGTCTCAAATCGTCTTTAATCGTTATTAAATAGTTTCAAATCACAATCAAACCGCAATGAAATAAAATCGTTCAAAATCGGACGAAATCGTAAATCATGTTAAATCGTCTCAAATCGTAATCTGTTCATTCCAAACCAAATTGAAAAGAAATCGTTCTAAAATGCACCAAAACGTAATCTCATCATTCCACGGCATCTCAAATCGTAATCAAACTGACTTTATCATTATCTTATCGTCTCAAATCGTTTAAATCGTAATAAAATAGGTTCAAATTGATTCAAATTGTCCCAAATCGCAAACATCATTCCAAATAATAGCGAAATCGTTTCAAATCATAATCAAATTGTAATTAAATTGTTCCAAACCATCACAAACCATTTCAAATTATTTTAAATTGTTTCAAATCGGATGAAATCGTCTCAAACAGTTCTAAAACGTTATCAAATCTTTTAAAATCGCAATTAAATTATGTCAATTCGTCATCTCATCGTTCCAAATCGTATGAAACAAATGCATTATAAATTGTCTGAATTGTTTCAAATCACCTAAAATCGGTTATAATCGTCTGAAAGTAATCAAATCGTTTCAAATTTTCTTAAATCACCCAAATCGTAATCAAGTTGGTTTTAATCGTAATGAAATCTTTTAAACTCGGCTGACTCGTATTCGCATTAAATAGACTTAAATCGTCATCCCTATGTCTCAAAAATTGTATCAAATCATTCGAAACCATCTCAAATCAATTCAAATCGCAATCAAGCCATCTCAAATCATTTAAATAATCTAAAATCGGTTCAAAACGTAATTAAATCGTCTCTAATCGTTCCAAGTTGGTTCATTCGCAATCAAATTGTTCAAAATCATCTCAAATCATATTCTCATTGCTCCAAATCGTCATGAAGTCGTCTCAAATCGTAATCAAATCGTATCAAATCGTAACGAATCGCCTCACAATTTTTAACAATTTGATAACGATTTAAGTACCAAATCATTCCACGATGTTTCAAATCGTAATCAAATCAACTTTATCGACTTTAAATCGTAATAAGATAGGTTCAAACCGTTTCAAATTTTCTCAAATCACAATAAAGCGTTCTAAAATCTCTAAAGTCGTCTTAATTCTTTAAGATTTGGAACGATTTGTTTGCGATTTGATACGATTTGGAACGATAAGTTGGCCCGTCTAAAGGCTTCATTTTTTCTCTAGTTTCTCTTATGTTAAATTTAGTAGCCTGCAAATCCTTAGGATATTTTCGTTTAATTTTGGCAAGGCGCGCAATTTTAAACTTCACTTAACGGTGAAAAAATGACACTGTTGAGCACAATTAAGCATCTTGGATTGGTTGCTTTAGAGTTTAGTCTTTTATTGTTATTTTAAACTTCAAATCTGTCTTGGGAGTACAGGATTGACAGCCTCCGCGAAGTATTCGTAAATGGATACGGGCGTACTCTGGCCCATGTTTTGTAGAATGAACGGTTGTGGCACCCAATTCCTTCGTAGTAGTGATGCAGAATAGCTAATTAGTCAATCAAAACTATGCAATGGTACAAACAAAAGGAAATAATACCCCAGGTGGTACACCAATATCAACATTGGTAAATCCACTCTCTGTGGAGACTGGCCCTATGGATTCTGAGAAGACCAAATTTACAAAGATCACCGATAAAGAAAAATAGAAGCAAATCGGTAGGTGACCAAGCCGATACTTTTTTAACGCTATATCTAGACAAACATTACACGAAATAAGTGATGCCACCGGAAATTTTACTTTGCAAATAGCCGAATCTAAAACAACTATTGACCTAGAAAAGAAGAATATGAATCTCTTGGCGAGGCTAGAGCATATGGAGCAATTATTTGCCAAGCTAAGCGAAGAAATTGTGAATCGCGATTCAAAAGAAGATTGCGATATAACATTGAACCAGACAAACTCATCTACTCCACTGATGAAGATGAATTACAAAGAGAGACGGACTGGATATTAAAGAAGAAAAAACAGTCCAGGAAGAGTAAGAAAAGAAAAGCTGAATCGTTACCTGAGGCTGAGCAATTAAATGGTATAGGGGACAATCTAGTCCAGATTCAAACGATGCTCTACCCAATGCCAACCAACCAAAAGGTAGTAAATCTACCAAGAACATTACACCAAATTTGGTGCAACCGAAAGAAAATTCGCCCCACCAATAAATATTGTGGGTGTAACCAGTTACCCAGAAATTCAGTCACTGATGAAATCGGTTACTGACAAAGACTATAAGGTGACAGCGTTAAATAATGACGTTTGGAAAATTAATACTCTGAACTCAGATACTTATAGAACCTTATCTATGAAATTGAATGCTGAAAAGTATCAGTGGTTCACTTACAACAAACAGACCCGATCTATAAAAGTCATGGCAAGAGGTTTGCATCATAGTTGCTCAACCAACGAAATAATGGAAGACTTACAAAATAAAGGTTTTAAAATACTAGATACTGTGAATATTGTTAAAAAAGAGAGAACAGAAATTCAGGAAGGAAACCAAATTACCAGTAAAAGGGGACTCCCTCTTTGTATGCTAATATTTGACAACAAAGAGAATGTTCAAAACATTTATGGTGGAATAAAAGGAACCCTTCACATGAAGGTAAAAATTGAACCAATGAGGAGAACCACAACACGCATACCCCAATGCAAGAAATGTCAGGCTTTTAATCACACCCAAAGATATTGCGCTCGGGATCCAAGATGTGTAAAATGCTCAGCTAATCATTTTACCCAGGCATGTACAATAGAGAGAGATGTGCCAGCCAAGTGTACAAATTGTAAGGGCCAACACCGGCTAATTATGGAGGCTGTGAGGTTGTTAAACAACTACAAAAATAAAGAGATAAAACAAGAAATCAACCGCAAAATCACGAAAATCGAAGGGTTCAAATATCAAATCAGATGGATCAAAACCCGCAACCAAGCAATACAGGGCAAAGAAGTTCATTTGCGCAGGTAGTGAAAGGTTTGGGTTCAACCAAACATATGGGCTCCGAAAATAACCAAATTATGGAAAACATTATGAACAGCATTGCAGCTATTACAAAGCGGCTAGATGACCAAAGTAATCTGAACAACATGATACTTGATCAACTGAAGAAAATGCAACTCCCTCAACGCAATCCAACAAAAAATGTTAAGTAAGAACACAACTTTCAAAATCTGGAATGCGAATGGCATTATGCAACGCCGGAATATTCCAAAAATAGAAATATTTTTAAATTCAGAAAAAATCGGCATTTTCTTAATATCTGAAAGCCATCTAGTTAAATCTTCGTTTGTTAAAATACGGGGTTATAACTTATATCACTCCATTCATCCAGCCGAAAGAGCAAGAGGTGGTTCGGCATTACTAATAAAAGAAAATATAAAACACCATTTAGAATCAAATATCGAAGAGGAAACTATGCAAGTCACTACTGTAAGGATCCAAATTGAATACAGACAGCTTACTGTTTCTGCAATATATTGTCCTCCCCGGCATAACTTGAAAAGGGTGGACTACCTTAAACTATTTAAATCGCTTCGACGTGATTTTATTATTGCAGGTGACTTTAATGCGAAAACACCTATTGGGGATCTAGACTTACGAGGTCAAAAGATAAAGAATTACTTCAAGCAAGGCAGACATCAAAATGTGAATTTTACTCTGGTGGTTCCCCAACATACTGGCCCAGTGACGGAACGAATCTGACCTAATAGAGTTTTATGTAGCAAGAGGTGTATCCCAGAACTACATTCACATTGAAGACAGTAATTCTCTAGTATCGGACATTCCCCGGTTATCATGACAGTCAGTGAAATCGTAATTCAAAGGGAGAGTGCACCCAGATTAACAAATTCAAAAACAAACTTCGTGAAGTGTTGGAGGAAAAAATCAGTCTTCAAGTAGTCTTGGCAAGTACCCCCATTACACAAAATAAGAAGAAGCTTAACATATCCTACCCAATGGAAGTTTGAACAAAGCAATTCTTAACAATTTAGGTAACAGTCTCAAACCTCTTGTTAAAGAAGTTAAAAATGCATCAATCGACAGATATCTAGTTAGCCTAACCGATGAAAAAAATTCTGATTATTCTCTGTCGAAGGCGACGAAGGGACTCAAAAGGCCCAAAATGCAAGTGCCTCCACTTAAAAAGGAGGATGGAACCTGGGCAAGAGGTCCTAAAGAGAAGGCTGATCTGTTTGCGGAGTATCTCGAGGATACCTTCCAACCACTACCAAGGCAAACGGCCAATGAAAATATAATGTCAATCTAAAAGCTAGATGATTTTGATATACGCCCAGTAACTCTCAAAGAATTAAAAGAAGAAGTGAAAAGCAACATGAATGTTAAAAAAGCCCCAGGGTATTACTTGCCAAATAATCAAGGCTCTACCAGATAAAGGATTTCGTCAGCTATTACACATAACCAATGCAAGCTTTCGGTTAAAATATGTTCCGTGGCAAAGGAAAGTAGCAGAAGTAATCATGATAGAAAAACCTGATAAACCACCCTAACGATAAAGAATCATACAGGCCAATTTCATTGCTGCCAATTATGTCAAAACTCTTTGAAAAATTATTACTAAAAAGACTTAAACCAATAATTGAGGACCGATAACTAATTCCTCCACATCAATTTGGATACAGGGACAAGCACTCCACAATTGAACAGGTGCATAGAATCACCAACGTTATTGAAAGAACGTTAGAACGCAAAAAAATATGCTCCAGCATATTTCTGGACGCCGCCCAACCATTCGATAAAGTTTGGCACAGTGAACTAAAGAAAATCTCTGCCGGTGTCCCACAGGGGAGTGTCTTAGGACCAACCCTGTATTTATCATATACAAGGGATATTCCAACAACAGATGAAGGAAATGGTTCGACCTTTGCAGATGACACAGCAATCATAATTTAATATTAAGTTCAGAAAATGTATTGGCTCATAGGTAGAGGCTGTGAGCTTACAGTATACAACAAGCTGCTGCTATATCGGCAAATACTGAAGCCGATATGGACCTACGGTATTCAACTCTGGGGATGTACTAAGCAAACAAACGCCAAAATGATACAGACGTTTCAAAATAAGGTTCTCCGTAGCATCGTAAATGTTCCGTGGTACACAAGAAATGACGACCTTCACAGGGATTTACAGATGGAATACATCAAAGATAAAATAAAAAAGCACGCCGCCAAACACGAAATAAGGCTCCAGGAACATGAAAACCCCTATATTCGCCATATAATAGATAACCCTGTCATTGAAAAAAGACTTCAAAGAACGAGGCCACTTGACCTAGTAAACATACCAAATTAAAATTAGTATTTTAGGTAGGTTTAATTAATTTTGGGACTAACCATTGGGTTTCACCCCAAAATATCAGAATTATTTAAGAAACGTAAAATTTGTAAATGTGAAAGATAAATTGCTAGATGAGCACAGTTTTAGTTGTAATTAATAAAGAAAAATAAATCTGTCTTATAAGGTTTAACACGAAATGATTTTCTAAACAAACACAGGCGAATGAACTGAAGCGACGTTCTCTCACATTTGTGGTATAATTTGAATAGATTTCGAAATCGATATTGTCGGAGAACAAAACTCAACACGTTTAATTTTGTCTAGGATCTTATCAACAATCAATTATCGCCACTCAATTAGTCCCAAGGCTAAGTACTAAAAAACATTCATTCCAACGTGTTTCTTACATTTCAATTTTGCTTATAATTTCAGCATTTGACATAAATCTCTTTCCCTATAGCATATTTTTGGCGTCTGTGAACAGGAAGGAGTCACCAAGTACCAGTCACGAGATTGTAGTGCAAGTGCAACTCGCTCTAAGATAGTAAAAATCAATTTATACAAGATTAGCGCCAAAGTGAATTCAACTCAAAATGTGTATTACTTGTAGTAGTCTACAAGGCGTTTCTGAAAAATAACTGAAATTATTAGTAAAAATTATTTTCTAGAAACGCCAAAACCCTACTTACCCCAATTACGGGATTGGCATTGGTCTAGATAAATGAACGTCACATCCGCACACTATAAGATAAAGCTGGATTAATGCGCACTAATCTATATAACAGATCATAATCTGAAGCTTACACACATAAACTACATACGATCGAATATCGTTTCATTCTTTATAATTTGCAAATCTGTCTTCAAACTGCAATCTCTTGGCAATCAAATCATCACATCAACACTGTTATGTACAAACATTCAAGATCTTAAAAACAACTAATTAATTCTAAACCTATAAATTATCACTTAAATTGATAAAATTAAAATTGTAACGGAAAACGTAGAAAAGCTTATCATAATGATTACGTACTCTGCAGGCAATTCCAATCTAACATGTTTTCAGTTTAATTAATAAACTATACATTATAAGTCAAATTAAAAACTGTAAGATGCATACACAAACCAAGAAGAACTCCTATACATACATATAGGTAGCATAAATAGAAATAAATATTGAATGACGCGCGGCTGATCTTATATAAGCGGATGGCAAAAAAGAAAACAAATCAAGATGAAACGGTTTTGGTTGTCTTAGTTCTCGCTTACCATAATTTATTAAGAATACGGTCCAGAATTTAGGTTACAATAGGATTTGTATAAAACTCTATGGGTCAATAAGACCAAGGTTATACAGTATAGAAGATTGATTTCTTATGTTCGCGAATCAAATCGGAATTTTATTATGTTGGGTATGAATGTGTTTATACTTCGAGTGTTTAGAAATTTGAAACATTACCGTTAAATTTGTTTTTTTTTTATTATTTTTGTGTTTCTTTAATGAGTTTTCTGTTTGCGGTTTTAATTTTATTAGACACAGGTGGTATGATGTAATATTGCCGGTCGAAAGAATGTTGATATATAGAAAAGTAATTTCATCGTGAATTAATATTTTTATGTGCTAAATTCATTCAGCACTTTTTGCTTACATTTAAGACTCGTATTGTAGCAAAATATAAGCGATTTTAAAATAGACAGCAAATTTATGTAAATAGTATTTAAGGTGTCCAAAATGCACATTGGTGGACAAACCTCTATGTTTGCGACTGGTCGAAGCGGTTTACAATAAATTGTGAACCAGGGTTGGAGTAAGTCTGAAGTGGCATCATCATTATCAGTTTGATTTCTCTCATTCTTTAGTGATAAAACGATTCTACTTTTGATATTTTGACGGTGGGTCATCGACCTCACTTATGACTATTTGATTTTGATTGAGCCCGGGTATAATTTTAAAACTCGATTGGAAGCAATATATTTTTGTCAATATTATTTGTTCAATTTGGACTGCTAGCGGTTGTATTAGACTGAGCTATATCTAGATTTAAATATGTAATTATTGATATGGATAACTACGGGTGGGGTTTATTACTGAGAGAACAAGTCGTTTTGGTTTTGTGCTATTTTGTCTCTACAAATAAATATAAAAATATTGCTGATTCAACATATCGACAAACAAAATATAAAAAATTTCAAAACTACTCCAGAGTAAGTACCGAATCACCGACTACTGTGCTCAGAGGTACCTTTACTTGCTGTATTGTACCTTACCATATTCGATTCATTTGTAAGATTTAAATTGGATAAAGCTCAATATAAAATGTTATTGCACAGTTGAGCCGCAAGTATGTCAGATATCTAATGAGCTCAGATAGTTAAGTAAATGCAGCCTATGAAAAATCTCCCTTCGTGAAATAAACGAGGAATTTGAAGTGCCACTAGAAAGGTCTCTGTTGTGAGGTTACACACTGTTCCAATATGAACCACCCTTGTGTACACTTTCATCGAAACTTGGCCTTTTCCATTGAAGGCAATAAGTGATTCAAGTACTCTGTTATCTGATTGATGCATTTGTGTAATACTGTTATGCAAACTACTTTGCGCTTGTTATAATAGGGTTGGTTGACAGGATAATAAAATATGCTTATGATTAATGTTGCTATAGATTTTTGAATCCAAACCACCACCACAGATCCATCCATCCTCATCTGGAAATGGATACAAAGTTAATAATTTACTACAAAGTTATAATCTGCCGAATGTTTCTGATGTTATAAACGAACCACATCGTATTTGATCATCACTTTGGTGGTCCTGATGAAATTAGAGTATTAGTTGATTGCTTCGAGAAGCTGTTTGGGTACAAAGTAACCGTTAATCAGTAGTGATTCTTTAATTCTACGAAAATTTCACTCGCTTCGCACATCAGTCAACCAGACTATGGTTGATTAATTTATCTACAGTCGGCATCATGATACCTTGGTTTTCTTTGATACATTTGAATTGGTTACCTACAAAAGTCAATCGCCTCGGATGCACCGACAACTAGGCCAAAACAATTTTTGAATTTGTGAATACTACAGTAAAACCTACAAAGTTGAACACCTCGCTAACGTTTGATCATTTCGAAAAATAAACAATATTTGGTAATCTGTAAAGAACAAAGACCTCTACAAGATGACTACCTCGATAATTTGTAAGTTAACCAACAAAAAAACGAAAGTATATTTTAGAAAGAATAATTTAACCTGTGAAAGTTATCCAAAAATAAATTTTGATTCAGCATTCATGTTTATTTTTAAAAATGTTCTTTATAAATTCTGTAAAAGTGTATCTGATAAGGTGGGCAAAGTATCGAAATATCAACTACAGTTTGATTTGCCGGTTTCTAAACACATCCTATTTTGAATGTAACATTTTTCACCCCGAAATTGAAACGACTTCACTACAAATTAGAATTCCATTAGGGGCTTGATTTCCATTGGTCTTAAAGTTATGACCAACTTGTGCCAACAAGAATTCTAGCGTAAAGAATATTTTCAATACAATGGGCGCGTTCAGGAACACCAACTGTTGGCATCATGATTAGTGAAATCATCACCAATTTGATTTCAAAATTTCTTAGTACTAAACATTTTCATAACGTTGGCTTTGATTTTACCCAACATGTTCCCAACTGTTGGGTGCCCTGAAAGTGCCCAATGTTAAGAATTGTAGCACCTTGTTTTCTTATACTGTTCAGATTAGCAGGCCTGTTGTAGCTGCATATCGAAAATATTGTTGTTGGTATTAATTTTACGTGTGTGTTTTTCGTAAGTTGGCCAAGAAACTCGGTTTATTGGAGTTTACTGTATATTTTGGTTATTTTTATGCTAATGACTGAACCACAACTTTCATTAAATCGCCGCCACTCGTGACTTGACATAGTACGAGTAATTGTATTCGATTTCGGTAAATTTTTTGTTTTCACCAAAGCATATCAAAATTATTACTCTTATAATAACTTCCAGTAGCTGCACGTCATATTTGAACATGGTTTTCTAGAGTTATTTTAGGATCAGGAAACGATAATGCGTACATATAGCCGTTCTCCCCAAACAACTCTCAATCTAATGTGAGTCATGTGCGCGCGAAAGGGTGAATGGCTGAGAGAACATTTTGGTCATTAACGCGGAACTCCGAATATCACTCTCCGATTTAAGTACCCTTTAACCACAGCAAGAGGCTCTTCTGTGGCGGACTTTTCTTCATTAAATTTACTTATTTAGGTCTTACTTATACTTAGGTCCTAAACTTTCACGACGAGATATCCAAACACAATGCGCCGACGTGTCAATATGCGAAGACAACAGGTTCTCCTCTACTACTACCAATTTAGACCAATTTTGACCAATTTAGAAGTGAAGAATAATAAGATTACAACTAACTCTGGCGTTTTAAAACAATCGGGCCTTTGTTACGACACGTCTTAAAACAATGAACAATTAAAATAAGGAACAGGACTATCTAGATAAATAGCAAACGAAGCCGATAACAACTACAGCCATAAAAGCTCAACTAAATGAGATAAGATCAGTATCTTCATACTGCTTCATTTCCTTCATTTCCAAGGATTATAGAACCGATGATTACATAGGAATCAGACACATGTGATGAGACAGCTGGTGGAACCAAGCACCACCAACAGTTTCGTTAGAATGTTAAGCTGAAATTTTCTGACTCGCCGTTAACTGCGCGGATGACCGGTTGCGAGGTCAAAACAAGGAGCTACGGAATGCGGAATAGAAGATATTTCGAGGAGAACCTGAAAAGCTTTAACTACAAACTAAGTTGGCTTTTTGGGTTGGTCTACTTTCGATTGAAGATAGAGCAGGAAAAAAACAAGATAACACCAAATAAACAGGAGAAACCGGCAAGTTTGGTAAGACCGAAACCATCTCGAAAAACCCAGGGTGGTTCGCGTCTGATTCTATTATTCATCATTTTCGAGGTGACTCGCTGATTCTCCATACCTGCTGTTTCCTCGTTACCACTCGATTCTACAAAGCCCAATGGTTCCTCCCGACCAATGGCACCCAATCCAAGATCTTCACGTCATCATCTCTTGTACCAAATATTATGTCTCTTAATTTTTTTCATTACTCGCATCAAACCTTTACTTTGTTGTTGCGTCTCTTTACTTTGTGGATCAAACTTTTGATCCATTTGTTGTGCCAAATCTTGTATTGTTTGTTGCGTTCGTACAGGTTGTTCAGCGATCTCTTTACTTTGTTCTGTCAAATTTTATCTCATTTCCAATATCATTCGTTGCATAGCAAGCAATATTTGCGCAATATCGGTATTTTGAGATGATCCAGGAACTGTCTCCATCATGCCACGTTTATCATCTAGTTTTTCCT
This sequence comes from Nephrotoma guestfalica, assembly GCA_963691935.1. Classification (NCBI taxonomy): domain Eukaryota; kingdom Metazoa; phylum Arthropoda; class Insecta; order Diptera; family Tipulidae; genus Nephrotoma; species Nephrotoma guestfalica. The sequence continues at coordinate 247,553,075 of OY829915.1, forward strand.
CCATTACATCTTCGAACTCATTAATTATCCGGGTCTAATCCTTGCTTCGGGATCGGTACGAAATCCTGAATTACAAAAGACCGAAATATCAAAATCCCAACTAAAAGAAATCCCGACTTTCGAAATCTCGTTTTTCAAAATCTTGACTTTCAAAACACCGCGTTTTCTGAAACCTTACAATTTTTTTAAGACATTAAATATTAAATTTTCTTTTTTATCTTCATTTTTATTAAGAACTCGGTCTAATTTTGGCCGATTTTGGTTAAATTTGGGTTATCGGATATATTTTGTATTTTAATGTGAATTTTTCTAGAATTTTTGGAATTGGGTCTGCTCAATTGAACTTACCCATTCCTCAACCAATAATTGTAAAATTTAATTTTCAAATTTGGATTTGAATAAAAATGTTCTTTTATTAAAATATATTTTTGGGTCCTGAAAAGAACGTTTAGCTTTTCGATTAAATATTTAATGATAAAAAACATGAACAATATTTTTTAAATAATTAACTATATCAGTATTGTTTTTGTTATCAACAACATTTCATTTAAAATTTATTAACAATAATACTTTTTTCTTATACATTCTTCCAGCGCCCGAATTCATAAAAAAAAATTCAAAAGTCGGCCTTTTGAAAATCGGCTTTTTGTAAGTCGGGATTTTAAAAATCGGTCTTTTGATTTCGGGGTTTGGAAATGCGGGCAAACGACCCCAGCCCCCTTGCTTCTCCATAGCCTCACGTAGTCGCAATATTAATTCATTTTTGCAGCCACCCGTCGGCAAATCACGCTACCTTAATTGTTATTTTAACTTCGTAACCGTTCAATCCTTAGCACCCATCTCCTAATATTCACAATTCCACCGCTGTCACCAATCGTTTTGAATTTGCCATGTCAAATCCGGTCCGATTCACTGAATTGTGAATATCGTTAGAGTTTAACGGTTACAACAACAATTCTCGTAATTTACACACTTCTAGAATTTTAGTGAAAATACCGGAAATAATCTCGATATAATTTCCAAATGTTTTCTTAATTATACGCCACTACAGGAATGTTCCCGAAATATTCCAACAATAATTTTCCCACTCTTATTTTACCAACACTAAATCACAACAACAAATAATATCCACAATTATGTATCAATTCACTATTTACACCATTTACAATTTTTAATTACACTTTAATTTTCACTTAACACCACTTAATATTTTCCCGCTCGTTACTTTCACTTTTAATCTTTCTCGTACCGAATCTCCCAAATGTCACACCAAGCAATTTCATTGTGTTCATTACACTCGTATTTATACACCAATCGAATATTTTAGATTCGCCTAGATGTTCTTTTCCAGACTTTTATAATCTGCTACACAACAAACTGATATAAAATTCTTTAGTACATCTACTAAACTCCAGATGACACCAATCTCAGATAAATGATAGTATTTAAGTGCTAAACCTTAATTCAACAATTCTTGTATAATAAATGTTTCGCCAATGCGGAATTAATTACCAATCAACCCCCTACCAATAGGCAAGATCGTAACAATATGTTCATTGCCACTAGAAAAATAAAGTGGCCGAATTTTTGTTAATTCAGAATTTGTTAATTCCATTGAAAAACAAAGACCGTTTAATAAACAATTTCTGATATAAAATGTTCTAGAAACCAATGAACTTGGTACTTTTTATAGCATATTTCTATCAGATATGTTCATTATCATCCTAAAAATATAGTGACTGAATTTGTGCTAATCCAGAATTGGCCTAATTCGTTGAATGAACCATTTTCTGACATAAAGTGTCCTAGAAACCAACAAACTTGGTACTTTTTATAGCATATTTCTATCAGATATGTTCATTACTATCCGAAAACTATAGTGGCTAAGTTTGTGTTAATCAAGAACTGGCCCAATTCTGGATTAGCACAAATTCAGCCACTATATTTTTCGGATGACAATGAATATGACTGACAGGAATATGCTATCTGAATTGTTTGTACTTGGATTTCTAGAACATTTTATTTCTATTGTTTAATTTGTTCTTCAACACAAATATTATTGATGGGTATACCTGTTTTTTTTGTTTAATATAGTATCTTTTAGGGGTTTGTTTGTTTTCCTCAATTCATGAATGAAATTTAGGCTTAAATTATTTCTGGCGTTTTCTAGAAATCGGGTTTTATGTTTCTCGTCTTTATTTAAGACGAAATTTAAAATTTTATTTTCCCATTTTTTCGGTTCCTCGACTAGCACTAATCTTTTCCCGTGAAAAGCACTAATGAACACAAATTGGACTTAATCGGTATGCAAAATTTCATTTTGAAATTCGAATTTCGATTTTCCCCGCTGCAGTTACCCACACAACATTTACAACTATAAATTCTAGGCTAGACTAAAGGGAAAAATATAAATTCATTGTAAAATAATAGCAAATTGTGAAGGGCCAAAATAATTTCATCCTTGACACGAATGAACTATAAAAATTTAAGGGCGATACTCATAGTATTTTGTTCAAAAAAGCATAAAAGGTTTGCCGAGCACAAGTACAAGTATTTTGAATTTCACTTGATCAATGATCTTATAAAAATTTTCTCATGTTCTTAAATATACGAGTACATAACATAAAAATACCTAGATATTTTAAATTAGATTTAAAAAACAACCTCAAGGATAAATCAACATACATACATAATGTAAAATTATCTGGGGTATAAACAAACACTGTGTAATGGCTTTCAATAGATTTTCTTATACTTGTCAGTTTCTTTTTATTTACTTTCAATTCAAACCGTATTATATGTATACGTGTGTATGGTACAATAACTTATACAGTTTAGTTCATTCACTTATGCTAATTGAATTATGCAAAATATAACTTAGCCATTTACAGATTTTGTGTAATAAATATGATGGTGACTTTTAATCGCGAGCCCCAAGGTTAGTCGCTCAACAATTTATACAAAATTTGGGTCGATAGTGCAAATAAATTGTATTTGCTTTATCGCATACCACGTCTTATAATTATTTGGTTATCAGCATTTCATTTCATTATTATCGTACCAAAAACGGGGCAATCATATCTCAGAAATAGCATTTTATAAGAAATTTTTGAATTGTGCGGGGTGTGGCTTTATAATGTCTAATGTCGATTACAAAATAATATTATTTGCGCTTTATATGATATTTGTAATTTTAGCTTGGATGCTAAATAGTTTTACGGTTCTTTAAATTATCTTACTCAAGGCTGTATATCGAAATTATAAAAAAAATTGACGGGCGCAGCTCTATGCTGATTATATTTCCCACATAATCCAGGTAACAGTCGTGGGGACGACTTACACCCTATATTGATGGGTCTAACGAATTTGGAATTTTCAGTGTACTGTACCTACTATAGATGCCTTTGAAGTGGTATATTCCCCTGGAACTACCGATTTCATCTGCCACTTAACTCACACTTTGTGTATTGCGGTGCTAGTTTTGCTGCATACTTATCAATAGCGCTGCTTTGTTTGAAAATACGTTCGTACGCCAATTGTCCTACTAGGGCAATTGCCAATAAGGTTGCCGCGTTCTTAAGTTATAACACTTTTTGCGATTATCTGCGTTACATTATTCTGTACATCAGCGTAGACTTGCTGGAGGTATTCGGGTTTCTCAACATTGTGCAATTGGGAATGGGAAGGGAATGCAAGGGAATTCCGAAGGGCGTTTGGTGTCCCAAACACGATGGTCTAGTTTGACATACGCCCTCAAAGGAACCAGCAAAGTACGATTAACGCGCTCTGAAGAGTTGTTCTGCGGGGAATATTTCGCTGTAAACATATGTTGCACTCTATATCATAACGATGACCTCCGGAACCCCAAATATTAAGAACATTCCGACCTCTAGAAACTTACACACCTCCACTGCAGTGGCCTGTTGAACCAGTCTTGTAAATAAAAATTTTGAAAAATAATCGACAGCAATCTAAATTCCAGTTTTGCGAGCTTTAGTGTTTGAATAGGATCCTAGAAAGCCGAGATATACTTGCTGAAATGGCCGAAAAGTCATGGGGAGTAACCTGAGGGTTTGTTTGGAGGTTTCGTTAGAGGTATTATTGCATTTACACTTATCTACTTTTTTTTTGGAGAAAAGCCATTCGCTACGAGAGGACCAGTAGTAATATCGCCGGATTATCTCTGTTGTTTTCTCAATTCTTAGATCAGCGGCTGTTGGGGGACAATGGGCAGAGGTAAGATCTGCAGCCTATCGGATGCATCCTTCAGAGACATGAGCCAGTTTAAATTTGTATGATCCGTTATAACCGGAAAAGGCAGGCTGTCTACGTAATAACGGAACTTCCTTATTGTCTCGATAGCAGCCAAACGTTCTTCCTCCGTGACCGAATATAATTAGGTTGAGTGGAATTAAGCTTTTTGGACATATACGTTATAGATCTGTTGCATTCATCCCCATCTGGCTGAAACAGTACTTCCTCTACGGCCGTTGAACGGACGTCACACTGAATATAGAAACGTTCCTTGAAGTTCGATGTGGCCGATTGTGGAATCGCAAAATTTTGTTTTATCAATATTCCGGAAGATTTCACGATGATTTCTAAAATAATTATTGGATCGGTATTTCTGTCGTTTAATATATTTAGGAATGCTGGGTTGGAACTTCCTTGAATTGCTTACTGGAGGTCCGAAATATGCGAATGTCGTTTTGGTTAAAATATTCGAAGGGAAACAAGTTGACCTCTCCCAGTATCCTACACCCGTAACAGAAAAAATGTGGGCGAACCAGCTCACAGTCGGTATATAAATGGCCAGATTGTCAGGTATTACATCAAACAGATACGGGGCCTTCTGCGGTAAGTTTATGAAAGCGTTGGGCGCTACTGTAATGAGTTTGTGCAGTTCAACACAGCACTGGTGAGTATAAAGCACCGAACAGCGACCATCGTCCACCACTCGTTATCAGGATTAAATTATCCCCTAGAGGTTCTGAAAATGCTTTATTATGCTGGCTGGGGCTCAAGAGCGTATATGAGGTGGGGAATCCAGACTATAAAGAATTCTGTACTGACCGCCAATTCTTATTGTTATACAAATGTAGTGTAAGGCCAAAAGTAAATTGTTGAATTTCGCACTTTGATTCCCTTGAATCTCCTCCGCCGGTGGAACTTGTAGCACTTTATGGAGTCTGGATAAGAAAACTCCCATCATTATTGGTTGGAACGCGAACGTAGGTATCCCTGCTTAATTTAGATTCTAAGCGCATCTAGTTTGTGTTCCTTATCCATCATCCATTTAATACATAATTGGAAAGTAACACACGAAATTCTAACTTCTGATTACTGCTGTATCTCTTTTAATCTTAATTTTAACAGACCACTGCTAAACCCTTATCGAAATAAAAAATTAACTAACTGGGAACATTACTCACGTACTATCGAGTGTAATTCGATCCGTGGACGATATTGAGTCTCTTGCAAACTCGTTGTCGAATACAATTACAACTGCATTTAAGAATACTTGTCCGCTAATTACGAACGATAAAGCGCAGAACAAATCTTTCTGGTGTTCTAAGCCTAAAAATTGAATAACACTTCTAGGAAAGAATGTGGCTAGAAAAATTAATCTTAAAGCTGATTGGGATAACTTTCTGATGGCGCAGAAAGATTACAAAAAGAGTCTAAGATCTGGTCATAGATCTTCTTAGCGTATTCTCTGCGACCAAATCAATAGTGTGTTTGCGATCACCATGCTCAACAAACTTTTGGTCAACAATGATAAATGTCGACTAGAAGCTCTTCGTCTACTTCACGAAAAATTTACTTCTTAAAAAAACCATGTTAGTGAACTGCTCCTTAGTGCTCATTTTCCTGGGGGTTTTCCAATAAGAGGTTTCATTTTGATATTAAAAAAACGAGTATCTTTTAAGAGAAATCAATGAATGTTTATTTTGTAAAGAGGAAGATTTTTTTGGAAGTTATGCCATTAACATTTGAAAACGATATCAACCAAATGGCCGTCACGACTACGCTTGCAGCACCATATCCTTTTCATGAAATTTTCCATGACCAATTCGCACATTTGTGGCTGTATGTCCTCGATAAGTTCACGAATTCCATCTTTAAGGCTTTGAATCGATTCAAAGCATCGATTCGGAGCATTGGCATAGACCTTATTTTTCACCTGGCCAAGAAACTGTTCTTGCAAAATTGCGATTGTTTCGTTGCTTGTGTGGCTCGTAGCGCAGTTTTGTTGAAAATAAACGTCGTCCACATCAATATCTTCCAATTCCGGCTCTAAAAAATCATTAATAATAGCTCGGTAGCGCAATCCATTCACCGTAACAGTTGCACCCGGCTCATTTTCGAATATGTAAGGTCCAATCACACCGCCAGTCCAAAAACCGCACCAAACAGTGACACGTTGATGATGGAGAGGCTTTTCAACAATCATTCTTGGATTTTCTGAGCCCCAAATGCGACAATTCTGCGTATTAACGTAGCCTTTGAGGTGAAAATAGGCCTCATCGCTGAAGATGATTTTTCGATGAAAATTCGGATTATTTTGATGCATTTGAAGGACCCAATCAGCAAAGATACAACGTTTATGGTGATCGACCGGCTTGAGTTCTTGTGTTAACTGAACTTTAAAAGTCTTTTTGCAAAATACGGTGTAATGTCGTTTGTGGGATGTCTAATTCCAAAGATCGACGAGGAATCGACAAACCTGGATTTTCGTCAACACTACGGGCTACAGCAGCAATATTCTCAGTTGTTCTTGAGCGACGCACACGGTTTCGATTCTTCACATCACTAACTTGTCCCCACATCACTAACTTGTCCCCCCTTGTGAGAAGGTGCTTCACGACGACCCGAAAGTGCTTTAGTTTTGCGAACTGTGACTGCAAGATTTTCACCATTTTTGTAGTGAATTTTAACAATTTCAATGCGTTGTTGAAGCGTGTATCGTATCATTTTTAGTAATAGCGTAGTTTTTACTTCAACTTTTAACTACTCGTCAAATGTCAAAAGATGATAGCTTCAAAATTGACAGCTGCCCAAATAACGCCCTTTCGCAACGGCTAATTACTCACAAATTTCTGCGATGGAGTTTGTTCTTATTTGCTCCGCTTAAACGTGAGTGTCTTTTGGTTTCATCCCTAACATGTTGGGAAGGAGTCGAGTCGTTGTTATACCTACCTCAGTAACATGGAGCATGTTTACAGAGTAGGCAGACCCTTTGAAAAGGCGCTACATGAGCTTGTTACTAGAATTTTAAGACCACTGAAAACTAAAAATTTATTTTGTTTACCTTTCTGGACATTGCGGGAGCGTTTAATTGGATTGATTCGTTGCTCAAATGTCGCATTTCCGAGGATTGGATTTTCTGTTGTAGGAGTTACCACAGAACCTTTCTCCACAGATGTGATTTTCGGTGATCGATGACCTCTTGGTCAAATTTCAACAGTCCGGGTTTTGTGCCCAGGGTTATGCTGCCGATTTTGCTATAACCATCCCAGGGAAGCATCTGAACGTTAAACCACCCCTAACTGATACGGTGGTGTTCACCAAAAGCAGGAATCAGGATGGCCTTACATTGTCCAGTCTTTGGGAGCACGATCACTAATTCAGATCTTGGAAATAAACATGAACTGCAACAAGCGACTACTAGTGCTAACTAACCTGCAGACCTTCATTTTGAACACAGATTGCTCTGCTGCTTATCGCTTGAAATGCAACGGCGCATGGATTATATTAGGAATACTCACAAGACAGCGGCAAATTATCGACAAGTACAGCGCGCTAATTTCAGAAATGAATTTGGTTAATGACTGATTATTTCCTGCGTTCAATATCTCTAATTTATCCTCGATGATTTATCCATCGAGCCCAAAACTTGGCTTTAGGGTGTCATAGGGAGTCCGTGTACACATTGTTCAGCTTTTGAAGTGCTAAGTTGTGATGTTGAAAACCTCGACATCGTATTATGCACTGACTGCACTTTAAGTTCATCAGAGACTCTAAACATCTCATAAATCTTCTTTATAGCTATAATAAAGTTACAGCCCTGTGGGTGTCAGCCCACTCAGACGGGCAAAGAGGGCAAAGAGATTGCAGATTCTCTGGCAAAAGCTGGTTCATGTTCTGTTTTTATAGGTCCGGAACCTGTCTTCCGAAACTATTAACTAACCATACCCTAAAGAAGAATACACTATTTTGCCTGGGCATGATCGCATGCGGCTTGTTTCAACAACCGAATCTGATGTCTCGTTTGTCCTAGAGACAAACAATGATAACATTCATTATGTCTGTAGTTGTCCTCCTTTTAACATGTTCACTGGCGCGGAACCCTGGCTGAGTTCCAGCGTTGTCATCAAACTTCCTTTTTATATTTCGTTTATTTCCCTTTAAATTAAAGCGTGTTTTTTCGTGTCAAATTTTGATCCAGGGATGCTAATACACAAAAGAAATTGTAAACATTATGTGATTGCTAGGTTTAATGTCAGCTAACTTCATTTCAAATTGTGATAAATTTTTAAGGACAATTTTTAAGGACAACTACTTTTAATGGAAGACTAAAAAGTCTCCCCAACTGGCAACGCATCAAATGTAGGTTTTAAATCATTTTTCGGTACAGTGGCCAGTTTAACTTTGGGCTGTGAAACTCTAACGGACCACGTTTAAACCCACAATTGATGGCGAATGGAAAAATTGAAGATTGACCTCAATTAATTTGCGTAGCAACTCCTCACAATTCGGCACTGAAATCCACATCAGAGTACTATATACTCGTATTTTGCAGTTAAGTTGCTAAACAGCACCGATATGCGTTAATAAATTGCTTTTTGACAACAATACTTTTTGGCGACGTCATCATGGATGATTAAGCCAATTTGTTAAAATTCAAGAACAATGTGAACAATACGTTAACTTAATTAGCAAAGTTAGCAGTGAATGCAGTCATATAGGTGCTAAACCGTATTGGTTTTAAAACCGAGAAATCGATTCAACCTCAGCAATTTCAATACAATCAAAATCATTCAAGTTGAGTTTATTGATTAGAAATTTATTCGATATCGCAATGCTCGCGCACACCCATTACAAGAAAGCAATTTACGCATATATAAACTGCATTGTTGTACATAAATCCATGCCCTGATTCCATTTTTAATTTATAATGTATGTACTTACATACAATTGTTTTACATAGGTATGTACACAACATAATTACTTTTCTCGTCGTTTTACTCTCTAGAAAATTACAACAAAATCCAATCATCTACATGGATGTAATTACATTTTATGTACCCATAGGTATGCTTAATATATTTCCGAAGACACCTAAGCATATATTATGTTGTAATCATATACCTACAATGTATATAGATAATGTATGTCACTGTATACGGTTTAATTATGTTTTTCAATTAGTAATTTTCTTTTAGATGGTAAACGATGACTCGAGTTGAGTATGTATTACACCACCCACCCAAATCAAGACATTGAAAATTGTGTATGATCTCTTGACAATATTCTTTGGGGTTACATCACGATCCGCGCGCACGGCTTAGTCATCGTTTGAATAATGTTTTATAAATCATCTTCACTTCATGTATCTTTAAAATATAAAGTTACAAGAGAGTTTTGTAGGTTGTTTGACGAGGTTGAATATTTTTGATTTGAATCAGTAACAAACAATTCTGCACAATCAAGTCGAATTATGTTAATTTGATCTTGCTAATTTTATTGTTGTATGATTTGAATTTTGAATTTTTAACCTTTTTGTGTCACAAGCGATATTTACATAAGAATTAGTTTCTTAGTGGTTTTTTTCGATATTTAATCAAGGTTAACAATATCTGCGCGTCTCGAGATGACTCAGTGGCATTCTTTCTCAAACCATAAAGTATATGAATTTTCAGGTTTTGGTCTCACGAATGAAAACAAAAATTGTCTGTTCAGAAATGCATAACAAAACAGCAGGAGAGCTTTGGTGCTAACATGTTGCAACGAGTTCCAGATTGCAAGTCTAATATGGAGTCATTCAGGTATACTACAAAAAATTTAATAAAATTCTCCTTGATGTGAAGGTAAGATGAAGCCCGTAGTTTAGAAAATTGTTGGTCACAGCCATCATCCGCGATGATCTAGACGAGCATCTGTACCACAGTCATAATAACCGCCGCCTGATCAGCATGTACAGGAACCGCAGCTGCATTTCGGCACCAACGGATTCTGCCTTCCGCCAGACTTAGCATATTCCACCCACACGTTGGTTGACCAACTTTGGCCTGTTCAACCCGCCCCCAACTCCCTAAAATCGAAGTCAACCAGAAGAATTGCTAAACATTTAAGCCGAATATTGTTAGCCACGACACGGTCGGCTTTCAGCAATTTATAGTCTTTGGCAAAAGCTGACTTCTTAATATTCCAAATAAAGGATATCTCAGCTTCCTCCTCTTCAACAGTTGTGAGTATATCCACCTTTGAGTACAACTTCGTATTTTGTGATCTCAACAACGAACGTTCCGAATTTGAACGGCATGAATGTCATCACATAGACATGGCGAAGATGGTGTACTCTTAGATGGTCAATATGATTCTTGGGATTTCCGAAAATTATGGTCACATAACCAAAACTCGGAGCCAACAATACCAATCGGCAACATTTGGTTCTGGAGTCGGCCCAATGAAAAAATGTATCGACTTTAAGCTCTAACAAGACTTTCTTTATTAAGACGAGAAATTAAATCTGTCATCATTTTTGCGGCCAAAAGTTCGAGGTGAGCAACGCTAATTATTTTCGTGGAAGCCACGAAAAAGCGTGTGGTTCAACAAACCTAAGGTTACCTTTGATCTTGACGAAACGTCTGTCCCGGTTGATTTTTAATTTCTGGTAAAAAAATTTAAGACTACTAGCTTACGAAGATTCGATGGAGAATTCATAGATTGGTATGTAAATCGGAAAACATCTGTTTCTGAGTTTTTAGCACACCTTGATCATCGATATTTAGATATTTCTCACGATGCTGTGATTCGATTGACGGAAAGTTGCCCAATGAAAGTAGAAAATTGGCTCAATATCTGTTTACATACCGTAAAAATTCCGCTACTGATTAAACATTTTACGGAAGTAGGAGATTGAGTTCGATCAGATCATCATATCGTCCAATTAAAAATTATGTCGAAGTATTCGAGCTCCTACTGGAAATTTAAATTGCTCAGCGGCCGCTAGACGGTGTAATGTTGTTATAGCAAGATACGAACCAGCGGAAAAACTAACTAATTCCCTTCCAAAAAATATTTAAAATATTTCACCGCCGCATAAGCCGCTAAGAGCTCTCGATCATACGTACTGTTTTGCTGCTATGGAGGCGTCGACCATAATAGCGAGTTTCGTAATGTGCACGTTTCGAACGCCTTAATAGATTCATCATTCCAAATTAGTGGCGCGTTGTCCTTTTCATGGGACTTTTTAGGAAAGCGTATAAATTTGAGTGGAAAACGTGTAACCACTACAATGCGAGACTTACCCGAAGAAATTCCTTTTGCAGATATGCCGAATCCGAGAAAACTTACTTCTTTGACTGCGAAAACGCACTTATTGAGGTTGATTACTAAACTTGCGGCACATAGCCTTTGAAAAACTATTCTTAAATGCTTGACATGGTCATCCATAGTTGATGACGCGATCACAAGATTGCGAATGTATTAGTAGGCCAAAGGTCTTACGAGTGAACTCAAATAATACGAATGGTGTACAAATTTCGGTTTTTCGACTTTACCTTTGACCGGAACCTGATTATAGGCCCTAATCAACCTTAGAAAAATATTTGCACGTTACAAACTGATAGCGATCGGGCTTCGTTTTCTCGTTTAAAGCGAAGTAGTCGCCACAATATTACCAATTTCCGTCCTTTTTTAACGATATGGAGTAGACTCTTTTTTCACTATTTGCAACTTTTCGGTACTTAAACGGCGAACTTTCGAACTACTTGGTGGAACTATCATAGGACCTTGGTGGACCTAGTCTCATACGATATTATGTAGATTTTTAATTCGGACAGCAAACTTAGAACTTCCGAAATAAATGTTTCGGCCCTGACTGTCGTTATACCATATGACGGTATTGAAATTGGCTTGCCCTTGGCTCCTAAATAACGTGGTTGGATCGGTAAGTTTTTTATTCTCAACGTAAACCGATAAACCTGAATATAAAAGAAAATCCGTACCGAGCATACAGCGATCTACATTTGCTATTATAAATTTCCAAACTAATGGCCTACGTACATCAATATTGAGAATCAGATTTTTGTCACCAAATGTATATATCGTGGAAGTATTTGCGGCATATAATTTGGCATGTTAAATTTTTCAAGACATGTTGGTGGTATTATCGAAATTTTCACTCATTTGTCTATCAAAAATTGCAGTTTGCTATATGAACGTCAACTATAATGAGACGGCAATTAGAATTTGGGTACAGTGACTACTGGTTTTTTGATTGCATAGAAATCTCATTGTTGGCTTCGAAATTACTAGGGGTTTAAACACTTTAGTGCTTTCTCGCCAAATCGGTAATGGTACCAACATATTGGGTGCATTTGAACCCGATATCTTGGTATCGGACTACTATTGCGAGCACCGGATGTTGCCGTGTGAGCGAAAAATAGAGACTCGACGTTGTTAACTCACAAGATTATGAATGCCTCTGTTAGGATTTGAATGGAACGTGCGGATGCCCGGAGGTTTATTAACGTCCATTATTATATCGGCCGTCATGGCTAGAGCCTCCAGTTGCATAAACCATATGTCCAGGTCATCCCGATTGAAAGACGAACATTTTATCGACACTTTTGAAATAGAGAGATGGCTGAAGATTTCACCTTGCTTGTTTCCAATTCGTTCTTGTTCTCATCTGCGTCCAATATTTTGAATTCAACGCGGTTGTAAATAAAAATAACACTATAGATTCAAAGTGCTTATGCTTAAGCTTGGATTAATTTTGCATCAAATGACACTAAAATTTGTGATATTTAGAATCCAACTACAGGTTGTTACGTGATGCTTAAATGTTTAATGAATATGCACGTGTTTTTTAGATTAGGTTTTATTCATCGAAAATTTTGTTTGCGTTGAATTTGGAGATTACACTTTGAAGTGAGCCTAAAGCAGCAGACTTTATTTGTGGAATATATTTTAACACGTCGGGGTCACCAATTTTAGCTGATCCCGCGGTGAGGCACTGTTTTTGCTACATAATTTTAATTGATTGGATATTCTCAGTGGTTCGTGTTACTGTAGAACCCGCGTAGAAAAATGTTCAGTTTAGCCAGTTCAAATTAACATTTGCACGCGTATATATTTCAAACTTTAATAACTAATCGGTTAAAATATAAACAAATCCATTCGCTTTGACTGACTATTTCGTACTATGGTTGCGAATAACCCAAGCGGCAAAAATGTATGAGTCGGTCTGACTTGCTTGCAGCGCTCGACCTTTTGAACCGCAAACTAGGTTATTCTTTTTTAATGCGTTAATGGTTTTAATGCCTTAACCATTTTAATATGTGGGAATGAGGCAGGTGACGTCGCCACAGTACTACATATCTTAGATGAATAGATCTATATCACCTCCAAAAGGGTCAAATAGACGTGCTTTCAAGAAAGCTGAATTGATTCCGTTCAAGCATATGATGAGTAAAGAACCAATCCAACTAGGCAAAATCAATTGCAAGAAAGCTCATCTGAACCAGCCCAAACAATTCAAATGTCTTCTTTTTTGAATCAATGAATCAATCATTTGACCCAGGCTATTGATTGTAAAAAATTCGAAGTTCGCGTGCCAGTTGAACATAATTATAATTCGTTATCAACTTGTTATCAACATTCAAATCGCCGTCGCATCACATATAAAACATGGTATAAGCGCCATAGTAATCCCATTCATAGTTTCATTAGAACGATGTTTTTCTCATTAAAAATGTAGTTCTCACTTGCTGGATAGCAGACCTAAATTAGAGACTAAATTTTTTTCTCTACATTTAAGTAAATATTCTACTTTTTAGTTTGATTGAAAAACTAGATACTTCTGAATTTCATCCAGCGGGTGTAGACCTACAAATGAGATTATTCTACATTTTTGACAAATTAGATCTCAATTTTTTAGTAAGATCTCAGCCCGCTATATAAGCCCAATTTCAAATTATTTCTAAAATCTCAGGTGGCAGATATGTATTCTGTAGAATTCAGTACACTGATTATTGAATATTATGATATGCGAAACAAGCAATAAACACTTCCTCCATTGTTTTGTAGTTTCTCAAACATCGCGTTTCTTGCTCAATGCTTCCGCCAACAATGATTTGTATAGTGGAAGTAACATCTAATGCGTGAATAGTGGAGCACATGACAGAGAATCATTAAAAAATATTTTTACTATATTTAAAGCTACATACTATTTCTAGTTTACACATAATTAATTGAGAAAATTTAAATTTTATCTTTATGTAAATCAAATTTTTTTTCTCACGCAATTCTTATTGAATACTTTAAACTACTTTTTACGGAAATAAAGATATTTTAAATACAAATTACACTACGGATTAATAAAATAATGTTTTAATTGTTCATTAACTATTGATGTTACAATATTGAATATCTAATTTAGAAATCTTTTAATCAATATATTCATAAAGGAGCTTGACAGGCCTAAAGTTTAATCGCGACATTGGTATCACGTGTCTAGTATTCGTACTAAATGGCGTGATGACGCAATAAATAATTAAAATGCAATTAGAAAAATAATAACAGTAAAGTATATTTCAACAAATTATCACATTAAAGATATTAATTAATGTAAATAAATTTCTTTTTTATTAATTGCAATAATTGGCTTTTGTTGAAGTATTCCAAACTTTTATCGAAATGTATGTCAAAATTATACATAAAAAATAAATTCGGCCCCCTTCAATTATGATTGCTCTTCATCTAACTGCTAAACTAATAATAAACAATCTTATTACAGTTACACTATAATTTATCTAGTTAATAGTTTAGTATATCATTTTGGTTAATTCGAAATAAACTCTCTCGAGATAGTTTAACATATCGAAATAGAAAAACAAAATCCAATTCGCTTAACATTTGTGTCAAAACGCAGGCTGCCAATTTGTTATGTGTATGGAAGATAAATATGGGGAAGATTTCAAACTAACCAAAATAACTTACAACTTTCATATTTTTGTTTCTTGTACATACCGTATTATAATAGCTTTAATTTATAACAACATACATATTCATGTAAATCATAACAAATGAGTTAAATGTTGTATACATATCGAAACGTCATTTATGTTAATTAAACTGAACGCACTCTGCTATTTATAACACTTTTGTTTTTGATTTTTGATTTATATTTCTTGTATTGGTAAACCTGAACCTAAATACGTTCGATTGTTTATTTGTCAAAAGGCAATTTGTCAAGCGGCATGACAGGAGAAAACAAATATTAAAAATAACAAAAGATGTTACTGAAAATCGGTAAGCTGAATGTCGAATATATTATAATATTATGTATTCATATTGGTCGAATATCACTTCGGGACTTTTAATAGAAACATCAAACGGTACAGCATTTGGTTCTCTGCACGATATTTTCTTGACACTTTGGTAACTGTTTATTTTTAAAATTGAAAATCCGCTATATTACATATAAAACAAGCTTAGGGCAATTTTTGCATAAGGTGAGTAGCAGCTGAAAATGATATCTTTTGAAATTTCGATTTTGATTTTGCGACCTTTGAAATGCCCCGGTTCAAATGCAACTATAGCAGTTTCTTATTTAATTACAAAATTTGTGATTTTAATATGGCATTGAAACCAGCGGAAGATACCTTATTACCCTCCATGAGACAGTGGCGAACTGTATACAGATTTAAATACTAACGGTTAGAAAACATAACG
Organism: Nephrotoma guestfalica; assembly: GCA_963691935.1. Lineage (NCBI taxonomy): Eukaryota > Metazoa > Arthropoda > Insecta > Diptera > Tipulidae > Nephrotoma > Nephrotoma guestfalica. The sequence goes on from OY829915.1 coordinate 247,569,041, forward strand.
TTCGTTAATTCAGATTTGAACAAAATATTTGAATGCAGGGCGAAAAATTTGATAAAGTTTAATGAACTAAGATTCTTGAAAAGAACTATATTTATATTAAAGCCCTGTTATAATTTCTTGGTGTGCAAATAAAGCACAAACTTAAATGGAAAAAAACTGCATCAACAGTAGAAAAATTCAAATTTACAAGACCTTCATCCAACGATGTACAGAGTATTCAGTATAGAGTAAGAATAAAACGCTTATCCAGACTGATAATCGTAACTCGAATAGTCTACAATACCGCCGAGGCATTACAGAACTCTCACCTCTCTCAATTTTAGCTCTGCATATTGTTAGATATAAATTTAGAAATTTAATCTTTGTATGGATTGTTGGGATGCCTGTACATTTTTCTGTGTATGGGGAAGAAATACATTCTCGTAGTTATACCATTTTTGGTACACAGGGCTAACACGAAAAAGCAAATGAAAATGGCGAGTCGTATTAATAGTTCTAGACTTTTTCGGTGTGTGAAAAATCAAAATTAAGTGAGAAAAATAATACGTATACATAATATATATTAATACGAGTGAGTGTGTACAATACGAGTGTTTGTAAAAAAAAGCCGCCCAACGAGCAATTCTAGCAGTTTAGAATTATGTTACAATACTTTTTTGCCATCTCCATCTTTTTTTTTGCCTCCAACAGGCAAAACGAATATTTTTATGTGAATTCAACAATAATATTTTATTCTAAAACTATTCGAAGTGATTTGTTTGTTTACTAAAAAAATGTACATGACATTTCAAAAATTTTGTCGTCCCTTTCTCTATGCGTGTGAAGTTTTTCACACTTTATTTCACACATATACGTATACGAATCATATTGGAATACGCAGAGTAGATTATAATTGATTTGCTAAAGTATTAGTGCATCTGTACACTGTTATGAAATGAATTATTTTTTCAGGAAATATGTCATTAAAATTAACTGGGAATTTTTAAGTAAAATTATACATTTTCTTAGAATTTGGTAGTGTTCGATAATGTGATTATTTTAATTTAACTTAATATGAATATATTTTTTATATGTCTCGTTAATCCAAATTTTACTCACGGTCCGATTGATGTCTTGTCAATTTTTTTTTTGTTTAGATTTTCTTATACGCAGTTTGCAACTGCAATAAAATTATTGAAAGCTAAAGCTGCAATGACGAAAATTTATCGTAAGCAACACAACTTTCCAAAGGTTACGTTAAAGGTTGCTAATGGCTTTAATTAGTTTATATAAATCGATAACATTTACTAACAATGTGAATGTGATACAACCAAAGTTGCAAACCTTAAAAGCCGAGTACTTTAATTAGAACTAAACGTTATAACTCTAATTAGATTTCTAATTAATTGATTTTGATATCGAAATTTAATTATTAGTGTGGGTTAATAGAAAAATGGTAAGCCATTTCACATGAAGTGTTAAAGTCCATTTTCCGTCCCAAGACAAATTTGATTGATTTGACTGATCAGATGGGAATTTAATTAGCTATAGACACACTATCGAAACCTGAGTCAAGATCTCTGGTAAGGAGTGTTAATGGCCATTTTCCGTTCCACCACAAATTTGATTTTCTTCGAAAAAAAATCGTGAACACTTTGGGACCCCGGTTGAAGGATGATATATGAGCTGATCAGATGAGGAATTTAATTGACTATTAGACACACTATCGGAACCTGTGTCAAGATCTCTGGTAAGGAGGGTTAATGGCCATTTTTCGTTCCAAGGTAAATTTGGTTTTCTTCGAAAAAAATTCGTGACCACTTTGGGACCCAGGTTGGGAGATGACATATGGGCTGATCAGATGAGGAATTTAATTAGCTATTAGAAGCACTATCTGAACCTGAGTTAACATCTCTGGTAAGGAGTGTTAATGGCCGTTTTCCGTTCCAAGACAATTTGTAACAACGCAACGTCAACAGAAAGTGACTGAAGTAATTATGATCAGGTGAACCAGCAAACGACAAATAATCGTACAGTCCGATATAACTACTACCAGTCATATCAAAAATATTTGAAAAACTTCTGCTCAAACCTATATATAAAAGAAGACAAATGTTTAATTCCACCACACCAATTTGAGTTTACAGAAAATCACTCTACTGTTGAACAAGATCGCAAAATAATGGATGTCATTGAGGGTGCACAAATAAGAAGAAATGCTCCAGTATTTTCTTACAAGCTTTCGAGAAAGTTTGGCACCAAGGGCTAGAATTTAAACTGCATCGGGACATGCCTAAACAATTTTATCAAATTCTTGAATCCTACATTGCAGGCCTGACATGACCCTCGGTGCTAAACTAAGATGGAAAGGGAAATGTACTGGCTCATGGGTAGAAATTCTAAGCTCACAATACATAAACAATTGCTGCTGTACAGGCAAAAGATAAAACCAGTATGGTCTCATGGTATGGAACTTTGGAGTTGTGCTAAGAAGGCCAATGTACAAATGATACAATGTTTACAAAATACAGTGCTGCGAGGGATTGTGAATTAGGGGATTGTGCTAATGCTCCATGGTGCATTAGCAACGACAACCTTCATAGGAATAAGATATAAAGCAACATGCAAGAAAACACTTGCAGCAATCATCTCGGCATGGAAATACAGACATACATCGGACATTACCCCCCCTGATAAAGCTCCTGCCGTTACCCGCGCCCAATATCCCAACCACTAATCCCATGAACATTACCCCTCCTCCCGCTATTACCACTGGACGTTTTTTTTTTGCCATTCCGCCGGATGAACAGAAAATCAAATTGATCATGTTATGTTCTCGAAGAGACATTCCATTAGTATAACTGACGTTAGAACCTATAGAGTATATGCTTGTTATACTCCTACAATTTTTTCCGACAAAATCAAATACCAAATATCTTACTAAAAACTTCCATCCAAGATCTATGGCAATCAGAAACACGAATGAAGAACTCGGAATAAACGAGGGGGATGTTTAATTCCAAAATCTACTAAATCGAGCTACTCTTGCATCTTATGTTGATGGTCTATAGGACTTGAAGGAGCTACTAACAGTATCCGACTCCTTTAAAATGGCATCTGGTTTACGACAGGACGATGTACTCGAATGTGCTATTTAATATGGTGCTCGAGCCGGAAAAGTTGTATTGAACTTCGCGTTGCATATATTCAATAAGCCAAAGGCCAAATTCTTGGATGTGCAGATGTTATCGTGCTTCTTGACCGAAGAACAAATGATATCAAGTGTTGTTGTCTGGGTTTGAAAATCAACAGCAGCAAAACAAAATTGTTATCAATGCCAAGAAGCATCCCTCTTCTATGCACACAATCAATTTTTTTATTATCAAAATATCTTTCGAAGTCGTGTGTAAATTTACGGATGTGAGAGTTGGAGAAAGGATTCGAGTGAATCGTTAAATTAAGTATATCCAACCGAGTTAGATGGCTGGGTCACGTTGAATGATCCCGAACAGAACGAGTTGGCGTACATCATAGAGGAAGCCCTAGACTATGTTGGCATGACTAAGTCGAACAAGATCTTCGAATAATTAACTGGAGGGAGCACGCCATTAACCAAAACAGTTGGAGGACCACCATTGGAGACAACAGCCCACCAAGCCACATCAACGATGAAAAAACCAAATGTATGCGGGTACCGTAACTTTCAACAGGCGACACACAATACGAAAAGGTGAAGGAATTTAAATATTTGGGATGGTTGGCAAATGCAACGCATTGGTTACCAGGCATTCTACGCTAACGTTTTTAAGTCTTGCAATATATCGTGGAAAACGACTTTATGGTAGCGAGTCACAGTCGCTTACTACAGGGGAAACCTAAAATCCTGCCATTTTCATCATCATGGCTTTAGATGCCTCGGACATGTTCTACGTGCCAAAATCGTACGTATACATAAATAATAAACAGCCATAAATAATTAAATTATTAAATTAACTGTATAGTTTATAATGTACTCGATTCAAATGTTTCGTGAAAGCAAAGTCAAGACTTCGACACTCCGTTATTGATCAGCATTTTGAGTAATTGTGCTGACTGTATATAAAACCTAAAACGTTTTATAAAAATTTGAATTTTCATTAATTGGCCACAATTATGTAACGGTAAACTGTGATGATTTAAAATGTCATTGCCAGTATAAAAACAAAAGAGATAAACGAATCAATATCTGCAATGAGTTAGTTTTTAAACCAAAATCACATTCACCCGGATTTGACCCCCCCAAAGGCTTAGTGCGACACTACCACCCTATTTATGTGTATGATGTAGATTTTTCACATCAAGCATGACTCTTCAAAGCATACATAACGATATAAACAATACATAATTGTAGTCGTATGTATACGATATTCTGTTATAAACTAATTAAAAATTCAACAATTCCAACATAAATTTCCAGTCGCAATTTTTAGTATATGACTCATTATTTTAAGCTAATAAAAACTATTTTTAAAAGTTTAAATTCTTCAAGATATATATTTCTATACTTTTCTTTAATATTGAATAGAGCAAACGCATAAGACAAATTGAACTTTATTTAAATAATAAACAAAAATATGTTGTTACCATTAAAAATTATTAAAGTTGTTTGTTTTGATTTAATTTAGTATTCGAGTATATCCAAACTATATGTATATATAGTTTTAAATAATATATTTTGTACATGTATTTGTATATAAATAACTATATGACAACACAATCACACAATCAACACTTTATATAGTTTTAATTTTTCTATTAATTTTTTTTAATTGAAATTTTAAACCAGAAATATGGTAAAATATATAAATTCATTTAAATTTTTAAATCCGTTCACTAAAATAGAAATAAACTTTACACTTAAAACAATATACCAAACTATATATATATACGCACGCACTTATTCATTTGTTTAGCTATGTACAAATACATAAATATTATTTTAAAATAAAATAAAAAATTCGCGTCGCGAACAACGCAATCAAAAGACTTCGATTTTGATGCAAACGTATCGAGTGGAGTAAGTGACGAACCGTTCCAATTCGTTTCTTTCGTTGTACTAAAGAAGTATTTTTTTTCTTGTGGTGATTTCGATTCCACTACCACTATATCTGTAGTTTTCAAGCCGAAGTTGTGATTCGTTTTCGTTATACTATTTGTTAGCGTTTTGTTTATAACAAATTTTTATTTCACGATTTGCTCAGCTGTTTATTAAATGTGTTCGCATATGTATATATAGGGTTTTCCAATAAGGGTGATATGATCCAAACTTTTCTCGCAATAATTCAATTGTTGCACTTGCTGTGTGGCACGTAGCCCCGTCGTGTTGGAACCAAATGTTGTCAAGATCAACTTCTTCCGATTTCGGCCATAAAAAGTTGATTATCATCGATCTATACCGGTCTCCATTGACAGTAACGGTGTTACCAGCTTCATTTCGAAAAAAATACGGACCGATGATTCCACCAGACCAAAAACCACACCAAACTGTCAATTTAGGTGAATATAATGGTTTTTCATGAATAATTTGTGGATTTTCTTCGCACCAGAATCGACAGTTTGGTTTATTTACCGCACCAATCAGATGAAAGTGATCCTCATCGGAGAAGATGATATTCTTAAAAAAATCGTTATCATTTGTAATTACAATTTGTAAACGTTGTTCTTGCGTATATCTCACCATGATGAAATTGTAAACATTACTGAATACAATGAAACAAAAAATGACAGATCATGACATATTACAAATGGCCGAAACGCCACTTAAAAATGATATCATTCCTATTGGAAAACCCTATATATACCGGGTGATTTTTTTAAGCTGAAACTTTCAAATATCTCGGAAAATAAGCACTCTACGAAAAAAATGTCCATTATCAAAATTTAATCATTCCGGTGAGGGAGGGACATATAGTAGTGGTAAAATTAGTACCCCTCCTCTCCTTCTTGTAGTTGGGGCGAGGGATAACTTTGAAATTAAAATAGGAACCCCTATTTTTTATTGCATGTTCGGTTTTACGGCTTTAAAGTACGTAGGATTTCTTTGAAACTTTTTTTTGATTCATGATAGATGGCGCTGTAATGGCGATATTAAGTTTCTTTCGATTTCTCTTACTGCGAACCTATGCATACGATTCTGCAATACATGTGAATTAAAATTAACCGTAACCCAGGAACATGCGATTAAATCTGCTTTGAAATAAATGATTTTTTTTTTGTATTTTGTTTTCAAAATATCGGTTCAGTTCGAAGATTATTCCGAAAACAAAAAGACATGTTTGCATTATGCTATAAACAGACTACTGGTTTCATAACTATAGTTTCAAGTTCATTGTAATTTCGTTGTAATGTGTCATGCCTAACCATGATTTACAACTAGGTTTATACATAGTTTCGGAATGAGATACTTTACCAAACAAATCTAGTGTCCTTTGAGTTTTATATTTGTCATTGGATATTTAGTTGGCGGGAACAAATTTTTTTCTGTTCTATCAACATAAACGTCTTTTCTGATAATTTAAAAGTCAAATAAATATCGCTCTTGACATTTTTGTCAATGCTTACTCCATTACTAAATAGTGCCAAACGAGAACCTAACGAGAAGACAAAAGAAATTTTAGTGTGTCTTGAGTTCTCATTTAGAGTCGAATTCATAGACGTTACTACATCTAATGTTAAATCAATTCTTTTCGAAAATTATTGATATGATACTACAGTTTTATTCGGTATTTATAGTCGTTCTTAAATCGACTGATTTATTATCAGTTTTTTTCTGTATTCATAGATCGTACTGTAAATCTCTATATTCGAAGAAAAGCAACCAAGTTAAAAAAAAATTATTTGTTTCTCTATTTATTTGACGTTTAATTAAATATAAAGATGGCTGATAGACTAGACAACGAAAAATGAAGACAGTCGGCCACTCAATATCATTCGTTCACGACGTAGAGCGAAACGTAAATCACGTGCTTCAGAAATGGAAGATATGAAATTAGCTTTAATCAAATCAAAAATCAGATGTAATATAACCAAAGAAAGAACATTTACCTCAACACATTAGAACATTAAACACGAATAGCTCAAATAATAGTGCAAATTTGAGTAATGATGATTTAACTCGTTCCACGTCGTTCAATTTCAATTAAGTTCGAATTAATAATGTAACTTCTTTACAAACTTATCAATCTTGGTAATACTGTGAATTTCAATATTATGGATAAAATGAAATAAAAATCAATTATTTTGAAATGTTTTATTTTTCAATATTCGATACACAAACTAAAAGGTTCGACAAATTTGTTCTCTCGTTCGAGGATTCAATGAATATTCTGATGCATTAGGAAGGACGGTTGAAACAGGCCCGTCCAATACTCTATTTCTCAAGACATCTTGTTCTAAATCTTCCCATTCGTACAGATCATTCCAGTCTTTTAAAATATTATGAATTATTGCGGCAGCAATAATAACTGTCAGTGTAGTTTGTAAACAGGGAACCTACGTTTCCATTGACCAAATAGCCTTTCGATGCAATTACGCGTACTTTTTAAGGCTTTATTATACCGCTGTTGTTGTCCTCCAGCAGGGTTGCGGTAAAAAGTTATTAAATACTCGTTGCATCCATATCCCCCATCACCAATTAAAAATAGATTTCGGAACTCTCCTGACACAAAACGTTGCTTAATACTGGAAAAATTAAAAATGGTTTGATCGTGAGCTGATCCATGCCAGCGAGCTACGATGTCTATAAATTTATCGTTGGAATCACACACGGCTTGAACATTTATTGCAAACCTGCCTTTCTGATTACGAAAAATTTCTGAATTTTCGCCTCCTGGTGATTTTATTGGAATTTGACAGCCATAAATTGCTCTTATACACCGCGGAATTCCAGCAATTTGATGAAAACCTTGAACTGTTTTCATTCTCTCTTTTTCAGTTTCTGGAAACTTAATTATGTCTCGACTTAATCGTGCAATTTTAACGCCCATTTGTTTTTTGACTCTACATACTGTAGATTGGCCGACACCTATTAACTCACCACAAACAGCTTGAGAAGATTCTGTTGCAAAGAATCGAAGAATAATCATTAATTTTTGTTTTGAAGATACTGGTAACCCTCTGTTATCATCTCGCAATTCTTCATTGTTGTGAATTAGGGATACTAGTCGCTGTTGATAATTTTTTACATCTCGAGTATCACCAATTAAATATTCTTCATCGTCAGATGATGAGCTGAATATCAAGTTTGACAACAACATATACAATAATTTCCCACTCATGCTTCAATTGAGCTTCTACTAATATGTGCCTCTACAAACAAAAGAAAGAAAATTTAATTTTCAAGGAAATATTATAGATATACTCGAAAATATGTACCTAAATATTTTCAAATAAAGTATGTTTATATATACATTTAATTAGCAATTCAATTGAGAATTGTTTAAAAACTGAGAACACGTCAAATATCTACGTTTCAATTTTCGATTTCGAAATTCGAACTAATTATTTTATTTTCTTCAATATTGTAAGAGTTGTTTTACGAACGGATTTTGGGTGCTATAGCATCAATAATTAATACAAAGCAATTGTACAATAAGGTCTATGAATGCCGAAATCGATAATTTAGTACTAACAGCTCTTGCAATATTGTCTATGAATTCGACCCTTAAGAAATCATAATCTCGAAACTATAGTTATGAAACCAGTAGTCTGTCTATGGCGTTAGACTATTAATACAATACAACATGCAGTATTTAACTGTACAAGATAATATTGAAATGGTCCTGGCTTATGGAGAAGCTGGTCGTAGGCTTGATAATGCTGTCACTCTCTACACTTCGCGTTTTCCGGATAGGATTCGAATACTGATGGAAGTGTTCAACTCAAAAAAAGGGTTACGCTGAAACTAGTTCATTCACCGGCCAATTGCATTTCTACTAGTAACAATTTCCCAGTTATTCGGATATTTTTACTGGGTTACTGGGTTACGATAATATTAGTTTCTTGACAAATCATTTTTCAGTAAATAAAAATTTGAGAAATCAATTTGTTTAAGACAAAATTCGAGTATTTTAATTGAAAACGTGTTAATTTTAATTCAAACGTATTGCAGAATCGTATGCTTAGGTTTTCAGTTATTACAGCGATATCTATCAAGAATTGAAAAAATGTTTTAAAGAAATCCTACGTAGTTTAAGCCTTAGAATCCAAATCATGAATAAAAAATAGGGGTTCCTATTTTAATTTCAAAGTTACCCCTGGCCCCACCTACAAGAAGAGGAGGAGGGGTACTAATTTTAGCACTAATGTATGTCCCCTCTCCCCCACCCGGAATGATTATTATTTTTTTCTAATCCATGCAATCTTTTCTGGGGCCGAAGCACTCCCTGCTCTTTCGCGGTTAAATTTTCCGTCTTACTTTACGCATTTTCTGCCAACTCGAAGACGTACGGATATAGGACCGGTTTAAGTTATCATCTGCGCATTGCATAGCTCCATGCCAGTTTATATAGTACTGGAAATGGAAGATGGGTCGGCCCATAAGTTAGGGCACGCCGATAGGGGGTCGTTGTTGTGTTCCTTTTAATCACAGATCGTAATCTGTTGATGAAAATTTTCTTTGCATCCTGCCTTTATCGGGATTTGAACCCGGTACCTCCCGATCCAAACGCCAAAGCTTTAACCACTGTGCCATTTGGTCGGTAACTATTAAATTTTGATAATTGACATTTTTTTTTCGTAGAGTGCTTAGTTTCCGAGATATTTGGAAGTTTCAGCTTAAAAAAAATCACCCGGTATATATTAGAAATAATAACCATTTCAATAAACGGTGATTTTATGTTTGGTAGGGTAGGTGAAATGCATTCACAAACAATATGTCAGGCGCTTGTTTCCAAACTACTGACTATAAAAACACCTCTCATTCTTCTAAGGTACCGAAGAGCTCCTATGTTGCACATCTATCGAGGTTCATTTTCTTCATCTTTTATAATTATCTTCTACTTCTATATTTAATCTATGTTCATACGGGTTGTATTGGATGCTGTGCTAGATGAAAAAGAGGTCAACCAAGAGTTTGATTTTATGTCGGTCAAACTACGCAATATTAGGTTACTTATTTTCTACCGCCCACTCGATTCCAGCGTAAACCATTTTATTACTTACGAGTACATAGAATCTAAATTGGTAGCTATCCGCAGTCAATTATTTGTGGCGATTTCAATGTTAATTTATTTGATTCTTCGGCCTATCTGGTGAACCAGTATCTGTGTATGTTATTTTCCTGTGGATTCTTTATTAAGAACAATTTAAACATACAATATTATACACGAAAATCCCTGATATCTACCCTATTAGATCATGTACATACTCGTAGCTCAATGAACAAACCTTTTCCAATATTTTACGGTGATTCTTATTTTTCAGGTCATCGATTTATAATAACAAATATTCAAATCAAAACCGGTATTAAGGCGGCTAAGATGAGGCATAAACAAAATTAAAGCCAATTTCTGGAAAAAAAAGCATCGAAGACGTCGACATAGACCCGAGGGGTCTTGGCTACAAGCTGCTCAAAACACTTGGTGCAAAACCCCAGACAAGCCCGATGGGCACCACTACCATGGAGACCATAGTAAGAATGCTCTTTTCGAGCCACACGGCGAAGACTGAACAAGTCTTCGATCGAGATGTTCATGTCCCGCTGTTCTCGGTATAAGAACTGGAGAAAGCAGTTAAAATACTGAAAAATAAAACACCGCAGGACCAGACAACTGCTGCTGAATATGTATAACTGCCTGCTTGTCGGAGGGCGCGTTCAGCACTTGGTGGAAGATAGCATGACTGGTACTGATAAATAAAGGCAAAGGTGACCCGGAGTGCCCCTCATCTTACCGATGTCACAGCGGGAAAAGTGATGGAGAAATTTATTAAGGAATCCTCTCTTAAGACAAGACAGTTTAGTTTTAGAAGCGGCCTATCAACAATCAACGCGGTGAAAGAAGTTACAGAGGCCGTCAGGATAGCAGAAGATCACAACCACTTTTCGGGACGGATTGTACTGCTATAGTCACGTTGGATGTGAAAAACGCATTTAACTGCGTAAGGTAGGGAGACATCCTTTTCGCACTCCTTCGTTGAGGTTTCTTAATAATTATTTTAAGGGTCGCATCGTGCGGCACGAAACCGCAGATGAACAAAAGACTATGCTGGTAACGAGCGGAGCAGCACAAGGATCAATATCAGGACCCGATCTGTGGATTATATTTTAGTACAGCCTGCTACAGATTCAAATACCCTACGAGAGTCAGTTGTTAGGGTACGTGGATCGCTGCAAGCGATACTAAGCAAGTGCAGTTAAAACCCAAGCTGGTGAAGCGCAGTGTAAACAGTGGCAATTTTGACAAAAAAAGTATCCATACGAAATACCAATGCGAGTTGGGCAAGAAGTGGTATTCAGATTTAGATTTCACTCATTGAAAAGAATAATCATGTTCAAGAAGAAGGTGTTGAGGAGGAAGTTGCGTATCATATTTAGATGAAGATGAGTTCAATTCTACCGATGAATCAAATAACGTTTCGAACGCCGTAGTTTTGGCCATCAGGACCGAGGACGAAGAAATTTTAATAGATTCAAATATCAACCTTGAAATAATTGATAATTTAGAAGCGTTATACCTAATACACAAGAAAACAAAATATAAAATGGAGCCGCCGTCAATTTGAACCAATTATTCCTAATTGTGTACCAATGAATAATGCAAACACAATAGAAACCGTCAAAACACCTTTACAATATTTTATGAATTATTTACCAGAAACAATATTTGACGAAATCGCTTTTCACACAAATTTATAAGCCCAGTAGAATATAGTTGTCGGATATAAACATGCAAACAAAATAGAAATAAAAAAATTTTTTGGACTACAAAAAGCTACGGGATGTTTTAAGCTACCGAGAATTAGGTTATATTTTGACAGAGCACTTGGAATAGAAATGTTCCGAAACACGATAATCTGTGATCGATTTTTTCAGTTGCGTAATAATCTACATATCACGAATAATTTGTAGATTCCCAAGAATTGCACAGACCATTAGATCATATGTGCATACTATTCAAATAAATGAAGACTCCGTTTGCGTTTATGTTTTATGAACAGATAATCCCGTTTAAAGGAAGACTTTCAGTAAAGCAATACATGAGAGGAAAACATAGCTCTTGGTGAATTAAGATATATGTATACTCTGCGGGAAATCAGGTATGCCATATGATTTTTTCCTATCCCAGAGCGCGAATTCAGGGATATCAAAAAGCCATATCACAAAATTTGGATTTGGAGCTGCCGCCGTTTTACATTTGGCAAATCGTGATTATCTTCTTTATTCTTTACTGTGATAATTTTTTCACAACTTACCAACTTTTAGAAATCCTAAGACAAACAAGTATACACTGCGGGTACAATACGAAAGATTTGCCAAACCACCACTTCTTACAGACGCAAAATTGAAGAAAAAACGAAAACGATTTTCCGACAGCGTTACAAGTGCTGCGAGTAAAATAACAAACACCCCATTTACATGCGACCAACATTTTTCTTCTGCAAAATGAAAGATATAACATTGACTTTTTGCACATGAGACAAGAAAAGAAATAAGCCACACTTTTAAGCCAGTACACCGCCAAAACCACCATAAAATGAAAATGTTGCCATAAAATATATTCGAGCCGAGTATTTGTATGGCAACATTTTTAAAATTAATAAAATAAATTATTTTATATTTATAAATGTTAAGAAAATTCATAATAAAAAACCGACAGCATAAACAAAAATGTAAATCTCGCATTTGAATTAATTAAAAATAAATTAATAATTTTCCTATAAAAAAGTTATGGCATTACTATATATGTTTATTTCTTTCTCGCATATTGAATTTGAATATTTTTATATAACGGATGCTTCTTATTTACCTGCAAAAATTTGTAGAAGAAAACAATTTTCTACATGCAAATGGGACATAACTGTTGTAAAATGTAAAATGGGTGGATTCAACGCCAATTTACGTAGCGTCAAATTTTGTTGGAGTTGGATATGAACAGGAAGTGAGAAGATGGGACAAACACACTAAATCGTATATTAGTGTAACCCAACCAGAAATAATCAAATTTTGTAATAATGGATTGGGAGGTGCAGACCTACTAGATCAGCTCATTAGTTATTATAGAACAATTATATCCTCCAAAAAGTGGCATTCACGTTTATTCGCCCGTTTTACTGATTTTGTAGTAGCCGCTAGTTGGCTATATTGGCCGCTAGCTAGTTGGCCGTATAATTTTTGCGTTGCATTAACCTCCTGACCCACTGGCAGTATCGCCTACGCCAACTGTAATTGTTTCGAGTTTAGTCGACAGTTCATCTAATTTTAAATTTTGTCGATTCTCCTTACGCTTACTAGAATTTACCGTGTCCAATTGAGTCGCCCATTTCATGGCTATATCATCGTCGCCCGTTTTTGGTTTACTTCTTTTTTCGAATATATCATTCGTATTATTTGTGGTTTCACGCGAATCATAAATCGTTAGCGGGTCACGATATCCCGCACATATAATGAAATTATCGTCAAGCGGTGAAAATATTGCGGAAAACATGGAATCATAGAATGAATTAATTGAGGTGGCGGTTAAGGTGTTTATATCCCAGACACGGACGGTTGAATCAAACGATGCTGATACCAGTTTATTCAAGGAATTGTTACTCCACTTCACAGTAGCAATCCCGAGTGCATGTCCGACTAGTTTACGCCTCTCGAGTGGTTTTGTTATATCCAGAATCGTAATAATGCCATCCTCCGATGAAATTGCGAGAAGATTTTTATTTATGGGATTCCATGATATGCACGAAATATATTTTCCCGCCAAATTATCTTCGGAGTGTATCACCTCGAAGTTGCATTTTAAATTTAAAACTATGATTCCTCCAGTTGTTGTACCGGCCGCCAATAAATAATTGGAACAGGAAACCTCGGTCACTTGAGTAATATCCTTAATTGGAATGGGCTCTGAAAATAAAAAGAACGATTTATTTTTGGATGCTAATTTAATATTCCAGCGCTACTTACGGTGCTTTTGGACTCCGCTATCCGGAATATATACAAGTTTACCAGCTTTATCCGATGCGAATAGCGCGTACATAGATTTTTTGGTATCTGCGAAGATATTGCCCCAACTCAATGTATAGACAGATGCACCAGTAAATGATTTGATCTGTACTGGGACATTAGACGGTTCGGTTGTGTCATATAACCCCACTTGTCCCTCGGTCGTGGAATAAGCCAATATATGCACTTTGGACGGATGCCACGCTAGCGCTAACACTTTATTTTGTATTTTGTTTGATAGCGTTATGATTGGGATCGAATTTGGTTTTAGATTCGATACGTTTATAATGCATATCCGTTTATCGCAGCAACCAATTGCAATTTTATTTAAATCCAATGGACACTCAGCAATGCACTGACTCGGCGGCCCGGTCGAGCCAAACACAAAAATATTCTCATGGTCTATGAGACGAGTACAATAACCATGCCAGTCAAACGAATGCGACCAAATTAAAGGACATGTTTGAGATTCCCGATTTATTTTATTTATCGAAAACGCGAACACCGAATGTTCGATGAATGGCATTTCAATCATTTTTATCTTAATTTTACCGCCCGACACAAAACTTATTTTCCATTCACATAGATCGCCGATAGAATTCGTTGATATTACAGTGGATTCATTTACCCATGACACGATTATTGCAGGACTTTTACAAGATTTTGATTGACGCGGTGTATTCATGACGAGTTTGTCTATCCCAGTCCCATTATCGATGTCCCAGAACCATATATCTTCGCGGGCTCCCGATACAAGATAAACTTTGCCATCAACTGGTTGAGGAACGTCTGAGATAGCTTCGGGCTCTGGTCTAAATTCACATATTTCAGCGCTCGAAATAGACTCACGCGTATAAACGGACCGATTACTGCCGTCCATTGTACGGTTCGATCGATCGCAATCCAAATTGAAAGCTGCGGCTGTATCATCATGTAGTGGTTTTAAATTTATTGATTCTATTGGAAAATATATAGGTTTTTCCTTTGGTTTCGGCGTTTGCACCATCATCCAATCAACTGATCGTATCTCTGTGTCGTGCCCCCAAAGTGTATACAACATTGTTTTCTTTCGAAGTTCAACAATCATTATCAATCCGGTGCGGGTGCCTAATGCTACAATATTTGGATCATACGGCGATGCTTTCATTATGCTTGGTTCGGTTTTATTCAAATTGAAGTTAAACTTTTCCTCCACCCACCTATTCGATCGTACACAGTAATTAATGAAAACGCCGTTATATATCGAATACACTCGTCTATTAGTTGTGAAACATAACAAACCCAGTTTGTTTTCAATAAAAGCGCTTTTACTCCAGGTTTTATAATCTCCACCACCTTTGTCATCTAAGTGTGCTTTGTGCCCCAACACCGGCTCATTTTTAGTAACATCGAAGACCAATATGATATTCTCGTTAGTAAAAGCCGCAAAGTAGCGAGACTCGCTCCAATCCGGATCGCAGCTCAATCCTCTTATAAAATTTTTAGAATGGAATATTTTAACGCGTGGTGTATCCGCTCGACTGTGAATTCCCCAAATATAAACTATCGAAAATTTTGAGACGTAGAGAAATCCATTTTCTGGTGTCGCATCAAAACCGTTCGGCAAAAACGCTTTTGGTGGGTGTGGAATTATTTGTGAATCCATTGATATGAAAATTTATTATAATTAATTACCTTACAATATTTTTTTTAACGATTTTATTTATACTGTGTAAGTGTCTAATAGATACTAGGTTGAAGCCAAGTCAAGTTCTTTTATTATAAACGGAGTCGAGTCAAAGTCAACTAGTATACTACCGAGTTAACTGTAGTTAACTCGACTCAATTAAGGTCGATTTATATTATCTGTTCCGTTCAGTTCCTACACGTATCGAGTCAGACAAATATTGTTGAAAATAATGTTTTGTCTGAATCCCGGTACATGCGTCGGATGGAAATCCGAAATTTTTCACATCTCAAACGAGAAGTTAGTAACATATAGGTTTCTTGCTCTATATTTGGTCTATTTTACTTATGACAAAACTGTCAAAATTTTTAATTTCCTTTTTTGCTTTTGCTTGGCTTAATTCATCCAGTGATTTTCGTATTTTTATAGTGCTGTATTTTGTTGAGAATTAATTATTTCGAATTATTTTGGAATTATTTAATTCTCAACAAAACAGCAAAAAATTTTTTTTCTGTTGGCAGTATAATCAAAGTGTTTATGAATTAGCTGTCTTTACTTGGTAAAAATTAAAAACATCAAGTTTTAAATTAAAAGTTTTATATATTTTTTATAGTTTAATTTTCATTTTTTATTGATAAAAAACAATAAAAAACAAAAAATGTTTTCTGGTGGCAAATACGATAAGTAACTTTTGGAATTAGAATTAAATAATTCCAAAAAAATTTTGGAATTAGTTTATTCTACTGGGAATTATCAAATGCAATTGTTGTTGTAAATTCTCAACAAAATACAGCTAGTAATTTAATAATTTTGTTTGCCTTTTAAATATAAAATTATATTAGTTTTCCGTTGTTCATTTTAGTTTTTCATTTTTTAATAAATTCATAGTATTTCAGTTTTTATAAATTAACTTCTCTCCATAAATTTTGTTTCGCGTTTTTTTTAATTGGTGAATTAAGTTTTAAAACATGTATTTTCAAGACAAAATATTGAATGGAGATATGCTAGTTCGCTGGCTAGTTTTTCCTATATACTCTAAGCGACGCCAATTTTCATGCGTTGGATTATCCGGTGGAAAGTGTTAAATAAAGTAAGGAGCATATATATGAACAAATCGTCTAATTTCAAATGTGAAAACATTTTCTCTTGGTATAACCTATTTTTTATTTATTTATATGTATATTTCGTGATAAATTTTGTCTCCCAAACTTGCTCCACAAAAATTAAATTGCTACTAAAAATTTTTTGAATTTGTCCAAGTAATCTTTTACTTTATACGTAAGAAAAAGATACGAAAAAGAACGAATGGTATTAATTGATGATGTCTTACACCGTTTCGTTCCGTTCAGTCCCTACACGTATCTATAGGAACTGAACGGAACGGATAACATAAATCGGCCTTTAAACGTATATATTATGGATTCAATCCGGATGGAGTTAACTTATTACGTTATACCCCATACATATGGTTAAACGACTAGACATACCAAGCGTCGACGGCCAGAGGCGAATTTAAATGTACATTAATTTATTCATATATTGTATAGAAACGATAGTATATATAAATAATTATTTACCAATTATTTATAGAAAACATTATAAATTTTGGATTTTTAATAGAAAAATTGTAATTTTAAGAAATTGTATCGAATGAAGTTGCATCCGCCGCCGCGAAATTGTTGACGCGCCTCGCTTGGCGTGTCGACTTGTCGGGCCAACAGTTGATTTCAGTTAATTTTGTTTATTATACTAAAGCTGTTTTCCAAACGGGTACTTATTTCAGACTTATTTACTTATTTGATACCATCTTGAATAAGTCGGTCAAGTTATTCCAATTCATTGTACCAGTGCACCTAGAATACTACAGGCCGAGGCCACACTGCTTTAAAAATTTTGCTACATGACGTCATATGTCGTCAGTTCCTTCTTTGACTATTGTAGGCAGCAATAAAATTATAAAGATTGTTTTGATTTTTTTTGGTGTTTAAGCTGTCAAAATTGACAAAAAAAAACAATATTGACAAAAAAAAAATACAAAAAAAATATTTTAATAATATATTTTAAAATTTAATAAAAAGCTATTGGTAAGTATTAATTCAAAATATTATTATAAAATTATGCATTTTAAATTGTGTTAAATATGTAAACGCATACAAAATGTATACACATTTCTTGTAATTTAAGGGAAGACATATAACCTTACTTTTACCACTCGTATAAATATTTTATTTTTTCTATTTATTTTCGTTTATTCTTTTTATGAACATGACTGCCGTCTATAGTTCAAAGAATAACCTGTAGACATAAATTTGATGACATAGAAAGCAGTGTGGCCTGTAGTATTCTAGATGTACTGGTTGTACCGACTTATTTGTGACGTAATAACAATAAACAAAACGCAATTTCTATTATATGAAAGAAAAAAATTCTTGACTTGATGGTCGTTGCCCCTAGATTTGAAAATAAAAACCATGTATTACACATAAAGCAAAATATACATAAGAGGACTCATGTACATTCCGAGGTTAATCTATTTCACTATTGGCAATCTGTATAAGCCTAACAAGAACAATGAACTATAAAATAACTATGCCGATATGTTTATTAGATACGTTTATAATATGGACTAAATAGAGCAAAAAATTAAATTTGTGTATATAAATATATCAAAACTATAAAATGAGATTAACCTCGGAGGAATTGGCTTTTAAAATGTCCACTACTTGATTCTCTTATATATTTATTCCTCGATGATTACATTTACCCAAGACACAATTTTGGAGACATTTATATGTAGACAGACGTACTTATTCAAATAAGTCACTCGCGAGGTGACTTATTTTCTGTCTTTTTCTTACCGAAAAATCTAAATTGGTTGTCAATTTTTGGTTATTGTGTATTTGTTAATATGTTGGTTTAGAATTTGAAAAAGATTTTTAGATAACAAATGGGCATATGCGGATTAAAACCACATTTACATACACAAAAAGATTTATATAAAGTTGGATTAGTATCGAAGATTTATATAAAATTGTGTAGTAAGGTGATAGTTTTTTCTTATCAAACGAATATCATCACTAATTACTTTCTGAGAAATTATAGTTTTATTAATTAATAGTCCAAGAACAATCATCTTCCTTTAAATACGAATTTCCATCTATAAATACCCGGTCACGTTCCACCTAAAACACAAATACTCGTAAACATACATATTTAAAAATTATGTTTAAGGTTTTTTATATTTTTAAATTGACACAAATATGTTCGTAAAATTATTAATAAAAAATTAAATTAATAAAAATAACAAAAAAATTAGCCATCGAATAATTTTCCATTGAAAACAATTAATGTTTTCATGGTGCTGTCAAAATAAGTATGAAAACTCAATTCGAACGATTTTGCTTACTTATTTAAGATCACGGCAAATACGTAAATAAGTTGGAAATAAGTATCCGTTTCGAAAAGGACATACGGCTGTTATTTAACGCCATCTTTAAAAAGTCGGTCAAGTCATTCCAAATAATTATACCCACTTTTTTGTGACGTAACAAGAAAAACAAAACGCAGTTTCTTTTATATGGAAGAAATAAAATTCTTGAGATGTTGGTCGTTGTCACTAGATTTAAAAATAAAAACTGCATGTCATGGAGGAATAAATTATAGGAGGAATCATGTAGTGCAAATTTTATAAGCCAATTCCTCTTCCGAGGTTAATCTTATTTTATAGTTTTGATATATTTATATACGCAAATTTAATTTTTTCTATATTTAACCCATATTTATACGTATCTTATAAACCTACATAGAAATATATTATATAGAATGAATAGAAACAACTGTCAAGCGTCACAAATTTGGAGAAAAAAGAGAAAGCGTATAAATCAACAGGGCCATATTTAGATTTTTTTTCGGCCGAATGCAATGATGTTTGGAAGTTAAAATTAAAAAATTATTTAAATTTAATTATATGACCTTTGATTACAAAAATAATTCAACCGGATGTCACAATATTTTTATATGATAGAATGAGCTAACAAATTAACGTGTTCTTGAGAATGACTATATTGATCTTCATCATTGAAAATATTTACACTTATTAGGTTGTGAAGAACGTTATAACAAATTTTTTTAAACTATTTAGAACTAGATTGTAGTTGCGTTATATTTTTGGTGTCCGCAATAGCCAATTCCCGTTTTAATACTGCTTCGGAATATTTACAAATTTTTAATACTGACGGTGAAGGAGTTAAAAGACCACCGCTATTTTTTAAATTGATTAGCGATTTATAAGAATTACATTGTTGTATTAATTTGCAACAGTCCTCACAATTCAATTTTATAAATAAATATCGAACTTTAAATCCCCTATGTATTCAATAACATTAATTGAAAATTCACTTAGTTTAATTGGGTATCCAAAAAACTCTTCGTCATACATATTAGATTCGTTTACTTTAGAAATTTCTTGGTCAATTGAAATGTCATCTGATGAGGCTTCAACCATTGCTTATTCAATTCTCCATATTTTAGTAAACTAAAAACAAATGTTTACATTATAATTTCTGTAAAAAATTGTATTTACAGTACATATTCCAAAATAAAAATAAATTATGAAAAGCAAAGCACTTAGCACATAAAACAAACGACGTTTTATTAAACTAAAATAAGAAAAATGTGGCACTGGTAAAAACATATGTTTACAAAATGATAAAAACCAACGCCAACGAACAAAATTGTTTTCTTATTTTTTCTGATTTATAACTTAAATTAAGGATAATTTTACCACAAATCACTTTTTTTATCATAATTTACATTTTATTTTATATTATACATTTTTAACACTTACTGATGGTACAAAATTCCTTCCTGAAATTTGTTAGGCGTATTTTTGCAGTTTTTCACAACACTTCATTTTATTAAGTTTCTAATTTTTATTACCAAATGATGCACTACACACAATCCACTAACTACTTTATAATATTTTTTTGATTATTTTAATTAATATTTTCAAGATTTTTTAAGAGCACAAAATTAAACGCGTCACTTTAAACAAAAACTTGCTTGACCGGTTTTTATTTTGAGATATGAGCCATTAACCATCCTGCTCTGGCTTGTGACACATGAAATAGCAAATTTTATATGGGAAAAAACTTTACATTCATTCTATAGTTTATAATTCTATGTAAACATATCGGCATAATGATTTTATAGTTCATTGTTCTTGTTAGGCTTATAAAGATTGCCAATAGTAAAATAGATTAACATCGGAACAGAAAAAAAAATTACACTACATGAGGCCTCTTATGTATATTTTGCTCTATGATTAAATTTAGTCAAGACACATTTTTGGAGACATTACCAACTTATTCAAATAAGAATCCTTACGAGGTTTTCGGAAATCAGCCTTTTTAACATATTAAAATTGTATATTATACACTGTACTGTATACATATACAAATTCTGATGAGAATTTCGTGGAAAAGCATACAAAAAAAATCCCATGGTATCCCAAATAAAACTAAAATGCAGTCTTCAACATTTAAAAATTCAATTACATATTCATTTTAACAGTAATTCATCAACCAAAAATTTTATAACTTCGTTTTAAGTATGTCCATCACATTTAAAATGTCTTCAGCCGGGTTTTTTATTCTATGCAACGACTCGAAGGCTGATTTATAACGTCGATTACTGACATTCCTGTAAAATAAAATTTTACGATTAAAACATAAGTGTCGACTACAATGCCAAATCACTTACAGCAACGCTAATCCTACAAAATTTCCACAAAACATTAAATATTCCGACCACTTATCAAAAATTCCAGCTAGGCACGGATCATCCGATTCTTTGTATAATTTGGCAACGATCCAGGCCTCGCGATAGTAATTCCCTTTACATAGAGATTCAATAGCATCGTTAATTTCGTGTGTCGCTAAGAGATATTGGACCGCGCTTAGTACATGTCCCTTTTCGATGCACTGGTACCCGTACGCTTTACAGGTGATTCTCCAAAACTCATGCGAGATATGCGGCGAAACGGCGACGTGGTATTCAGTTAATTGCTTCCTTTCGATTTTATCGAGAATTTCGGATTTCAATTCACCCATAATTTGTGGTAACAGAATATTTCCGATAGTATTCGATACGGAACTTTTTAAATTTTTCACTGCAAATAGAGTTAAGTTAAAATCCAATTAATTTTGTAATTTATATATTTTGAATATTTCTTACACTCATTTTGCAGTAACTCGTTAATTTCCTGCCGGGTCCCGAATAATTTTTGGTGATGCTCAAACCGCGTATGGTCCCCATCGCCAAGCTCGCGTTTTTCACCCAATAAATATTGCAATGATTTTAACGCATCACGATTTAGTTCAACATTCGTTAAATAACAGAGCGTTGCATTAACCTCTTGACCCACTGGCACTATCGCCTCCGATTTCGATACAGTTGTCTTATCACCAACTGTAATTGTTTCGAGTTTAGTCGATAGTTCATCTAATTTTAAATTTTGTCGATTCTCCTTACGCTTACTAGAATTTACCGTGTCCAATTGAGTCGCCCATTTTACGGCGATATCTTCGCTGCCCGTTTTTGGTTTACTTCTTTTTTCGAGTATATCATTCGTATTATTTGTGGTTTCACGCGAATCATAAATCGTTATAGGGTCACGATACCCCGCACATATAATGAAATTATCGTCAAGCGGTGAAAATATTGCGGAAAACATGGAATCATAGAATGAATTAATTGAGGTGGCGGTTAAGGTGTTTATATCCCAGACACGGACGGTTGAATCAAACGATGCTGAAACCAGTTTATTCAAGGAATTGTTACTCCACTTCACAGTAGCAATTCCGAGTGCATGTCCGACTAGTTTACGCCTCTCGAGTGGTTTTGTTATATCCAGAATCGTGATACTGCCATCGTCCGATGAAATTGCGAGAAGATTTTTATTTATGGGATTCCATGATATGCACGAAACATACTTTTTCGCCAAATTATCTTCGGAGTATAACACCTCGAAGTTGTTTTTTAAATTTAAAACTAAGATTCCCCCAGTTGTTGTACCAGCCGCCAATAAATGACTGGAACAGGAAACCTCAGCCACTTTAGTAATATCCTTAATTGGAATGGGCTCTGGAAATAAAAACCATTTTGATTTGCATGTTAATTTAATACTCCAGAGTTACTTACGATGCTTTCGGTCTCCGCTATCCGGAATATATACAAATTTGCCAACTTTATCCGATGCGAATAGCGCGTACATAGATTTTTTGGTATCTGTGAAGATATTGCCCCAACTCAATGTATAGACAGATGCACCAGTAAATGTTTTGATCCGTACTGGGACATTAGTCGGTTTGGTTGTGTCATATAACCCAACTTGTCCCTCGGCCGTAGAATAAGCCAATATATGCTCTTTGGCCGGGTGCCACGCTAGCGCTAACACTTTATTTTGTATTTTGTTTGATAGCGTTATGATTGGGATCGAATTTGGTTTTAGATTCGATACGTTTATAATGCATATCCGTTTATCGCAGCAACCAATTGCAATTTTATTTAAATCCATTGGACACTCGGCAATATATTGAATTGGCGTTCCGGTCGAGCCAAACACAAAAATATTCTCATGGTCTCTGAGACGAGTACAATAACTATGCCAGTTAAACGATTGCGACCAAATTAAAGGACATGTTTGAGATTCCCGATTTATTTTATTTATCGAAAACGCGAACACCGAATGTTCAATGAATGGCATTTCAATCATTCTTATCTTAATTTTATCACCGGACACGAAATTTATTTTCCATTCGCATAGATCGCCGTTAGGATTTGTTGATATTACAGTGGATTCATTTACCCATGACACGATTATTGCAGGACTTTTACAAGATTTTGATTGACGCGGTGTATTCATGACGAGTTTGTCTATCCCAGTCCCATTATCGATGTCCCAGAACCACAGAATGTTTTCGTGGGCAGCCGATACAAGATATACTTTGCCATCAACTGGTTGAGGAACGAACGTATCAATCATTATAAAGTCTTTGGCGTTCTCGTCTGAGATAGCCTCGGGCTCTGGTTTAAATTCACATATTTCATCGCTCGAAATAGACTCACGCGTAGAAACCGATCGATTACTGTCGTCCATTGTACGGTTCGATCGATCGCAGTCCAAATTGAATGCATCTTTGATTTCATCGGCAGTCGGCCGACTAAAAAATTCGTCGCCATCATATTCCGGTTTAGCGAGGATATCTTCTTTGAGTGTCTGGCAAGCCTCAACAAAATTAAAATTCTCGTTCTCAGTGATAACCTCTTTGGAGTAGTTATCTTCCTGTGTCACGTTAACCGTGTCTTGACTATCAGTCTCGACGCCAAACTCATTCTCGAGATCATCGTACGAATAAATATCGAATAGATCGGTTGTATCATCATGTAGTGGTTTTAAATTTGTTGGTTCTTTCGGGAAAAACATCGGTTTTTCCTTGGGTTTTGGCGTTTGCATCATCATCCAGTCAATTGATGTTATCTCCGTATCATGCCCCCGAAGTGTGTACAACAATGTTTTCTTTCGAAGTTCAACAATCATTATCAGTCCGGTTCGCGTGCCTAATGCTACAATATTTGGATCATACGGCGATGCTTTCATTATGCTTGGAACGTTTTTATTCAACTTAAAATTACCCTTCTCCTCCACCCACGTATTCGACCGGACACAGTAATTAATGAAAACGCCATTATGTATCGAATACACTCGTTTATTAGTTGTGAAACATAAAATACCCAGTTGGTTTTCAACAAAAGGCGTCGTTTTAGACTGCGTTTTATCATCTCCACTGCCTCTGTGATCTAGATGGGCTTTGTGCCCCATCACCGGCTCATTTTTGGTCACATCGAAGACCAATATGGTATTCTGGTGGGTGAAAGCCGCAAAGTAGCGAGACTCGCTCCAATCCGGATCGCAGCTCAATCCTCTTATAAAATGTTTAGCATGGAATATTTTAACGCGTGGTTTATCCGTTCGGCTTTGAATTCCCGAAATATAAACAATTGAAAATTTTGAGACGTAGAGAAATCCATTTTCCGGTGTCGTATCAAAACCGTTCAGCAAAAACGCTTTTGGTGGGTGTGGAATTATTTGTGAATCCATTGATATGAAAATTTATTATAATTAATTACCTTACAATATGTTTTTAAACGATTTTATTTCTCCCTTGACAATGAACAAACAGGCGTCAAAATAAAAACATGATTTTTATGTTGGCAACGCTTGAAATGGTATAAAACGTAGCGCACAGTTGGTAGTTGGTTCAACAAATATAACTAGACGATTTTCCATTCATTTTCCATTCGATTCCACTTTACGAAACAATTATATTTTTACCAACTTGAACGTAGTCACATATGAGATTTGCTCAAAAAATCCGTCTACAGCTGTCGTGCGAGTCATATGTTTCCTGTTGTTGTTTACTTTTAATTGGTTTGCGATATTAGTTTGGGCTTTAGTTTTTGGGCTTTAATTTAATCGAATAAACGTTTGTCTGGGGATTACATATACAATATTCGGTTTTATATTAAACGCAATTCATAAATTATCAAAGAATTTGTAGCCTAACAGTTGTGGCAAAATAAAATTTTTGATTCTCGCCCGAATTGTTTCACTTAAATGCATTCCACACATTTATTTCATTTATTTTACGTATATACTTTTATTTAACAAACAGTATGCTAAAATTATTTAAGGCGATAAACTGTCATAAATAAACAACAACAACTAGCACAATTATTGCGCATATTTCAGTTCTTTTTTGTTATTATGTTGGTACGACCAAGATTAATTGCTCAAAAGATGGAGATATTTCAACTAAACCTGGATTAAATTAAGCGAGGCTTAGCTGAATATAAAGATTTGATTGGCTAAAGAGATGGATTAAAAATAATCCTGCTCGGTGAAGGCGTTTTCAACATTTCTGTAGTTGATTCGTATCACATGTAAAGTCGTGTGCGTTTGGACGTGCTTTCTATTTGTCTTTCCACAAACTGCGTTTTGCAACAGAACTCAAGCCGCACTTATCTTTCCAAGCAAAACTCAAGTGCGGCTCGTGTCTATGCATGTGGAAAATTATTTTCATTTTATATTGATAAGCTTGAGCGAAACGGAGAGAAACAACATAAAATTAAATTTCGTGTAATTTTTTCGTGTAAACTGTATTTTTCTGGCCTACTGATGGAATCAGTTTGGTGTAAATATTTTTTAAACAAAGCCAGAATAGTGCCACTGGGATTTATTTTCTACCTAAATTCATTTTCATACTAATCGCGTACAAACAAAAACAAAATTATAACCCTATTTTTTTTTGTATTTTCGTTTGCGTTAATGAGTATGCAACACGAGCCGCACCTGAAATTATTGCTGCAAACTTACTGCAAAATACACCCATTTATATGCTTATATTCCATGAAGAAAACAAAAAAGTTATAGGTTTTGTATTGTTTTGTAATTGATATTGTTTACCTTTAATTTCTGCTTGGTAGAAATTTGCAGCCTAACAGTTGTGGAAACATAAAATTTTTGCTTCTCACTCGTATTATTTTACAATAATCATTTGACTCAGATATTTATACAATGTATTTTATTTATAAAACTTTTCTGCAAATGATATTAACAATATAATTAAATATTTAACGAGCATAAACTGACAAATTCATTCGATTTTTTTAAAATAAACAACAATAAAAAATATATGAGCACCAATTATTGTCCATATTTGAATTTATTTTTGTTTTTATGTTGGTACGAACAAGATTATTTGCTCAAAATATGAATATATTTTAATTAAGCTTGGATTAAAATAGGCGGGATTTAGTTGAATATTAAAATTTGATTGGATAAAAAGTTGGATTAAAAATGTTCTGCCGAGCTAAAATATTTGAAATGCAATTTAAGTGGGTAAGGGTTCAGTTCTGCTCGTATGTGTTGTAGATTTTCTTCTTGACACTGGGACACCCTGTATATATTATACTACTTTAAAATGTCCGGTACTTCTTGCTGTCAGAAATAACAAAATAAACATACAATAAGAAATGTTTGCATTAATTATTATTAAATCTTCAACACTCTAAATCTTTCTATGAAATAAACGTAAACCCTGTCACGTGAGCGGAGCTGCGCAAACAAAAAGTAAAAAATAATAAAAATGTCATGGAAATAGTCAAATTTGAGAAAAAGACGAAATTTTGAAATGAAAGTTTGGAAATTTCGATTACAAATCGTCTGAAAAATATATTTGAATAAATTATGATTATATCGTTAAAAAAACAACAAAATCTTAAGCATTTAAGAAATATAAGCGAGATTTAACGTGCGTGACAAAAATCCCATGTAATCGGATTTTTTTACAATGGAAAAGTATAATCGCGTATGCCTGACACTAACACCAACTGCATGATTTTGTTTTTGTTGTCATGGCAAGTAACTAGTCCAACTGGAATTTATGCGGCGCAAACCAAAAGGCGAGGTCGTAACAGCATTGGTGCGTTCGTTTCAACTGAGAGCACTGATAGTGGTATTCCATTCAAAATGACCAAATTTTATACAAAATTAAAAGAATAAAATAGTGACTGCGACACAATTTTTTTCATAGTATGAAATGTAGGAAATTTTTAACTTAGATGAAAACATAACCTAAAAATTATTTAAATAACGTGACAAATCGAAATTTTTAATAATTGACATTGTATTTTACACTTGTATCTTACAATAATATCTTGACACTGGCTAATTTTTAGAGTCTGAAAAAACCAAAAATAATATGCATACAAAATATTAATAAGAGTATGTGCATACAATTAGAAATTGTATACCAAAATTGAACAAAAAAAGTCGCCCAACGAATAATTCTAGCAGTTTAGAATTATGTTACAATATTTTTTGTTTGACATCTCCAATTATTTTTATAAATTACATGCAAAACGAATATTTTTAAGTGAGTTCAACAAAAATATTTTATTGCAAAATTATTTGAAGTGATTTGATAACGATTTTAAACACTTTTTAACATTTTTATTTGCACACAAAATGTTTGTTTATTTATTTATTTATTTATACTCTCAATTATAACACAACTACTAGATTATTCAGCAGATTTACTGTCCTTTCAAGAATAATCTGCGTAGTATGTACAACAAAATAAACTATTATAGTACTTACTAATATCAAAACAAAAAAAAAACAAAAAACAATAATGATAATACAAAAATTGCCTAAAATTAAAAATACAATTCAATATTTGACTTAAAATACTTTTTAATACTATTCTTAAATTTCAAAAATGTTTCAGATTGTTTTAAATTGTTAGGTATTTGATTATAAATAAATGGTCCAAGAAGGTAATCGACTTTCTACCAAATTCAGTCTGTATGTGAGGGTAATTAATTCTGTCACAATTTCTAGTTTTATAAATGTTTATGATGAATACAATCAAATTTAATATTAGATAAAACTGAAGATATATATAGTGTTTTATACATATATAACGTTATTTGAAATTTATGTAACACGTTAATGGGTAACATTAAATAATTCTCATTACAATATAGTTTCTTAGTTGGAAACAGAAATGGCAATCTATAAACTGATTTTAAACTTTTGTTCTGCATTACTTGAATTTTATTTAGTCTAGTCGCAGTGGCTGTTCCATATGTAAGTAGACCGTAGCGTAGCAGATTCGTGACTGAACAAACGAGAAATAAATCATTAACAACACCCGTCTAGGAACAAAATACGATAATACTAAGTAATTGCTTACTTACATGACAAATGTACATAACATTTGAACATTTGTCTTGTCTCTTTCTCTTCTGCTAGTTCTATCCTAGTCACCGTTTACTTTTTTTATTCCACTTTTCTATTCTACTTTCAAGCCAGTTTCATAATACCATTAGAATTAAATTGTAATTTTTTTTTGACATATCCGGTTTTTTTTTGTCAAATACAGTCAAAAGGAATATTTTTATTTTAATTCAACAAAAAAATTTTATTCTAAAACTATTTGAAGTGATTTGATAATCATTTCAAATAATTTTTACCATTTTTATTGGTATGGAAAATGCTTGATTATCACAATAGTGTTGTCTCTTTCGTTTTAGTCGTTTCTGTCCTAGTCACCGTTCACTTTTTGTAGCCAGTGTCATAATACCATAACTGTGCGTTTATACTTGCGGAATCGATTGAGGAAAAAATTCTGCAGAATCGTACTTAATGAATTAAAACAACAACAAAATTAAAAATATTTCAACTCCAGTGTGGAACTAGTTGGCGGGGCATAAAGCATTTCACGAAATTTGATTTGTTTAGAGTGCGGAAACGAGTGCGTACATTTTAATTTCCGTAAGTACAAACGCACAGTAAAGGAGTTTCGAACTAGAAGTTTTAGTCAATGCTCAAACAATATTGAGCAATAAAATAATTTGTACACAAAATATTTTGGCCAACCCTGTAATTATTTCTTGTAGGTTTGTAGGGTAGAGTGGCCCAAGTTTTGGTCTAAAAACATAGCCTTATTTTTTATACGAGGTAAAAATAAAAATATTTTCTGAAACAGTTTTTATTGTGCGTTACACGGTTATAGTTGGTAGAAGTGTTTGCTTCGTATTATTAAAGTTCTTGCGACAAAGTTTAAAATAATTAATTAAATATTGAATTAATACTTACGTGGTGAACTCTATACACTTCACGTTTTTTTTTCTATATACTTAAATCATAATAAGTTGTGTGCGTTTTTTTATAATAAAATGTAAAGAATTTTATTTTAATACATACATTTTTTTCAATTTTTCTCTTGACTTATTTACTATTTTTGCATAATTAAATGGTTTCCTCGCATATAAGTAAAACGCTATTTACTACCTATATACGAATAAATTAGAATTTCAATTTTGATTTTATAATCAATTGTGGTAGAAATAGTGAATTAAATTTTCCATTTTTAATTTATTTTTTATTTGGATTGTATTGGTTTTTGCACAAACAAAATAAAAATGTATGCGAGAGTAAACGAAATAAAGCCCTAACTATTTTTTTGTATGTACATAATAAAAATAAGCCGGGAAGCCAAAAAAAAAATGTCAAAATAAACTAGTGAATTTATGTTTTCTTTTTTTTCCTAGATAAAATTTATTTCGGATAAATTATTAATTTGGATAAATTCATTTGCGGTAAGTAATATAGATGTTTTTTTTATATAAAATTTTCTCCGGTTTGTGTAAATAATACGTGACCTTGATAATCAAAATGCTTCATTTGGTTGGCTCGAAATTATCACGTCATTTTTGTTTTTTTATTTGCTTCATTCATAATCATTTTTCTTATAAGAATTTGTGTGTTCTCTAATTTATTTGTTATTTAATTTATAAATTGGCTCTGCTTTAATAATTTAATAATTAATTGAATTAATTTTGTTGGATTATTTACACGTATTACGGCGTTTTGTTGATACGGTTAATTGTCGACGTCATTGACATACATTTACGTTATCGAAAAACAAAAAAAAATAACTGTTTGTTATTGTTGTACAATTGGTCAAAATCAAGAAATCAATTTTGATAGTGATGCACAGATGCAAGAACAATAGGAGTTTCTTGAATAAAGTACTCACTGGGTATTGATTTTGTTGTCGGTTTATCATGTATTTAAATCGGTTGCATAATAAATGCATCATCCGATTTTTTTGCTGAATATTGTCAACGTGTTTTTTAATGTATTATATGACAGTTATTTATAATTCGGTTGATAACAGTACTTTTGTAAAATCAGCCGGTTTATCGCTCTCTTCAATGATAGACAGGTGTAAATTGAATTGAATGTGATGGGGTGACATTCGGGCATCAAACCCTAGTGTTACGTAATTTATGCCACGTTGGACTATCCATGTACACATAGACGGTAAACGGGTTTTTGGTTATTTGAATAGAAATACAAATTTAAAGTGATGAGATAGATGACTGGTCTTATTGATTTTTTACAGTAAAAAAATATTGTACAGTAATTTTACTTGCGATTAAAGTTCAAAGTTAAATTGTTTAGTTGTTACCGTGTAGTATCTACCTTTGATTTCAATTCATATAGAAAATTTCAAGAACAAATCATTTTCTCTAAAATATTTACTTTAACGTTTAAGTTTATCCAAAAAGAATATTGAATAACTGAATTCTAACGAGAATATTCTTCTACCATTTTATTGTGGAGTTTCTTTGATGTTGACCCCATTTAAGAATCAGCTTTTGGGGGAAGAATCTCTATGCAATTCAATTATGTTCCGATGGTGCAAAGATTGATAACACCCAACCAGTAAGAATGAAGATATGAATGTTAACCCGGAGCGTAGTGTAGCACAGTAAAGGTAGGTATATCCTTTAAAAATTCTCGCGGTAAGATGTCAAATAAAGAAGAATTCCTTCGTCTGGAGGAAGAAGTGATATAAGCCTCTGTCATTGTAAGGATTAAAGACATAAGTCCAGGCTGTTTATCCAAGGCCCCTAAAAAGTTATTTCAGCAAATAAATGCTTGAAGACCTGTACGTTAAATAGCTGTATGCAGTCTATAGATTAAGTTAATGTTTCTGGTTTATCGTTTGAAAAATTAGGTAATGATGAACTACTATACATTCCAAAAGTTGCGGACAAAGGACTGTGTCTCCAATTTAATCAAATGTAGCAACTGCGAGGCAAAATATTTCAAGCAATTCTGTTAATAATTTTTGGGTTCAATTAATATGTTTTTATTTAGTGGAGTGGCGTATCCAATAACTCGTCGGTCAATAAGTTTCGAGGCTAACTACTAAAAAAACACGTTTCTGCAAAATTCGACTTTATTCATCAACATAATTTCTTTCCAGGCGATACATTCATTCCAAAGCATCGGCGTCCCATCGGAACTCGATGTCGATCCATCTGCCATCTCAATAAAAACTATAATTGTGTGTGTATAGATCCACTAAGATGTGATCTTCCAATACGAACTTTGTTTTTAAATAGAGTATATTAGAGTAAAAACACACCATTTTGTAAAATTCGCAGTATTTTGGTAGAAAAAATCGTCCATCTGAACCTACTATTAGAAATTTAGACAAAAATTTGAATCCTCTGGGCCAGTAGTAAACATATCAACAGCAACACGTGCTCAAATAATTCACATTTATCGATTTCACGACGTTCCCAACAATTAAACTTGTCCACAATGATCACATGGCTAATTTTACCGCCAATACGAATATTAACGACTTGTGGTTTCAACAGGACGGCGCTACATATCATCCAGACAATGAAACAATCGGTTTATTGAAAAACAGATTTAATGGACGATTAATTTCGCGAAGGACAGATGCTACTTGGTCACCAAGGACCGCTTGACATTCTGTTGTGAACTTTTTCGTATCTGATCCGCATCATTTGAACTGACTTCAAGAATATCAGCTTTTATATGGTGATTCAATTTTACTTGAAATTTGGCTGATAAGCTTAAATGTCGCTTTTCTGATGTGGTACAGGTACCACAAATCAAAAGGGGAAATTGTGTTGGGTTATTAGTATTATTTCTCTCTGGAGGTGATCGACCTGTGAGACAATTAGAATTTTGTATATGTCAAGGATATTCAAATGCAGTAAGACGTTAACGTGTCCCTCTGACTGCTGTACGAATTTGAATATATGTATTATATACCTTTCTTTCTTCATCTTTTGGGCAGAAAGTTATCGGAGCCACGCACAACTCTCCCGCGATACTTGTTGCAATTTAAACGATCTTCTCTTTCATGTAACTAATAAATTAGAGCTGTCCTTTTCTCCTCTGGAAACCAAATTGTTGATGTACGTTAGGAGGGGAGGGGGAGGTTGTGGAGGTCATCTCAACCGTGATATAACGAACTCCGCTAATCTTCAAAGACCATGCTATGTAATATTCATCTGTGGTTCTTCGGAGTCATTGCGAATCGCTCTGCCGTATTAGTATTAATTGTAGCTGTTTGTTTATAATTACAGCAACATATCTTCGAGGTTGGAACATTCTAAACAGAATCGTAGGTGTTAAAAAATGAAATTCTAAAATGAATTTTATTTTAATTCTTGTTTAAATATGTCTCAATGTATTAACCAAAAACTTGACTGTCTTATTAATGAGACTTCATTTTATGTTAAAGTCAATAAATTATTATTAGGAAAGTAATCTTTTGTGCAAATGCAAAACAACCCAACAATACCTGTGGGTATTGGGCTAAATAAAGTAATTCTAATAATTTCTACTCAATTCATAGATGTAACTGAAATATGTGTAAGCTAGATAGAAGTAATATAACAAGTTCCATTAATATTGTAAAAAGATTTCCACGAAACAGTGTGGTGGTTTATTTTTGCCCATTATATAATTTCGGATACCACCAAAGTCATTTCTGCATTAGCGCTCTCTCTTTCTCTTTCTCCTATGTTTCTGCATAACCATTGAAGAATTATCCTTACTCTTTGATTTAGGTCCGGCACATAGCATTTCCTTAGTACATTACTTTTTAAATATCGCTGGAAATATTTCATCTCGTTCGGGTTTTCTTCATAATTCCAACAA
Source organism: Nephrotoma guestfalica (assembly GCA_963691935.1). Classification (NCBI taxonomy): domain Eukaryota; kingdom Metazoa; phylum Arthropoda; class Insecta; order Diptera; family Tipulidae; genus Nephrotoma; species Nephrotoma guestfalica. The sequence continues at coordinate 247,602,500 of OY829915.1, forward strand.
ATACTGTTTATATAAAAATAGACCAAATAAAGAGAAAAATTTTTTAACTAATAAGAATGGAAAATCACTTAGTCCTTAATTTTAGTGACCTAATTTTTTCATTTAAAAAACTTCATGACCGAAATACAATGATAAGAACTTCAAGATTTAAAGATACAATTGTCTTCAATTTTCATAATCGCAGTTTTAAAATTTCCGGCCGTAATATCGAAAAATACTTGAAAACACTCCAATAAAAATTAGTAAAGAACATATTTCAATAAATCCCAAGTTATGTTTCGTTATATTATTATATCTACACAACCTTCAACAACTTTACACCACTTAAACTATATATGTAAGTATTTACATTTACAGTTCCTTAATCCATGTAAACGCTTGGTAACAATATCTAGTTTTGTTAATAATTTTGTAGATACAATTGATACGTATATATGTTAAATAACAAATAAAATTGTTTTAAAATACTGTTTAGAAATTAGTACTAGATTTGACAATTTGGAGCGTAAAGCTATCTTAATCTAGGTTACGGATAGTGCGATGTGTTAAGTAAAGCACATGGTTTCAACGAAAGTAATCCTTAGTTCTTTGGGAGCGTTGAGGTAGCTTGCCTTGGTCTCGAACAGCTCAGTCTTAACAGTAGTGTTTACTAAAAAAATAATTGATTAACCTGCTTACAGAGTGCACCACTTCCCCTAGAGTCAATCATTTCATGATTGCCTTCATCTTCACATTATGTGCGTTCGCATCATTCTATTAGAGGGCAGATTTTCCTCCTTTCAACTTCTAAAACAAGCTCCTATTATAGGTTATTCGGTAGAGTCTCCTTTTCTTGGTCTATATACGCCGATAAAAGCCAGATTTTATAGTCACTAATCTTTGGGCTAGCCGCGGTTATGTTATCGCCGCGATCTAGAAGTAGAAACACGTTTATTTTACTTTTCCCAAGAATGCATTTATTTTTCTCCTGGTTTCCTGAATGTATGATTCTATACCCTTTTGTGCCAAGGGCAGATCTTGTTATATTTAGGTTAATTTGGATTATTCGTAGCATCTTGTCGTGTTTAATCCCCAACTCTGGTGGCGTTCTTTCCTTATGAATTCAACAGCTTCCTCGTCAGAAACGTCATCCATTGCAGATACTCACTTCTCCAAATTTTGTAATTTTTCCAATTTTCCGGATTAATTTTCTGTATCCTTGTCGCTCCATTCTTCCCATATACCTCAAGAATTTTTGATTCGAATTCAAAGTTGAAAACTCCGTTTGTGTTTGCAAGAGAGGCTCGAGATTTCTTATTTATCACTCTAGTGTAATATTTAGAGTTCTCTTTAGTCTCTCCTTGTTTGACGATCTTCCAATTTTTAGGCGGAAGATTGGGATTGCAGGCTTGAACATGTTCTACGGTTCTGATTTAGCTTGGTTAGGATTCAAACTTGTGTCTTTTTGGGGTCTGTCCGGGGTTTCCTCCTTCTAACAGTCGCGGGCTTTGTCCTATATTGTTACAGAAATCAGTCCGACTGCCATCGAAAACCTTCCTAATTAAAGGGAGCAAACCATAAACGACAATAAATTGAACTGCTATTGAAATAGTAAATAAATTTGGTTTATACCTGGAAGATCGTATTCTAAAATATTTCATGGTCATTGTTACATCAATTACCTGTAAATTTGATTTTATATAAAAACGGCTTGTAATAAAACAAAAAACAATCTAATCACGTGGTTTCTATCAAATTTCTATTAGCCCATACATAGTGTCCATATTATGTGCTGATTATCGATGGTTAGGTCAGCCACACATATAGTATACATACCAGTACATAGGTGTATCACTGGCTGTTTACAAAGTGGGAAATCGATAAGACTATTGCAAATTAAAAAGTATAGAGTAAACATTTACACTCATATACTATGTATGCAATAAATTATCTTTTGAGATTATTAATGGCGTTGACGTAGAAATCGAATGATTTATAAAAATTGAAAGAGTGCAGCCGTGCTGGTGAAACGTAAACAAAAATTGAGCGGCAAATAAGAAACTAATTTGATTACATGCGTTTTAATTGTTTCAAATTTCGTATGCGAAATCAACGAAAGTCAATGTCAATGATTCACAAAATTATGTAAATTAATTTTTTCATTTTATATGTATTCGGGAATTTTGATTTTAGTCTTCAAATATACTAATATAGTTTAGCCAACTTATCGAATACCATAATGTATAAGATTGGTGTGCACATCGAATTTTCACATAGAAATTAACTAGGTTAACTATAAAATCGAAATGAATGAAAGAAGAATGATTGTGTCAGTGAACTAATAACAAAATAATTTGTCAACAAACTCGTCTCGGTTATTATATTTGGAAGCGTAGCAGTGGAGCATTCGGCGTTAACTTTTGTGATGGGTAAACTGGATCAAGTCAGATTGTTATTTATGCCGATTTAGTTAAAATAGCCTATCTGACACGACTTTAGTAACACGATATTAACTTTGCTTATCACACAATCATTTTATATTTATATAATGTAAATTGTGGTTGGTGAACACTTTCTAATCATAAAAATGTCGTAGAGGGTAAATAAATATTTTTTTTTAGAATTACGCTATAGTCAAGGCTGTTTTGAAATTGTTTATAGTAATGTATTAAGTATACAAATATATATGTAAAACAAACCCTGTATTTTGGATATAATAATATCTGCTCTTTATTTAGCTATTTCGATTATAGATCAATTTCAAACAACACTTACATTCTAGATTAAATTTCGAACAAGAAAACTTTCACTTTTGATGTTAAACTATTATCTTTCATTATAGACTACATTATATGACATGGTTTATGTAATATGTAATAGGTTAGTAAAAAATGGGTGCAACTTGATTTTTTAGCCAGAGATTTTTTAAATAAAAACATCTGTTAAGATCAATCCGACCCAATCAAACGGCTATATATTTGCCGCATTTGAATCTTTGGTACTTCTGTTAATATTTACTTTACAATTACGGAAATGGCATAATGTTAGTAGCCGTAAGATCAATTTATACACCATGTACTTTTTTTTCTCAATTATAAGCAATGGATTTAGACTGCGGTCCAATTCAAAACTTATTTTGTGGAGACTGACTTATTTTTAAGTCTACAATCAGTCTTCTGTAGAGCAGGTTTGTTGTAGATTAGTTTAGAACTAGATTCTGGCTTAATCAAATTTTAAATTTCAAGTGTTTATTTGCGTTAAGTTCGAAATCAATAAAATTCAAAATCACAGTGACAATTTATAGTGAGCTTGTAAGTAGGAAACTCGCCATTTTTGCTATGTTTTGATAAGAAATAAGGGATCATAAATTTGTGATACTGTAGTATAGTTATCACTTCTTGTTTGGTTGTGTTAAAACCTATTTTCATATAAAAACATAAATTTTGCTAGTGTTTCTTGGGAATGGGCGATGATGCATAAAACGCCAGAACAGCGAAAATAAATTGTTTGCTTACAAACAGCGAATTTAAATTTGAAATAAATTTCTAGATTGCATAAAAACATCGTCTCACTGGATATTCTAATTCAAGAAAACATTTAATTTACAGTGCAAAATCTCCAAAATAGAGGTTGGAATAAGTAACCTTACTGTGCGTCGCCAGCTCAGATTGTGCCAAGAGTAGGTGTGCCACCGAGCAAACCCGCTAATCAGTAACAAAAATTAAGTACTTATGATCAATGAGCAGTCATTTCTACAAACGAATCTAAATTCATTCATTGTGGTTCCGGTCGAAAAAATTTATATTCCGCACCATGTAGGCAAACAGCTTAAGAAAATGTATTAAACTTACAACGGTCAAGTAAGACAACAAAAGATTGGTTTCCAACTGTGAACGATCAAACGCACTTCACGAGAAGCAAAATGTTTAATACACGAAATTAATATCAATGTAATGACTTGGTCAGCCTAGTTACCAGTTCTTAATCAACTGCTTTGTAATAATAATATAGCGAGAAAAGTTAAGGTCAAGAACACCGTCGAAATATTAATAAATTGTACGAAGTTACTAAACAAACCTGGAATAACATCCCCATCGAAAGACGAGTAAGATTAGTTGAGCCAATGAATCGAAGACACGTTACTTCAATATAAATAAAGGAGGGCCAAACAAGTTTTTATCAAATATTTATTTCTTAAAAAGATTTAATTTTTCGAAGTGATTTGGTATTAGTTAAATTATGAATTCTCTGGGTGATTTTTTAAGCTTGGTTTATAATTTTCAAAAAAACACAGTATATAATTGCAAAAATATATGAAATTTTTATTTGAAACGATAAATCATGGTTTGCCATTTACTTTTTAAAAATTATTTCATGTAAATGTTGGCCACGGCTACGTTTTAAGTGGTCCATGCGAGATGTTCAATTTTTCATCACTTTTTAATGACACGTTTATTGTTGTCTTTCCATTCTGCAATTGTTGTTGGTTTATTGTGATAGGCGAGAGACATCACGTAGCTCCATCAACAATAGTTAAGAATCATCAAATCGCACGATCTGGGTGGTCAATTCACTGGACTGAGATACGTGATATAAATTGCTCACTGAACTCATTTCTCAATAAGTCCATGGTTTCGTGTGCTGGTACCGTTTTGCTGAAACTACATATCGACCAGTTTCAGTTCATGCATTTTCGGCAAAAAAGCCGATGGACCGATGGACATTTTATCAACAGTAGCTACAGCAGCAATATTGCGTCACAATGGCTTGAATTGCTTACTCAGTAGGTAGATTATAACGCAAATTCAAAAATTTGAAAATGTTGTTCGGATGTAAGTCGTTCCATGATGAAATAGCACTGCTAACTGAGAACAATTGACTTTGACAGATGTCGCTAATTTCGCGTGATGTGTCAAAAACATATACACGAAAAACCAAAAAGCAACGAAATCACTATTTAGTATTGCACTATTATAGTTGTTATTTGGATAAATCTTATTCAATAACTAATGTAAAAACAACATATTATGATTATTAAATTTGTTTATAAGTATAACAGATTTAGCCTATATACAGTATATGCTCGCCACTGTATAAGACAGTTTAATGGACGAAACCTCGATCGATAGTTAATAAAAAAACATTGGCGGAGAAACGTCACTCCCATCATCCGGTGACATTATATTATTTCTAGACTATAATTAAAAGGACGTAAGTACTTATGCCCGTTTTTACTTTATTCAGTTCATTTAAAATAAAATAAACAAATTTTGTTCATCATCAGCCGTTCTATCGCCTGAACGGCTGACGAAAAACAAAAATTTTTGGATTGAATTGTGTGATGTTTATTTTAAATGTATACTGAGTAAAGTAAAAACTGACATAAGACGACTTACGTCCTTTTAATTACAGAGTCTAGATTTATTAAACATCTAACAATAGAACTGACAATGGGAGGTGAAAATATATGTTAAGATAAGATCTTGGCGTTCTAAAGTTTTTCCTAAATTGTAACTAACGTTACGTTTTTTTTTTACAAAAATGTTCTAAGGTAGTGTGATGCTAGGAGTTCTGTCTCATATAGAGCCCTGTCGTGAATTCATTGTTAGCCCAGTTAAACAACAACTGTTTTTATTGTCAAGGTTAAGCTAATAATTTCGTATTAGTTGGTACATATGCGAATGTCCTGTATGATCAAGTGAAGTTGACGTTCAACATATAGTCATAACCTGGTGACGTGAAACTTATTTATCTGTGAATCCTAAGAAAACTAAGATGGTCTTTTTCGTGAGAAATAAAAATAAGGGGTAGTGCTATCCCACTCTCTACAGAGACTAAGTATATTGAGACCACTAAGTATATTGAGGATAGGCGGATTACAAAATAAACGGTTTGCATAACGTTTTGCTTGGTCACATTGATTCGGCTTACAATACATTTTCTAAAACATCAATTTATGTGCCATGCAGGACATTTCAAAATCACAAGTTTTTAGCACTGGAACACCATTCCACAAACTCAAAATCATTCAACCATCGATGACCTATTTGTCTTTAATTTATCAAAGGACGCAACTTGAAAAAAATCCTGAAGAATTATTTTTAATAATGTTAAATGTTAAATCAAAATTTTGATTATTTTTGTTTTAATTTTTTGATTTTATTTAATTTCTGTTTTAAACTGAATGTTGTATCTCAGATCTGAAATCATACATTTATGTCACTCAGAATAAGTTTCTTTAATAAATAAATAAATAAGAGAAATGCAAGAAGATAAGCAACATTTACTGGAACTTGTACTGGTTGTAAGTCGCGATACTCAGGCCCATTGTTTCCTTGCTCCAGGTATGGGAGCCCTATTAGTGTGCAATTGCAGAGAATATTTTGCTTGGGAATTGTGAAGCTAAACATACCACTTCCGCTGCGATCTGCCGTCCATCAACTTTTTTTCTGAGATTTAAAGTTCAGGGAAAGATTCGGATGCTTCTAAAATAAAATATACGCATGTTCAGAGCATTATTGGGCATTCTCACCGGGCAAAAGTCTAAACAAGCATTTGTTCAGAATGCGAGTTCGGATGAATGGAAATGGCGGCAGTATGGTGGAGTGGATATGGAGGCGATTGAACACTTCTTATGTTCCTGTCCTTACTTTCTTCATAGATCATATTGTTTCGGTTCACGTTTCCTCCATGATTAATCGGTGGGAACGAACACCACACTGATAGTCGGCAATGATATTTTCGGTGAGCGAGATAAATTTGGCAAGTACAACATTAACCAACATTCTGTAGGGAGTGTTCAATAGATCAATGCCACGATAGTTTTCACGATTGGTTTCAAAGAACACCTGGTGGAGCAATTATTGCTCTAATGGGGGTTACTTCGTCATTCCGATTTAGCAGATTTTAGAAGTAGGTTTGCCATAATGATAGAACGTCAGCCACGTTTATTGTCAGCTCTCCACTCCTCCCTTGGCTGTACTTCTTGGTTGGTAGTTTTTAGTGAAATTTCTAGCGTTAGCAAAACAGTCCCTGGAATTTCCTCGTTCCGCTTGGAAGCTGATGTTTTCGATGCATAACCTCATACGTTCGTGCTTCTTTTGATTGAGGTATTTAGTCGTAACTTTAGCACTGAGATATTCTACTAGAGTGTTTCTATTGTTGCGGGAACTGGGTGGTCTTCTTCCGATAGTATTTTGTGCCGCGATAGTAAAGCGTGTGTGTTAGGAGGAGTTGCTTCGTTATTACTGTGCCGGTCTTGTTAATCAGTGATCTTTTAAAGTATCGATGTTCCATCGAATGGCCTTTTGTACTTGTCGGTTAAACGTATATTTTTCGAATATGACAAGTAAATGATCGCTGTCCATGTCTGCATTTCTGTCAGATGTAACGTCGGATATGCTGGTGGAGTGTCTCATAGAGACCATGACGTGATCATTTGGTTTTCCGTCCTTTCAGCATTAGGTCTCCATCCTAATTTGTGGATGTGGAAAACGTACTTGATAAATTGTACATTATTGTGAGTGACTCGTTGTAGGCGTTGTTAAAAACATGTTTTGTTAAAAATATATGTCAGTAATGTCGGATTTTGAAGTGAATTTTAATTATATTAATACGATTTTGAAGCGAAATTGAATTCATTTTACTAAATAGTCAACCTTCTACGATAAATTGGTAAGAAAAACAATAATGGACCTTTAAAATAGGTACGATATCGTACACTAATTAATGAATTGTTTAACCGTGTTTCCCTTAACATTTCAAATACAGCCCTATGGCACTATTCTGGTAATTCCCCGGGAATAGGGAATTGGGGAAATTTATATGTAATTTTTATTTAAACATTTTTTTTCTGGCATACTGAGTTGAGGTAAAAAGTTAGTGTTATTATTCCCAATTTACATCAAACTCTTTAGTAGGCCGAAAAAAAATATTTGAACAGAAATTACATATAGATTCTTTCCCCAGTTCGATATTTCCGGGGAATTGCCAGAATAGTGCCACTGTGGCACTATTCTGGCTTTCCCTAGAAATAGCGAATTGGGAAAAATATTTGCATAGAATTTTTGTTCAAATTGTATTTTTCTGGCCTACTTGAGGAATAAGGTTATTGCAAAAATTTTCAAAATCTTTGGTATTCCACAAAATTTTTATATTGGCCTAACACAATTATTCTGAATTTCCGTTTAACCGAACGATAATATGACCTACTTCTCCAGAAACATGCTGAATTTTTTGTTTCTCTTAATATTCCGAATCAAATTGAGCGGATGCTCTTCGTTGAAATATACAAATACTCATTCGATATAATATATTACGATTGATTACATTTTATTCACACTAAATTTTAAGTCACATGAGAAATGGAAGTTAAACCATTTAGCGAGAATTATTTATTGTATAAAATTCGGTTGGAGAGTCTATCACTACCTGTATTGTATTCATAATATCTCTTCACCTATAAACCACGTTTGGTATAAAGTTTGTATGATACTTCGTTTCTTAAATGGAGATCCAGAATAAGATGTTAACCTCTCACAAATAGCTTACACGAATGTTTAGTGGCTTTTTTAGAAGCATGATGCCAAGACGGCAATATTCTCAATAGTTTAAATCAATAATAAAATTTGGTATATTTAGTTGGCAACTGTATGTATGTGGTATAAAATGACCTAAAATTTTACTAGACCAACAATATTACCAAAACTTGTTAAAACATTTGGGTCTGATCTAATTTTCAATAACACCACTTATGAGTACACTACTCTGAGTGCGTAAACTCCGAGAAACTGTAATTGTTATTTATGTTAGGTTTTGGATTTCCAGCAATTTTGTGAATTTGCAGTTTATATTAACATGCTCTCGCTAATACATATTATTAAAGATGGATTACTTACTGGAATTAATATGTATACTTTAGTAGGCACGTGCTAGTTTGTTACTGGTGTTTTACGACAGTAGTCCAAGCAACCGATTTAGATATAAAATTCTAGTTTTAAAATTATTATATAGTTTTAATTTTGTGTAACTTACTGTCATGTTAAATTTTTGTTCGTTGATCCGGTGAAGTTCGCCAACAATTTTTGATTGTTTTAAAAATTATTTTTTAAAAATCGAAATTCGCTTTCAATATGACGAGGAACGATAAGTAATAAACAACTTTCACTGCGCTCAAATCGAGTGGCTATTGGGTGCGCGATGGGTTGGTTATACATTTAAAGAAAATGTTAATTCCAATCAAATTAACATTTTTCTTTTGGTTGTTTCATTTTTTTTTGTTTTGAGAATATAAATTATATTATTCATGTTAACTTTAATTTTATTGCAAAATGAAAGTAATCTACATATCGAGCAAAACGTGAATTTAGTTTATACATACTTCATATTCTATACGGACCTTAGTAAAAAATGGGTTGGTTTTTGTGAACGAACAACTATATATTTTATCTAAATAATAAATTGTTTCTAAAAACTCAATGAACGATATTTAACGTGATAATGCATATTTAATTTATTTTGCATAAGTAATTCGTAAATTAGTGACATTTTACAACCCCGGTTACAATAATTCAATATAAAATAAATAATCTATAATAATGTGTCGTATATGTAAACCAATCGCAAAACGGATCGCATTAAAACAACAAGGTCATTGAATAATAATCTGAGTAATACTATTCTAATCCGTTTAATACGTCAGAAAACGGAACTACTGATTATACCCTTATCAAGTTTTATTCAAAAACTACATTGAACATTAAAGGTGCTTGTTATAAAAGGACACAAGTTTTATTATTTTACCTATGTCGCTGTTAATTTTGTGTTTGTAATATTTCAAAAGGAAATAAATAAATTTGCGCACAAAACAATATAAAATAGTTCGACAAGTGACGTGGTTCTTAGAAAGGCTTGATTGTTCTGAGTTCAAAATGTACAGTCGAAAAAATAAAATAATTCAAATGGCTTGATAAAATAGAATTTTATCTGAAGTTCCAAGTAAAGCTTACTCTGTTTCAAAATTAGAAACAAATTACGCCATTCATCGACGATGACCAAATCGATACAGTTGTTGGTTTCTCAAATAAGTTTTTTACTCGAGGACATGTAATCAATGAGCCGGGCAGCCCGGGAAACACAAAACGAGTAGATTAGAAGCAACATTTAAAAATATTATACTATTTTGTGAGTGGGAAAGAAAGGCAAAGACAAGTTAACTGCAGAAAAAAATGTAACACGAAAATTACTGGCTAATGGATTAATCGAACCAAAGTTTGCTTAAAATGCTTTATTTAAATATTGAGAAACAGATAACTACAAACTCGTACGTGCACAAAATAACGATTAAAATGTTTCTATTTACAGTGTGTTAATCTATTAGAGGCAAACACTGAGCCAAATGCAAATGTGTTTCAGTAATCAATGTTGCTGTAATTTGCTTCCTTACTATTGAGGCAAAAGAGTTGCAGTGTTTTAAACAAAACGTTTCGATTATTCTCTATAGTTATTGTTAAACTGACGAAGGAAACATTTCCGAACTTGATCTTTAAAAATTAAATATTTAAAGCAAATTATTATCACTACAATAAGGAAGACTTAATAAATATTGTTAATAATTAAGATTCATTTATTAATTTATTAAGTATTTCTAATCTTGAATTGATAAACCGCTTTTATAGTATTGGAAAACAGTTACGTAAAATACCGAAAAATGACGAATGCTGTAAAACTAACTTTTCGTGAAAAACGAGAAAAACAATTTAATTCATACATTCAAAATTGGTTTATGCAGATCCTCATACTATATAGAGGGTGGGCCAAATAATTTTTTTTTAAAATGCAATAAAACAAAAAGTTTTCAATATTTTTTCATATTTACTTTTTCATTGTAAGAACAATCCTTCCGATTGATTATGGAATACTATTACATTCATATGACTGCCTCGGCTGGCCTTGACGTACCCCATACGGTCGAGCCAATTTTTGAGCACATTTTCGATGGTATGCGGCATTATGTCTTCAATGGCAATGTGAATATTGTTCTTGAGGGCGTCAATCGTTGCTGGTTTATCGGCGTAACACTTATCTTTGACGGCACCCGAAAGATAATAGTCTAAAGGGGTCAAATCACAGCTCCGAGGCGGCCAAATCACATCAGCGTTTCGGCAGATAATTCGATCTTCGAAGACAGTGCGGAAAATATCAATTGAAACGTGTGCTGTGTGGCACGGAGCGCCGTCTTGTTGAAACCAAATGTTGCCAATGGCGCGCTATCGCTCACCATTGACAACGGCGGCTCCTTGCACATTTTCAAAATCCGCACCAAACAGTCACTCGTCGTTGAGGTTGCATCGGCTTCTTTACGATCACGTGCGGGTTCTCCTCTCCGTGCCCCAAATTCAACAATTCTGCTTGTTTACATAGCCGCCAAGATGGAAATGCGCCTCATTCGAAAAGATGATTTTTTTGCCAAAATTATCAAATTAATGTTTCAATATTTCCCAGCGTTGTTCAAGCGAATACACAACCATTTTCGTTCAGCGGAAGGATAAAACTAACTTTCTGTCAAATCAGAAGTGACATAACCCTTACCATACTCAAAAAAAAAACGCTAGTTCAAAAAAAAATTTATTTGGCCCACTCTGTAAATAACTATGCATATGTATAATAAGTGATTTTATAAGTGTTTGGTTTATAATTATCAAAAAAAAACACAGTAAAATTGCAAAAATGTATGAAATTTTTATTTGAATCAATAAATCAATGTTTGCCATTTACTTTTTAAAAATTATTTCATGTAAAAATTGGCCACGACTACGTTTTAAGTGATCCATGCGAAATGTCCAATTTTTCGCCACTTTTTCGAGCATTTCGGCTGGTATCTAGCTAATGGCACGTTTAATGTTGTCTTTAAATTCTGCAACTGTTGTTGTTTTTATTGGCATAGACGAGATACATCACGTAGCCCCATAAAAAATAGTCTTGAAGCGTCAAATCGCACGATATAGACAACCAATTCACCGGACCGAAACGTGAGATAAATTGCTCACCGAACTCATTAAAGTCCTTGGTTTCGCTTATTGTGTGGCTAATATTTTGATAATTAAATTCATTAATTTGTGAACTTTGTTCGGGTCTGAGAACAATTGACTTTAACAGATGTTGCTATTCACGCGTGATGCATCTAAAACTAATATACGAAAAAGCATAAAAATTACCCATTACCATGAAATCCAACAATTCTTCAATTAGAGTAATTATTTGGGAGGGGTAATAATAGCACTTACTAATAAGAATAGATTATTTTAGAAATTATTGAATGTACTAAACTAAAGATTTATTAATGGGATTTAATCATCACCAGAAATTTTAATGGATCGTGTAGCTCTGTATTTTAGCTGTATTGTTTTGAAAAATAAAATATTAGAGGTCAATTTTGGTTTTAGCATTGTTTGCTTGTGAATTTTCAGTAGCAAAAAACAATTATTTACAATTATTCAGTTGTAATTAAAGTACAGTTGGCTTTATATAAAACTAAAAAAAATAAGATTTACATAACTCGTGTTCAGATTACAATTACTACTGATAAAAAAGCCTACTATGATCAATAATTTCATTTTGCTACGATAAATTCTCAAACAATAAAAGCTAAGCCAAAACCCGGCATCTAATATTTTATAAACCAAAACAACTCAGCTTTTGTTCACATTTTCTGTGTGCGTAGTTTTTATAAATTCTAAGATTCTAATTTTATTAAATCTAAGTAGTAGTGTATGCAATTTAATTATTATTATTCCGATTAATTCCGGATTAATTCCGATTATTTCATCGGGACATAAGTTGATGATCGTTTACTTAGGGGAGTCTATTTAAATGTCCAAGACAGTCAGTTTCCAATGTTTCAAAAACATCAAAAAATATAGGAAGGCAAATCAGTAGACGAACTATCTACAGAATACACTTTAGAAAGTTGGTATTCAACAATAACCAGAACAGTGATTAATATCACTGACAACACTTGAATTATTAGAAAAATATTTTATGAGCTGTCGAAAGTTCGTTTGCGATCCATGGAGATTATAATAAATCGTTCGGGTATTCCCGCAAAAAGGAACATAAAAAATCACCGACTGTTCATCGTACGAATAGGCATAACGGTGGGAAGCTTATGTTTTGGGGTTGTATTTTTTACAGTGAAGTTGGAGACTTGGTTCTTTTGCCTGATAAGGTTGATAAAAATGTACACCTTGGCATTTTAAATGATCTTGAAGCTTGTTTGTGGTGTCAATTTCATATTAGAGGAGACTGGTTACTGCAACAAGAAAACACCAATTAACACCGCAAAAATATGGCAAGAATTTTTGAAAGTTTCTGGCTTCATTGTTTTAGACTAGCCTCCTCAAAGTCCAGATTTAAATGTAATTGAAAATCTTTGGGCAGAATTTAAGCTAAAAGCGGTATACGTAACCGGAAAATCGAAAGAAATGGCCGAAAATTAAATCCGTGAGGTTTGGGTCAATTTAACTCTCGAATATCTAAAAAAAATTATGAATTCAATGCCAAATCGTCTTCAGGCTGTAATAGGCGCAAACGGAAACGTCACTCGATATTAAAAGTTCAAAAGAATCCAAATTATATTATGCGTAATAATTAAAGTATTTAAAATTCCTAATGTAGAAATAAAAGAAAAGAGAAACAATGAAGAAATTCCTAGGAATTCCTTATTTTTATAAGTATAGATTTCAAATTAATATTTTATAATTAAAACTTAAAAATTTGTTATTTTACTTAAGATAACCAACCTTTCGAAAAAAAATTAATTTCCAAATATTTTTGGCATTGACTGTATTTGATATCGTTGACTGATTTAATTCGGTGTACTTTTGTATCACTGTTTTGTTTGAGGAAAATGTTATTCTCCTTGCACCATAAGATTTAAATTTCTACTGGATTTTATTTTTTTTTGGCTACCAATACGTTGAATTGGTTTGTTTGAAGGTTATATAATGCATGACAAGTATGTTCTGAACAGGATGAGAATTTGATACTGGTATAGTTAATTCGGCAGTACTAAGCTGTTTTTTAACCTAAAATTTTTGTATAATATCTCCCTTAAGCTGTGCATTTCTTATTTTAACGTTGATCATTGGTTTAGTGACATCCGATATCCTATAATTTTGACTTTAAATTGCATTTGTGGGTATAATATCATTATTTTAGATATCAAGACCAAGTTAATGTAAAACATTATCCACTTATAACTCCCTATTCGCAGTTTGATAGTAGGTAAACCCAAAATGATAATGTCATTTTATAATGAATTTTATAAATGCTGCAAAAATTTAACTTGTCGCTTAAACTCATCGACAGAATCCGAAAAATATTGTTGCGATTTCACAAAATTTTCTGATGTTATGTTTAGATCGGTGACAATTTTTAAAAAGAAAAAAATTTTATTTTACCAAAATTCGGCATCCACAGCCCAAGCGGATTCACTAATCGACTTGAAAATTCATACAATGGGCGCGTTCAGGACTGCCAACTGTTGGTGGCATCATGATTAGTGAAATCATCGCCAATTTGATTTGAAAATTTCATAGTACTAAACATTTTCATAACGTTGGCTTTGATTTTACTCGACATGTTCCCAAGTGTTGGGTGCTCTGAAAGCGCCCAATGATATTGAAAAGTATCAAGAGCGCAGCTAAATTTCCGGGTTTCATACATAGATGGTGTATGCGACACATCTAGTTGTCATTTTTATATCTGAAGTTGAGTTTTGCTACCAAAGTAGTTAGCTGAGTTAGCTGACCAAACAAATAGCATTTGCGAGAATATTTGCTTTTATGCTTCACCTTGGAGAAAATGCAGCTGAAGCACATCATGAGGAGGCCTACGGCGAACATGCACCATCAAAAACTACCTGTCAAGATTGGTTTAAACGCTTTAGAAGTGGCGATTTCGCTCCGGAAGACCAAAAACATTTGAAGACACTGAGCTGCAAGCGTTATTGGATGAAGATGATATGCAAACTCAAGACCAACTTGCGAAAGCATTAAACACGACTCGCCACGGTATTTCCAAACATTTACATGCTATTCATATGCTAAAAATTCAAATGCAGGGAAAATGGGGTCCATATGAGTTGAATGAGAAACAGATGGAATATTGAGGAGCCGCTTGCGAAATTTTGCTTTCACGGCATGAAAGTAAGAGCTTCCTGCATCGAATTGTTACGGGAGATGAGAAGTGGATCTTTTTTAAGAGTCTCAAACGCAAAAAGTCGTGGCTTTCACTCGGCGAAGCATCAACATCGACGGCCCGGCCAAATCGCTTCGGAAAGAAGACAATGCTCTGCGTTTGGTGGACCACAAAGGAATCGTGTACTATGAGCTGCTGAAACAGGCCGAAACTGTCAATGGGCAACGCTGCCGACAACAACTCATCAATCTGAACCATGCATTGCTCGAAAAATGGATAGAATGGGTCACGAGATACGAACGAGTGATATTGCAGCACCACAATGCTCCATGCCATCGCACTCCCATAAGATGGAGTAATGCGATTAGGTGTAATGAGATATATTTACATGAGGAATGTAATCAAAAGAAAGAAACAGTATTTTTCACATAATCTTGACTATCTGTTACAAATTATGGATGTTACAGAATGAATTGATCATTCTCTTATATTCTAAATTTAGGCCTCGCTCAAAATATTTGAAGTTTGGACTATCCGTCATATCTAAATGGCATTTCTTAGTTCGGACTAAACGGACTTATTACACATTGTACGAAATGACATGATAATTTATTTTTTCCCACATCAACTTACCATCAATCACTAAATTTGATAAAAGCGATTGAATTGAAAGACACACATACTTGAGAATTGGTTAGTACGCCCGCAATCAATATAAACAAATATGATTAACGTTTAAAGCATGTCAGACTTATAAAATCACATGTCTTTTAATTTCAATAATTTTGAAGTTAAACTTTCTCTTCGTACACTACTACTAGTACAAACACTAATACATCAACATTAAATTAAAAATTATCGTAGTGTTACGTTGGCTTTGAATTCCCTCTTCACCTTTCAGTCAATAATCGTGCGCGCACATTATTTGGCTTGGTGATGAGTAATGTATTTATTATTTATTTGTTGCCGGCGAATTAAATTGATTTGGAATCGATTGAAACTATTTTTATTCCAATTAAACGGCACTTATATGATTTATATGTAATTATTTCTTTTTTTCTTTTCGTTTCATTTAGATTCAATATTTAGTCAAATATGTCAGCTAAAGCAATTAGAGAAGCAACAGGTAAAGATATAATAAATCGTCATTTAAGCGCCGAAAGTCAAGCAGCAAAATGTTGTTTTGCTTCAGTAGATGAAACAACCGATTGGAATCAATTGTTTGCAAGTAATCCATGGTTACAGAATGTGGTGAGTACTAGATATTAAAATCAGTTAATAAACAAATGGGATATGTGTTACTCAATCATTTTATTTTGTGTACATATTCGACATGGACACAAGATAAGATAACGCAGGGAAATTGATTTATTCGACTATATTGCATTTTTGTGGTTTTATTATCAACACTTAATTGAAAAGTGTTAGAAAGTAATGAAAATCGGTACGTGCTTTAGGAAAATCCGATTATTGGGTGTAATCTGTTTTAAATAAATGTCATTTAATTAAATTTATTGTACTTACTCGAGAGATATTATTTCCGAGGTATTTTGTGATTAGGATTATTGTTTAAATGGGAATAGGTGCGTAACGAACGTAATGCGGAAAGTTAAATCGAGCAATTATTTTCTAGTATTTTTGTTCTTTGAAATTGATTAAAAGTTTTTTTAGGCTCTACATTTTGGAAGGGTAATTTTAGGTTTGGCTCATTATAGTAAATTTATCGTTAATATCGAGATTAAAAGCTTTGTGAATTTCTAAAGTTACATAATTTTACCGAGATCATTAATTGAATCTCGTGATTTATGCAATCAGTAAGCTTCTTAATTAATTGGTCCGTTTATTATTTTAAACAACTAGTATTTAATAGTATTTAATATTATTTAAAAGTGTTTCTCGAAACCTCAATATATTTAGTCCAGCTTTGTATCTAATTCCACAAAATAGGTGATTTGTCGAACTCCATAAAATAGGCCTCTGTTTCGGCGCTGACTTTTTCGTTTGACGTGAAGCGGCTACCAAACCATTCATGTTTTGAAACCGTAGGACGCCAAATTTGAAGAATGAGATGGATAACGCAGCAATCGGTAGTGAAATTCGACTAGTATCTGAAGTTGTCTCGTGCTTTATCCGTTTTATTCTATTGTGGGTACACGCAGCACTCATACCGTGAGTAGCTTTTAAGATATTTACGGTCATCTCTCTGATAGTCATCTGGCAGGATGCACGACGTTATGAATTGTGGGGCATATCCTCTAGAATCACCACGGGTTGGTCTGGGCGCTCTTAATCATAACGGGCAATGGCCTGAGCAATATTTATCTTTTTCCATGGTCCCTAACAAACACAAATTCTTCCACTTTCATCAGCTAGTAAAGCTATTAAACACGTGTACTTTCTAATTTG
The DNA here is from genome assembly GCA_963691935.1 of Nephrotoma guestfalica. Lineage (NCBI taxonomy): Eukaryota > Metazoa > Arthropoda > Insecta > Diptera > Tipulidae > Nephrotoma > Nephrotoma guestfalica. The sequence goes on from OY829915.1 coordinate 247,620,083, forward strand.
TTTTCACGCAATACCCTCTTTATATTCGGGGTACCTTTTACAAATATATATGGATCAGCTTATCAGTAACTATATTAAGGATCACGCAAATTGTAATGACTTTTCAAGCTGGGGCAATATCCAACATTTCATCCGATTTTTATGTTGTCTTGCAGACGAAATCTTCACTTTTTATGACTTGAAGCTTTGAAATAGTTCAAATCCATGACGTCGACCTACCTAGGTTTTGTGCGGATATTAAAGCCGAACAAAGTCGTATCTAATCTTTCATAATCGTGCAACCAATAATAACAAACAGTTCAAAATTAATATTAATTACTCAAGCAATATTTGTTAAAGCTGTGAGTGGCTCTATTTTAGTTCTGGAAGAGCAAGTGGTTTGCGTTTGGCTTTAAGTCAATAGTTACTATACACTCTCACTCTCTCTCTAGCTTTCATATCCCATGAAGGGATTTTGCCGCCTGCACTATGGTCCTCCATCCGTCTCATCCATCGCTCTCGTCCTCAAGTTTCGACATCCTAATATGCGGAGGTCTTGTTCAACGTCGTGCTGGTTGTTGATGTAACACTTTATTAATCATCCATTGTTGTGGAGGCCTTGCAATGTGGCCGTGCGATCTATCTTGATTGTATTTGATGAATCCGATAATACGCTACCTCCGAGAAGTTGCTTTAGGTCGTAGTTTTTTGATCAATTTTAATTGAATCAAAGATTGAACGAATGACCTTCCTTTCGAAGGTAGATAACAATCTATAATCGTTAGAAGTCATGGACCAGCTCTCGCTTCCGAAGCTCAGTACAGATCTTATGAGTGCTTGTGTGACTGCGATAGACGTTTAGATCGCAATAATTTTGATTGGGCGTAGAAAACTCATATACAGCGCGAATTATTTTAAAGGAATCTGATACAGTTCCTTCACTTACGATTCTACATACAGACCCAGATGTTCTTAATTTACACAGAGAAACAAACGAGACAACAGACACTGAGCTGTAAAAGAAATAGTTTCCGCCATTATTTATGTTTTCAGTATTGAAAGCTTTAATAATTTATGGAGCTTATGATTCTATTTTGTAGCTTTACAAGTTAATTTAATTAGATTTTTAATTTTAAAAAGCAATTCTTCAAAAGCCTTATTCAATTCAGAGGGCGACAAGCCATTACATAGGTGATCATATAATCATTAAACCATTGTTTTTCGGTCTGGTCTGAATTAGTGTATTGTAAGTTGCTAGGTTTAAATTATAAACTGAACTCATTTGTCCCCCGTCAATAACGGGGCGCATAAACTGGTGGAATAATTTTAGAATATAAACGAAATTAAACTTGATAACAATTTGATTGCTTATTAAATTTTTTTTTATATTTTAATTTATGACATTTTGTCAAGTTTATAAATTTGATAATGTGCTAATAATCGAAAATAACAATTTTTCTATTTTATTATCTTGTATGATGTGTTTTTCTGATAACAGGGACGATTACCGCCAATATAATTAATATTTTTGTTGTTGTTGCCTGCTTTGATGTCTATGATGATGATGGGTAGAGTATATTGGTTGCTTTATAGACGGCCTATTTTAATATCAACCTTTTAAAAATCAATGAATATTAATTAATTTGAAGTACGCTTTTTGATTATAAAATTGTTGTAGGTGGGGGAATACTCGTATAGATAGCTAAGTGAAACCCGATTAATGACATAGCCCGCTGACAAAAAATGTTTTGACTACTCATACGACATTAGTAATAAAAATATATCTTGAAATTAATCGTAAGTATTCTAGACACCAAGTAAATAGAAATTTAAAACGTTTCCTCCTATGAAAGCCAGAGACGCTGCAAAACTTAATCTGCACGTAATCAAATCTAGAATACAAATGTTCCGATTCGAAAAGCTTTTACGATAAACATCTTAGAAGATAGAAGTAAAATTCGAATGAAATGAGAACGTTCCTAGTTAGGACACAAGCCTAGCCTCTGGATACTTTATTTGCATCACTTTTTTGAGCAGGCCAAATCATATGATACGGAATACTTTACCAGCAAAATGAGCGAAAGAACAACAGGTGTTGTTCGAAAGGTTTCTTTCGAAAAATTAATTATAATTGTGTTTCTAAAGTGCACTATTTTCCTTAGCAAAATAATCAAACAAAGCCATTAACAAATGTAACAAATCTAAACAAAACATTTGACGTGCACGTGTTGGAGTCACGTTTCACATTACGTAAGCAAAATAAACTTAAAATAATTTTACCTGTTCTTACAGTCAACTTTGAAAAGCAGCTACACATTTTTTTAAAAGCTTTAAATTTTGTGGATGCCTACAAGATTACGATGTAAGCTAATATCTTTTGTTGAAAATTAAATAAGTAATTAAATTTCGCCTCAGTTGACTTATTAATGTATGCTTGAAAATATAATTTATATATACACTAATTAGTGCCGCATACCATGAGGTAAATTGCTTATGTCATATCAACCACCCGCTTACCGAAAAATAAGGAAAAATAAAACATATTTTGAATCGCAATGAATTTGAATAAATTAATATTCACTGCAAATAGTTTTGAATGAATTTTTTGATTTACTATAAACTATAACTAAGGTATAGGTCATTGAAACCACACGAGTATTATTTTATGAAAACTAATCATTATGACGATGCTAGGCTATTATATTTATACATGCAATTTCAAGTACATGTATGTACGTGAATATATTACACTGTAATTTGTTTTATTATTGTTTGGCATCACCTTAAGATTTATAAGTTGCGCTCTTTTGATATTTTACATATCAAAGATTCTATTCAGTACGTATTTTACACAAAATGTATGGAATATTCATTTCAAAATTTAAAAATCAAATTATTTTCAAATACAAGTCCAAAAGTTCAACCATTTTTTGTTCTTTTTACTTATTGAAAGGAGTGTAATTAGGATTTTTAAGATATGGGTGCGACTTAAATTTGTTTTAATGAACCTAAAAAATCGAAGTTACGGTAGAAAAACCTGTATGGTGGAGTGAATAAAAATAGGTGTATCACAATTTCCTTATTAAAGTGTCAAAAACTACACATAATAATACAAAAAATACAAAGATTTTGGTAAATTAACAAATATCAAACAATTCAGATTTACTTCGGATTACTTCAGATTTATTTGTAAAATAGGTGAGAAAATCAGGTGTATGTTTTTTGTTTAGATGTTTTCTGTTTAGATTCGGATTTGGTACTATGCACATGATTGTGCAGGACAGCTGCACAGCGACGGGATAAAGCCACATTTTCATAGGAAAAGCATCCCACACTAATATTCCAACACCTCCATGGTTCACAATTTTTGACTGTGAATTTATCGAGAAATTTGTCCTCGATCGGAATCAACTAAATTAATTTTAGATTCATCGGTCCATGAAATATTTCTCCATTTCGTTATGGGCCAATTATAACGCTAGCACGCGAATTTTAAGCGGTTCTTTACGTGCCACTGTGTTGTCGAGTACGAGGGTTGTCTGAAAAGTTTTCGACCTCAACATGAAGATGACAGCACCCGTCAACAAAATGAGGGAGTGCGTTTGTACATTTGTTGAGGTACTCATCGAAATGTCGGCCATTTTGGACGCGCAGTTGTTGTTTAAGAAGCTGAGTGGGTCGATGGGTGCTTTTGTGAAAATGAAAAAAATCGAATATCGACTTGTCATTAAATATTTATTTTTGAAATGCAATACGCCTATACAAATCAAAGACGAGTTTAACGCGCTGTGTACGGCGACTGCATCATCATTTACCATCGTCAAATTTTGGACAGCTAAATTTAAACGTGACCAGCTTTGAGTGATGATAAACGTTCGGGACGTCCAAAAACTTCAACCAATGACGATAACATCGCTCAAGCTCACCAAATGGTGCTGGACAACCGCCGAGTTAAAGTTAGAGAGCTGGTAGAGGCTATGAATAAGTCGAGAGAACGTGTTTGTCACATATTGAACCAAGGGAAAAATGTTCGCACGTTGGGCGCGTTTGGTCACTTTGGACTAAATGCAGTCGAAACAGTAGACTGCCAAGAAGGAATCGTCTTCTAAAAATGCAAAGGCTGTTCCTTCGGCTGGGGAAGTGATGGCGACTGTTTTCTGGGACAGTCATGAAAAGTTACCTTAATCGATTATCTTAAAAAGGGAAAGCACTATAAGAGCATAACTTCGCATCATAACTTAACAAGCTGAAGGCATAAATTACGGAAAAACGGCCACATTTGCAGAAAAAAAATCTTACTCCACCAAGACAATGTGCCGTCTCACTCATTAGCGGGGTTGTCTTGGCAAAAATCCATGAATTATGGTTTGAACTACTTGACCACTCTCCTTACTCACCAGATAAACGTTGCGATCGGAGGACAGATTTTCGTCAAATGAGAAGGCATCACCTTTGTAAACAACTATTTTTTTGGAGAGAACGACGCCGATTATTATTTGGCCGAGTTGAAGAGATGGGAGCATCGCTGGGAAAATAGACTTACAAGGAGACTATGTGGAGAAATAAATTTGAAGAAAAAATGTTTTGCATCTTTGTTAGGTCGGAAACTTTTTAGACAACCCTCGTAGTGGCACCTTTCGGAGACTACTTGTTGGCAATTTATTTTTAATTAAAAGTTTTCTAATGGTTGATGTTGTAACATCAGATTTATTCCTTTTTTGTAGTAGTTGAAGGCTTTTCAACTCTGGGGTTCTTTTTTGTGAGTTTTACCAATCGTGCGCTCCTTTTTTCATAATTTTTATTTTTCGTCCTCTATTTTGTACTCTTTGGCAATATTTCAGTGCGTTTGTAATCATATTTTGAGAGCAGCTCATGACGTCAGCAATTTCTAAGTACGCTTTTCCTTTTCTTCGATGTTGTACAACCAGTCAAGATTCCTCCGGTTTACAATGTTGGACGGCCCATTTTGAAAGAAACAGTTAAATTCTTAAAATTTTCTTATTTTCTTAGGAAAGAACGTTTGATTAGCCTATTATTTTCACACTGATTTTGCTGTTGTCCAGTAACAATCAAAAAAACAACAATTTTTTTTGTAAAAACAACGAGATCATAGACAACATTTTAAAATAAATGCATGAATAAGGCCCGTTGCACACCTAAGCTAAGCTAAGCGATAAACATAGTTTATATTCGCTTAGTTTAGCTCGCATAGCTCTCTCCCTGGCACATTTGAACTATGTAATTACATCGCTCACAAATACACTGATAAATTCATATAATATTACATTCACTCAAATTAATATAAGTAATAAAATATAAATACGATAATACGCGATAATATTAAATATGCGTCAATATCAAAACAAAAAATAATACCTATGTATATGTGAGCGATACAGCTGACATGGCAAGGCAAAGACAACTCGAGCTAAGTTAGTTTACATCGCCGCTCAAAACAGAAAAACATAGCTCGCGTAGTTTAGTTTAGGTGTGCAGCGCCTATTTAAACTTCATATATTACAGAAACATAGCTCACATCGCATAGCTTAGCTTAGCTTAGGTGTGCAGCGGGCCTAACGGTAAACAATAATAAAAGATAAAAAATGTTAGTACGTTGCACATTTCTGTTAGTACTTTATATGCGAGCATCTATTTTTATTTACACCACTGTATAAGCTTGATTACACAACAGATTTTATTCAAATATAAGTTGTGACTTAAGATAACGATTTCATAAGCAAGTTAAATATTACAGAAATCTTGCTTAAATTGTCAATGTAATCTGACTTTCACTTGATATTTTAATAAATTTAAATATTGCTTATAGCAAAATATTTTTTTTATATAATGTCAATATAGTGCAAGATAAAATGTTTTGATACTTCATTCTGCAGATATGTACTCATATTAAAATTTCTTCCAAAATACTCCGGTACAAGTCTTGTGACTAAGACTTTAAGTCAAATAACTTTAAGTCTTGTTGAGGCAGATAAAGTGTTTGCAAGTTTTTCAAAAATGTTAAATACATCTCTTAAATAGTCTTATTAGTTTATAACACTGAAGCAACAGCAGCTTTTCAATTAATTTCTTCTTGGTGTAGATTCGCATCATGATCTTTTTGTTTTCTCAATTAATTAGTCTCTGTCGTATCTAATAATTTTTAGCTTTAGTGATTTCTCCTATATTGACAATTTTCACTTCTTTCATATCTGGACCTTTTTCCCCTTATAATGGTATTTTGACCCTTAATCCTTCTTTGGCCCAAATCCAGTTATTCAATTCCTTTTTGAACTCCGCCTTTAGGTGCGTACGTCTTAGAACTTTTAGGTACTTGATTTAGAATCAGTAAATATAGGTTACAGAAAGGGTGCCTATAAGTCAAACTCATTTCAAATTTCGAGCGGATTTTCCTATTTCAATGATAGGTTAGACTCGTTCGTACCTTGGTAGAATTTCTGAATTAATGTTCGTAACTTAGGTCTCTATGTAAGTAAGTATATTACTAATCGAGTTTTAAGCCTAGATCTAAATTTTATTATTATATTTTCATTCTTCCGATGTAAATAGTGATAGTAGTGTCGACCTCATGTCAGTTGAATCATCAATTCCGATTCTCTTTCCGAATATTTCTCTTGATGCGTTAAGTAATATATCTATTTGCAAGGTTAAGTCGTTAGTTAGATTTTTCGAAAGCACAGTACTTTATTTAATAAATTAGTCTCGTAACGGTTAATAATGGCCTAGCTACAATTTTTATTTGGACATAGTAAATCTCAGTCTATAAATTTTTATGAAAAGCGATAGATATTAGGTATGCAAGTGGAAACTCGACTTTTTTTTGGTCAAATTCAACTTTATTGGAAATATAATTGTTGCAAAGTATAATTATCGAAATATTCACCATTACTATCTATGATCTTTTGTCATTTATCAGGAAGATGATGAATGCCTTCGCAATAGAAACTTGGTGGTTTCGAAGCAAAATAGTCATCGAGCAATTTTTGCACATATTCAAATTTCGTGAACCCGCTGGTCTTTCAAATATGATGACATCTATCTGAATAAGTGGTAATCAGAGGGAGCCAAGTCTGGAGAATAGGCATGCTGTAAAACTTCCCAGCCTAAGGAGAAGATGAGTTCCTTGGTTGATTTTGCTGTACGTGTAATGCTCCTCAGAGCATCACAGAATCAATTGAGCTTGGTAACGTTCACCTGTAACAGTTTCACCAGGTTCCAGAAGCTCGTAGTAAATAATTTCTTTCCAATCCCACCAGACACACAGTAACACTTTCTTGGAATGAATATTAATTTTTGCAACTGATGTTGATGGCTGGCCTGGGTCAACCCATGGTTTTCTGCGTTTATGATTATTGTACAAAACCCCTTTTCATCACCCTTAATAATGACTGAAACGTATGTCATAAAAACATCAATGACTGAGTTACATATATCCAAAATGGCGATAGATTTGGATTCGTTCAAGTATATTTTAATGCAACCAACTTCAGAGCCGAGTTTCTATTTGCACACCTAATACGTCCATTCCATATTCTGAAACTGTAAGAGAAATATTATTACAGATAATAATCGCAGTGTCAAATCTGAAGAATACGGGGGATGTGGAAGCAACTCATAACCCAATACGGTTACTTTGGTTACCGTTTTAATTGCTTTGTAAGCCGGTGCATTGATTTGTATTCGTTGGGCCTTGCTTGCAGCATCGAATTGATTATTGATTGTTTTTCTTTGTTCTAGATAGTCAATATGAATTATACCTTCCACATTCCAATAAAACAGTCGCCATAAGCTTGCCAGCCGATTATTGTTTGAGACGCTTCGGTGCATTTCCATTAGCTTCTCCCATTGTTTCAATTGTTTCTTGGTATCGGGATTAATTGTGTAAGCATTACGATTTCGACTTACGACAAAAGACATCAAAAGGCTTTTGTATATAAAGCATTTTGGGTTGTCTTAATTGTGACTTTTTGTTGTTGTTTTAGTCGTAAACATTTATAAAGTCCGAGTCAAATCGTATTAATTATTTTTTTTGTTTTCATTTAAAATTTGTCAAAATTTTGAGTTATAGTGGTACTCGTAATGCTTACATAATTAGCTCCCGGTAGGTAGTAGTGATATATCCATGTTTCCTCAACGATTACAAAACGGTGCAAAATTCTTTCCGATTATGCTTGAACATGTCAAAATTGTGTTAAGAAACATCAACTCCTCTAACTTTTGCTAGACGGTGCAACACGCGCGGACCCTCGGCGAGAACCATCACAATCTGAAGGCTGCATTAATTATTTGAACTAATTTACGCAAACCTTTCTCAGGAATGGCTTTCACAATTTACCCAGTTATTAAGTCATAATCTGGAGCTTTTCTGATACTTAAATTATTATTAATTTCATTTTTTAGTTCCTCATAGTTAAAGTTACGTTCTATACTTTTGTTTTTTTGTTTCAGTTGTTTTAATTGGTTCACAGAAAATTGGGGATATTTTTATGTTGCGGAACACGAGTCTGCTGCCAAATTTACAAGCTTTACTTGCCTTGTTGTCGGGATAGTATTAAGCATGCGGGGAACCTTGCAGCGTGGCCCAGCCATCTCATTCGATGGGATTTGATGAACTCGATGTTTAGATCGCAATAGCCTTAAATTAAAGGGTAGAAAACTCATTGTATGGCACCGATTCGGGCTTTTATTTCTGTCTGCGTATCATTTAACAATGTTATTTTATTACTGACCCGAGGTATTTGAAGTCTTCTACACTATCAAAATTAAAGTCACCGATTCTGAGAATTGCCATCATGTGTAACAATCATTTGAAGAATTTGGCCTAACTTATTTAATATTAGTACAGCGCGTTTCAATGTCGCTTTTCTTACTACTTACTCAAGCGCGAAAGCCACAGGTACGAGCACATCCCGCTCTTGAACACCAGATGTTATTTCAAAGGAGTCTGATTCAGTTCAGAGAAACGAGTTTTTCTGCAATTCGTAGACAAATGAGTGTGACCCATAAGTTCTTTCGGTTGATACTGTCTTATGCCCGCCGAAAGTCTATATATAGTTGATGTATGGTTATGTTGTACTTTCAACATTTTTCCAGAATCATCCTCATAATGAAGCTCTCGACAGTGGTTGGTTGGATGGAACGAAAAGCGCACTATTAGTTGCCAATGATATTTGCGGCGAGAGAGCTAACTCTGGCAATACAAAATTAGCCAACACTTTGTACGCAGCGTTTAATAGAGCTATGCCACGATAGTCTTGATATTTGAGATGGTTCTCTTTTTTGTGCAGAGGACATTATTTGGATGAGGGTTTCCAATTATTCAGCATCTCTTCTTGGTCCCAAATAGCAATAATGATTCGTTAGATTTGATACAAGAGTATTGCTTCCGAGTTTAATCACATTTTTCAGTATACCAATAGCTGCGTCTACTTCCTCTATTGTGGGATAAAGACCTCTTCATCTGGCAAATCAATTGCTCTAATGCGGGTGGATCTTTCATGATGGAGATATTTTGTCAAATTGCTTCTAGTATTACGACCCAACTACTCAACGCAAAGCGTTTGTTTGCTTTCGACAACCAGACGGCACTGATCATCGAACCACTCATTGAAAGGTCTCGGTGATATTTTTCTGATGGTATTTTGCGCTGCACTATCTATGGCTGACTGTATAGGATAAGCTTAGGGTGGTTGTCTTGCGTTTTCATAATGTGCAAGGATTGTTACCGAAGACACCAATCGCAATATCATCCACCTAAGCAACCACTTGAAAACCGGATCATTCCAGGTTAACAGATCATTTATAACGCAGTTTCAAAGAAGGGAGCGGATAATACCGCACCTTGCGGTGTGGCTCTACTCATGAATTTGCTGTTGGAGGACCCACCCAGGATTGACGTCACGACCCTCCCTCGGAGTGACTCGTTCACGCAGAGAGAGGAGAATGCCTCCTTCATCGCCTCTGGTCTGACATTGTTAAAGGCCCCCACATCCACAAAAGTTATCATGGAGTATTTCTTATGTTTAAGGGATTTGTCGATAGGTGCAATTCGGGAGTGGAGAACAGTTTCCACAGATTTCTCCTTGCATGTTGGGATTCAATAGCCTATTTGGCTCAAACGAACTCCTAATGCTATGAGCTTCTAAGGTGTTTAAGATCACAATGAGATCTTTTTCCCGCCTTAGGTATAAATGCCAGAGTAAGGTTAAGTCAGTTCTTTGTTCGACATTCGCCGATATAATAGGTCCTAAGACTTATAATGCTTAAAGCTATTTGTAGCCCACAGGATTTTTCTCCTGTTTATAACCTGGCTTACAATGCCTGCGACTCTGTTGCCTTTGTGGTGTGGATTCGGGGCTACCTGGAAAGTGAGTTTCCAGTAGTAGCTCAAATGATCTATACTAGCTACGGTCCAAGAAATATACGACCGTTAGAGAAAAGTCGGAGTGGTATAAATACTTCTCTATTTTATTACAGTATAGCCTCCAGGCATTTGTTTTAGGCACATACTATAGCCTTATTAAAGGCGTCGGATAGCTGGCCCACTTAGAATAGTTACTTATAATAGTTCTAAAATATCCCAGTAGATTATCCTCCTATTTGTATATCTTGATTTTTTGATGGATTTTGTCTCCAATTCAAATTGCAAATAACAATGATCAGAAAATGAATGATCCTCCGACACATTATAATTCACTAATATATCCATAATGCTATCTGAGACAAGTGTAATGTCTAGTATTTTTGTATATTTCTAGTGATAAACGTTGGTTTACAGCCAATGTTGCATATACATAGGTTAGTACTAAGAATAAAACTCAGGAGTAACTCACCTCGTTCATTATAGTATCAATGCTGCCCAAAATTGTATGACGTGAATTTGCTTCGCTTCTCAGGATGACTCCAATTGTTTGTTTTTGAGCCTCCTTTATCGAGCTTCCATAAATCGCTGGTGGAATATCTTCATTATGTGGTAGGTGAGCTGATATTAGCCAAAGATTTTGACCATACATCTCAATGTTTATTATAACCATAACGGAATTCCACTGAACCACATCAGGAATGAGTTTTACATACCTTCTTCGCGTACAGCAGTTTATATTTAGGAGTCCTAAGTCCAAGTCACCATTATTGACCCAAGGTTATTGGGCCAGGACAATGTCTATCTCCTCTGCTCCTAGTTTGAGCATGAGCGTAATCGAAGTTGCCTCGGAAAGGTGGATTTTAATCTGCAGGAACCTCACATTTGATCTGAGTCCCCTTACTATGATTTCTCCAGGAATCCACAAAGTAATCCCGTCAAAGTAGACATCTCCGTGTCTATGGGAATGTTCCTATCTTCTCTCTCTTATCCTTAATGTTCAGGTTGTCAGGCGGCGCCTCTACAGGTATCAACACTCTCAAGATGTCACTCTCATCTTTCTTATAAATCTTGAGTGAGCCTACGCTGAAACCATAGCTAATTAAACCACTAGTTCTCGCCAGCGCAGCCAGCGACTCTTATTTACATAATATGATAATGACTGACCTATAATTAGCCTTTGTTTCTTCCAACGTCACTCTCCAGTCGGTAATTTAGGACTGCTAGTTTGTAATTTCCAGGATTTCTTTTGGCTCGCTGGGTTCCACTGGGATCCTAGCTCTCACTCTAGGTCTGCAGGGAGTATCTTTCCTAGTGACAACTTCTAGTCTAGCACCAGGCTAGACTTCATCTAGGCTCTACAATCATTTTTTACTGGGTTAATGATTGTTGGTCTGGGTTTTGCCAGTGCCATCCTCCGTCCCGGCAAGCCGAAGCGGGTCCAGGCGTCTCATTGTGAAATGCCTAATCGCAGTTTTCTGTATTCTAGCCCTCTGCATTCTTCTGTGATTCTTCATCTCTGCCTTTTGAGAAGAGAGCCTTCAGACGAACTCTCTTGCTCATTCAATAATTTTTAGTCCATGAGCGTTCTCCATATCTCTCCGCCAACGAAATCTTAATGAGCTTTGAGAGCTTTCCTTTTTTGTAAGTTGATACGAAGGAACTCGCAGAGATCCGCAGTACCCAGTTAAGATAATTTGATGCGCAGGGTGCCGGTATTCAGCTGATAGTATAGCGACCCACTACTTGATGTGAAATGGAGTGTACTCGTCTTTTCGCTTGCCTATTGAATGTAGATGACGTGTCGACACCTCTGTAAGATCTTATGTCGGATATTCTGGTGTAGACTGTTTTCCTATCATTCGATCTCTACGTTTCGTTGTATATAGATTCTCTTACGTGGAAAAAACGTATTTGATGCGGTATGTTAATGATAACCTCCAACTCGGCAAAGAATAATTTTTTCACTTCATCTAATTTATTTTCGGTGCGTGCTGGTATATTAGCTGGACCATGCATATCCGCATATCAATAGAGCGGAAGTCGATAATATATTGCTTTACTCCAAGACCATCTAAGATCTTGAAGTGTAAGTAAGTCTAATGTTTAACTATTTACCTAGTTTGAAAAGTTTTGGAGATCTCAGGTCTTAAGAGTAATTCCGTAATTCCGAGGCCGTGTTTTTAATGAATGTAACATGTACTGCCAATGACTATAAGTAAAATTTCCCCTGTAAACCCTCCAGTCGCCTGACTGGAGGGCAGAGAGCAGAGAGCTCCGCAAGGGGGTATGAATCTCGGACTTCGTTTTCCGTTTTAGCGTGCCGTTTCACAATTTTATCGGTTGATCAGTTAAAATCCAACTAGTTTTTTTCCTCGGTTAACGAAGGCGATTGAAATTTGGCGTCAAACACGCAATTTTTGTTGGAGGCCGCATATTATTGACTGATTTCAATTAATTGTACGTGGGTAGTAATTACATTTACTTGTTGGCCAGATTGAGCTAGCCTCCTGTGTAAAAGATTAAGCAATTTCCAGAATGAGTTTTCAGTTATCTGACAGGTCTCTTGAAAGGTCGATAATTTTAGGAAATTTTATCAAAAATAACACAGTTGGGCTTTTTAAGTGGAATTTTAGAAATTATTATTATTGAAGTAGGCCGGAATCCTAGAAGGTTCACACTCATCGTCACAATGGGTCCATGGTGCAAGCCAAGACAAGCAAAATGATCGCAGTCAATATCATCTTCAAGACAGTTACACAAAGTGTTTAGCAAAGCTCCATCCACAGTTTTAAATTCATTTTTTCGAATTGTCCGCAAAGAGTTTTTTATTATGATTTAGTTCTAACAGTCGGAAGACTGTATAATTTACAAATTTAATTTACGTAAGGTGGTTAAAAAAATATATCTCAAGCCAAATTAGAATTAAGCCTAATAAGTTTTATCGGTAATTCCAAGGAATAGTTCTACGTTTCACACAAAATTTGTTCGTACATACATTGTTGATTAGATTTTGTTACACAATCAAGCTGTCGAATAAATAAGAAATGCCATGTTGTGTAACTAACCCCAATTTTGTTTTATATTTTGTGGTTTTCCTAAATTTAATTTTTCACCATGTTCGGATAATTTAAACTTTTTATGCCCATGCGTTTTCGTTTTCGTGAATTTGCAACTGGAAGCAAGCGCATGTCTAGAAAGCAAGCATCTCATCAATTTTAAAATACTTATAACCTTGATAAACTAGCAAATACAACTTTTGACGTCACTAAATAATAAATATTTTTAGTTGCTTTTTAAAATAAAACTTACAAAAATCGTATAATCATCTAATCATCTTTACCTAATGCTTAACCTTAGATTAAGATTATAGTGTTTACTGTTTACTTATAATATTTTTTTTACAGAAATGTTGTACGCGACACTAATACTACTTTTTGTTTCTATTTTGCAGCCTTTGGTCGTAAAGCCAGATCAGTTAATTAAACGACGTGGAAAATTAGGTCTAATCGCAGTAAATAAAAATGCAAAAGAGGTGAAACAATGGGTTACCGAACGGATCGGTAAAGATCAAAAAGTTGGTACTGCAGTTGGCAAGCTACGAAGTTTTATTATTGAACCATTTATACCACATAAAGATGTAAGTCTATCTACTTAGTTTTTTGATTATGTAACATACTTTAGAATCTTCTTAACACATGTACACGTATTTTTTTTGTAAATATCGTTGCTGTTGTAGAATGAAGAAGCATACGTGTGCATATATTCACATCGGACAGCCGACACAATATTATTCTACCATCAAGGTGGTGTTGATATTGGTGATGTTGATGCTAAAGCTGTTAAATTAGAAATTCCAGTCGGTGACCAAACAAGCGTCGAACAAATTGAAAAAGTTCTTTTAGGCGCAGTTAGTGATAACAAGAAAAAGTAACACATTACTGGGCGGAAAATTAAATGTTTTTCAAAGTATTTTTTTTTAATATTTATTTGTTTTGTAGGAGAATCGCAAATTTTGTATTTGGATTGTATGAGCTCTATGTAAATTTGTACTTTACATATTTAGAAATTAATCCACTTGTAGTGACAGATGAACAAATCTTTATATTGGATTTGGCCGCAAAAATTGATGCCACAGCCGATTTTATATGCCGGCCGAAATGGGGTGAAATTGATTATCCGCCACCATTTGGTCGAGATGCATATCCCGAGGAGGCATATATCGCCGATTTGGATGCAAAAAGTGGTGCATCGCTCAAGCTTACAATTTTGAATCGTAACGGACGTATTTGGACAATGGTTGCGGGTGGCGGTGCCAGTGTCATCTATTCGGATACAATTTGTGATTTGGGCGGTGCATCCGAATTGGCCAACTACGGTGAATATAGTGGGGCGCCATCTGAACAGCAAACTTACGAATACGCAAAAACAATATTGAATTTAATGACATCGTCGCCGAAACATCCCGACGGCAAAGTATTGATTACCGGAGGTGGTATTGCGAATTTCACAAATGTAGCGGCTACATTTAAAGGTATTATTACGGCGCTAAATGAATTCCATTCGAAATTGATTGAGCACAACATTGCGATATACGTCCGAAGGGCGGGACCAAATTATCAAGAGGGTTTGCGACGAATGCGGGAGATTGGTGGTCTACTTAATATTCCGTTGTATGTATTTGGACCGGAAACGCACATGACGGCGATTTGTGGTATGGCCTTGGGTAAAAAACCGATACCACAATGTAATAATGTTGATTTTGCCACGGCCAACTTTTTGTTGCCTGGTGGGCAGCAGGAAATTAGTAAAAGTTCTGGAAATGGTAGTGATTCAGGTATGTTCGTAAAAAATATTATTTTATATTTTTCTGTCGGTGGTGTCCGTTTGGTTAAAAATTTTCATTTTACAAAGCATGTGAAGTTATTCCTGTACTTCATTCCAGAAACAATAAAAACTTTAATTAGACAAGTACAATCCGACTCCACGGAAATAATTTTTTTTTTATTGAAAACACGTAGGAGGTAGCATTAAAAAATTTCTCTACATCAGTCTTTACGTTTAGATAAGGACAGGGCATACTAACAAAAATTCCTAACTTTCTAGAGAAAAAAAAAAATTATTCGAGCCGTTGGTTCACTTCAATTCGCCGAAGTTCAATATTGTTGAATGATACAGGTTGTTGTACGTATCTGTATGTTTATGTTTGATGGTGCATGTTGGTCTCAATAGCTGTATTATGTTCAATCCATGGCTGGAATACTTTGGTAGACGACAATCGTATCTGTGCCAGGAGCAGTTTGTTGTCGATTATGAAACTTCCAATAATGTAACTGTTTTGAGTTTTTCGACGTCTCTAATTTGGGGCCATATCCAAAAAAACGAACCGTACAGAACAACTTCTAATAAAAATACTGGGCCTAGCAGAATTTTCTATGTATTCTGGGATGAAAAACTGATGAATAACTTTTCATGCTTTAATTATGAAATGGATACCACTGATTTAAAATACAATATTGCACCATGGTTTTCAAATATGGAATGCTTTTATGATAAGCTGGAATATTATTGCTAGGTGATTTGGAGCTTCGAATCGATACACGCTTTAAGTGTTTTGCGGTTAAGGTGATTAATGAGGTTCGAAGCTCTTCTAAATTATATAAAGCTTGTGGCTAACAAAATCATAAAAAATTGTTTTTTTTTTGTTATTTTGGCTAGTATGTAGTAAATTAGTATTACAAAGAAATATTTCAGAATTTTTGAGATCATCAGAATCCTGCTTATTCTATCATCATTCCGAAAACACAAAAATGCATTTTGGTAAAGTAAATAAAACTTATATTATTTTCATTAAATCTATTTTTTTTTATCTTTTTTTATTCGATAAAATTGCTTGAACACTGTTTATGGTTGATATACTCTGTGAAATTGGAATTTTCATTTGTGTGTGTATTGTCCAAAAAAATTATATAAAATTATTGCATAAAAAATATGTTGTAACCCTTTTGCAAATTGGTGGTTTATTAAAATACAAAATTAGCATCCTCAACTAGTCAAGCTTCTAAAACAATTGAATTAAAAACACCTATCTCTCCAGAAGATTCAATTTCATTCCAACAACCAGCCATCAATGCAGTACAATACAAGCAATTGTTCTCAAAACGTACAAAAGCAATTGTTTGGGGAATGCAAACTCGGGCTGTGCAATCAATGCTTGATTTTGATTTTATTTGCCGGTAAGTTTTTTTTTTGAATTTTACAAAGACGAAGAAATGAACGTCAAATCTATTTTTAGACGCGACGAACCATCTGTTGTTGCTATGATCTACCCGTTTACTGGTGATCATCAACAGAAATTCTACTGGGGGCATAAGGAAGTACTAATTCCGGTCTACAAAAAAATGTCGGACGCTATGAACAAATTCAAGAGTGCCGATGTTTTAGTTAATTTCGCCTCACTTCGTTCCGCCTACGAGAGCACAATCGAAGTATTGGAATATCCACAAATACGTACGGTTGCCATTATTGCCGAAGGTATACCCGAGAATATGACACGAAAATTAATTAAAATGGCAAACGAAAAGAGTGTATCAATTATTGGACCAGCGACCGTTGGTGGTGTTAAACCAGGATGCTTCAAAATCGGAAATACAGGTGGTATGCTTGATAATATTTTACATTCGAAACTCTATCGACCCGGCAGCGTAGCATACGTATCACGATCGGGTGGTATGTCAAACGAATTAAACAACATTGTGTCGAAAGCAACGAATGGTGTTTATGAAGGTGTTGCGATCGGTGGCGATCGTTATCCGGCCACAACATTTATGGATCACATACTCCGTTATCAGAATGATCCAGAGGCTAAATTAATTGTTTTGTTGGGTGAGGTTGGTGGCACCGAGGAGTATGAAGTGTGCGACGCATTAAAAGATAGTCGGATCACAAAACCATTGATAGCTTGGTGCATTGGTACGTGCGCTGGTATGTTTACGGCTGAGGTGCAATTTGGACATGCTGGCTCATGTGCAAATAGTGATCGTGAAACAGCTTTAGCTAAAAATAAGGCATTAGCCGATGCAGGTGCCTATGTACCAGACTCATTTGACAATTTAGGTGACGTAATCGAATCAGTCTATAATAAATTAGTAGCGAGTGGATTTATTGTACCGAGCGAGGAGGTACCACCGCCAACCGTCCCTATGGATTATTCATGGGCTCGCGAACTCGGTTTAATTCGTAAACCAGCTTCATTTATGACTTCAATTTGTGACGAACGGGGACAGGAGCTTTTATACGCGGGCATGCCAATCAGTGACGTTTTGAATAAAAACGTAGGAATTGGGGGCGTTATTTCATTGCTATGGTTCCAAAAATGCCTTCCACCATATGTATGTAAATTTATTGAGATCTGTTTAATGGTGACGGCAGACCATGGCCCAGCTGTATCCGGGGCACACAATACTATTGTGTGTGCACGTGCCGGTAAAGATTTAGTCTCATCACTGGTGAGTGGATTATTAACAATTGGTGATCGATTTGGAGGTGCACTCGATGCATCGGCGCGCCAATTTTCAGAGGCCTATGATGGAAATTTGCATCCAATGGAGTTTGTAAATCAAATGCGAAAAAAGGGACAACTAATTATGGGTATTGGACATCGGGTCAAATCGATTAATAATCCGGATGTGCGTGTCAAAATTATAAAGGAATTCGTGCTCGAGAATTTCCCGGCCACACCACTATTGCAGTACGCGCTCGAAGTTGAGAAAATTACAACAAGCAAAAAACCAAATCTAATATTAAACGTCGATGGTGTGATTGCGACATCGTTTGTTGACATGTTGAGAAGTTGTGGATCTTTTACCAGGTATGCCGCTCTACTTTGTTTTAAAATTCAGAATTTATTTTATACAAATTTTTTACAGTGAGGAAGCTCAAGAGTACATTAACATTGGTGCAATAAATTCACTATTCGTGCTTGGCCGTTCGATAGGCTTCATCGGCCATTACATGGACCAGAAACGTCTCAAACAAGGATTATATCGTCATCCGTGGGACGATATCTCTTACGTTATTCCGGAGCATTTAAATTTTAATTAAGCTTGCGAATAATTTCGTAAACCTCCAGTTGTTTTGAAAAATTAAACAAAATTATTTAAAATAATTTAAATATAAAAAAAACTGCGATGCTTCCTATTTATATCATCCACATCTTTAAAAGAAACTCAGCGAGATATTAGAGAGGCCAATATAAATATCGTTCCATTCACAAAATATAATTTTACATTAGAAATTATTTATTTCAATAAAACCTACACACAACTATAAATAGATCATGTTTAAAACAAATAAATAAATAAGAGTTAAAAGTCTAAATAAATAGTAAAAATTAGAGGAAAAAATATTGTTGCTGTAATAAAAATTTAAACAAAATTAAAACAAAACGTTTTATGTTAATTGCACAGAGCCACACACACACACATACACGTAGTAGTAATTGCATTTTGAACCGATACCGGTTATGGGTACAGCATTTAGTTTGTTTCAGTATTCTAGAATCCCGGGCGAGTTCCGTAACAAAAATTAGGAAAAATTTTTAGATTTTGCACAATTGATCGATGTGTTTGGCTGTTAAATGAGAACCATGAACCAAATAAGAACATTTATTTTTTATTTATATTTTTGTTACAGACGTTTTTCTTATTAATATTATAATTAATTAACATTTTTTTCATTAAAATTAAATTAATTCTACGCTCAAATATTTTTTATTATTTAAGTATTTTAAGTTTTATTATTCGGTTGAATTAATTTTCATTCTCAAAATATAAATAATTAAATAGTAAAATGCACTCTTATAAATAAAAAATTAAATAAAACAAAATGTTATTATTAAATAAATTTAAAAAATAAAAATTGTTTTGTACACATTTTGAATGGTTGAAATTTTAGCTGGTCGGATGAGAATAGGTAAGTGAATTTCGTAGAAAACAGAAGCAAAGCTCATTCGATATAGGATTTGTATGATTTTCGTTTTCCTCTTTGTTTCAGCAAATCAAAAATTGATTTGGTGAACGAAACATTTGACCTCTTGACGATCTAAGTCAACGCAGCTATTGGACCGTGGGACCATAACCATTTGAAAGTTTCCACATTCTTAAATTCGAGCGGGTTTTTTTAGCTAGTATGGGCATAAGTGGCGTAGTGGTGAAAGGTTGTCTTCAAATTGATGTAAAAGTAGTAAAATAATAATTTCGTTGCCAATTTAATTTAGAATTTATAAGCCGTTGGTTGTTTGAATTGTTATAATAAATTATATAATCTTCCAACAAAATTAACAAATATGCATTTCCATCCCTAAGATACATTTAAAAATAAACTACAGTTTGTCCGTTTTCGCAGGAAAGCTTCATTGTTTAAGCTTAAGAATCTCTAGAAGAAATAATGTGGTTGTGGTTCTTGAAAATACCAGGTTTGAACGAAATTCAACATGTCTCAGCCAAGTTTTGTTTCAGCATGGTCAGATTCCAGAAACTATGAAAATTATCAGTCGAGTTCAATTTAGCACGGCCTAGTTTCATAATTTCTTCCAAAATTTAAGTTAGAATATCAAACCTTTCCTAAAAATATTTTCGATGATTGGTTGGTTAATGATGGCAATATTTCAAACAGCAAGGCGAATTTTAGTCCGTCTAAAACCGAATTTCTCCTTAATAGTTTATAACTTTGTCCAATATTAAAATATTAATTACAACTTCCATGCCTAATTTTGAAATGGCTAGGTAACAATAGCTTGCCAATCTAAATTTCATGTTAACTGCAATACGCGGACGGACATACACATCGATTATTCGATTACAGCTTCTGCGACTCGAACTCGATAGTATGATGATAAACCATCAATTGCATTTTGTCCAAAATTGATTAAGAATTTGCGAAAGCCATATACCATGACCATATTCCAGAAGCCTATCTAAAATTCAAGTTATAATCCCAATCCCGTGTCCCACACACCGAATTTGGTTAAAGTGAGTTAAGAAATAGTCGAATTAAATTCAGCATGGGAAATACCAAAAAATCGTTATTGAAACCAAAAGTTTAACAGTCTGTAATTAAAAATATCGATTTCCACACTTATAGGAAGAGTAAATTCTGACCCTAATCCCAATCTAAGAACCGCGTTTAATTGTTTAAAAAATGGTCAAATTCCATTCAGCAAGGACAAATTCCAAAAAGCCATAGTTTTTCGTAAGAATTCCACTCGAATAGTTCCACTTCTCACCAGTTTTGTTGGAAAATGCCAAATTTGGCCATTTTTTTAGGTTAGGAAATAAATATAGTCTCGAACTTCGTCCAAAAATTTATGTTTTATGAATTCCCCATCGAATTTATATCAAAATTCTTAACAGAATACTAATCCCGCTGTACAAATCAGTTTAACCATAATTTGTTATGAATTTTAATTGTAAAACCCGAATACTGAAAACTAAGGATTTTCAAAAACCAGGATTGACTAACCAATTTATTACTAAATTTCGGGATGTTAAAATTCGAAATTTTGATGTCCAGGATTTAGAATTTCGGGATTGCGAGACAACATCATTAGTTAATAGTTAATCTATAATGCCATAAATGGCGCGAGCACACAATATTTCCGTAAGGAACGTATCGGAACATAATGCTGTATGACAAAATTCGGTGGTCTGTAATTTCTGTTTTTAGAAAATTTGACTTTTCAAAAATACTATACACATTTCAAAATACTGTTTTTCGCAAATCTGTAAAATCATTGGCAATCGCGTTTGAGGACTCGGAGAGGAGAGTTGGCTTATTGCGCTCATTATTTTCAACAAAATTGGGATTGGCTTACGTGACCAACATAATCAACACAGGACACAAATTGATTTTCATTCAATTAAAAGAGGAATATAAGCCTTTGATTATGGTAATTGAGAATGTGGGAGTCAAAATTAGTGGAGATTCCATATAAACAAAATTATTGTAAGATGTGAAAACAACTTTGTCTAACGGGTCAAATGATATGACTATATGGAATAGGTTCACTTAATGGCACCAATAAGGAGCACAACAATAGTAGCAACTATATGGACATATTGCAAAAAATAGCCCAACCAAAAATAAAAATGTTAGCCGAGGAAGACTGAATGTGCGTAGTTTGCTTTACGCAAAATTTTTAGCAAATGCTATCAACTGCAACGATTGGTACGTAGCTTTTGGTGATTCGACGCATATGACCATGAGAAACGATTAGCTCTCAGAGCTAGTGGTTGCAAGTAACTCAAAATTGAAAGTATGTAACTTCAGTTGGTTGTGCTGAGGTTGGTTTGATAAAAATGGCAAGCCCGAAGTAAAATTAAAAACATTTTGTTCATCTAAGTTTTATGTGTAAATTTCTTGTCCGTAAGAATGGGAATAATGTTAAGTTTGGCAATCACCGGTTTACTAGGAAACATGTACAGACTAAACCAATCACAAGTATTAACGTACCTAGTTAAAGGAATTCCCAAAATGTATTTATGGCACCGAAGAGTTGAACACTTAACTTCCAGCGGCATGAAAATATAAAGTACGAGTAGCATTGCATCTGAGGTCAAGCTTAATCATCCTGACATCTACTATTTGACGTGCATAAGAGATAAGTAGACACATCAACTATTTAAACAGCCCGAAATACATAACAAAGAAATTCTGGAACTTGTCGATTCAGATTTGTGTGGTCCTATGCAGATAAATTCGATAGGAGAAAAACTTCATTTTCTAACAATTATTGACGATTTTTCTCACTAATTAGAGCAAAGTTCGAGTAATTCAAGAATTTGGTGGAGAACCAATCCAATGTTTATGTTAACATTTTGCGAAAAGTTGGGATATGTCACCAGACCACAGTGTCATGTACGCCGGATTAAAATGCAATCGTTCATGTCCCGCTGCAAAAAAGTGAGAAATTGAGTTCAAAATCCAAGAGTAGTATATTTGTTGGTTACTGTGAAAACTCGAAAGGATATCGTTTACATCAACCATAATCAAATAATATAATTGGAAGTTCTGATGTTATTGAAGATTGATGTCTTTAAAGACCAATGTTTGAAACAGATTACACAGAGTGACCCGAATAGTCACGATATTTTGTTCCCTGGTGAAAAAATGATTAAAGAACCAATATATCGATGAAATCATAGATACTGTCATTGGTAGAAATTCATCAAATGAAATCAGTGATGTATCTCCAGACCGTTCAATCGTTTCAAGTAATATAGAAGACGTAGATCAAATAACGTCGGATTTCGAATACCTTAAAGCAACATCGACAGAAGAAATACCCAAAAAATCGTCACAACAGCGTAAACCAAAACAAATGGAAGATTTTGTTCTTACATGTCTCACCACAGTGAATTATATGATCCAACAACCATCGAACAAGCTTTGTCAATTGCTGATACACTAATTTGGGAAAACGCATGCAAAAAGAATAAGAGTCTCGTAATGAAGATGACACGTGGGAACTCGTCGATCAGCCACCCAACAAAAAACCTATCGACAACAAATGGATTTTTAAACCGCGACACGTAACGCTGAAAAGGTTGTTCACAACGAAAAGGATTTGACTACGATGAAACCCATGCGCCAGTGTTGAGGTTTACTCCTTTAGGTTATTTAATTTCACTTGCAGCAAAATACAATTTGGACATTGAACAGACGGACGCTGTAAATGCTTTTCTTCTTGATGAACTTGAAGAAATTTATCTGCTTCAACCCGATAAGTTTAACAAAGGTATGTAAGTATACCGACTTATGAAGTTACTTTAAAGACTCAAGCAGTATAGTCGTGCTTAATTAACAACTTGATAGAGTATTAAAGGAACTTGAACTATAACAATCTAAAGTTAATCCTTGCATATACTACAAAATAGAAGGGCGGCGGTGGGGGAGGGGGGAGGAGGGTGAGGACGAGATGTTGTTTGGTCAGTATATGTCTACGATTTCTTATTATTTTTAAATGACCAACAACGCAACTCATCGGTCAAAACCAAATTAATGGAACATTTTAAGGTGAGAGATATTGGATCTGCCATATCAGCAAGCAGTGGGAAGCATTCTGTTCGCGTCTCTTCTGTACTTAACATATTCCACGAATAAAATTCAGCATTTCGTTTGTATACTATAAATTTAAATAGCTTAAGTAAAATAGTAGTTTAGTGGGAATGTTGAAATTGTAAAACCTAATATGTAATTAGGTATGTGTATTGAAGTATGTACATACACTTGGGAGCAAACAATTCGCACATTGATTAATTTTCAACAAACGTTCAAAAATATCAAAAAAATACAACGTTTGTTCAAACTTTCTTGAATGCAGATTTAAAGTCTATTCCAACACCTATCCTGCGGTACCATTTTTGTACTTATACCGTGCCAGTAAAGTGATTTTTGCGGCCAACATCTGCAGTACACGTTTTTTGTGAATTTGTCAGTAAGAAAATTAGTGGTAAAAATCGAATACAATCGAAACTATTTTTTATTAAAAAAAGTATTCCCGCCCCTAGCCCGAATGACAGCTTCCATTCAATATTTCATTGGTGCCTGAGATCGCCTGTTGCAGCTCCCGGAGACTCGTGGGAGCAATATCTCTGGCTCGAACTCATTTTTGAGCTCGTCCCATAAATGTTGAATGGGATTGAGGTCCGGACTTTGAGCTAGCCACTCCATAACAGGCACATCCACCACTTGAAGATGCTGGTACACTATACCAGCCGTATGCGGTCTCGAATTATCCTGTATGAATAGGAAGTTTTCAGCAATAAACACAGCAAAGGCATGACGTAGTCCTCGAGTACTTTCTCAATTTATTTATTTATTTACTGATTTGTTTATTTATTTACAATATAATTTTGGAATGATCTACATACCAAATATTGAGCTTATAAGCTCATTTCTTATATGATGTGCAGTTCATGAAAATCCAATTAGTTAAACCTTTTCTCTCTGGGTCGTGGAGTGTTGGGATATGTCTCACATAGGAATATAAATTCTAATCTGATATTTTTAACATTATTTTGTAAAATCCTCATCAGTAGATGAATACAAGATGTGATGTAATTTCCTCGTTGCTTTCTATCTTCTTTTGTCTCATTTGTTAGGGGTTTTTCAGCTTCGATTTATAAATTTACGTAGACGGACCAGTTGGCAATTATATATTCATGTTGAAAAAAGTTAAAATCGGATAATTTTACAAAAAATTGTAAAAAAATGCGACCGCTCGACACAAAAGTCAAGGTTGACGATTCATGTACCGTTGAGAAGTCAATCCTCTTGATCGACGGTCAGTATTCACTACGGAGATGAACACAAGATCTGTCTTTGCCTCCAGTGGCATGCCTTTTCAGAACATGCACGAACCACCACCATACGAGACACGTTACGAACTTCTTGGAGCCACTGTCCCAGTTGAATCGCATTCAAACGACCATTTCGCAACAAAATCGTCACAAAAAAGCGGTAATCGCACTGTTTTGTAACACGTGGTCGATCAGATCCTTGTCGCCGTCTGTAGCCACCATCTCTGCCACACTGGACAAACGGAGAATCGGTTCAAATTTAGTTGTCCAGCCACTTCACTTTGGCTCTGCCCCGCGTCAATTAGTGCAACCACTTGACCGACTACCTCTGATGTGGTATTAATTTTCTTATTCCGGATGAAGACTTAGTTGATAGAAGACCTTAGGCTAAGGGTTGATGTGCTAAAGATGACGATTTTCTTAAAACGTACTTTTTTATACCTGCCAGAAGTTCCGCATCGGTGCTACCTGGAACGAGCATTTTCGGATTGTTTGAGTTCTATTGTTGTTATTGTCCTGGTTTTCAACAGATAATACAAACTATACACTTGGTAATTATAAATATTTATTTATTTGGATGGGGTCTCGAAAATAGTTCTTCCAAATCGATGAAAAACTTCCCAAGGTGAGCGATTTTTGGAAAAGAGTAGTTAGTGGTTTTAACAAAGTGCTTCTGCATTTCTTTAGGACGATGGACGCCAAACTATCGCGTCCTAAGAAAAAATCTACTTTCAGTTGGTGATACTCGTACTTGTTAAGAAGGAAAGTGTCGAAATCGATTTCGGTGGAGTTGAAAGATGTTTGACATTGAGGAAATTTTCATTTTTCAGAGAACAAAAAAAAATGAAACAGAGTTGCTGCTACACTCACTTTTTTAAAATTTAAAACTTTTCGTTAAAGTTTAAACAACAACAAAAACAATCAATAGATTATGATGGCAACGTCAAATAGGGTTGGAAGGTACGAAGTTCTGCCTCCGGAATACAAGGTTATTGCCTTTACGTGGTACTTTTCTATTAGGGTTTTATCGCTATCGGCGGTTCACATGATGTTCAATCATATGGCAGTTTAAGTTCAACCTGCACCGTACAATAGCGACATTTTAGCGAAATCAGCTGTGTCCATAGCGAAATCTTATGACTTCCTCTAAACTGGTTAATGATTGTAAATATTTTGTTAGCCGTATCTGTTTCTAACAACAGAGTTAAAGGCATAATGGGTGGTGGCGAGGAGGACGATAGCTGCATTCAGTTTCATTACAATTGCTCGTCCTTCGAGGAATCAGGACTAGGTTTCATAACTCCACATATCTTTAAATGTAGGTCAGGTGACTTTCCTGCCTTGATTTAAGCTCATGCACGGGATAGTATCCTCAGTTTCATGAGAATAATATGGCATTGACCCCACACACACACATATTTTATCGAGTACATGCGATAAATTTCAAAAATGAATATTTTGATGACGGATTCGTGTATATCGATTCGTCAGTGATTTTCTTGAGGATCAGCTTTTGTGATGCTACACTTTAGCATCCAGAATTTCTTGAATTCCAAAGACAAATTCATGTAAAACTGAACCACATCAATAAATCGATATCGGATATGGTGAACCGAATTATGAGTTCAAATTATTCCATAATTAGATTGTTGCACTTTTATATTTGCCTGTAACCTTTCGGTACAAAAACTGTTACACAGCTCCCAACTCAAAAGAAAACTCATTTTTAATGTCGAAAATTGGTATATTTGATTTTAGAGCTGCATTCGTTTGATACACCTTTACCTTTTGTCATGAAATTATTTATTTTTTCAAATGTAAAAGACTTCGATGTCTACGAAATCTACATCTAAAATGTTTGGCTATTTTTAAGAACTTGCTCTGTATTTGAAGAAAAATGGATGGTTAAATTTTCTTGGTTTCCATGCTAAGGGGTAACACCCTAAAAATCGAAATGTACATACCAATAAGTCGTTTGTGCTCCAGAAATTTGGGGTGTTATTCGAGCTAAGGGATCTCAACCAGCTCAAAAATCAAACTTTTCGTAAATCGTGAAATCATGAATCGATACACTCTATTTGACAACAAAATTTTAAATTTTCTTGCAATTTTAAACGAATTTATCGTTTGTACATGTAACAAAGCTTTTGTTGTTTCGTTAGTCAACTTATGTTAAATAAAATTGAAGGGATGTTTTTGTTTCTCAGTGCTTTTGGCACATAAATAACTTCTAACTAGTTGGTATGGTCTTCGCGGCGTCTCTATGTTAACCGAGAATATCACTTGATGTTTCCTCTACCTAAGTAACACAGCTTACAAATCATTTGGAACATTTTGCGTTGAAAACCACTCAGATTTAGATAACACTTAATGTTTTCTGCATTTCGACATGTTAGAGGTGAGCAGTATCGGACAGCGTGATGAGGTGCATGAAATACCACCTTTTAACTCTTGGTTTGATTCTAGTGCCTTCTCTAGCTGTAAGAACGTTAGTATTTGTCTTTTCCTAAATGGTCAATTGCGCGTGCTTTATCGGCGTGTGTTCCACATATCTTACTTTCGGATTCCACATCTTAATCAATAGAAAAATTAATTCACGCGCAATATCTTCGTGGAATCGACAGATACTGATCTGATGAAATTACGTATATACTATTTGATTAAAACATAACATAAATAAATTAAACTGTATTGTGCTGAATTTTAAGTTGTGGAATATTACGGGAGTCTTCGGTATGGCTTGCATTCCAGTTGATGCTAGAAACTAGCGCGCACTAGCTACTTCTGACTGAGTTTTAATACCATTTTCTTTAAAGACGTTCTCTTCAATTCGAATCAACAGCCCAACAAATTGGGATTTGTAGCAATAATTGTTTTACCATTTACCCAATGGCTACTGCAAGTACATGTTCTTGCGCGGAGTGTTCATTTTAAACAAAACATAATTCGTTCACAGATCTCGCGAGATTAATGTAGATTCTCATTTAAAAAAATAGATTAACCTCGGCTCAAGAAATGAGAATGATACTGACTCCTCTTGTATATCTTTTACTCCATGATATTTCTTCATATTAAATCGCAACCTCATTTACAATTTTTTACCTTAATTAAAAAACTGTTCGGTTTGTTTCTTCGATAATAAAACATGTGTCCGGTAAACGGAGGTAGTTATACCTGTGATAAACGAAACCATAAATAACCGCTTTCTCCAGCCCGACTAGACAAGCGGATGTTTTTTTGTGGTTGAGTGCTATGTTGAAGTTAAGAAAATACATTGGCCTGATTCGTATCGTGACGCAATGCTTTATTATAGTAGGTAATTAGATTGATGTTATTATCAATTAAAGTTTCGTTTTATCACGGTGGTTTTATCAAATTGGAATTGAAATTGATGAACTAAATTTTACCAACGTAAGCAATTCCATTTCCTTTCATTGGCAAATTTGCAAGTTCTGTATTTGGTCCATATTTCACCAGCAAGAATAAAAAATTTACACAAAACTTTTCTGAATTTCATCAAAACCAAAAATCTTTATTTTTAACTTGTATTTTAAAATAAATTTGTTTAAAGGCATGTTTATTTAAATTTCTTTGTTTACGTAATAATAATTAATTAATAACATAATATAAAAATAATAATAATAATAATAATATGTAATCATAAATAAATAGTTAATATAATTTGAGTTTATCATAATATGCAAATAGGATAGAATATATAAAGCATATTAAACTAAATCGAAAGCGAAGTCAAGAAAATCAGAAAAATAAGTCAACCTATAAGCATAAATACTAAGGATACCAGGAAGATCAAGAATATTATGAATATAACAATAAAATGACTTTATTTTTAGAGGGACTAGAATGTTAACAGTAAACTATGTAAATGCTTTCTATGTAAAGTAAAAAATCAAAAAAAGAAAATTGTTGTAATGATAAATCCCTTTTCTAGAAATATTGACCAATTTGTGTTTTTTTTGCTGCAAATATAATACGAGCTGATGTATCGCGAAGTCGTCCAATTTCAAAATCTTATAATTATTTAGTCGTTCTTCTTCTCGATCGGTTCCTTATCTTCAATTATTCTATCATTACCTACGTTTAGTTTACTATCACCAGTTTCTTGATCGTCGTTGTTAATTTCGGACGATGCCGCGTCTAGATTCTCATCCTCGTTATTTACATCCCTAATTATATTGTCTCCCTCGTTTTCATATTTCTCCTCGTCGGATGGTAACTGCTGAGTCGATTCTGTAGTTACTTCTTGGGACGTTTCGTTGGCAGCTTGATCGTCTTCTTTCGGCGGCAAAATATCCTCGCTAAAACCAATGTTTCGCTGTTGTTCTTTTAATTGCTGGTTGGCAATGTCATTAGTGTTCGGTTCGTTTGCCGCAGCATCATCGGCCGAGTCTGATGTTGATGACGACGATGAATAATTTCGCTGTAAATTAGGAATATCATCCACCCCACTGCCGGCCGACGACGATGGTTGAAGTATTGGTAGTGCCTGCGAGATGGGCCGTAATTTTTTCGCTGGATTCAGCGTATTGCAGAAAATGCAGTAAAATGTACTATAGTAAAATTCATCTTCAAGTGCCATGCCATTATGCTTGTGACATTCTTTGCATATGAGGGCAAACCGATCGGATGGTCCGTCACCGATTAGACGATCGATTATTTTTTCAAAAACTCCTTTATTCTCAAAATCGATTATGGGGAATGGTGTACGTTTCTGAGTTAGATTGTATGATGTTATTTGGCTGTTGTTTAGGTTTGGGCCAGGAGTATCGCGTCTGATACCATCGTATCGTTGAATAAACCCGGGCGGTGCTGGACTAGATCCAGGTGTAATCATTCGGCCCGAATTACTAAGGTTTGATCGATTCATCAACGATTGATTCATACCGGGTGTTCCGCCAACCGATCCCATTCGTCCCGATTGAATCATTCGATTTTGTAGCGTAAGCGGTTGGCCCAGCGGTGTATAACCTTGGGCGGGCATTATTCTTGGCACATTGGGGGGTGCTCTTGATCCAATTTGATTTTGTTTTGTAGGTGTTGTTAGAGGCTGTTGTTGTTGTTGTGGTCTAAAATTAGGTTTATCACCGAATCGATTTAAAATCTCTACAGCAACCTGAAAAAAAAAAAATTTAAAATTAACCGGATTTCGAAATACAAAAATAATCGCGAATCACGTATATTAGTGTCAAAAGACGGTGTCGATGAATGCATTTACTTCTCCTTTCACGACTATTTTGAGTAAATAGAAAAAATATTTTGTATGAATACCAATGTTATTTGTAAACAGGGCGATCTATGAGGGGCAATAAAGACCGCAAAAAATGTTTTCTAATTTTTAATTTTGGGTTTGCTTTGAATTCGTCTCTGCTGTTGGAATCTTGGAATCCAATACATATCATCGATGAAAGAAGTGTGATTGGTCTATTCGACGCAGACTATTAATGCTGCATTTTGTAATATGTTTCTACAAAGGTAACTTACAAAATTGCAAAAGGGGGCCCAGCTTATAGGTTAAACAATCAAATTAATCCTAAGCAGTGTCCATTTTTATACAAATTCATTATATACCATGTTTCAATGACAGAGTTAACCCAGGTTAACTCAAGTTTGTGTGCATGGAAACGTAGATTAAGGTTAAGTTTTGTTAAGCCTGCATTAACTCAACGAAACTAGTTCGGTTGGGTTAGGGCCCGTATTTATAGTCATAACTATTGCTAGAAGTATAGCTTTTATTTTTCGAAATCGATATATTTTGTGAACTTTTATGGTATTTTTTCCTTTATTCCTTAAAAATTACTAAATTAATTCATTTTGATCAATAAAAAGCAAGTAACACCCTTTAAAAAAATCTTGTAGTGAGATGTATAGGTCCCCTAGGGTTATACAGCCCTAGATTTATATGTCAACGTTCTCTGTCAGTATTTCAGAATTATACTCATTGTAAACTATTAAATAATAGACTTTAACCTTAAAAATAGGTAAACTTAACTCGGATTCATAGAAACGGTATGAGTTAACCCCAACAAATTTTCAACACAACGAAACCTAAATTCGTTTTAACTCGATACATGGAAACATGGTAAAAGTCGAATTAGAATAAAGAAGGAACACTGAGCAAAGTAACAAGCTTTGAAAGCGCATGATTAATAACCAAATATTTCCGTCGTAGTTTTTATCGATCGCTTTGCTCTTGAATAAGGATAATTTGTTGTCGCTTTCCAGAGATAAACAATCATTTCTTAAAAACCCTTAATTTTAAAGAATCCGTTGAACAAAACGTTATTTTTAAGGTCAAAATACTTCCATTTAGTCAGTTTTAAAAACCTGGTTCCAGAAGCAAAACCGGTAATTATTTGAAAATTAAATCAGGAATAATAGATAAGTCCTGAAAATATTATTCATTATTATTTATCATTGTAACGGAATTTGCGCCCTCACTTCCCAAAGAATGATGTGGGGTCTCTAACGGATACCTTTATTTTGCATGATACAAAGGTTTTCCAATAAGAGGTTTCATTTTGATATTTAAAAAAACGAGTATTTTTTAAGAGAAATCAATGAATGTTTATTTCATTCAAAGAGGAAGGTATACCATTAACATTTGAAAACGATACAGCCAAATGGCCACCACGGCCACGCTTGCAGCACCATATCCTTTTCATGAAATTTTCCATGACTAATTCGCACATTTGCGGCTGTTTGTCCTCGATAACTTCACGAATTCCATCTTTAAGGTCTTGAATCGATTGTGGAGCATTGACATAAACCTTATCTTTCGCGCCGTCTTGCTGAAAATAAACGTCGTCCACATCAATATCTTCGAATTCCGGCCATAAAAAATCATAATCATAGCTCGGTAGCGCAATCCATTCACCGTAACACCGCCAGTCCAAAAACCGCACCAAACAGTGACACGTCGAGGATGGAGAGGCTTTTCAACAATCATTCTTGGATTTTCTAAGCCCCAAATGTGACAATTCTGCTTATTAACGTAGCCTCCGAGGTGAAAATGGGCCTCATCACTGAAGATGATTTTTCGATGAAAATCCAAATAATTTTGATGCATTTGAAGGACCCAATCAGCGAAGATACGACGTTTATTTATGGTGATCGACCGGCTTGAGTTCTTGTGTTAACTGAACTTTAAAAGTCTTTATGCAAAATACGGTGTATAGTCGTTTGTGGAATGTCTAATTCCAAAGATCGACAAGAAATCGAAAAACTTGGGTTTTCGTCAATACTACGGGCTACAGCAGCAATATTTTCAGTTGTTTTTGAGCGACACACATGGTTTCGATTCTTCACATCACGGGACAAGTTACCCAACAGCTCAAATTTTTCCACCAGTTTCACTATTGCCGGCCGAGAAGATGCTTCACGACGACCCAAAAGTGCTTTAGTTTTGCGAACTGTGACTGCAAAATTTTCACCATTTTTGTAGTGAATTTTAACAATTTCAATGCGTTGTTGAAGCGTGTACCGTACCATTTTTAAGTAATGGCGTTGTTTTTACTTGTCAAATGTCAAAAGATGACAGCTTCGAAATTGACAGCTGCCAAAATAGCAGGCTATTCAAAATGAAACCTCTTATTGGAAAACCCCATATTATTACTTTTTGGTACTCACGATACTCATAATTTAGCTGCTAAATAGGTTTATAGATTCAATACTCTTGATAATTCTTGATCTACCAGAGAAGTAAAATATCTTCTACAATTTAATTTTCGGCAAATGTTGCATACTTTGAGACATATTTCCTAACCCCTAAAAAGCCACTGTCACTCCGGCTGTTGAAACTGGCTTCAACGTCTCTTCACGGTGGCAAAATGATGGAGCAGTCTTCTCTATTTTTGAAATAAATGCACGAACATAACTGCGGCACGGTATTTGATTTTTCTCAATGACATTTTCTTTTCATGACGATTGTAGTAGCAGAATATTTACGAGTGACGCATTGTTTAGCTTAGTACTCTGTCAAAAATCTATTTATTTTCGCGTGAAATAGAAATTAAATTTTATTTGGAGCTTTTATTTTTTCGTGAAGAATTTAAATTAGGTAAGTTGATTTGAGGCCTCAAAAACCTCTTCCATCACTTTTGGAATGGTGCATAAAAAATCTTCATTTCAGTATTTCCAAAATAAGCGTTCTTGCTACTAAACCAAAGGAGTTAGTCCAGGGAATTCAGGTACCGTCCCGTCTAGTAATACTTCTTCAAAACCAAGAACTTGCATATACATTAGTAATAATATAAATTTCAGGCGCCTTTAAGAAATGGCTTTAGTAACCTCTGCTTATTTTTAAAATGGTCCGGGACATCATTTTCCACCTCAGGCGGACACTCTGGTGGACTAGGGAGTTTAGTAGACTGAAAACAAGACAACTTTATTGTTCTTCTGGGACATATGCAATTACTCTCAAAGGGAGTAGTAAAAATGTATCCAAAGAGATAAAACGCCGACATATAGATATTAGTGCGTGGAAGTAGGAAGGATTTTTTGACGACTGCTATACTCAAGAGAACTCGTGGTGGTGTTCGTTAAATCACAATAGGAATTCTCGAGAAGATAAACGGGACTTTCAATGTTTTCACACATTTTCAGAGCCTGTTTCCTTTGTGCACGTTCAAATATTAAGGACAAAAGCCGTAATTACTATGGCTGAAAATTAGAAATAGCTGAATATATATATAAATAGCATACAATGCGTTAAAAATACCCAGTCACAACTTTTTTACTGGTCACCATCAGGAATCAAAGGAAAGGAAAATGAAGATGGTTTTTAATCCTAAGGATGGAAGATGGAAAGAGGTATCCAAAGTATCATCTTACGAAAGCTTTCCGATCTGTAAGTAGGACAGGATTTTCAGAAATAATTCTCGTACACCTACCAAAAGGAAACACCAGTCGATTCAGCGCTTTAAATCGTTGAACTAATTCGAAAATCGCATAACAAAAATTTATTAAGAATTCTGGACATTGCAGGATATTTGACATCATGCCATGTTTGATTCCAGAAGAAAACCGCTAACTTGGGTAGAACTACATCTATTGTGATTGCTCGGGAAAAATCTCTACAGAAAAGTTTTTTGGTACCTTGTCGTCAATTCATTGCTAGTCCAGTTAAAGTACAACCGATTTTACTATTGAAAAATAGAACTAAAGAACTTGTTCTCATCTTTCTGGCAGTATATGAATACCACGTCCGAAGAACGCTTCATCTGTTGAGAATATCTGTGAATCAACCCAATTTTTGGTATCTTCATATGATGTGAAGTGCTGCTCAGACAGGCCATGCATCATCGACCGAAACAAATGGTAATCAGACGGGGGAATGTCTGGTGAATACGGCGAGTGGGATGAAACTTCCCAATTGAGTATTTCCCCAAGAAGGTTTTGACCGACACCGCAACATGTGGACGAATATTACCATGCAGGAGAATTGTGGAGTAGTGGTGGGCGCGTTTTCCGTTGATAGAGAGCCCCAGTAAAGGTTTCATTCGGATTTAGCAACTCATAATACACGACACCATGACCAGGTGGTCTCCATGATTTTTTCTTTTTTTGGGTTATCGTAGTGGATTCATTTTTCATCACCAATGACTATGCGATGAAAAACCCTTTCGTTTATGCGTGGCAAGCAGTATTTCACATGGAAAAAATCGCCGTTCAACATCTCTCGGCTTCAGTTCACATGGAAACCAATTTCCTTGCTTTTGAATCATTCCCAATGATTTTAAATGATGTGAAGTTCTTCTTGCGTTTGGCATGAATCTTCCGCTACGTTCTTTGTCTTCGACATCAAATTCACCGTTCTTAAACTTTTGAAACCACTCTCGACAACTTCTCTCACTTAGGGCATCCTCACCATATACTTCTACAAGCAATCGTTGCACTTCAGCTGTAGATTTCTTCAAATTAAAGTTAAATCAAAAGTTCTCGCAAATGCCGCTTATTCGAATCAAAACTCAACATTTTCACTAGAACAAAAAATATATATGGTGATATAAAATAACCTTCCAAAAATTAGGGATTTTTACAGGGCGTTCTCACTGACCACTGTACTCTAACCACTCATTTGTTTGGAATATGATAACGCAAATTGCGAGCAGTGTGGAGGAATGAACTCCGTCCCTCGTCCCTCGTACTCTCTTCATAACCTTTCATTTACATTTGACTACGTAGAGGAAACTGAGTAAGATTATCGAACAACTCAAAATTAGAGCAGCCAATGAAGTTGATAGCTTATCTTCAAAAATTCTAAAACATGGCAGTGCTAAATTAATTAGATTGGAATTAATATAAATGGTATAAAAAATCTGCCCAACCCTTAAGTGTTATATCAATGGAGAGCTTTAAAATTATCAAAAAGAGTGATAATTTATTGCATCGTGGTGTACTAGTTTGAAATAATAATTTATATCAAGAATAAAAATTTATTAGTGTTAATAAATCTTCCGTTTGATTGATAAATACAATGTGACATAGTGGCAATAAACCACAAAGGGTTCCTGCAACGTAGAATGATAGTAAGATTAGATAAGCAAATGTTTATAAATTGTGAAATAAAAAATTTAATTGTAATTAAAAAATAATAATCTCTAAAACGTTCGCAACAAAAAATAGATTATCTCAGGTTTCGTTAAACGTTGAATCTGATTCAAACAAATTCAAAGAAAGAGTAGAGATAATTCATACGACCCTAACCTCCGATAAAAGTTCAATGTTAAGGTCGCTCATAATACAAAGTTAATTGTGAGTGATGGTGGTTCTCAATCGGGTCATAATAATAGTGGGAAACATTTAAAAAGTGCAAACGACTTAAGCAAACACTCATAAGGCCAGGAAGTTCGAGCCCTCCAGTGTTACTTTATCAAAAAGTATCTTTCGAGAATGACCGGCCAAGGAGAATTCATGCCGTTACGCCTTTATGAAAGAGTTGAAAAAGTATTGCCAGACTCAGAAACATTAGGCTGCTTGTTCAATTATGAAGTGAAGTTAGTGAGTCTTCGTTCCATTGTACACCAACTAAACAAATATTACAAACTATGTCAACCGAGATTAATCCACTAAATACTATTGCTAATGGTAACTTCTTTCGAATTAATTCTCTTGGAAAGGTCAATGAACAACATTACCACGAAACTATTAACTATATCTTAACTGGAGTTTCCCGAGGTAACTGAATATTCTTTGTCAGTTAGTGAGGCCCTGAAATCACCCCTGGTATCTCCAAATATGACAATTTTAAAAAATCTGCTGAATCACAAAGCAAACGACAATAACAATAATCTAAAACCAAACAATTTTTTAACGATGAGGTCATTCCATATCTTATTTTGGTTTATGATCGCTGATAGGTACTGACTTATTTGTGGTTCTTGGAAAGATAAAAAAATAATCCATAAACTAAAATGGAAAATTGCATACATATTCAAACCGAATAATTTGAAAATTGTTCGCTTTCTCTGTGTCGAAAACGAAATTATTTTCATATGCTGTTATTTTATTTAATTAGTTCAACACTGTAGTGCATATTCGGTTTGTACTTATGAATTATTTATTGACGTAATTCATTTCCTTGGTTCAATTTATTCAAGAGGTGTAAATTAGTATGGCCTTACCTTATAGGTTTCGTTCTCCATCACCTTTTCTAACAGATTCTTTTTCTCCTCTTTTAAATCACATAACTTACTAGAATTTCGAGACACTTTACGTTCAAAATACCAAGCAACTAAATTTTTTGATAAAACCATTCTGGAAATGAATAAAAACAAAATGTAATGTAAGATGACCGTTCAAGGATGATGTTTTGTGGTCACTTGCACAATATCAACTTACACGAATAGAGATATGACGGATGGTGATGCTTGAATGAATCGATCTCGCCAGGTCAGTGGAAAAAATAGAAAATATATTATAACGGCGATTATACTGAATCCAATACAAAAGACCCTTATCGCACCAACCCATCGTTTCTGTTTTCGTTGCGTGTTTATCGTATAGGTTTCTATATTTTTGATTTTCAATTCCAAGTTCTCCAATTTTTGATATGTTGACTTTTCTTTCTACGGAAACAGATAGAAAATAAAACTGTAAACGTCTAATCACCGTATTATCGTTAATCTCTACTTACCCGAAATCTTGAAATTATAATACCCATTTCTGCACTCTGTATTGTTGTCCCGTATAAAAACAAATTATTTCTCGCGCGGTATAATACCAAAAAAAAACTTCCTACTGCTCGACCAAAAAAGAAAACAAAACAAGAAAACTAAAATAAATTAAAATGTATATTTATAATTTGCATAATTTATTTATAGAAATTTGAAAATATAGCCACTTTTTTTTAATTTTTTTATATTTACAAGGGGCTAAAAGCGAATTTTGTCTTGCGATAAAAAAAAACGAAAATAAAAATGTACCGAGCTACTTTTCTCTAACCTTAAAATTATTTTCTGTAGTATTTTATCACATTACGACTTTTTTCGTAGATTCAAATTAAATAACATTTTGCTGTTTAATCAAAAATTATAAATGAAATAAATAATTCACGGAATATTATTAATTTAATTTATTATTTTAATTTTGGCTCAACCAAAAAGAATGAATTGACGTTTACT
Source organism: Nephrotoma guestfalica (assembly GCA_963691935.1). NCBI lineage: Eukaryota > Metazoa > Arthropoda > Insecta > Diptera > Tipulidae > Nephrotoma > Nephrotoma guestfalica. The sequence continues at coordinate 247,657,441 of OY829915.1, forward strand.
TAAACTTTTTTGATGACAACACTCGCTTGCGTTTGACATTTTCTAATTTGTTGTTTAATTGTTTTGGTTCTTTTATCTTTTATCAATATGATCGGCTCTTTTACACTTTTGAACTGGGTAGCATAAGTAGACAGAGAAAAAGTATAATAGGATTTGTTGTATTCGTGCTGATCAACAGATGGCCGATACTTGTTGGCTTGAATTTTTTTTTGGTTGAATAAAATTTTGAACCGTTTTAAATGGAGTAACTTGTGAAATATTTTTTCAAGTTAGTAAACTTGATCTAATTAGAGGTTTTTAGTGAAGAAAAATTTTTGAACGGAAGGTAAATTGGAATATATGACGCAACTAAGCGTTTCCAATTCGAAAATAAAACGTTTAGCGACACATTGCAGTGATGCGCAGCAAAAGTTGCATGCAAACCACGTATTGTACATATTTTGTATGGAGTGAATTGGAGGAACTATAACGGATCGTTGGAAAATCGCCCAACTTTTGGTCCAAAAATTGAAAACAAATTTCTCAACATTTCTCGTTTTTAAAATCTGGTTAATAAATGATTATTAAATATTAATCCACTATATCGCAGTTGTAATGCTAAATAGAGGAGTTTTCGATTTGGTATGTGAATTTTAAACAAAATTAATTTAAACCTTTGAGATTATAATAAACTAGGTAGTTATATCACAGTCCTATTTGCACGCACTATAAGCCATATATATTTTATTACAGTGGATGTTGAAGTGGAAGGTGTTCTTCCTCCTTAAAACGGATTTAGCTAATTCGCGTACTGAGGGTAGAAGCTTTATTATATGCTAATAACAGTAATAACCCTCATTTGTATAATACGTCCAGAGTAATTCTTCCGGAGTCTTATACCCTGAATGTAACTGATTTGCTCGGATTTATATAGTCTTGCACTTTCTTCCAACCGTACATGCTTATACTACTTCTCCGAAACAGTTCAATATGCATGTTAAAACCGTTGCTGTGATGCAATACAAAATAAACAATTACTGATGAATGATTCGATATTTTTTTAACAGCAACGTGCTTGTCGTTGAACTGTTTGTCTTGGTTTTATATTTTCAATATGATCTGGATACTGTTTTTTGTTAAAATCATTCGAATTAGGCAAGTTTGCTTACTATGCGTTCCGGTCTGTTTATAAAAGTGATTTTCAATCGATTTCACCTCAATAATTGTGAGTGAAAATGTGATCAATTCCGTTTGTGTTGCACAATTCTTTGAAGTCAATACCAGAGCCAGAGCATATAGTTCTGTTACGATGACGTGTAGTAGTCCATGACGAACAAAATATAAAATACCTAATTGATTTAGATGTGGATCTTTCATTCAACGCCTCTTTCTCGATTTCGCAGAAGTTATAGCACAGAATTTTGATGAATGAACGATGTATGAAAAATTATCTTAATTTATTTAGTTGATAAGCGATGTACTACACGGCCACCATTAAGGTTAATTTTGGGTTATAATGAGTTGACGAAAAAATTTCCTTGAATTTAATAAAATAATTCTTGAAATTTTCCAACCAACTCCATTGTGCTCTTTTACGAAACAATTAATATACCGGGCGAATTGTGAATATGTTCGTAATGAATTTACCGTAGTATTTTATACTTTCCAAGATTGATTGTAAAGATGATACGACTACAATAGATGACATGTTAATGATTATCGATATTTTTACTGAGCATAGTACTCTACTGATCTAATACGACTTTTAAATATTTAATACAAGTCATACTGTAATTGCGCTTTTTCACATTCGGAAGTGGAACCCACATTCTTTAATTATTTTGAGATTCTTCCGAAATTATGTCATCCGTATACACTGCTATGTAGTGTATTCACTAACCATTACTGACATATTTTGATAGATGGCACCACGCGTAGTTTTGCCACCTTTTTTCTATAGTTAACATCTTCCTCGCCTATCATATTCTTCAAGTTACAGAAAGGAATCTGATAAGTATATTTCACTGAGTGAAAACTGTACACCCGGATACTTTTGTGAATAATTGACTAAAATATTCCAGTGAAAGATATACACCGAATATTCTTATTACTTTTATACTACCACTACTTGGCCTGCTTACTCTGATGGGTTATAATTTCTTTTTATTCATTAGTCCTAATAAATCATCAGATATCTGGGGTTTTATTTTATTTCATTTTCTGCATCTCACGATTGGTAAATAAATAAAATCGACCGATTTTCCAATTATTTTAAAAATATGTAAAAAAAAACATTACGTTAATAATGATGATACGTTAGAAATATTAAAAAATTTAAAGATTTTCACAGCTTTTTTAGTGTGAAGTACACTTATCATCAATTTACCTTATTATTGGCCAAGTGTTTGATAAACTAATTAACTTGCGATAAGGAAATGTTAAACGAGAAATTCGTGAGTAGTGTTTTCTATTATTAGTGAAATTCAAATCCTACCTAGATTATTTCTATAACGGTTACACATAAGATAAGTAGTATCAAATAATGTTTTGTTCAGATTAATGTTCTCCATCACCTCCAGAATTTATTGGACTTACTTAAGAGCCACCCTGTATAATTAATACGAACATATACTCATTTTGTTTAGTCTGTTAGAAACTGAAATGAAAATGTATTATTTTTGGTCTTTTTTGTAAAGAGTACCGTTATTTATTTATTAGTTTTTTAATATTGTACGAATTTGTCCTCTCAAATCCGGTATCACTAAATTGTGAATACCGTTATAAATTTGGCGGTTTACAACAATACTACAATAATTTTCTAAATACTCGCTGAACGCTTAAAAACACACCAACAAATTATTTAATCCATTTCCACAATTTACAATAAATGATACAATTTTATTTTTATTTATTATTTAAAACACCACATATTTATTTATCCGAACATTGCGAATAATACCGTATCTCCTCGACGGTTCTGTTCTAGAATACTATAATCTGCAATACCACAAAACTGTTACAAACTAACTCTAATGCTACTATTAAAACCTAGATGCCACTAATCTCACAAAAAAATGCTATTGATTTTCTAAAGCTTTAATGAAGCTAAATAATTGTCTCGCTCACGTTGAATTATTTGCTCATCAAATTATTTTGATAGTTTTTGAATTCATTTGTGTAGTGTTTGGCAATCAGGTTACACAATTAGTGATTTATTTTCATAAGAAAAAACGAAAGTTTGACGGTTTCGATTGTGAAATTTGTCCAAATTTTCGGCTAACTTCAGTAGCATTTATGTTGGACAAATTTCACTCACTGCCATAAGATTATCTTATGAAAGGGTTGCACAGACCGTGAACGAGAGCAGGAGGTACTCATACGACATGACGATAACCCTCTTGCAGTCGAGGTTGAGGATGATGAAGACCATAAGATGCACATTGATTTCCAAATCAGGAGGATGCGTTAGACATTGAATTACAGCAAGAATTTAAGCTACAGTCAGAGTATGATAGTGATGTTTAATAGAACATACGCAATCAGTAGTAGAAATCCAGTAGTATACAACTACAGTCGGCAATCGAAAATCAGCCAAAAAAGCAGGAAGCATTTATGGGAAAAGCCTGAATAAAATGGAACAAAACGCCACCACCAACTGAGCATACGCATATTCATAACATTATGCGGTTCACTGGAGACCCAGTTCAGAACAATTCCGTGCTCAACGAAGTATTCATGAAGTTGTTTACGCCACAGATCGTGTTTATGATCCGCAATGAGAAAAATCGATATGCTAATAGCACAATACACCATTGGAATACAAATAATCCAAGAAAAAGTGTGGAAGGCGTTAACGGAGGTTTAACAGAATGCATTCGTTGATATGCTTATCAATATTTAGAACTACAATGACATACCGACGTTTTGTGTCTTTGTCATAAACTTACGCATTGATGATGATCGCACTCGTGAGTTTCGTGCACAATCGGATAAAGCAACTATACGAGACAACTATTGCGATATTACTATAGATAAACAGCTGTTTCTATAGTGACATACCCAAGTTCCTGGTGGGTATGAGTTGCTCATGAAAACTCATCATCCATTGCACGGAAATATTTATACTGGTAAAGTTCCAGAGGCAGCTCAACAATCCCGCTATGTGGTCATGTATTTACGTTGCTAGATTCAATAAATTATCAAGACGTCGCCGGAGATGCATAACTCGCAGAAATTAATTAGTGTTTATCAGGATTTTTGGACAATTTTTGAAGGGTACCGTTATTGCGAAATACCCATCGATCATTACTCAAGATGGACAGAGTGCTTTTTCAATTCCAGATATCAAAGCAGAGACCGTTATAGTAGCTGCAGTGAACAATACGCGTACTATCCGAACAGATACGTTAACTCAGTGATCACTACCAAACTGCCTCACTCTGGCCAATACAATTTTTTTATTTTCACCAGCTGAAGATTTGTTCAGACACCTTATGAGAGAGCATTTCCGGTCATTAGCCAACTCTTGCTATACGGTGATTACCAAATAAAAAATGGAATGATGTGGTCGTTACACACAAAACAGAATCACATAAATCTCAAATTCAATTTTAAATTTGATATTGAAATAAATTCTATCGCATCTGTTAACCAAATCTTTCGAGTAGCACAGGAAAATCAACAACTTCAACACGGAAACCAGCCCCTTTCCTCCGTCATGCCAGCATGACTCGTCCAGCAATAGCATCACCTCTACTGAACTATATTAACTGAACAGTTAAAACAATCTGAAAACGAGCAGGTTGTAAATAATTCCATAAATGTGTTGATGAACTTTATCATAAATTCAGTCCAAATTTAGGATGTCAACGATTCATCATTCACGAAATACTTTGGCTAACTCATCATATTATTTATTATCAATTTCAAAGATCCAAACGCGTTTACGGTTACTCATATATTAACATTCTACTTTAGTAAAATTAATAACTTTATTTTTAAATATTTGGTGTCTTATCAAAACTTTGGCTAATGATCAAATTTGAATTTTAACTACAACTTAAACCTATTATAGATATTAACTGCGAACAATAAAATTAAAATACTGTACATAATTCGAAGACTCGGGGCTAAATCGGTTCCACTCCCGATCAACGGTTGAAATAATGATACATCTTCGATATTTGAATTCCATCCGATAACTAGCTCATTGCGATTTTGAACCTCTAACCATGCTTCCAGCGGTCGGAAAAATAGTAGCAGCGGATCCGCTGATATTCTCGAAGTTTTACCACGTGTTAGTATTTTTAATAGTTGGGCTGGATTTAATGAGGCACCTTTTTGCATCAGATCGATTAGTATTCGACCAGCCTCACGAGACCTATAAAAATCGCAAGTGTGTGACGGACCTATATGATTGGCGGCGGAACAAAGTTCCGAATGTATTTGAAATTGTAGTACAGTGGCAACAAAATATTTAATGTAATCCTGATCCGAAATTATGTGATATTTTGATCCGGGATCGAAATGATCATTGGTTCGATATACAGGTGGTATTATACCTTGATAACGCAGACGAAGTTCCCACCACCGTGAATTCATTCCAATTGGGCCTTTTTCAAAAACATACCATCTCCATTTTTCAAGAGTCAAACTGAATGCCATAAAAGGCAGTTTATCCAGAGCAACATTCAATAAATATTCGATGTTAATTTTTGAATTGCCTGACATGATGGTGATCGGCTGGGGTAGTAAACCTATTTTTTGTAAATGCACCGGACCACCGACGCTTAATCCAATGGCATGTGCGATCGCTTCATGAAATGCTAAAAAAATGAGAATTGTATAAAACATATTTCATTTTATATATGACGTAATATTTACCTGGATTCGGTCCTTCACGATAGACAAATGGTTGTGATGAATACTGCATATAGTACTGAATATGGGCCATTTCGTGGTGCGAATTTATAAAATCCTCGATCGATACTTGGGTACACTGTTTAATTCGAAAGTCGATATTATTGCAGAAATCCCAGGCAGATGCAGTGCACTGGGTATACACGTCATTCGGTTTTTGCAGCATTGAATTACGCCAAAATTCTGGAGACATTGGTGGCATTCCGAGTGATGTAAAAAATTCCTCAGCAGCTTGAAAAATTCTAAGCGGAGTATATCCCTGTCGAATCATTTCGCCTGTTACATCCGGTGTTTCTGGTTCATCGACCCGAATTAAATCTAAAATATTTCTCCAATTTTGTCCCCACATGTTTCCGAGTAAATGAGCCGGTATCGGACCATCCGGTCGAATAATATGCTCACCATATTTTTTAACGAGACCACGACGCACGAAAGTAAATAGTTGCTTGTAGAGCGGTTGAATTTTGCTCCATAAATCTTGAACAGTAAAGAAAAAATCCTGATCTTCATATACGGATCGTAGTTGTTCGCCAGCATCTAGAAACCCGTGTAATTGCGCTGCTTGATTAGCAAGATCAATATATCGCATGAATGTATTTTTGATAGGAGGTCCGATTTTTTCACGCCACGCAGTCCATGTGTATCGCAATTCAGGCTCATGCCGACTGCGTTCTATAATTCGCAGCAGATCAGGTTCCAGTTTTAAATCACAGTATCCGGAATAGGTTGACACATAGTTAGCGCTCTTTGCAAGTTCGGGCATTTGGCCTAGTATCGCTTGATTATCACCGCGATATGGACAAATTTTTGCGTTATTGTAATTCTCTTTCATTTGCCCAATAATATGGGATATTTCCAAATATTTATCATCCATTAGGCCACATCGGCCTTGTCTCCGAATTCGATTTAATTCTCGCATCGAATTCGTGTCGGCCAATTGATTTATATCAAAATTTGCAGCTCGTTTCCAACTCAAACATTCGAATTTTGTAGCGAGTGATTGCTGTTCCTTCATCCGTCGCTTATTGTAATCGGTTGAATTTGTGGCAAATCGCCATTCACTAGTTGCGACCCTGTTACACATTTCGGCCGCTTCTCGATCAAAGTCCTGTAGAAATTGAAGGGCATCTTGTGGATTGTTGCTCTGTAATTTAAAACGATTAACAATGAATAATGTTGCTCAATTTTCTATATCGTGTCTATTATCTAGGCTATATATACATGACCATTTAAATACCACAAAGCTATATCAAATTTAAACCACACAATATTCATTCATAAGCAGTAACAGTCGGGCACACCTTTGACAATAAAAACAAAATTGTATTTAATTCTTGTGTTTACGTACATACGTAACTTCCTCCCTCAAGAAATTGAATTGTCATGGTTTAATGGTAAAATTAAAACAATTCCGTACATTTTGTTTATGTAACATTGACAGTTGAATCAAAATTTGTATATAATTTACAAACAACAAAATAATCTCCCCTTGTAATGAAAACGAAAGTCACGCAATATTTAATAAATAAGCAAAGATTAGATCGAACCAGGTCGAGAAGCTGTACAGAGTTCATTAAATTGTGCAAATTTCGTTTCACCTCATAAAATGCTAAATTTTAGCTTTGTAACGGATACATTTGTACAGATATATTTTGACAGATTAATAAGATTATTTATTCAAATTGTTTTGGGTAAGTAAATACTTGTTACAGCTGTTAAATAATCGCGCACAATTCTATTGTGCGAAGGTTAAGAATCGCATACCACATTGTTTTGTTTTGGAGCATAATTACATGCGTTGCTAGTTTTAAAGTTCATTACGGAATTTAATTTACTATATGCCTAACGGCAAAATTACAAAATTAAATCATTGATTTTGTGAAAAATTACCTCATTTTGTTAGGTTGTACCATTAAATCCCTTTAATATAATTAATTGCCAGAACAGCATTATATGATGTAGGGAAGATATGTACAGATGTTTATATTAGTTTATGGTACCAGTTTATTAAGGGGAGACTTATCTAATTTAAAAATGATACTTCGCTGCCATAAAGCCCAATTTGTATTAATTACGTGTAGGCTCAGAAAAAAATAGTACTAGCCCAGGTATGAGTCGTGAAAACAGGAAAATTAAAGATGAAATGTATTGTAAAAGTACGTGTACGAAACATAACGGGTTATCCAATTCGAGGTTGATAAAGTAGAAATCTGTATACCGACATATGTCAAAGATAAACGTCAAGTACGCTGTCATTTATTTAGTTGACATTCTGCCATTTAAGAATATGGAGCATTTAACAATCGACCAACGCGTTAAAATTATTAAATCTTATTATAAAAATAGTGATTCTGCCGTATCCACATTTCGCGCTTTACGAGCAGATTATGGTCGTCATAATCGTCCTACAAAGCAAACCATATTGAATACAGTGAATAAATTTGAACAAACTGGATCTGTTACTGATATTGTAAGGTCTGTGCATCATCGAAACATTCGCAATGCTGAAAATATCGCTTCTGTAGCTGAAAGTGTGGAAGAAGATCCAAATTTGTCAATTCCTCGACGAGCTCAACATTTAGGCCTATCTTATGGCTCATTATGGCGCATTTTGCATCTTCATCCGTATAAAGTCCATTTGACACAAGAGCTAAAGCCTGCTGACCATGGACAACGAAGAACATACGCAAATTGGGTGTTGGAAAAACAGGCCGTCGATGCTGATTTTTCGAACAAAATTTTCTTCAGTGATGAAGCTCATTTTTCGCTTGGTGGATACGTTAATAAGCAAAACTGTAGAATTTGGGGCTCAGAAAATCCACAATTGATTGTAGAGAAGCCATTACACCCGGAAAAAGTCACTGTTTGGTGCGCATTGTGGTCTGGTGGTGTGATTGGGCCGTATTTTTTTGAGAACAACCATGGGCGAACCGTTACCGTCAATTCTGAGCGCTATGGCCGCATGTTAACCGATTATTTTTTTACGAAAATCGAAGATTATGATCTTGACGATATGTGGTTCCAGCAGGATGGAGCAACCAGTCACGTAACACGAGCAAATCGAGATCTTTTGCAAGAGAAATTTCCTGGACGTTTGATTTCGCGATTGGCTGATGTCAATTGGCCTCCAAGATCCTGTGATTTAACGCCTTTGGATTTCTTTTTGTGGGGCTACGCGAAAGATCGTGTTTACGCAAACAATCCTCAAACTCTTGACGAATTGAAAACTAATATTCGTAAGGTAATGGCCGAGATACCGCCCGAAATGTGCCGAAAAGTCATTGAAAATTACCGCAAAAGAATCAAGGCCTGTAAGAAGTCCCGTGGAGGACATTTGAATGATATCTTGTTTAACTAAAAATGGCAAGGATCAATCTGTAAAATGAAATAAAAATTACAATACATTCCGAATATTTTGTGTGTTTTTTTTAAGTTTACTTTATCAAGCTTGAATTGGATATGTACATACAAAAAACTCCTGAAATAAACTTTTATAAACTTTTACTTTTGAAAACTGAAATAAATTTTTACAATTTATCAAAATATTTAAAATATGTAGAATCCGTGTTGATCCAGTCGTTCATAAATTTTCACCAATAAACAAATATGCCCCTAGTACGAAGAGAAATGAACGAACTTCTGAAATAAATTTTTCGAGAAACTGCTGTACATATTTCGATTGTGTATGTTCATGTTCGATTTCATTGAACAACAAAGACTGATCAAATTATATAACCGGCCTATTGGTAATTCGAAGTACCAAGTTTGGTTTCTAAAATACTTTGTGTCAAATACTCCTAATTTTTATTTAAAGATATCTAGCCAATTCAACATATCTGATCGTAACATACCATTTACTCGTTTATTTCTGTAATTCGTTTCCAATACCGTATCTTTCAGGGGTTTATTTGATTCCCTCATTTTATTAATGAAACTGTAACTATGATGTTTCTAGCACCGATACTAACTTAAGAGGTAAGCAACCGAGAGGCGTGCTTCTCTGACCACTTATATGTTAAAATTAATATCGAAATCCGTCAAAGAGTAGAAACTTTCAGGCAAGTCTACACCAACCGACTCCAATATAGTGAAATGGGTATTCATTTCACTATTAAGATAACTGAACTGCGGCCCTTATAGCGTTACAATTAAATTTATCGACATAATAATAAACGCCTACCACACAATTACGTTTGAGACTGAGAAGATTGGCTCTCACTCACTAGAGCTAGTAGTAAAAGAACTTATTACTCTAAGAGGAAGACTCCTCTACGACCTTAATGAATGATTATTTCTCTAACTGTATAATCATGTTTACTTGCAATGAATTTCGATATATGACTTTCTCCGTTATTGTCACACACGGTAAAGGCACCAACACCAACTTTTAAATAATTCAAGCTCAAGCTAGAGCAACCTTCGGTGACGAATCCATTACTATCGCTGCGGCTAGACTCTGTTTTCACATTTCCAGTAAAAAAGTTCAAGTATGAAGTTTTTATTCCGAATAGTCAACCCGCCTGGACTGTCGGTATTCTCTTTGATGGAAATTTTTTTTATCAAAACTCGTAATTTACGGTAAAATTTAAAAAAATGGCCTGTATAGTAATTTTGTTTGAACTTTAATTTACACTCTTCTTGTGCACCACATAAACTGAATTTGCTGTCCGAGAAATTCTCTGCAGCCGACTATAACAAGTTCGCCAATATGATTTTGCCACTCAGGATAGACACGATTTTCTTCAACGCCGCAGTGAAGCAACTCAAGTGTATTTTCGGCTGAAAAGAATCTCAGTTTTCGCTGCGCTATAAGTATTTGAAGATGGAAAAAGAAGCTGGTGACAATTGTTTAGAGTAAGCAGCACGGGTGGATCTGAAATGCGAAAAGTGCGACATTACAAATTGCACATCTGACGATTTGAAAGTATTGATGTTTGTACGAGGACTCAACAAGCCGGAAGACGCTCAGATGTAGAAGTAGGTTAGGTTAGATTAGGTTTCAGTTGCCGCTATCGCACCCTTAGGCCAATTTTGGTCCATTGTGATGCCACAGGACCTGACATCATTAAACTCTCTTTAAAACCATCTAGTGCTATTCACATAGCGTAAAAGATCTCGCACATTACAGTTTTCGATATCAGAGAGGCTGTCCATAGTGTATTTGCCCAAGTTATCATGTCTTCTGCCAGTTAGCGCAGGGCATGAGCATAGAAAGTGAACAAGAGTCTCCTCCTTCCCCTCGTCTTTGCAAGTTCTGCAGAAGTCATTTGCATCCAGACCCAGCCTTCTCACATGATCTCCGAAAATGCAGCTTTCGGTAAGTACCATTACAATTCTACCTAAATCACGCGTCCTTAGTATGATTAAAATCTTCGATCGTTTCAAGCTCAGCTCAAGCCATACTTGCTTCGCTACCCTGCTATTCGAAATCGCGAGCCACCTAGCATTTGCCAAGGCAACTGCTTTCCTATGGCTTGCTGCTTTCAGCACATATATAGGCCTTCCTACACATTCTCCCTCTAGTTCCAGTTGGAGAGTCGTCCCGTACCTTCCTAATTCTACTGCTTTACAATTTTCATCACCATCATTTCCTCAACATCAGAATGGCCAGGAACCCATATCAACTGGATATTGAGATGTTCACTCATCTCAGTTCGTATTACACTATGCTTCAACAAGTTCACGACCTCTTCAATCACTATAACTTCAACCTGGTACATGCTACAGTAATCAGGGAGACGAAAAGATAGACTCATTTAATTCCCCACAGAACACACCAGCTCCCACTCTACGGTCTCTACGATAAGACCACTCTTCCAATCCTCCCTAGAGGGGCGAATCACCTTAAAACGCTTGCAAAGTACAAAATAGGTGTTATTTAATCCAAATTCATCAGGTCATGACTCACATAATTGACTACAGTTGAGTGCCCCTTTTTACAGGCAATTCCACCCCGAAACCGCTAATAGTCGTGCAGCCGTATTGACCGCTATTTGCTTACCGATAATATCCAACGGGAGAAGGTATAGCATGACCTCTAAGGCACTAGTGGATGTCGTTCTCAGCGCCCCACTAATGAGCAAACAGGCTGCTTCTGCACCTTCCTGATAATGTTCCTGTATGATAATTTATCCAGAGCTCTCCACTATGCACTCACTCCATACAGCAGTACGGGCCTTACTAGTGCCGTGTAAAGCCAGTGTACAAGCTCCGGTTTCAGAACCCATTTTCTTCCGATGTCATTTTTGACAAGAGTAGAGCGCCACAGTGGTCTTCTTCATTCTTTCTATCGTATTTGGTTTCCAACTGAGCTTACTGTCCAGAAGAATCTCTAGGAATCTTGCCTTATCAGTAAAGGCCAGCATAGTACCATTCAAACTTGGTGGAACCACTTCCGGAATTTTATATCTCCCAGTGAAAAGAACCAGCTCTGTTTTAGATGGGTTGATCCCCAGTCCACATCTGCTGGCCCAACCCGCATTGATTAATAACGCATCGGCATAAGCAACCACACCTATTCCTCCCCCCTCCAGTTTCAATAGTAGTCCGTTGATTACTACATTCCAAAGGAGAGAGAGGACACCTCTCTGACACCTCCAGCGTTCCCCGAGCAACCCGTTTACTGACGAGACTTCCCCGATCTCCACTATTACCTTTCTGCTTCCTAGCAAGTAATTAATTAGCTTGGTTACTGGGTATTTGATCTCAAGTGGCAACAATCCTTCCCTAATTGCCTCCACCTTCACGTTGTTAAGCCCTCGATATCGAGAAATGCCACCAACGAGAAGCCCTGAAAATCCAGTGACTTCTCAATTTCCCGAACCAAGGCATGTAATGCCCGTGTCCCCGTACTTACACTTATGGTACGCATGTCGAGACTGCGCCCAGTTTCTAGGTACTATTCTCAAACTAGCAGCTTTTCCATGATTTTCAGCAGAAAGAATGACAGATATATTGGTCTTAAGTCCTTAGGGTCGCTGTGGTAGCTGTGTGAGCTTCTACCGGCTTTCGGGATGAAAATCACCCTAGCCAAATAACCTCCAGCCAGAGAAGCAAGACCTCCGAGTTCTTCTGATTTTCTACTGGTCCAATCCCATCCGGATCAGCTGACTTAGAGGGCTTACAACTTTTAATAGCCCATTTTATCTTCCGTGTATTCAGAATATACTCTGTACAAAACAGTTGTGCTTCCCTGGAAGCGAGTTTCCATCAAAAAATCAAAAGTCCCTTCACTAGAAGCCGTTAATTCGCCATCCGGTTTAATCAGATAGTCTGGAATAGCTGGACTGGCAGAGAGGATCTTTCTTAAGCGCGAGTTGTTCTTAACAAATTGGCAGCTACACACCGTATATCTCAGTGGAACAGCGGCAAACAAAAGTCGAAACAGAACGCTATGGAACATGAACGCAAATCATTACCACAGTGATTGCTCATTTCGCGTAAAAGAATGTTTTGATTACAAACAGGTCGACTATAAGGCAGGTTATTGTGAGTCAGCTGCATCAACACTAAGCTTCTGTGGAGGACGACGATACTTCAATCCACGTCGAAAACTTGCTGTGGGCGCTTTGTTCGACTCGACCCGAAAGATTGTTGAGCTCGACAGTACAAAATTGAAATTGCAACTCGATTCCCGCTCTTCTCCGTCTCTGAAAGCAACTGGAAGCTGCTAGAATCGCCGGCATTTTCCGCCTGCAAAGAACAATTATTGAGCGCTTCGGGGAACCCAACTAATATGCTTGAAACATTTAGTGCTCGGAAGTGATTGAACGGAACATTTAACAAAGGCAATCACAAAAATGGATGAGGAAATTAAGCAAAAATTTCCGACGATCTTCATTGATTCACTTAGTTTGTACAACAAAATGAAGGCGTCTGTAACATTGAAGGCAAAAACAAAGCCAAATTAAATAGTCGCCCGGTGTATTTCGCAGCAGCTGAAGCGATTAGAAGTTAGAAGGTAATGTCGATCAAACTTTATGAAAACTCTTGATGTGCTATCGTTATACATGTACACCTTCATTTGCTATTGATATGAAGTCACCCTTTCAAGTGATGATGCGATGACCGATGAAAACAAAATTGGGCTTACGTAAAGTAAGAGCTAAACAACCAAAAGAATAGAGGTTCTGTCAAAACTGGAAACAGATTCCCGGAAGAGACCCGCTGTGCCATGATGATTCCGACATGACAAGCCTGATTCGCCGATCAATGCGGTAAGCGCAATTAGAAGTTATATTGAATTATTTATTGTTATCGTTAACTTTGATTTTTAAAGGGGGAGGAGTGTTGTGATGTTACCCTAATATGTATGTTGAGGTGGCAACACGGGTAACTCGGAATGCGTTGGTCGCATCAATATTAATAAACACGTGTATTATGTAATAATAATCCTTATCAAAATAAGCATCGTTAAGCGGGATTACAAAAGTTTCCTGTTCTTCTTCGCGCTTAAGGGGGTGAAATCTCGGCGTAAATTTGTTCGTGTAATAAAACCGATTTAATTCTATTAACAGGGGTGGAATTGATAATTGTAGCACACCTTTATGTTAGTCTTGACGCGTTGTTTGTGGTTTAATCTATGCAAACTGTTTTAGGACCGAAGCACATTCAGCTCTATGTCATGGCGCATGAGTTTTGCATTCCTACAAGTGAAAAATCGCTCTTTGCCTTGGTACCGACCGATCCAAACGAAAAAACTTTAATCGCACCGTGCCGTTTGGTTGGAGATTAGTTTTCATTATGAAGACACTGACCGACATTTTTGGGAACATGCATGAGTGCAACACAATAAAATATTTAAATATTTTACTTGCTAAAAATTTAACCCCAATTCAACATTATAAGCTATTTAGAAAGTGTGCAGTACACGTACTTAATGTACAAATTTTCAAGAATGTACAAAATTTGAGTTTTGATTGCTCTGCAATGCGTTAATCTAGGATCAGTAATTTTCTTGTAAAAACTAAATTATTAAGTTTTATTGTTGTTGTTATTTATTTATTTTTAATAACAGTTTAAACTATAATCACTCGCAGAATTAGAGAGAGTTAAATTTAACAATCATTTTTTAACTAGATGAGACAGTATTCTAGAACGAATTTATCAATTCACTGAATACTGTGATAAAACCGTTACATTCTTGTGTGATACATTATTTTTGATCAAAAGTAACTTAAAGACATGAAGCAACTTAAACACTTTTTTTTTTATAAATAATCACTAAAACTATTTAATTTATTTAATAAACACCTTCACTTACAATTGGATATTGCAAATTCGTAATTTGTGAAAAAACCACTTTAAAACAGAATATTATAACAATTTTTAAGGTTTTCATCTTTAACACTCAACTTTAATTTTTTTTCTAAATATTTTATTTTCCAGTAAAGTGCGCCGTGAATAATTTATCGCGTCGGTTAAAAAATGTAAACTGAATTGAAAATTCTATTCAAACTTGTGTCTTACATCAAATCTTAAAGATTAGTCAATGGAACGAAAAAAATAAAAAAACTGTACAACAACAACTTAATAGTAATAACAGAAGACATCACAAAAAAGAAAATTTTCGGTTTTGAAAAAAATTAAATACAGTCTGTTCGGTAAAAAAATGTATATAAGTTAGAGAAGCCAAAATTTGCGGTTAAAACTTAATTAGAAGCAGTCTGCCAGTTTTTCGATAGAAAAACGGATGAGGACGCACTGTAAAATGTATAAAACCAAATTCATATTTGGGCAAAGCATCCTAGCAATTCTACAATAAACCATCTGGGGCGACGTATAAAAGAGGTTACTTGATATAAAATAAAAATAGTTGTAGCCACTAAACCGTAACTAATCTACATAAAAACTACGACTCTGGCAGTCTGTACCACCAGCAGCAAAATAATATACTACACAACTAAAATATGCAACAATTTAATAAAAGTTTACGGTTTACCGATTTATCCATCGTTAAGCAGTACGTAATACATTTACATAGAGTTGTGCGTCTGCCTAAAAGCAAAATTCAAATTAATTTTCACTTCCTTACAACACCGTAACCGTATCAGAAATTGTTTGAAGGAATTCGTTAAATTTTAGGCCATCCTATGTGAGTACAATTATAGTACAAAACAATTAAATCTGACTTTGGATTATGCAACAAGCAAAAATTATCTAATAAAGCTAATCTTAAAGATGCGCGCGACATGATTGAAATTAATTACGTTTTTATGCCTTTTATAATGTACTGGATGGGCTGATGATTACAAGTTTCTATAGAATTTTTTTTTAGTTTCGTTGGAATTATCGTGAATCAAAATAGAGTTTCGCTCGAGTAGTTTGGATGACAATGAATAGAAATTAGGTGAATCATTTGTGACATGAATATATAGGTAACTAAGTATGTATATTGTACATCCCTCGTTTCGTACTGGTTTGATGTTGAAAAAATATGCAATTATTGGTAATTTCCAAAGGATGTAACCAAGGCTGATTTGATTATTTAGAGTTTAGTTTAAATCCCACTAACATTTTAAATGCAATCTACTGAACGAGTTGAGCTAAAATTTTTCAAAGACCTAGTTCTAGCTTATTTAAAATATCTCACGATTTAAAGATATGACTCGAAAGCGCAAGTCTAATCTTTCACAGAGCTCTGAAAGTTCTAATTATAAAAAAGTAGCTAGAGGCCAGGAGACCCATCTACAAGCTGAGACATCAGGACTGTCCCCAGTTCGGCGTTGACATCGCAGAAAGCCACAGAAACTGCTGAAGCGGCGGAAGCCCATAAGATGGAATCAGAAAGTACAATACCTGTTTCAATTCCTGAAATTTTGCCCGATTTTTACTATTCAGGGGCAAATTTACCATAAAATTCGCTCTTTGTTGTATTTCATGGGGTACGAGGAACTCGAAGTCAATAGGCGTTCAGAATACGTACAAGATAGAGAAAGAGACACCGTGCAAAAATACAGCTAGTTCAAACGAGTTCATACAATTTTGCCGTTAAACTTTTGTTTATTCGTGCACGAATTCAAGTCGGTATAGAAAGCCAAACGAGAGCTACAAAGCCGTTATTCATCCAGAGCGTAACATTAAAGACGCTTTAACGCCCCCTCCACTAATGAAGTAGTTGCTTTGGTGGTCGGAAGCGAATAAACTACGTCTTGGAACTTAGCATTGCAGGCGCATGACGGCTTGCTCACCAGAGCTCCGGCCACAGAGGGCCATAGGGCTTTATAAAAAAAACTTCGAATACCTTTGGACGCGGGACCCGTTCACGTACGTGCGTAACCAAATACGGCCCGACCTCTTTATTACATTTACATGTAACCTACCTGGCCTGGAAATTATTCGAAAGCTAATTCCCTAATCTGCTGCTTTGGTTGCGACAAAAATTGTGCCCCAACCAAATTGAAGACCTAATGTGAATTGAGATTCCCAGACCAACAGCTGCATGATGCGATGACTAAGAATATTACTCACGGTCCCTGTGCTCCTCAAAATTTGTCATTGTCATGTATTAATGAAGGCAAGCGCATCAAAAAATACTCTAGGGTGGTTTTAAAAAATACTGAAACCAACGAGACTGGGTATCCTCTGTAAAGAGGTAGAGCAATAAAAGCTGGAGACCGTGTAATTATCATTAGAATCCGAGGCTGCATGCAGAGAGTCATGGCGAATAACAGATGATTAGTCCTATTTATCTCTTCTGTCGAAAATGTTCAACTCGCGTAGAGTTCTGTAACTCAGTACAGGCGATTATGTACATCTGCAAGTATATAAATAATGGGAATGCCCGGGCTATTTTCAATATCCGACAGCAAGGGGATTCCAATATTGATCCCATTCATCTCTATGAAAATGTTGCAAATATTTAGAGGAGGTCGATAAGGTGAGTGGGTGTACTTCACCGAAGATAATTTTAGAGAAAGAACAGACGACTCTTAAGTGTTCTTGCGCTGCTGTGCAAATGATGCGTTTGCAAAAACGTTACTTTACGCTGAAGTACCTCGCTACTATGAAATAAGTCGGGAAATGAGTGGAAGCGTCACTTACAAGGGACACCATATACTATCCACCAACTTTGAGTGCTATTCTGGATTTGCTAACGTTTGACAGACAAGAGCTTGCAACATTTTGAGAAACCTGCGATAGAATGGGGTTATTGGAGAACGATGATCACTGGAATGCCACGATGGAAGAGGCGCAGAGTTGTGTTGTTCGCGTAGTGACGAGTTTTCGAGCGATTTGGCCAGGAAGCTGAACTTTGATACGGCTGTTTTGGGTGTACATGTGACTGAAACTGTGCCGCTACTGGTGCCTGACCAAAGGGAAGCTAAACGCAAAATATTAGAACGTATATTAAGAATTAAAAGAAGCCACAGATATTGCTGAGCGGTGTTTGGGCGGTACATTCAGTTTTTTAAATTATCTCTACTTCAAGCGAAGAGGCCCTGACGTGCAATATAAGTAATAGCAGCAACCACGGCGCCCTGTTGCAGCAGTGCAAGCTGACAGTGTGGAACGAGTGCGCAACAAAACTACTCGCGGGAGGTGAAGGTTGAATGGCGACAGACGAACATTTAACCAACCAATTTTGTCATGTTGTAAGTTCAGAAGATGAGCTCATTGCTAATGTTTTTCCAGGTTTACCAGGAAATACTCACTGATACATCAGTTTACAGCTCAATCGGCACGCCAAGTGCTTAGTGGCAATTACCTACAACCAG
Organism: Nephrotoma guestfalica; assembly: GCA_963691935.1. Classification (NCBI taxonomy): domain Eukaryota; kingdom Metazoa; phylum Arthropoda; class Insecta; order Diptera; family Tipulidae; genus Nephrotoma; species Nephrotoma guestfalica. Next base: position 247,676,055 of record OY829915.1, read on the forward strand.
ATCCTTTTTGGAAAGATAGGCTATTCGTTTTGAGATCTCTGCCTCTTTGACAATGAACTATCAAATGGACAATCCTGAACAGTTTCCGTAATCTTATGAGTCCATTCCTGCGGTTTAAGATCTTTAACTGTTCTTAATCTTTGTTTGTTTATTAAGAATGTATAATATGGCTCACGAGTAGTGGAGAAAAAGGGTATCCATTTCTACACAGATCCATGATACATAGATCCCGAGGTTTGAACGACTAGTTAATGTTAGCTTTACAAATAAAACAATTAACAAAAAAGTGTAGTGTACACAACTTGCGTAAATGTGTGTCAATGTTTTTTAAAGAATTTTATTAAATAAACTGTATCCCATCGTATTGGATTTGGCTTTTGCACTCAACTTCTCTTTTAATCTGAACTTTTTTTTACTTTTGTTAGCACATAGTAAAAAAATGGTGTACACTACACTTTTTCACAATTTGTGTAACTACACTTTTCGGTTTTATCAGAAACTTCACACCTTCACAACATTTAACACACTACATGCAGTGGCCAAATCGAGGATCGTACACCTAAACTTAATAATTGTGCGATAGTTAGTCTAACTTCAAATTACCAGAATCTACAAATATTTTTAACGAAATGGAACCATTTATCCGTGATTCATAATTTGATCGTAGCACCTGATTACGGTACATATGGCCTTCATTTGCGAACAAATATAGTCACCAATTACGCCCAACCTTGATTTTTAAAATTCATCGGTGGGGTGTTGGTTTTATGCAGATAAATTTTGCTGTTTAATAAAAGACTGAACCACATTCGCACATAATTTATAACTTGCGATGGGTTTCTACCACCAATTGGTATTAGATTATACGTTAGATATTGAAATTAGTGAAACTCTCTGTGAAAGTGTACACCGTGGTTTTAGACTCGGCCGATGTACAAGAGTGCAAGAAACACGCTGAAATAATTTTCTTTGTTAAACTAAAAAGTTTATTTTACACACGCCAAATTAACTGGATTAAGGTTAATTTAACAATTCAACAGGATATGGGTCCAGTCCATGGTAACAAATAAATTGAATTAAAAATTACAATTTTGGTACAAATTCGGGAAGTGTTGTGAAATTGTTGACAAGCGTGATAATAAATAGTGATTATTGCAATTCCAACATTGTGTGAAAATAAGAATTCGGATCCCGACGATAAGTGTGAATTTTTTTTTATAATTCATAATTTATTTTGATTTCGGTACAAATTTCGAAGCGAAACAAAATGGAGAGCGGGGGGACGAACATTGAAAAATTGGAAGGTGGTAAAATTGGAATAGCACTGATCAATTGTGATTCGGTAGCTTCAATGTAGGCGACGCTCAAAAGTATGTATGAGCAAACATCAAAAGCAAATATTATGTACTTGCAACTGTAGTGCTACACTTTCGCAAAGGAGCCGTGAGATGATATTGCAAGAAATTTCCGATTCTATGGTTATGACGAAGATTTTAATGTCTTTGCCAACTAAATATAACCATTTTTATAGTGCGTGGGATTCAACGAGTGAGGACAACCAAACTTTGATAAATTTACGCGTGCGATTAATGGCAGGGGAGCTACGATTGAAGTCGAAGGGCTCGATTGAAAGAACGAAAGCGTTAATGGCCAAACTGAATTTTTCGAGTTAGAATGCCAATTCCAGAAAGAGTTATTCATCGGAACAGAACAACAAAGCAAAAGCGAATGTACACAGCATAATAAGAAGATAAGATTAATTGGGTGTTGGACTCGGGAGTTAGAGAACATATGTGTCATCGATGTAATTAGTTCGAAAACTTTGTGGCCCATAACGGTGGGAAATGAAAACAGTGTGAAAACATCATTGCTCGAGAAAAAGGCGATAACAACATTCTTGCGTTCGACGGTGATTCATGGGTTCGTAGACGCATGGCGGATGTGCCATATGTACCAGAAACTATATGAATTTATTTTCAACGGAAAAAATCATCGATCGTGGCTATTGATTGCAATCGGATAGCAAGCGCTGCGAATTGTTGAAAGGGTGTTTCAAATGCTGTGGTCATCGCAAATGAGGCGATCATGGAAATTTCACTTCACATATGGCATGAACGACTCGGACATCAAAACATCGAACACGTGAAGAAATTTGTACGAAATAATGAAACAGATTTCGTGGACAAGAAAGTCGCGTGCGAGGCGTGCAAATATGAAAAGCATCATCGTGGAAGTTTTAAACTACGTGAAGAAAAGTCAAAGAAATGTAGCAAAATTATTCATGCAAACGTTTGTGGGCAAATGCAAACTAATTCGACAGGCGGTTCGAGATATTTTTTGCTTTTAAAGAGATTTTTACATTTTCGTCGAAAGTTGCAGCAAAGATCAAATTCGCGGTAATGCAAATGTAGCAAGAGAATGGACACAAGGTGTGCAGTTTTCCATCAGACAATGGAACAGAGTTCGTTAATGCGGAAGTGGAAGTGGAAATTTTTCAATGAGATGGGCATTGAGCATTAGCGAACTGTACTGTATACGCCGGAGCAGAATGGTTTTGTGCGGAACGTGATAATCGAACAATTGTGAAATTGGCGCAAACAATGATTTAGGCAAAGCCTGGTCTACAAATTCGTGGCGGAGGCTGTCAATTTCCCAGAGCATGTACTGAATCGAACGGGAATCAGCACAGTGCCTGAGAAATTACTGTATGAATTATGGTATGGTACAAAGGTGTAAATCGATCATTTGCAGGTACAACAAGTATATTCTAAAGGAAAAACGGCAAATTTGGATCAAAAGGCAGTCAAATGTGTGAATGCGAACGAGACAGATAATATGAATCAGAGATGAACGAAGCTGTGACAAAGCCGGCCCAGCTATTCGTACGTGGTGCAATATTCGATCTACATAGATAACAGGAATATCATTGAATGACTTTTGCGTGAACGAAACAACATTACAGCGGTGTAGCGATTAACGTATTACGCATCGGCAGACTACGTTGCCATTTTGGCAATCAACGAAAAACAATGACAGGCAATTGGATCGGATGATCAAAAGCAGTGGGATCAGGCAATGAGCGAGGTGTACGATTCGCTCATTAAAAACCGTACGTGGAACTTATTCAATTCACCAAACCATCAAAAGGTGATTGATAATTGTTGGCCATTGGGTCTACAAACTAAAGTAAACTCAAATCGATAGCAACGGACGAGTGTGCATGCTTTTGAAACAAGTGTCGCGCTACAGCAACAAAAAGTTTACTTCATTCATCAAAAATTTCGAGTTGTGGCCAGTGAATCGGATTTTTGTGTATGTAATGGGAATATGAATTGGTGATACTTGTGATTTATATCGACGACGGTTAGATTGAAACGGAGAATGAGGAAGCAACTTTTCTGATCATTGCGGAATTTCAGATCAAAGTATTTGAGCTCAAATGCTTCGTAGGGCTTGAAATCGAATAACGACCAAATCGATCGATTCATGCGAATTAGTAGGCGTATGCGCAAACGGTACCTACCAAACCGTTTTGGTATGACGGATTACAATACAGTGGCAACTCCATCGTGCAGTGTACAGCATCTTGGCGGTTTTTAAGCGGATGGAGAAATCAATTTTCTGTATCGAGAAACAGGCGGCAGCGCATGTGATTGTAATAAAAGACATTACGAAAAACATACAGGAGGTAATGGATATGGGAATTCGAATTGAAAGTGACATCAATTTGACCCTGTGTGGCTGCAATGACGCAGACTTGCAGGAGACTGTGAAACCAGGCGGTCGACGTCCGGGTATATATTCATGTTTGGCAATGGAATTATAAGTTGGGCTCAGAACGCAAATAATCAGTGGTGTTATGCGATGAAGGAACTGGTGTTGCTGCATCGATTATCGCCCGTAATTTTATCAACCATAAAATAACCAACCTCACAAGTAAGTTGTGAATAAAAGTAGGAGTGTTGAAATTAGTGAACCGGCACCCTCTCTAATGTAATGTACTTAGAGTTGTGATAGTTTTGACTCATGGTGTTTATGAAAGAGTTGCACTGTTTGCAAAGGTTTTAGATTCGGCCAGAAACACACGTCAGCATTTATTTTATGCATTCCACTGCGTATTGGTGGACTGGAGGTTGGAAAATTAACAGAATTAAGGTTAATTCAACATAAGAGCGCTTACTTCATCCATTCAACGTTGTATGTATATTGAAGTGCCTTTATCACACTTCAACAAGCAACTATCTATAGTCATATTTCACACAGTAAAAATTTGTCGTATTATCGTGGGCGTTCGTTATTTATAAAAGTAGCAATACTCAATCGATCGGCATCGCATACAATAAATTTTTTATCAATGAAAAATTCTCCAAAATTGATTTAACCGCGATTATTACCGATTTTTTATTTATTTATTTTTAGATCAAAAATCGAAAGTGAATTGAAGCAAACACCCACGATACCCGTGCAAATCGCGTTAATATATCATTATTGTTTTTATTACTTAATCGAGAGTTTGGAGACAGACAGCAAAACAAAAAATTAACAACCGCGAATAATTAAAATCTTAATTTAATTTCGCTGTTCAACGCCGGTATTGTTTCCCCCATAAATTGTGGTCGTGTTAAAATCACCCATGGCGAATCGCACAGCGTAATTAATTTACATTGACTGCGGCTCGACCATTTTGCGGTATCAACATTGCATAAATCGATTATCTTAAAAATGCCACCGAAATTCAATTACGTGGATTGGAATGATAAAAGGTTTCGATTTTTCGATTTCGTATAAATTTTTTTGTTAATGGATAATAAAACCGAATTCCTTATTCGTACACAAAACCAAAGAAGTAATACTGCATTTCAATGTCAAATTACCTTTCTACAATTTTTTTATTTATTAATTATTTTTATATTTTCAATTTTAGGTGTCACAATTATTGTTATTGAACAGTCGCGTATATATGTACGGACACAAGTTGAATGATTTTATTGATTAGAATTCCGATATATCTATTAAGTTTATTAATTTATTCTTTGTCTACGGTACATTAGTAAATACTCTCATAGATCGTGTGCTTTTGGTACCGAGAATAGTTATGTAGTTTATGCGGTGTGAAATCGTGAAAAAATTCTAACAATTCGGTTCAATTTTTTGCTGAGTAGTTTATTAAAAAAAAAAATTATAAATTATTTATGGTTTATTAGTGGAAGCGGGAAAGGTGTTATTCTATTTTATACAGACTATTTTTACAGTAGCTCTTTGTATTGTGGAATATAAATTTGATTGTCGTCATAATATTATGTTCATGGTTGTTGGTGAGATATTCAGGGTTATGGTTTATACAAACATTTTACTTGAAATTATGTTGTGTGTGTACATAAAACATGTTAGTGTCCCTTAAGGCCTACAATAATGAAACGGACGAAATTTTAGCAGTACTCGCCGTCTCTGAATGCAACTTCAGCAAGTGTTCACACCGCTTTATCGCGGCGGCCACCAGTACCTGCCCCGTAACTGGGGTAGGCTAAGTGTGTGAGGTCTGTGGTCCTTCTACACGGAGTTTGTGTTGGGCGAACAATCCAACCAGGACAAATCAATTGTTACAAACCTTCAACAAAAGCCTCGGATAATTAACTCGGACATACAACAACGACTTCGAACCCGAAATAAGGACAACAAACAAAACGTCGGAGAGCCTCTACCAACTCTTCGATCAGGCATCTCAGTACAAGCTCTGTCTAGTTTGGTGTTGGTTTTTAGATCAGTAATCTGCAACTCCAAAATGTAACAGAATCTGCATACTCAGATTGAACACGCGTTACTTCAACATCTCACTTGTGAATGCTAAAGACACCTTTGCGAATTCATAAAAGCATACGGAAATCGAACGATGGAGTTAGGGTCAATCGGAAATATGCCGTCTCTATCCACCACGTATAATAATCGATTCAAACGAATCTCACACTGGTCCGGAAACACTAGTCAACAGACTACTACTCCATTATGTGGAAGAACAATGGCATATAATAAAATCGGCAATAACAAATGCTTTGAGTAAAAATCTAGGTAAATATACATCTAAATCTAGAAACACATGACTTTCTCAACCGACCAGGTAATCGCACAACGGATACTAGCTCAATGGCACAAGGAATCACACCAATCGACTGTGTAGAAGGAATAAACGTGAATTGTACACACAACAAGTGCTTACAATTTAAACTGGAAGGCTAAGAGACAGAAACCGTTCTATAAAAGGAATCTTTATCAGCTTTGATACACGTGTAGTGCCGCTATTCGCAACGAATCTGGAGAATTACAAATGGGCAAAAATGCCGTCCTAATAGGGTGGCAAAAATTATTTCTCATCACTTTTACAGATAGAAATGACACCTCCATCCGCTTCATCTTACGATAAAGTGAGAAGCGCCATATGAAAAATGAAGATCTGCATCTTCTACCGCATCTTTGAGCTGGTTTCATCATAATTTGTCCGCACTACATAAATAGGGAGATTGGATGAATTGTAACAACTATCGCGGAATAGCTTTGCTCGACTTCGGCTACAAGGTTACGTTAGCCAACGTAGTTGCTGATAAGTTATCAATCGGAAGCGGGCGCATTTTTTGGTGATTGCCAGTGCGGTTTTCATCTAAGCAGGACGACAACCGATCAAACTTTCTCCCTGAGGATTGTGTTAGAAAAGCAATTTTCTATTCATAGATTGCAACAGGCATATACTAGCATCCAGAGGAACACATTATGGAGTGTCTTTTCACATTTGGATATTCCGAAACTGATAACCATATGCAAAGTGTTAATGGTTAGTTCTAAAAGCAGTCGAACGCAAGCTCTCAGAGGATTTCGAAATAAAATCATGAGTGTGGCAAGGATTCTATGGTACCTATCGTTAGAGTATGCGTCATGCTCAGGATAGTGCAACATAGGCTCTTCTGTTGGAAACAACAGTATATCAAATTGGTCTCAATATGAATGAAGTGAAAACCAATTACTAGGCTATCGCGAGAAGTTAAGCACGTTGCCAATTTCATCATTTTCTTGAATGGGGTAACCGAAGTCATAAAATACTCTCAAATCTTGTTGTTCGCAGATGATCTAAAAATTTACAGAACAGTGGAAAATATCGAGTATACTAATAAACTGCAAGAAGATGTCAACAATCTATAGCAACTTGGTGTAACTCCAACCTTCTCATACTAAACATTAATAAGTGAACACAGTTACACAGCAATATCGTATCAACGGCATACTTTTACAAAAAGTATTCGAAATTAAAGACTTAGGTCTTACTTTTGTTGAAAATATGTTGCTAGAGCAAATTCAGTGCTTGGTTTCATTAAGCGATGGACGAGAGATGTACTCGTACATGACGTTCAAATAATTAAAACCATATATAGTGCCTACGTCTGATGACAACTGGAATATGCTGTCAACGTATGGTGTTCTTTTTAACATATACTTGGTCCAACAAATTGAAAATGTTGAAAAAATGTTTTAACGGTACCTACATTGGAAATATGGATGGAATTACGATCACGATTTGTCTCACCATAATAATCTGCAGCAGTTACCACTGAATCTGACTGGCTGCAAACCTTAAAACATCTCGATGCTCCAAAACGATCGTGAGTTTTTAAAATGCTTGTTTGCACCCCACTTGCCCATCGATACTACTACATGAAAAGTTCTTAGAATTCGATTCTCTACAAATCATGTGAGGATGCGGAAATGGTCCAGCCATCAGGGAATGTTGTTCCAATTACGGCCAAATGTTATTCAGATTCATCTTATAAACGATACAGTATATAAATATACCTTAATGTATCGATTAATTACGGCTATCATATAGGTTATAATCCTAGGCAAGCCCAGGCTGAGTTTAGGGCAAGTCTGAAAGCGATATGTGGTGTAATATATTTGAAAATCCGAAAATTTCTAAACTAAATTAATAAAGTGTTTTCCATCAGATTTGTCCCAAGCTCCACACGACTTTAGCTAAAATTAGGACTTATTCAAATGTTACAGCACATTTTACAGAACATTGTGAACAGGTGATTTTTTGTATATTACATAACACTCCTCTATCCCAATCAGACTTACAGCAAACTCCGCCTGGGATTCGCTACACCAATAATCTATCTGATGACCATAGTAGGAAGTTTTCGTCAACGAAATACACAGAAAGCAACAACAATGTAATCGTAAAATCGAAAGAGTGTTATTTTCGATGTAGAAAAAACGTCGATAATTGAATTGAAAAGACCCTAATTGCTATTCAAAAAAATCTTGCTACTAAAGTAAAACATATTGCGTTTTTTTTTCTCGCAATGGAATTTTTTAACATTAAATCTGCGCCGAAATTCCACCAACAGCTGATTCATCGATAGCAAGGTCATCGATAGAACGTCCAACAATACGCGAAATTGTACTTAAATGCATGCTTCATGGTCCTTGCGGCAGTGGACACCCAAATGCAACGTGCATGAAGGACGGAAAATGTTCGAATAATTTCCTAAGGATTTTAATGAGCAAACTCAACTCAACGTAAATGGATATCCTTTGTATTGAAGACGAAGTGGTGTGCAAGTAAGCGTGCGAGGAGTTTTAATGGATAGTCGTAATGTGGTACCATATAATCCATATCAATGTGGAATGCTCCACTTCTCTGCGATTCGTAAAATATATTTACAAATACATATTCAAGGGATATGATTGTTCCACTATCGCCATCACAACAAATGGTCAACCTGAGCTGCGATATAATGAGATTACAAACTTCATCGATTGCCGATATGTGAGTGTTCCTGAAGCAATGTGGCGTCTGCAAGAGTCAGCAATGATAGGTCGCACTCTGTTATTAGACTGCCAGTTTACCTTCCAAATCATCAACGAGTTGTTTTTTGAAGTAAGTCATGAAGAAGAAGCACTTTTGGCTGCGCATACTGGAAAGACCAAGCTTGAATCTTGGTTCCTGCTTAACACGAAAGATGCAACTGCATGAGTTCACCTTTACAGGAAGCAAGAGCGATAGAGGAGGCGAAAGGACAATAGCACGAATGTACGTGGTGAGCATTAAGGATGAAGAACGCTTCTATATCTTCGATTATTGCTACTACATGTTCCTGGTGCAACAAGTTTTGAGATTTTGCGTACGGTAGATGAAAATTTATGCGAAACATTTAAAGCGGCTGCGATGGCAAGAGGACTACTTGAGTCGGATGAAGAATGGGAGCGATGCTTGACAGACGGTGGAACATACTTGATGCTGAGATGTTCGCTTACGTTTGTATTTTTTGCCAACCCACTCAACCCCTCAAATTATGGCAGAATCATCTAGGAGATTTTATACTCGATTACATGTGACGACACAGTGATCTATATCGATCAACTAGGCTTTTCATGATATCAATTTTGATATCAAACAGCACGGAATGTCATGCGGTTCAGTTGGTTTGCCTGTTCCAAGCGGTGACCCACTCGAAAAAGATCAAATTTATGGATGGAAAGCTGAATGAAGCCCAGCTTGCGGCATACATCAAAATTATGATTTCAGTTGAAAATAATCACGCACAATATAAGCTCTTTTTTATCGATGGTGGTGGCTCAGGCAAGACCTTCTTATACACAACTTTAATGGCAAATTTTCGAGGTGAAGGAAAAATTGTGCTGCCATTTCCAAGAACCGGAATAGCAGCCACTTTGCTTAAGGGAGGACGCTCGATTCATAGTGGATTTAAACTTCCAGTGCCACTTCTTGATAATGTAATCTCATCAATGCGAATGACATCTCAGCTCTTGCGAGAGGTGATGGGAAATGACATTAGCTTCGGAGGTAAAGTTTTGGGTGACCGACGGTGATTTTCATCAGACGCTACCAGTCGTTCAAAGAGGCTGCTGCATTAAATCAAGCGCTCTATGGAACGAGTTTGAACAACTTTCTTTGATCACCAACATGCGCAGCGAAGGTCAACACGAGCACAATGAATGGCTTCTGCAAGTCGGATCAGGAACTTTGCCTGCAACACCTGGCATAAATGCGGAGAGGACACAGTTCAAATTCCGATTCATTTTCATTCTTTCAAATTTCCAGTTGTAAATGAAGTAAGGAACAATCAAAAAATTGTGTACTAAAAAAATTTCCCTGCTTCGTCAGTTCAGCAATTATTAAGTTTTTTGATGAACTCTGTTGTACTCTACATAGTATCAGAGTTGTTGGGAACAAGCATAAATAAACTTTATTCGATAACATAATGCAAGATATTGATTTAGTATAAGCTCTTTAGGATTCGATTGAGTAAATCCGAAGCACAAATATTTTGATAATATAGGGTTTTCCAATAAGAGTGATATGATTTCTTTAACAAAAAATACACTAATTGTTAAGGAAATTGAAATGCTTTTTATTTAATGTGAAGTACAGTCGATACAATTAAGTTCTGAATAAAACGTCATTCAAATGGCCTCCACGACTTCTTCTGCAGAAACGAATTCGATGAACCCAATTTTCGAGCACTTTTTCCACTAAATCAAGTGGTATGTCATGAATATCACGTTCAATATTGACTTGTAAAGCTTGAAGCGAGTTTGGTTTAATGCTAAAGACCAATGACTTCAAATAACCCTACAATAAATCGTCTAATGGTGTTAAATCACAACTTCTTGGAGGCCATTCAATATCACAATTTCTTGAAATAATCGAATCTCCAAACTTTTATCGCAATAATTCAATTGTTGCACTTGCTGTGTGCCACGTAGCCCCGTCTTGTTGGAACCAAATGTTGTCAAGATCAACTTCTTCCAATTTCGCCCATAAAAAGTTAGTTATCATCGATCTATACCGATCTCCATTGACAGTAACGGTGTTACCAGCTTCATTTCGAAAAAAAATACGGACCGATGATTTCACCAGACCAAAAACCACACCAAACTGTCAATTTAGGTGAATGTAATGGTTTTTCATGAATAATTTGTGGATTTTCTTTGCACCAGAATCGACAGTTTGGTTATTTACCGCACCACTCAGATGAATGTGAGCCTCATCGGAGAAGATGATTTTCTTAAAAAAATCGTTATCATTTTCAAGTTGTTCCAAGGCAAAATCAGCAAATTCACGACGTTTACGGTGGTCCAATGGCTTCAGTGAAAACAATTTTATTCGGATGCAAACCCAAATCCTTTCTCAAAATCCGCCAGGTTGTGGTTTGAGACAGTCCCAATTCTTGAGAACGTCTTGTAATCGACAATGCGGTCTTCAGCAACACTTGCCTGAACGGCAGCAATATTTTCATTACTTCGAGCGAATCTTTGTCTTATTGGCACTTCAACATTATGTAAAGAAAATGTACGCTCAAAATTTTCAACAATTCGACGAATAGCGAGCACACTTGGACGATTATTACGACTATAAAATGGCAAAAGCGCACGAAAAGTTGCAATTGGAGAACGATTATTTTGATAATAAAACTGCATAATTTGTAAACGTTGTTCTTGCGTATATCTCACCATGATGAAATTGTAAACATTACTGAATACAATGAAACAAAAAATGACAGATCATGACTTATTACAAATGGCCGACAACGTCACTTAAAAATCATATCATTCCTATTGGAAAACCCTGTATGTGAATTGTTTAAAAAATCAAAATATAATTTATCGCGGTCTAGAGCAGCTTTTTCAAAAAAACACAGCAGGTGATGCAGAAATTTACTACAGCGCAGATTCGTTAGAAAGCGGGGATCCTAACGGTGCACTCAACTTTACCGTTGAATTCCTCAATGAACAGAATCCATCTGGCATGCCCCCTCACGTATTGCTTTTGAAAAAGGGTGTTATCATAATGCTTCTACGAAATCTAAATCCTAAGAAAGGTATGTGTAATGGAACGCGTTTGATTTGGCACCTTCTGAGATCAATCTACCATTTGTTTTGCGACCATGACGGTTTCCAATAATTCCGACATACGCAATGACGATAAACAAGGCGCAAGGCAAGTCTTTTAATAACGTGGGAATTCATCTTCAAACGGCAGTATTTTCCCATTGGCAATTGTATGTCGCTCTTTCCCGCTCAAGAGATTCTAACCAAGTGAAAATAAAAATCGAAGATAATAAACAGCAGGGAAAACTTCTCAACGATGACCGTCAATTTTCTCGAAATGTTGTTTTTAAAGAAATCCTGTAGTTTAATTTTTAATAAATATTGTTCGTACAAATAATTACAGGTTTTTTTGATTTTGTAATCTTACATGCGATCTATTTAAAAAATATTTAACTACACTTTGCTGGGAGTAAACGGGCGCGAAGCGCCTCCGACAACCTAGTCTTTTTATAGTGGATCGTAGAATAAAGTATAACCAAACGTTTAAATTAGAAGTTAATCGATTTCTGAAATGAACAAATTAAAGCTCGATTTTTAATCTTGTATCTAATTTTATGTTGCTTAGGGTACAAGGCTTCAATGCCGTTAGTTTATTTATTTAAAGTCGTAAGAGAATACTATAGAACATTGAATTTTTTGAATTGAACTTGTAGTTGTACTGGAACTAATTCTGTTTAAGTAAACGTTTACCGTTACTCATACATACACTCATCACGGTAGATTGTTTTAAATCATCTTGTGAATATTATAATACGAATATATGTATGTACTTTCTAAACAAGCTGTAATACCCCACACATCAGACAAATATACAACGAACAATCCCAATGTCATTTTCAGCTGTTTCCAATAAAATTTTCATTAATTAATTTAATTATTCATAAACACGATCTACAATAAAATTTATAAATTTAAGTCAAGTTAAACGACCGCGAAAATATTAACATTTATTTTTCTTATGTCACCTTCGACTACCTTAAAAAAAGTAATTGCGCGATTAACCCTTCCTCGACTTTATGTGTATCGTCCTTTAAAGCCATATTCGATATCTTTAACATCTAAAATAACCTTAAGCGAGGGTGCACCAAGAACTAGTTATTAAAATTAAATTTAAATTGAATTGAAAGTTTTTAAATTATACTTTTCCGACTAACAACAACGACAACCTAAATTGTTTCGCGCGTTTAATTTGTCGTTATAAAGAAACTTGTTTCGGTTGTTATATGCAAGCACGGTATAATTGCGGTCTTACTTTATTTAATAATATTTATTTTTACTTCCCAATCAAAACTATTTACTTTTATTATTATTACTATATTTATTGTTGTCATTCCGTTTTTTTTGTTATAAAGTTTTAGTTTTAAATAACGTTGTGGTTTGTATACAGAATAAAAAGCGCGCACACTCGAGCTTAATTTAAAATCAAACACGAAAAAGTGAATGCAGTTTTAAACAATTTGCTTATGTGTTTACCTAGGTACTTTCAAGTTCAATGTTGACAAGTAATTTTTAATACGTAAGACTCTTTAGATTAGTTATATCTGTGCAGGTGATAATGATGAATGAGAGTATTCTGGTTCAGTGGATTAGGTAACGACTTGTGGTATTTACGAAGTTGGTGTGCTGGGAATGATGATTCTGCAAATATTATCCACTTTCACTTCGGTATGAATATGTTGTTTTGTGTGGTGTTGTGCCTGTTCGTTGGGATGAGTGTGTTCATCGTGAAACGTAGTTGATCTATCACTGTGTAAGTGGGTATTCCACAATTCTCCAAGTAGTTCGATGGTTTGACTGTACACCATTTCGTTTAATGAATACTTGTGGTCATCTTTAACTGTTGCTTGAATTATCAACAATACGATTGGAATATCTGCTTTGAGAGTTGTTTTTAGTTGGTAGTGAAAGCGCTCAACCATACCGTTTGCTTGATGATGGTACGAGTTGCATAAGCTCAGTGAATAGTTTGGATTCAAACTGTGTGCTTTAATCGGTCGTTTTGTTTACCAATACGTCGAATCTAGAAATGTAGTTATAGGCGAGTGCTTTTCTGGGCTGTAGGCTTCGCATCACCGTGGGAAACCATCTACGCAGGTTAATATGTATGTAAATCCATTAAACGACGAACGTACCTGGTACAACTCCCGTGGGGTTATTTGGTATGGCACTTTGCATTTTTGGCGGGACAAACAAGATTTCACCCAAAGAATTAAATCTCAGACTGAGCCAAAAGTTTTTTGAAGTGACGAGTTTTCTAATTACTCGACACTTGGAAGTGAATGGCGATTGTTGTCTGTAGTTATTTTACAATAAATTGTCAAATTGGCTAATGGAAATTTATCTAATTTCCATTTTGAAGGTCTCCGATTTGTAGAACAAGAGAGTAAGTCTGTTAATTCTGAACCGCAAGCTTGTGCTTTTGCTATAGTGATGCTAACAAAACTTGCTAAAGTGATGCTGATGAATTGAGACATAAAATCTAAGTGGCGTGATTGCCACGGGATGCGTTCTGCTTTATTAGGGGAAATTAATAAGTGGTTTGTGGTGAATATTTTCTTTCGGCATCTGATAATTTATTGGAGAAAAATCCACGAGGTTCTCTTTATTGAGTTGTTGTAAGACCGCACCTATTGCTGTGTTATATGCATAGTGTTGATGCTATATTTTGAATCGCTTAGGGAATGCGCTAAAAGACCAATATTTTCAAAGCTACCCTTGAGCTGAAGGTATTCTTTTTGACATTCTTCAGGAAAATAAATTTTTTGTAGCGCTTTGGGTTTCTTGAGAAGACTTGGCAATTGTGTGTGAATTGGGGCAAGCATCTCTGCGAATTTTGGAATAAAGCGGTAATAATAATTTACCATACCGACAAATTGTTGTATTTGCTTGACATTTTGCGGCAATGAAAAACCTCTTATTGTATTAATTCGTCCTTTGAAATACACATTTTGAGGTATTTATATTGGCATATAATTTTTGGAAGAGTTGTTTCAGATGGAGTAGATGTTGCTTCTCGTCTCTTGATGCTATGAGAATATCGTCAATATAATTCCGTTGATGAAACGCTGTATAATATTTGTATAGCATTTCTAAGTTCAAATAGTATTCGAATGAATTCGAATAAGCCAAATATTGTGGTGATTGCAGTTTTATGGATATTGTCGGGGCAATCGGAATGAATCCATTTAATTGTTTGAAGAAATTTTTAATCTGGGGAATATCGTAACGGTCAGGAATTGTTACTGCGTGTAGCCTTCTGTAGCCCCCACATGGTCTCCACTCGTAATCCTTCTTTTTCACCATGTGTAATGGATGAAGGCGTGTTTAAATGAACGTCTTAATCCGATACCAACGTTTAATAATCTGGCACTGTATATAAGTATTTATTGTGGTAATATTTGCTGCTGCCAGAACTTTATCTGCGCCAGTATGAATCAAAAATGTAATTTTGTGTACCGAATCCCATAGAAAGAGGCAGCTATGTTGCCGTTGTCTTAGGTTTGCCGCTGCCACCGTAAGACATTTGGGGAACCGATATTTGCGGATCCCTTTTGTTGTATGACAAAAGTGTATTCCACAGTGTATACCTCTTCAAATACATTTTCGGATATAAATAAAATGTAAATTTGCACCCAAAACTATTCGAATTGACCAAAATTATACCAACTCGAAGATCACGAAACATTAATCCGATTTGTTATTAATGATATCAAATTCAATAGTTTACCCATACATGTGAAAAGCCTTGTGTGTGCACAATATGTGGTAAAAAAATTTCCAGATCAAACAACGACATATGCGTATTCATATATCGGCGTTCGGCTTTATAAGTATACACATTGCGATCGAGGTTTTACCCAATCAAATGATTTAACACTTCACATTCGGCGGTATACTGAAGAAAACCAATACGTTTGTGGAATATGTGGAGATCGGTTTATTCAGAATACCGCACTACAAACACATCGCAGAGTGCACCGCCATTATGAAAAAAACCAACCAGCGCCAGTTACGAGTATCAGTGTAAATAATCCTAATCAGTACACAAACGCTAATCGAGTAAATTGCATTGAATAGATTCCACTAAATACTATACAACGGCATCGACTACAAATTCCATTATAAAGCCAATCAAGACGGTCCACACCAAATATAAAAAATGTATCTTAGTCTAGCGCACCATTGCTATCCATCAATATATCTAATCGACTTCACCAAACTTAATGCAACAACAGCGCATCAAATGAACTCACCAATGCCAGTAAATCATATGAATGATATACATTCACCAAGATCCCAACTCTCATCTAGCTCGACAACTCCTACTCTGATCAGGAATCCCCTACCTGAAAATTTAGTGAGGAATATTAATATCGATAATACGCCATCTATTATACCATCACCTCATCCCACATCACACCGAATTCTACGGAATCTTGGATTCCCAGAAGCTCCAAATCTAGAAATACTTACAACTTTAGAAATGTAAATAAATACAAAACTATAATTACGTTACGACTATTAAATAAAAAGTGTAAAAGTGATTTTAATACACCAAACAAATAAATTTTTAAATTAAAGTATATTTTAATCCGTGCCCCAAATATACCGGGAATATACCGGGTGTTTCTTTTAAACTGAGACGATCAAATATCTCGAAAAATAGCCACTCTACGGAAAAAATGTCCATAATCAAAATTTAATCATACCGCGGGGGAAATACATTAGTGCAAAAAAAATAGTCTCCCACCCCCCGCTTTGTTGGTGGGGCGGGGGTAACTTTTAAACTAAGATAGGAAGCCATATTTTTTATTGCAGATACGGATTCTACGACTAAAAGTACGTATGATTTGAATGAAATATTTTGTTCGGTTCATGATAGATGGCGTTGTAATCGACGAAATTCAATTTTTTCAATTTCCCTTCTTAAAACACACGCATTCGATTCTGCAATACGGTTGAAATAAAAAACATCACGTTTTCATTGGAAATACTCGAAATTCGTCATCAAAACAATTTATTCAGTTTTGTAAATCACATTTAACGTTTGTGTTATTTCTTATCTTCATGTTTTTCGTAATTGCAAAATAAACGATAAAATACTTTAGAATGGAGCGTTTAACTGTGCCAGAGAAAATTGAAATGGTTCTGGTTTATGGAGAAGCTGGCAGAAATCTTGAAAATGCTGTTGCTATTTACGCTCAACGTTTTCCGGATAGGATTATTTCACGTGCTTCATTTGGCTGTACTATCAAACAATTTATTACTGTTGGAAATGTTCAACCGAAAAAGAGGACCCGTATAGCAACAGTCACTGGAGAAAATAATGAAATTGCTGTATTGGCAGCAGTGGCTCATAATCCTCATGTTAGTACACGAGAAATAGTTCGCGATTCCGGATTGTCCCTCACCAGTGTTTGGAGAATTTTAAAACGGCACAAGTATCATCCATATCATGTGTCTTTACACCAAGATCTTCATGGCGCTGATTTCCAAAATCGGGTAACTTTTTGTCAATGGGCACGTGAACAAATACAACAAAACCCAAATTTTTTTCGTTGCGTAATGTTCTCTGACGAATCGTCTTTTACAAACCATGGAACGGTTAATCGACACAACATGCATTATTGGAGTGTTACAAATCCGCACTGGCTTCGTCAAGTTGAACATCAGCGTCCTTGGACTGTCAACGTGTGGTGTGGACTAATTGGCAACAAACTCATAGGCCCCCACATTATTGAAGGCAACTTGAATAGTCAAATGTACCGAAATATTTTGGAAAATGAACTGCCAATATTACTTGAAAATTTGAACTTAGAAGTGAGACGGAACATGATGGTTGTCCTGCACACTATTCGGTGGTGGCACGTGAAATACTTGATCGTGATTTCAATGGTCGCTGGATTGGTAGAGCTGGTCCGGTAAATTGGCCTGCCAGATCACCAAATCTTACTTCGCCAGATTTCTTTTTGTGGGGCTATCTCAAAGTCTCAAAGACAAAGTTTACAAACAAGAACCAACAACACGTGAGAACATGATTGAGCGAATCAGAAATGTGTGTGCTGAAATTCAACCAGACACACTTCTCAGTTGTGTACAATCATTTGAAATGCGTATTAATAAGTGCATTGAAGTCGCAGGCCATCATTTTGAACACTTATTTTAAGCTAAAACTATTTTATTCACCTGCCATTTACATTTATAAATTGTTTTGATGACGAATTTCGAGTATTTCCAATGAAAACGTGATGTTTTTTTATTTCAAACGTATTGCAGAATCGAATGGGTGTGTTCTATCTGTGTCTGTATCTGCAATAAAAAATATGGCTTCCTATCTTAGTTTAAAAGTTACCCCCGCCCCACCAACAAAGCGGGGGGTGGGAGACTATTTTTTTGCACTAATGTATTTCCCCCGCTGTATGATTAAATTTTGATTATGGACATTTTTTCGTAGAGTGGCTATTTTTCGAGATTTTTGATCGTCTCAGTTTAAAAGAAACACCCGGTATATTTCCCAGTGGTGGAATCTCCTTCGTTCACCTCAATCACTTCCTTCATATAGAATACGATTTGTTTCCAATGGGTTGGTTTACATGCGGGCGATGTGGCAAACTAATCGGATTCGGATAATTGTCCACCCTTTGTAACATTTAAGAAGTAAGAATACATTCTGGTTAACAGATTGCTATGGTCGCCTCCTTTAGAACTTCGAGTAAACATGTGCCAATAATCGATAAATTCTTTTTCTCGATTTGTATCACCGTATCCCACAATACTAATCTTACATCTATTCAGCAGCAGGATTCCACCGCCTTTTAAATGCCGTTTTCATGCATAAATTACGCTGTCGAGCATCCCTTCGAACGGTAAAAATTATCCCATCCACTCCGACACAATTATATCAACTTTATCTATAGGAAGATTACAATCCTCAATCCGGGCCCTCCCAATTTTATATTTTTAAATTTATTTCGTCGTATAATGTCCATGGCCTGATAAATAATATCAGAATTATCAACGCCAATTACGGTTTCAGCGCCAGCCTTTGACGAGAACGTTGCGAGAATGGAGGTGCCACATTCTATATCTAAAATAATTTTATTTGTAAATAAATCGGTATTATTGAGGATGGCGTTCCGGTACGTATTTGTCCGTACTTCATCCGTTGACATATCGTGATGAATACCGTAATGAGCATACGATCAAAATATCCCTGATCATCTTCTGGTAATAAATTACCAATACATTGAATATCACTATCTGTTTTACGGTTTAATCAATCGATTGTTTTTACCTCCTTTTCTAAAAATGAAGCATACAGGTTGATTAGAAGTTATTGAGATGTTACACCACTTACTATAGTGCATTCGACGTTATCAGTTTAAATTGAGCGAATTAGTATCCATACTAAATGCTAATGAATCCTGTGTTGTATTGTTATTAAATAATATTGATTGCATATCACTTAGTCTCATCAGATTTAAATCTATAGCAATGTCTCAATTACCAACAACAGCAATACGGTTGATTTTCCCAAGTCAAAGTGACATTTGAAATTGGGAGAGCCAATTGGGAGGCAATTTTAGTTATACACTGCGAATATTTTATAAATGATTTTAATTTTTTGAAAACTACTTGCCACTCCTATGTCGATGTAGAAGATCAAATATTCGAGTCGAAAGAAATTCATACAAAAATGGGGTTATGTCGCGTCTGTATATATTCTGTGACATAAACAAGTTGCTGTGTTTACTGTAGGGTTGGAAATTTCCCTTTATAATTTTGGAAAATTTTGGATTTAGTTTTGTAAATGCAAAATTTACAAAGCAAAAAGTTGTTTACCCGACTACTTTTGATTGCAAATCGCTTGTAATTGTTTTATGTAGGTGTATAAACATCTATATACCGATACGGAATTATTTTGAATGTGTACCAGATAAGAACGCACGTAACACTAATCTTTCATATCATCCTGAAAAAAATTTCACTATCGTGACATTTTTATATATCGGCAAGGAAAAATCTATCGTAATAGATTTTTAACGAGTCATCCCGAAAAAATATGTCACAATAATTCACATCACAAATCAAATTATAAATGTCCAATTAGACACATGTCCAATTAGAAAACAACTTATATGGCCGCAGAAAACCAAAAAATTATAGTGAAAATTCTAATCCATAAATTGTCCCCAAATTTTCCTCGAAGTCTCATTATGACCCAAGCTATTAGAAAAACAACTGAAAGTATTGGTTACTAGTGGAAATTTTTGAGATATTGGCCAAAAACTGAAAATAAATTAATAAACATTTTTAAATTTTCAAAAGGATTGGTTATGAAATGGCCAAGTTTAGTCCAGCATGAACAGATTCTAGGATTTTGTCCAAAACTTACTTTAAAATCCCTGATCAATGCTACCATCCAAATTTCAACATCATTCTTCCTAGAATGGCGGAAAGACGAAATATTGTTAAATTCCAAGATTTCATTTACCGAGTTCCTTTACTTCGGGGATCAATCAATTTGTTATTTTAAGGATCACTTTTAATATTTTATTTCGCTGGGAAGTTGTATTTAGTGAAAAAAGAATTTCCGCTGGTAATTATATAACAAAATAAATTCTCTTTTGTGATAGTGCTGCCACTTGAGGCGAGTAGCGAAACCTCTTATTTTCCGTTGAGAAATTTCCGTTTACTTATACAGCATCATTTCGAATGGATACGTGGGTTGTCGGCCTTCAAAGTTTAAATATGAATCTATATAAATTATGAATGTGTTAATTCTTGATATTATGTTTGTCATAAACAGTTATGATATGCAATTAGAGACTGCAAATATTGTAAAACAGAAAGGTACATTTTCGTTTACACGCTTATAATTTATCTTACTGCTTGGATAATTCGGTCACTGAGGTATTGCATTCCTTTTTTGTACTGCTCCTTGCTTGTTTTTGCCAAGTTATACAACGGCTACCTAGAAGTTGACTGGGTACACAAGAACAATTTATTCCAGATTTCGATTGCGACAGTTGTGGGTCCCTTAAGCTTTACATACTTGTATCTACCATTCGTTAAAAATGCTGGCATAACATAAATTTCTTATCCGTATACGATCGACAATTATTATGCTGTATTATTATGTAAAACTAAACTGGAATTTATGTTCATTCAAAAATTGTTAAATCAATTACTTTGTGTTCAAAGTCATGGTAATGAATAACTAGAAATTTATTTTTAAATTTTGCATAACGTTTTTTGCATTGTTTTGTCATGTCGGTCTTATCGTGCTGTTCATAGGTTTTGTTATGTTTATTTCAACATTTATTACTTTGGATGATTGGTAACCCTTCACTTTTGGTATAAAAGGGTTTCAGAACAAGTGTGGTCAATGTATATCAAGGATGCAACACTATAATTAGATCAGACACCTTTGTCTCCCTCAACCGTTGACTACCTCTTTGACCCCACAAAATTGAATAAACAAATGAACTCATATTAAAATGTTTCAGTAACATTTATTTATTTGTACATTGGACATAAATCCACTTTCCAAACGTAAATTGTTATAATTAATTACTCTTTAGAGTCAAGTATTTTTATGATTTGCAACAATCCGTACTTTTATGAGACAATACGTTACCCCACGTTATGTATATCGAAAACATGGACAATAAATACTCGCGTAATAATATCTTTGTTGCCACACCCTAAATCTAAGAGTAAATCTAAATAGCTGTTACTAATTTAAATTTGATTATAACTATTCTCACCTCAATGAATTCAATATGCTGCTTGAGGTGTAATATGGTACTCGAAAGATAAAGTGATTGTCACTTATATTTTGTACTTATAAAACCAATTTACAAAGTAACAACGGATTAAAAATTTTACCAACTCCTGCTTATTTTTGTATAATTACTTTACGGATATTCCGGCCGATCATAATTAATCATTGTTTGATTTAAATGTCTATACACGAATAATACAGTTATTCTTATTAGGAAGCACTAAATCAATGTGATAATTGATTGGAGTAATAATTAGTGCGGTTTTACATTTCCTGGTTTGCTCAATTCAGACATTTTTCAAAAGGGTTCATAAATATATTATTTCTGTAAATTATGAAAGCAACATACAATGCATATGACAGCCAATAATTTTAAGTGGGTGTTTAATACCGCAGATCGTTAATTTCGTATAAATTAAACTAATTCATAAATTACAATTATTAATCATAAACACGAAAAACCATAAATTGACATTGTAAAAAATTTGTTAACAAATTTTACATGCGCTCACGTTGTGTTTTTAGAAAATATCGGTTTTATGCAACAAACATAAATATCATGTTGGGTTGAACAACAAAATCAACAAAAAATAACTTATCGAATTATGATTGTACGTGTAAGTATATAACAGATCAAGATCATTACTAACCGTATAATAAATTTACACTACACACAAGCCCATATCTTTGTGACAGCTCTGTAAATATGTTCAAAGTAAATCTCGTTTATTATTTTAATAAAGTTACTCACTCTTAAATTATTTGGTCCTGACCTTGAAAAACAAGTCTTACATTTATATAAGAGATACAATTACTTGATATAATTTTATAAAAAGAAAGTTAATTGGTCGTTTGATTGACAGGAATATTATTTTGTTCTGTAAACAGTTTTAGCTTAATGAGGTTGCTGCCAACTTTTTACGATTAATTTCTCTGTGTATTGAAAAGTGAAGAGGAAGGCCAAATTAAATTGGCAACTGAGAAGGCCTCACTGTATCAATTATCATCCGAGGGGTCATTTACAATTCTTTCTAATTCCCATTTGGATATGCACTAGTAAATGATTTATCCTTTTTCATCAAATTTAAGAGTATTTAAGTATTCCTTAATGAAACGGTTCTAGAAAGTACTAAATCACCCAATTGAAGTTTATCCTAAATTAAGCCCAAACCAACATAAACAAATTAATTTTTGAGAGAATGGTTTAAAGCATACATTTAGGCGAATCAAATTCTTGAACCATATATGGACTCTCCTAGTGCCAATTCGAATAAAATTTTACTAAAGCTCGCCTACCTAAAACGACATTATTGTGAAGCCCGAGAAATCTTGAATATAAGGAAATTCTCACCCATCGACAAACTTGTCACTGTGACATTTTAGTAGAACCATATGTGTACTCTACCAACCCGATTAAAATTTCTAATGGAGCCCACATACCTAAAACGACATTTCTGTGAACCATTTCTTAGTAATTTTGATTTTAAGCAAATTCAAATCCCAAAATTTTCACCGATCGACAAACTTCTGAATTTTTATGCGAGCTGCATTAGAAATTTGGCACAGTGATAAGTTCGCCGATCGGTGAAAATTTTGGCATATGAAATTTTTTAGAATCAAAATTACTGGAAAATGGCAGTCTCCACAAGAATGTCGTTTTAGGTATTGTTACGAATTTCGGGCGTTCGATATGGTCGTACACGATTTTGCAAATAAAACACTCAACGATTAAAGTTACAAATTTTATTTTCCAACAACTTTAATTTCTTCAGCAATTCACAAATTTCACTCTGCTCACTAATTCACTTTTGACTGGCTGCACTGTTGGCTGCTTGCAATTGTAAATCACTTTCATGTAGTTGTATATTCGCGAACATTCTACGCTAAATCCCCTATCTTGATGATTAACGCGGTTCTTAATTCTATACTTTTCATGATGATTATCGCTGCCGTTTACAATTGCTTTCGTTATCTCCGTATTCCCCTCTTCTTGGAATGCCATTCTAAAATTCAATTCCCAATCAGTATTGGAAGAATACTTGACCCGATAACATCGTTAAAGTGAAGAATAATAATCGCTCTCGAACTTTGGGTTGGTAACAGTGGGGGTGTATAACTTTACCAGTCGACCACCGACTGATACGCTTGTGTAGAGTAATACTACCCCTACCCCTACCTTAAATCTCTTCGCCCGAACACATTCATCCATTTTTCTCATTTTGTATCGTCGTAATCCAACAATGTGGACCACTTTTATTTTAATCTGGTATACAACATCGTCCATCCGTTCGATGGCTTTATAAGGACCATCCCAACTTTGTTGTAGTTTCGGTGTTATCCCTTAGTGAAATTCCCCTCAGTAAATCCTTCGTTTTCTGCTCATAGCTCATATCTCGTTTTCATCCTATCCCTGACCTTTGCGATATTGCTTCTTACTTCATTGTGTATCCGCAGTTCATTCTCCTTCTTAGATCAGTTAAATGTTCTTAGGCTGTGCGACTGGTACGGTTTCTGGTAACCCAAACTTAATATAACATGGTAGGCGGGGCTGTTTGTCAAACAACACCGTGGCAAGTGAACTTCCGGCTCTATCATGCACTGCACTGTGATACCCCAACATGAATAGGCGTATACATCGATCCCAGTTATCCTGGTTGGCATTGACTTCCCTCCACAGATGTGCTTCTAGTGTCAGGTTAAACTTCTCTAACATTCCGTTTGATTGTGGATGTAATGGTCTGGTATGAGTTTTGTTTATATTAAGGATTATGTACAGTACTTGAAACACGGACGACTCAAAATTTCTACCTTGATCAGAGCGTAGTTCTTGTGGTACTCCAGATATGCAAATCCAATTGTTCACAAATGTGTCGCTTACTGTCCGACCTTCCTGATTTCTACCCGTATAGGCTTTTACTCACTTGCTGAAGTAGTCAATACACACCAGTATGTAACGATTACCATCTTTTGTTTCTGGAAACGGGCCCGGTAATAAAACCGGTACCTTATCTTATCTAAGGTTTTATTGATTCCCAAATATGCTCCAGATCTTCCACCGTGTGTTTATTAAAGCACTTTTCTTATCCGATTAGCAGGTAGCATAATTTCATGTTTATTATTAACGCCGTTTACTAATCTCCAGATTCTTACTAGTATTTCGTCATCTATATTCTCAGCGAGTCCCACTGCGCCCAGCAACTTTTAACAGCGGCGCTTTTAGATGCAATTTCGTACCAACGCAGTCGTCTACTAGCCAATTCCTTACTAGCCCAATTGACTCATCAGCCTCCTGGCCTTCTTTCAAATATTGTTTATTCCAACCATGTTCTGAGTCAAACTGGATTCCTACAATAACTGTGAAACAGTCCTTTTCTTCCTGTCATACACATTGCTTACACTGAACTGCACATGGCCTTCTTGATAAACCATCTGCATTATTGTTGTGCAACATACCTCGTCGGCGTTCAGTCTTGGAAGTGTAGGCTTGTAATCGTTCGATTCATCTAGCCACTTGCCCCTCGGATTCCTTAAACTGCAACAACCATTTGAGTGCCGCATGTTGTTCGAAGAACAAACTCTTGCCTTTACAGATATTTGGCGGAATGTTTAACATTGTTCACCACAACCAACAGTTCTCTGCGTATTACACAATAATTTTTCTCTGCCTTAGGGCGGGATCGGCTATAATATGCAACAACTCCTCGTATTGCTAGCATCTGTATCCAAAATGAATATCCCATCGGCCAAAATAGGAGCGCTGCATAATTTCTTCTTTATTTCTTTAAATGCTTTTTGATGCTCTGTGTTCCACTCAAATGATTTACTTTTTCCCATAATGTGATGAAGCCCTCGTCAGCATCTGCGAAGTTTGGCACAAATCGTCGGTAATTTGAGTATAATCCTGGGAAACTTCTTAGTTGCATTACAGGTACTAACTTCTTTGGATCCGCTGCTTAAAACAATATAACCCAAAAGTTAACTACTTCCTTGAACTGTCTGAATCATCGCTGCACTTAACTTCAATCATGCCGCCCGAGATTGTTGACGTGTTCATCAAATTTCCGGCCTATCAAAATGATGTCATCCAAATAAGCAAGACATGTTTTCCAATTTAGGCTTCTTAGAACTTGCTCTATTAATCTCTCAAATGTAGGAGACACATTGCTTAATCCAAAGGGCATTACCACAAATTGGTAAAGATCGTTTCCTTCTGAAAATTTCGTTTTCTCTCTATCATCAGATCCAATGTACTGAAAATTTTGGCCGCAGTGACAGCATTCCGAAGATGTCGTCAATGCGGTAACAGATAACTGTCTTTCTACGTCGCTTCGCGATAATCAACGCAAAAACGTCTTGTTCCGTCCTTTTCTGGACAAAAACCACTGGCGAGCTCCATATGGGCTGCTAGACGTCTTAATTACTACATCACTTTCCATTTATTTAGTTAATTCGGTTGTCTCCTAGTGCTTCGCGAGCGGTTCTCGTCTTGGTACTTGCCACAGTAGCGTTTCCTGTGTCAATTCTATGTTGCACAATATTAGTTTTTCTTACTTCATCATATTTAAGTTACGAGCAAATCGGAAAAGTGTCATTTTTTCGTCGTAATGTACAATTCCTGGGACTTAAACCACAATGGGATAAAACTGACCCAAAGAAGGAGTCTGCGATTTTGGACATGTGTCTACCTGTTAACGTATCACAAGTTCGCACCATTTTACAACCCCGTTTTTGAAAATTTATGGCGTTTATTAACGGATGCTTAGATTTTGCGTCAAATTGATCCTAAGAAATGGTTTACTCTGATCATCGATACAAGTCGTTATGCTTTAGGAACACTTACAAGGTGATGAAGATGAAACTACAGCATCACTGAACGAGAAGCACTCCGAGTAGTTTGAGCATTGAACAAGTTCGAAGTTTGAAGGCTACATAGAAGGTGCTGAAATCATAGTCCAAACATTTAATTTAGCAATTATTTATTCTGCAGAAGTCGAATATGTAGTGGTTGACACACAGTCTCGACCATTTACAAAACACGAGCAGATTTTTGAATCCAGTGCCTTTGAGGTTGATTTTCTCCAGCAGGTACCAACCGAGTTAAGACAAATTCAGATGGAAGATGAAGAGGTGTGGAAGATTATCCATACCCTACTGAAGCCTGATGACCCAAATCCCGAAAATTATGTTTCTCGAAGATATCTTATGGAGCAAGGAGGGCGCATTGCGGCAATAACAACGAATAAGTCGAAGAGCTCAGCTAGTAATAGCCATATCTCTTTTCAATCATATTTTACTGCGATATCATTCCGATCCAAAACTCGGACCTGATGGGGTAACCGATCGCTGCCGAAGATTGAGGCGAAATATTTCAGAAGATTTTCTGTTACCGATTTCTGTCATAATTGTGTGAACTGTCAGTAGCATAAAGTTTTAAATTTGAAATCTAGCGGGCTTTTGAAAAAACCGATAATGGCTCAACGAATGGAAGTTATAGCTGCGATCTCTTCGACCATAGGATGGAACTATTTGTGCTCATCTCCGCAGCTGCTCTATTGTACAAACTCTTTGATTAATGAGGTATTCTTACGTTATGAACTACAATGGATCATAGTTTGTGAGCGAAATCATTCAACATACTATCATTGTATCATCCCCAGGCCAATCCAGGGAAACCCCCTAATCGGGACCTGAAAACTGAATTGAGAATTTTAGTTAAAGATCTTTATACTGAGTGGCTGAAGTATTTATCAAGCATTAGATTCGTTACGAACACCACAATATGTGAGGTTACTGATAAAACCCCCGCTTTTCTAACATTCGGACGGGAGTTGCGAACATTGGACGACGTCACAAATGACATTCGCGGCACTATTCAATCGGATTTTTCCGTATTTGTGGAAGTTACAAGAAGGAATATGAAGACACGATCAATATCGAGCGTTTAAAGTCGGTAACCTAGTACTTAAACCCCACGTGGGTCCGGTTGCCGCAAAAGGTTTTAGTTGGAAATTACCTCCTTCCTATAGTTGGCTTTCCTTGCCTGAATAGAAGAGTAAAAAATGCCTGCTTTCCATTTTTCTTATTTGGGCTCCAACTGAGCACTGTAGTAAGATCCTTATTATATATTCGCCTTCAACGGTTGTATTTCCGCCTTGAAAACTTTTCTGTTTGGTTTACTGCTTACTTTAGGTCTAAGTTATTGGGATATTTCAAAATAACATGACGTCCTTACTCCATACATTTAAACATTTGGTTATGACTCTCCAGTATTAGTAAGGATGATATATCCACGTGGGCTCCACAATATTCTCAGTTAGTTAATATCAAACATGTCTGTCGAGCCGTCGAACTTTTTAAGAGGCGCCTCTAGCAGCAGCACTTTGCCATTGTTACTTTATCGATGTCCATGATTTCATGCAGAGCTTCACGAGTAAGAGACCTTACTACGTATTCCATTGTTATTTGCTTGCTGGTGTTGTATAAAATCGTGAGTTTACGGTCTCACTACAGTTTAGACGGATTAAGTGAATGAGATT